>JBAJHX010000035.1:16876631-16928897 GCA_037176925.1 Amniataba percoides | reverse complement strand
ATAAAAGTACATTATTACAAAGGTTTCTCTGTTCAAACACTGGTCTCAAGTGACAGAAACAGCTTTGTTTGAGTTACTGTATCGCAGGGAACATATCTTTAGGGTAGGATGTTTGGATCAAAACTAAAAAAAAAAATCGCTTTGGCAGATTGAGCATGTGTATTTTTTTTTCTAAGTGGTGATTTGCTCAAAGCTGTCCTTTGAGGAAAGCTAATGATGCATTTGTGCCACAAGATCACCAGGTGTTTTATGGCATGCCTCCAACTCGAGCAGGTAATATCACTGTCCGAGGATCACAATACCAAAACACCAGCGACACAAATCCCATGTTTACTGTCAAGGACGCAACTTACAAAAGCAGAAGTGACTTCTGCACCTTTGTACTGTACGCTGCTCTCAGTTCTCTCTTTTCCCACAGCAAGTTCAGCTCATGCGGAAAGAGTCAAAAGTAAAGGAGCTGTTAAATCACAATACAAATGTTTGCCAAATAAAAAGCCTGATGTCGGAGTAGCTGGCAGTTGAGACAGGAACTCTGCCGCCTCGCTTTCCCCTTCCTCTCAAGCAGAGTCGGGGGGCGAGCGCCTGTTTGAAGCTCTCCCCCTGGGCTCCAGGGTTCTGTGGGATCCGGGTGTGCTGACACTGTTAGCACGCCTGATATGAGAGCCTGATCAAAGCTGGCTCATTCTGCCTGACCGATTTCCACAGGATTAAGGATTAGGGAGACAGGAAGCTGGGAGAGGCACAGAGACAATCTGGGAGAGACAAAAAGGGATAGTGAGGGTTATGGAGAGTGAAAGGGATGGAAAAATGTCAAAGTAGACAGAGGGGTCATAAGGCCCCGGCAGAAAACATCTTAAGGAGCAGAGCAGAGAATAAAGTCAGTGTTAAAGTTAACAAAACAAATAAACCAGTAAGAACTCAAAGTATGTTAAAAAAGAACATAATAAAGGGGCTTTTGTGTAAAACAGGTCTTTAAGAGTGATTTGAAAGTCAGTCTTGCAGCTTTAGCGTTCAGGCTGGAAGCTTGTGGGAGCTCGGCTACCTTCTGTTGCAAATTTTCCCAGAGGACCGGGCTGTGCTGCAGCTCATGAAGTGTTAAGTCTGATATGTAGCCGGGAGACAGGCCCTGCTGTGCCTTGATAGTGGAATCTTGAAATCAATTCTAAAACTAACAGGCATCCAGTGTAACGGGGGTGATACGATCTTTTGTTCTTCATTTGGTGAACAGCCCCGCAGCAGCAGTTTTGCAAGCAGGAAGAGGAATCAGATTTGAATCATAGTAATGCCTGTAATGTAAAATATATAAAGGCGTGTATCATGTTTATGTGGTTACATCATTAAATAGTCAAGATGGAGGTCTGTAATTGTTTCTCAGTGGATGATAGCATATCTAAAGTAATAGGAGACCAAAATAAAAGCCAAGAAGTTTTAAAAACCTTGCTAAATAGCAAAATGCCCAATCATCCCCTTTATTCAAATACATTAAGGCATGCAACACGCACAATGCTAATGTTTTTATCACACCTGCTGTGTGAGGCGGTCAGGTTGATCGTCACGAGTTTGACATTTGTGATGTGACGAGCAAGCAACAGCTATTGAAAGTGGAAAGAAAAGTGTCCTGTCGACTGTCAGATGTGTTTGAATGTGACTGAAACAGATGGGGTTTTCTGTGATATTTCATGCCAGGTGTCTGACTTGTGTTATGTTATTGCACCATTGTCTGCGGTGTTTCTGTTAGTCATTTTGAGAAGTTCAAAAAGTTTGCCGAGGCCTGACTGCGAAACCGAGAGCTGATACATTTCTGTGGTATGAAACAGCCACTAAAGAGGAAGAGGCTGCGAGTTTGAAGATTGAGCGGCTGTTTACGGTAATCGATGATGTATGTCGGACGGGGTAATGGGGTTAAAGAGACGCAGAACAGGGAGAATACACCACCTGCCTGCCAGGCCAGATTAAAACGGCTGGATGAAAGGTCAGGAAGAGACGAAGTTGCTCGCCCCCACCAGATGTGCACTCACGCTGGCCTATAGCCGATTAATTATCTCACAGTTCATGACACCAGGGTTGGTGTCCAGGCAATTACATTATACTACACACCCTGAGCAACCTGATCTGGGGATTTTTTCCTGCTGGACAGTGTTTGTGTGTGTGTGTGTGTGTGTGTCAGGAGAAGGGGAGGAGTCTCTTTACACACTGGTGGCATCCATAATGACAAAGCGATAATTCACATCGTGCTCCAGCTGTACGTTGCTCCGTGTTCATCCATGTGTCCTCTGTGGCTGCAGTCAGGCAAGACATTTTTTTTTTTTGGTGCTGTTGTTCCCAGAGATTAACGAGGAGTGGACGAAACACAAGAAGAAGCGAACCACCCATTCACACCCCGTGGCACGCTGCCTCATTTGCCCGAGCCTCTATCAATTCTTGGTCATAGCCAATAGCAATAAAGGAAGTGGTCCCACTGTCACAGAAACAGTTGGCACGGAAACAGCACATTACACCATCGTCCAATCCCCCTCCCATTCCTTTGTCGTCATTTCTCCCCTCCCTTCCTCTCCTCTCCTCTCCAGTCCACTCCTCCTCCTCCTCCTTCTCCTCCTCCTCCCTCTCTCCCTATCTTGTATGTTTTTTCAGTCATCAATGAAATCACAACCAATCCTGCTGCTGGCCTGTCAGCAAGCATATAATACCTCAAGAAACAGATCTACTCGCGGTCTCACCTCCATTTCAGGCGGTGGGGCTCAGATTCCTTAATGGCTAATGTATATTTCATCATTACAGCATGAAATAAAGATAGAGTGGATGCTGTAGCCACCCCATCAAAGCCTGTTTTTTCCCTCTCTCTCTCTTCCCCTCTGTTACTCTCATGATTTAATCCTGACCATTTCCCCCTTCTCTCTCTATCCCTGCTGACTCCTCCCTCCATTTCTGTCCCGCACTCCCTCTCCCTCTCTCTCTCTCTCTCCTCTCTCTCTCTCTCTCTGCCTCTCTGTCTCTGACACACTCGAACACACGCACACATATATACACGCCCTCCACCCCCATCGCTGCAGTGTCTCAACTGCCTTGGAGCAAACAAGAGAGGATATAGAACACAGACGTTAATAAGACAGAGAAAGAGGGACGGTGAAAGAGTGAGAGAGAGAGGGAGAGAGAAAGAGAGGGAGAGATGTACGTGTGTGTGTGTATGTGTGTGTGACCCAGTGAATATGAGGAAGATATGAAGATAAAGCAGCAGGACTAAAGGTGGATTGCACAGAGTCTTTCTCTCTCTCTGCAAGGGCTTGTCTGCAGTATCCTTTGTAGATGGATGCTGGCTTGTGAGCACGGTAAGCCTGACTACTCTCACACAGACACTCAGCTTTCCTTTTTTTTCTCTCTCTCTCTTTTCTGTTTTTTCTTTCTGCAATCACTGCAAAGGCTGGCCTGCTTTGGGCACCGAGGAGGAAATAGATGCTGCCTGATCGGAGCCATTCTATGGAGGGCGAGTGTGTTTTCCTGATAAAATGGGGAAGGTGATGTTCAGAGATGGCACTGAGGCAGGCAGCCTGTCCAGTCCCCTCCTCCACCCTGCTAGCTCTGTGCCAACGGACGCTGCTATCTTCTGCTTGCAATTTGACTCATCATCTCCCCAGAGCACCCTCGATTCTCACAGAATGCTTTTATCTGAACGCAGTGCTTAGCTCATGTAATTACTGTATGTAGGACAAGTGAAGGATGCATCAAAGATGTGTGTGTACGTGTGTGTGCATGCGTGCATGTGTGTGTTTGCATTCATGTCTCTGTGCTCTGGCCAGGCCATAAGCTATGAAATGGAAAGAACAGGGAATGAGAGAGTAAAAGCACCATCACACACACACACACATAAGCTCAGGTGTTTGGTACTTAGGTCTGGCTTTACGAGATGTTGAATGTGAATTTTCAGTGGGAGGTGTGCAAATCCCGTGGTGCTCGGCTCTGCGGGCACTGGGATAAGCGGGCAAAATTGTGGCCTGACAGCGGCACAGGAACGCTGTAGGATTTCACCCGTGGAGCTCGCTGCCTGCTGATGTTCTACGGTGGGGAGGGAGGGAGGAGGGGGGGATTTACATCAGCATTTATTGACAATCTCGAGCTGGGGTTTGTTTGTTTGGTTCATTTTGTGTCTCGTGTGTGAATGTGAATATTAACGGCGAGGAGAGGAGCACGTTCTTTACTCAGCAGGAAAAACAGGAACGATTTGAAGAATCTTTCATATTTTTGAACGAAGCATTACCATGTTCTTTATTTATTCTTCTTATTTTTTTATAATGGGGGTTGGGATTGGTTGTGTAGCATCAGGAGAGCATGTGTATTTGTGTGTACTGTACGTGTGTTTTTGTTACATGCTTCAGAGAGAGAGAGAGAGAGGAAAGAGAGAGAGCGATAGAGAACCAGTGCAGGGAGGGGTCGAGGGGCTGGGGGGTTTAACAGTAGGGAGGCAGATGGGGCAGAGGGGCGGAGGTTGATGCAGCAGAGAGCAAAAGAGAGAAAGAAGGAAAGAGAAGATTTGGAACAGATTGGATGGAAGAGAGAGGGTGGAGGGGAGTGGACGAGGGTGGGGGGGAGACCGTGATAATTTCACCGTGATAGAAAGACAGCGCTTTTCTGAGCATGTGACTCAGAAAGAATGCTGGATGTGTCTGTGATAGTTCCACCGGCTGTAAGCTCGCACCGAGGCCCTCAGACGTTTGTGAATCGAGGCAAAGATGGTGGATAAATACCACCGTGCCTTTATCTCATCTTGAGCCCCGCTGATACCAAAATGGATCAGGAATATGAGACTGATACTTCTGCTGAACCCTCGGTGATGCCGCCCAACTGGGGTTTGTGGGAAAACGGAGAAACTGGAAATGAATATTGATCGTTGTCATAGAGCAATGCTGACAAACGAAGCCTTTATGAGAAGATGCAACTTGAATTTACTGTTCTTACTCAAGTCTTGCAATCCAGACATGTCATTTTTGCAGTATTACAAATAAAAAAAAAATACATTTCTTCGGCACGTGTGACTCACCGTTAGCTAACTTGCATCTGCTCTGATTAGTTCTACACCTCAAATTACCACTGTCGATAAATCAGATTAATTAATGCTTTTCAAGTACAAGATGTGTGGAAGAAATATTGATTTCATTACAACATCAAGCGATCCTAGTTGTGATTTAAGCTGATGACCAAAATCTTCAGATATTTCATTCTTCATGACGCCATCTCAAGAGGAGATGCATGTCATGTTGCTGTTAAATACTCCGGTCTGTAATATCACAGTCAGAGTAGTGACTGGGTGTATGAGACTTAATGTTTTGTACGCAAACAAGATCTTGCAGGCAAGGCAGCGTCTCACTGTCTACGTGTTGTCTTTCATGTTTTTGTTCAGCTGTGTTTTCCTCTCAAAATCAACTACTACAGTCTCAGTCAACGCTAACTCTTACCTTAAGACAAACCAAGGTCACATTCACCATGACAAAAGTTCTAATCAGCCCTGAAAGCTGTACTAATATCTGGTTCATCTTGTCTTTAAAGCTGGAAAAAAAAATAAAGTCAGGTCACGGATGACCTTGGCTTTAAAATGATGGATGGTGAGGTCCAATGTGAAATATAAAGGTTAATCACATGCTTACATAATGGGCCTTCACCAAGTTTCACACACAAACACGCACACACTGAAAAACGTCATCACACCCTCATAAATACTACTATTGGAGGAAATAGAATTGTTCTGATTTTGATTAAGCCGCGCCGGGCACACAGACCACAACATGAATTGTTAAATTGGTGGAACGCACGTCACATGAATTAAGCATAAAGTCGCTTCCAAAAAAGCAACTAATGAATGTCATCTCTTTCTGTTTAAATGGTATTTTTCACTCAAGTGACCTTTATTGCACATGAAAAAAAAAACGAGAGCAATAGTGTGACAAAACCTATGCTGAGTTGACCTCCTTCCACCTCTTTTGTTACTTGCTATATCCACTCCACTGGGTGACATAATGGCAAGGGACAGCGGGGACAGGCTTGGTTTTAAAGTGACAGCGGCTGTTGAGGTAGCTGCTCTTGCACCGAGGAGGCCAATGTCACCGTCCGGTGCGCGTTTAGCCATCTTTAACCTTGTAGGTGAGCACGCCGCCGACTTGGACAATTAAACTCAACTCTATTACAGTTAAGCACCGAGGGGGCCAACCATAGTTCCCTCGACAGCCTTCTTAATAAAATGATTAATCTGAGATGTCATTTATTTCCCGGAGAGGGAGTAACAGGATTACCACTTATACATTTGTTTTAGCAGTTGCGAGAATTGACTTGTAAATTGATCTTTAACACCATACAGGGGCAATGCAGCACCCCCATAAAACCACACTGGAAATATGCGTCCATAAAATCGAGGTCTCTCGGCTGCTTTGTCACTCTGTATGTTCAGACAGGGCATTGCTGCACTTCAGCTGGCTCAGCATTTGTGTTTGTTTTGGGTCTTTAATCCCTGCCAGGTACCGGGACAAAGTGTCATCCCCACACAGACGCCTGTAGGACACAGTTTCCTGCAGACAGGTGTTGATGTGGAGAGTCCGGCTAAATGACTTAGCGGTGAGGAAAGCTGTCAGATGAATCGAACAGAGTCTCAGGGCGGGGCTCTGCGAGTGAGCGAGGATTAAGTTATCTTTTGGTGTTACATAAAATAACATCAGCTCAATTCATCCCCGTCTTTCTCTTTGCCCTCCTTTCTAATCTTTGCTGGTAGTCACATACAGGGGCCGGTTTGTTTCCCGAGGCCAGCGAGTGAGAGGGCCTCACTTCCAGCACTTAAATCTGAGAGGGCAGAGCAGAGGGGACTAACAGAGCAACTTTGTGTTCCATTGCACACACATAACAGCGGTCATATGACAACAAGGAGGTGGACGACAGGGAGGGGGGATGATGAGGGAGTGTGTGGCCTACTACCCACTGGTGAAGGATGTTGGTCTGTACTGACAAAAAAAAAAAAAAAGAAAGGAGTGTGTGTGTGTGTGTGCATGGATGCACACACATTCTTACATGCAGTATACATTGCAATCTTTGATATTAATACAGGCTTTTCGGGAGCAGAGCCAAAAATAAAGTTTATCACAAAACAAACAGCTTGTTTTCATGAGGGCCTGCAGGTCTCCTTTTTCAAGATAATACTCGAAAGTGGAGAGACGCTGCTGGTGTGTGTCAGTGACCTCTACAGTCCACTGGCATCCCCCCTTTTTACCGCAAAGTTTCTACAATAAATAACAGGAGACATTTTGTGCGTTTGTGGTGTGGTCTTGTAAAGAAGTCAGTGCTGGTTTCCAATGTTTAACATGCAGTATAATAGCCTTTGCCCTGTTTGAACAGGTGACAGTTTCTCATATCTCATTTTTCTCATATCTCTCCCTTCCCCACAGATTCATCCTGTGAACACATACAGTTAAACTGTGGAGCTGTTTACTGGCTGGCATCTGTTGTGGCTTGGCAGTATAGTGAGATATACATAATTTAATTAAAATATAGGTTTTCTTGGAAGATGATTTCATCATCTGGTATAAATCTTGCAAAGCCTCAGCAGGGGTATCCACCCCTCTGCAATGTGTAGGATATTTTCCTCTCTCATCCGTTTTTAGCCTTTATTTTACTGACCATCATCCCTGCAGCGTTTATTTCACGGTGCTCGTCGAGCGGGTTAACGGCCGTTAGACTTGCATGTGCTGCAGTTTGAGATATTTTTCCTTTTCCTGTTCCAGTTATCAAATCACCAACTGTCGATAATGTCTGTGGGTTGTAGAATCCTGTACAAGAAGTGTCTGTTACCCACAGTTTCCTTCTGGTGCAGAAAGCATTTTTTTTCTTATCAGTCATCACTCAAATGAACATTTCACTGGAGTGAGTGTTTGAATGTAGATTAGAATACTGGTATTAACATGACTTGTTTTGATCTACGTGATATGCGCAGTGAGAGAAGCTACCTCTGTTAAGAGCATAAAAAACAACATCTGTAGATACCAGCAGCGAATTTATAACAAGCAGATATCCGAAGGCTCACACACGTGTGCTCACATTCGCGTGTACACCAGTGCACACACACGCACACGAGACTCTAGTGTCCACCTTGTGCCATCTTATCCCTTCACATCAGACGGCCTGCCCATAGCTCAGCCTGTGCACAAACATGCCATTGTCACTGCCGGCTGGCCTTGTGACTCAGTGTGACCCGCTGGATTGGAAAAGGGGGAACACAGCCACTGAGATCAGGAACGTTAAACAGAGCATTATCACGAAAAAGCATCTAGCATACAGAGACCTCACCCCCACCCCGTCTCCACCCTCTAAACAGCCCACTGTTTTGGGGGGAGCAGAGAGGAGAACACTGCCCTTCATTGTCTTCCATAATGAATGAGTTGTGTCCTCACATGTGTACAGTATACGGGCATCTTTCTCTGAAGTTTGCATTCAGGCCAGCATGTCAGTCTGGAAGTGATAACACGAAATGTTTTGCAAACAATTAAGCGTTTACAATAACTAGGTTTGAACTTTATATTAAATATCTCAATTCCTGACTGGAGCGATGCCAGACAACTCTTTTTTTACGAGCTTATATTGGATTCAGCCTCAACCCCAGATGATTTGGCACATTCATAATGAATAGGCAGATTCACATCGCTGGGAAACGCAAATATGGTGTGCTGTCATGCGTGCTCTAATTTTCCTCAGCTAACAGCGCTAAAGGTCAGATTGATTTTTGTTTTTCTTGAAGCTGCATTCATCTTTTTTTGCCATTAGAGAGCACAGAAACTGCCCTTAGCTACACGGCTACTGATCACGATTGACAAATCCAAATCCAATATCTTCTCTCTATTTTTAGCTCTGTTATGGTCTCCACCAACTTTATCTTCCCGTCATCTTGATGTTTTGCTTTTCCTTTTTATTCTTTTTTTCTGATTTACGCTCAATCATTAATTAAATGTAGAGGACACTGGCTAAACCAAACAAGCTAAAACAGTTCACAATTTTACTCAAAAGTATTGATTAATACAGTTTTTTTTTCACTGATCTTGGGAGATTTTTAGTTCAACTGCTCTTCTTGCTCTCAAAAGAAAACATTCTGATGGTCTCTAACCACAATGGCAATATAAATCTAAAATGTGACAAGAGTCCTGGGTAATCCATTATACACAGTGTCACCTGACGTATGATTTCGAAGTGAAGGTGTTATCTGACATTAAAAGCTTTCAGACACCTCATCCCAGGAGTCTTCTTGTACAGAAATCCCAGACACATGCTGGCTGACAGGCTCAGTCTAGAGACTCTTTGACAGCCCATTAAAAAGTGTCTCCGCTGCATAAATGCGGTTAACCAGGTATCCTTGTTTGGCCTGAGCGAAAAGGTCCGCTGGTTGTTCAATTTTCGCTCGGTCTCGACATATAAGGAGACAGATTTTTTGAGCGGATTAATGTGAGATGAATGAGGTCCAGAGGCAGCTCTTTTAGGATCAAGTGGTGAGGCTTGCATAAAGCGGCGCAAGCTGTTGAACGGTGCCGAACATCGCTCTGCCTGCGACCTATATCTCATATGATTCTGACGTAGGATGGGGCGACCACAAAGCTCTGACTCATCACACAGACGCAGGGCCTCCAGGTTGAAAGACTTCATTTATTTAGTTCCACTGAGATTCACGCAGAAACATATACATTTTTGGTTATTAATAGCAACAAGAGTACAGTATATTTTTCAAAACCGTCACATGATTCGGCGTTATCTACAGGATCTGCGTTAACAACTAGCATAGGGGTGACATTGATTTATCATTCTGCTGCTAGAAGCATGAAATTGACTGTCTGCTTTCTGTCCCAGATTCCACAATGTTAAAGTTGCAGCACATCCAGTCTGTAAATTGTATTGCCGATCATCCACCTATACTTTAACAGCTTCCCTCCGTCCTGTGTGGTAAGTCAGAGATCTCTCTTTGAACACGATCTGTTTTGCAGAACAGGATTTCTGCCTTGCATACGCTGCTTCGGCTCACCTGAGATTCAATATTGATTACAGTAAAGAGTCCACTGTCAAATCAAGTCAATCTCAGTTTCCATCTTTGGCCTTTGGAACTGGAAAAAAACATATTCACCCTGATTAGGACTTTTACTGGTGCTATTTGTTCTTAGTTAACATCTAGTCATACTGTGAACATGGCGTGGTAAAAAGATTATCATGCATACTGGAAGGAGTCTAAAGGACAACGGATCTTTTTTTATTCATTCAAGGTTCCCCTGTTCTGGGTGGCAAAAGGATTTGCACAGATTAAGATTATAATCCCTGAAGTAGCCAGGTCGATTTTATCAGAAACACCCGAGTTGTGCTGTTTTTTGCTGCTAGATGTTGGAAGTCCTGGAAACCAGATGCCAGACTGGTAGCATCGCCAGAGCTCTTTCCAGCAGCTCGGGCACAACTGATTTAAGACTCCCTCCTCCCGGCTCCGAGGCACTCGGGCCTGAATAGATTAGAGTCGGGATAAATGAGAGCACACAAGAAAGAGAGCATGATTAAATAGTATACTCGTGCAAAACGGTGCTAAACTGATAAGATTGGATGTTATAACTGCTTGTATTGCTCCTGGCCAATTTGTCAGTGGTCCTGTCTTAATTTTTTTTTTTTTTTACAAAGCCTATTTCAATATCTTCCATCTTGCGCTTAGAGTAAAATGATATGTTAACCTTTCGAACAACATAACAGTAATGCCATTTTGTAAATGAGAAAATAATATATAATGATATATTTCCTATTTCCATTTTTCATAATTCAGTCTACACTCTATCAAACTGGTCAATATTGACACTGACAACCAATCAAAATACAGTGAGTCAGGAGTTTATATGGTATAATTATACTTAATGAAGTTCAGTACAATAACCCTTTGATAAATCCTTCCTTTGTTGAGTGTAGTTGTGTTGACAATGTGTCAGATGGGTGTTCATGTGCATACAGCACCTGAGGACTTCAGAAACACCTTTGAATATGATACAATCACCAGCTACTAAAACAGGTTTTTAATATAAAATGTAGTAGCACATGGTGATATGATATGGTGTATATTTAAAGGATAATATGAAATCTGTAGAGGAACATACCACAAGATACATGTTTTTTGCCAGATTTTTAAGGCATCTGAAGCCAAACTAGCTTAAAGTGAGTTTGAGCTTTAAAGACTTGATGTGAGTCATGCGGAGCCCATTAACCAAGAAGACGTTGTGGTCCACAGTATCTAGCACCGTGCTACCAAGATTGAAACCTCACGTCTCCAATCTCAAATTGAATTTTTTAAATTGTAAAAGTAAAATCCAAGATATCTTTCAAATGAAAGTCTTGCCCTTTTACATTAATTAATGGAAGGTTGTAATCTTTCTGCTTTTGCTTGATGTGTCAATTTTATGATACATGGCTAATTTAATTATTGTCGCTTTTGCTCATAATTCTGCCAGCACTTTATCTATTTGGTTTGTTTGGTTTAGCTCAAGCGAGCTGTAAAATTGTTTGTTTGCAGATGAATCTAATACTGGTTCAGCTTGTTCATTCGGCAATCAGTCGCAAAACAATAAAGAATGCTTCTTTTCAGAGGATGCAAATTGAAAACTGGAAGTCACAAGAATATTTACGGTTGCTGCACTTTATTGAAAAAGCCAAGAGCTGCTAGAACATGTCTGCTCCTGATTAAATATTTTAAAAAAACCTCCAGCGATTACAGCCTCAAGATCATGATTGCTTTGTCAATGACCATGCACATATTAATACTCAATATTTTAGCCTCACACATATTATTTTAGTGACCCTTTTGTGAGGTGAGAATGAAACTTAAGCCTGCTCTTTCAAAAGGTGTGCTGTTCTCGTATTTACTGTTTTTACACACAGCTGCAGATGATATTCTGATAGTAGTGTGTTTCAACTGTCAACAGTGTTAAAGGAGTTTTAAATTTCTCATCCCTTTCAACGAAATGCTAACGTCCGTGGAAACTCCACTAAAACCTTCAGCTGGTGTCAGTGCACTTCTGTGGCTCAGTAACGTCAACGCAGCCCCCATCGAGCTACAAAAACCGCTGAATGTCACCTTGACCTCCACATTTGTAGGAGCAAACCACTTTTGTTCATTTTGTTCATATGATGGATATCGTCAGTAATGGAAGTCTTCAGCCTGTTCTTCCTTGGTACGTTTCAAATCGCCGCCCTGTGTGGAAAAAATGCCAACAATCGTGTCTATCTGAAAGAGGATTAGTCTGCCCCAACATCCATTTACAAGCTTTTCTGTTATATATGCCTTCATTTGGGAATTAAAGCTTTCCATGTATTCCCTTTTTTGTCCTTTCACATGAAGCATCATCTGCTGGTCAAATTCCTTTTTTTTCACTCCTACAAAACTCCCAGCTCTGTCCTCACCAGTCTTAAGTGTGACCTTGTGGTGACTCTATAATCTGCTAAAGAAACAACAGTAGTCTGCCTATTGATCACCTCAGATTTTCTCACTAAGGCAGTGCTTATTCACCGCCTCTGTGGCATCACATAAATTAATAACATCCCTCCAGCAGAGTCTCTTGTCTCGGTTAGAGGCCCTCTCTGCTCGGCTGGGAATCTTACAAGGTTGTTTTTTTTTTTTTTAATCTGCTGATTTACCTCTTAGTCTATCACGTCATTCGCCTGAAGAGTTAGAGCTTTTAAAACCATTTTTAAAACAAAGACTATCAGTCCACATGTAGCATATAAATCGCATATAGTTGCTCTTGACAGTCGCCACAGAGCTCATAAATATCCGACACGGCCCAAAGCTTTGATCACATTTTCACTCTAACTGCTTAATCTTGATACAAAAGCAGGACTTAGTGCAGATCTGGGGATTAGCTACCGTTTCACTCCCGGGGTTTTGGATATTATTGTAAAAATCACTCTGCTAGATTCCAGAAAGACTCTGACACTGCATGTGGACACTGACCAGACAGTCCTAAGTCTTTTCAGTTACCTCTTTTTCTGTCAGGCAGCCAGGAGAAAGTTAGTCAGAAGGGCTAAAACAATCCCACTAAAGCAGCTGCCTTTGAATGAGAGTGCATGAGCGCCGTGCAGCTGATCGTAAGCCATGTGAGCCCTCCTTCCTTCTGTGTGCGTTTACTGTATTTCTGCACGCTGGAGGGACCGTTGCTGCTTCTATAAGTAACGCCGGCCTCCGTCAGTGAGACAGAGATAACACTGTGCTTTTCATCAGTACAATAAAATGTTTACTACACAATGCGAGTCCTTGAAAATGAATGAGTGATGGTGACACGCACAAGGTTCAGCAGAAATGCAAACCCATGGGGCATTATGGATGTGAATTACTGTACAGTCATCAAAGAGTCACATTTCCTTTGCACCATACTGCTCTGTAAATTGGCCACATGTGTCTGCCTGTACAATCCTAATGAGGATACTGAATGTAACAGCAGCATACTCTTCAGCCTATTTCCCAACACAGGTGCCAGTCCACAGGTCGCTGTTCACAAGTCCTTGGCCTGCTTAGCTGTGATGAATGGGCTATTTTCTTGCTTTAGTTAGTTTTGATGTAAATGGGTACTGCTTAAGTGGTTTGTAAATGGGTGAAAAAATTATTTCTCTCTGGTCCTCTGTTTAAGACAACAGTTATCTGTGACTGACAGATGCAGTATTTTCCTTGTGGTCTGTCCTCGGTGGGGCGTCTCACCCAATCCCTCTTGAAACGCAAGCCCGCTGACCGCAGCGCTAACACACACACACACCTCATTCATAAACCATTACCAGATGACTAAAAGTGCACCTGTGCCTTTCGCCTCTCTTTTGACACAGCACGCTTTTGTGCTTTCCATTCACAAAAAATAACGCACGTTTCTGCATTTGTTCTTCCTCATCTCCAACGCACCTGGGCGCCGTGCTTCGTCCCAGCCTCACCACAACACACCCTCCCCCCTCCACCACAGCATCACCTCCGTTTTTCTTCTGACATCACATGTGGTTAGATTTAATTGAATTTTACGTCACGTGTCTGAGATTGATTTCACACCAACACAATGGATTCGGCACGCCTGCGTGGCTCTTGAATGTGCCATGCACTGTATGCTTAACAATGACTGTACTGACCTGGAACATGAAATTCATTGTCACCATTTACCTGGCGACGCGCTCGCTGAGCCTGAAAACAGTTGAGGTTATACCAACCAACAGATTTTTATCAGTGTATTCAGACTGTCCAAACTGGCGTGGCTTCTGCAGATACCATTTGATGTGTTTTTCTTTAAACACATTTTGTTTAGGAGCAATAACAATAAGCCCCTGACGGATTAAAATCACCACTCAATCTAATGTGATTGACCCCAATTTTAACAGCATTTCTGTGGATTCAACAACCGCAGCAGGGAAGCAGAGGCAAAACACAATGTGACTACATGTACTCATCTCTAATAAAGGGCATGATTGTAATTATTTGCAGCATGGTAAATTAATAATAGGAGTTAAGCACTTGGGACAGTGATGGAGGTAGAGCCGATGAGCCGTGTGCAGCAGGAGCTGTGAAAAGGAAGGAAACACAGCGACTGGGATCGGTCTCATCTTGGCTATCGCATTACCTCAGCCCTCATGATACATGGAGATGCTGGCCTCTCTCCGTGGCCCCCACGGCTAGTGCCTCCACTCACTTACTCTTAAAGTGACACACGTCGTCTTCACACTCGAGCCAAATGAGTGATAGCAGGCTGTTTTTATTTTTTTGGAAGATGGTTCGATATATATGAGTTACGATGACACTGCAGACCTCATGTGGTTGCTACTTTGTTGGACATTCAGTTATTAGTTGCTTTGCATTTGGAGCTATTTCAGCTTGAAATTGGACTATGTAATTTGTTACAAAGAGTAAGCATGTTTTCATCCTGTGGGCACTTCCTTAATTAATTTTTGTTTATTTTCTGCTTAAAATTTTCAAAGTTCCGGGCATTTTTTCCCCGCTGTGCTATGCTCCAGTTATTAGGGTGTAGGTAGGCAACAGACCACATTTTATTCCATGCAATCAAATAGCATGGGGAATATTATTAATACAAATTTAATGTGATAATAATATACACTGTTTTTTACACTGGCGGCACACACTACTTCCTTTGCAATTATCTAAAGTGGAATAACTTCAAAAAGTGCGGATATGCAAGTGCTGCATATTTCTGAAATAGCAAATTGAAAAGACTTCACACGCAGCTTTAATATGTTTCATAGGCTCTCAAAATCAGTCATGTGCATTAACTGGTTTGGCTGGCTATGCCTTTTTCAGAGGGTAGTCAGGTGCCTGGAGCCAGGAAACAATGCTCTCCACTCTGTTTGTGTTGTGATGCTTTGTTATGGCTTTGTTCTGCTCTGTTTGTCCTCTCAGTCATTTGAAGAGTGGACCTCACTCACGGAGCTCTGAGAAATGCTCCCTCCCTCTCTCTCTCTCTCTCTCTCTCTCTCTCTCTCTCTCTCTCTCTCTCTCTGACAGGTCTGCAGAGTATAGTTTCGCCAACAAAACTAGGCCACAGTATGATTTCACATTTGTTACTCAGCCAATAGCATGCAGCCAGTTTCAATGTGCATCTATTTATCACAGGATCCCACAGGCATGCACTGCTCCAAATTTGTTTTTTGCTTTAAATTTATCATATTTTATTTCAGTTCATGCCACCAAACTTTATTTGAATTAAACATTTGGGTTTTTTTTAAAGAGAAAGAGTGAGACGCCTACTGCAGAAGCTACTATTTCAAAGCCGGAGTGAAACCAAATATTCCCAGAAATATTTGTATTCTCTTTCTGATCACAGGGCTGAATCTCAAGGATAACAACACAGATGTCTAGGCAAGGAGAAGGGGCTTTACAGTGGTATGAAAGCATGAGAGGCACCTGCTGGCTTGAGCCTGTTATTTTCCACTGTGATAGTAAATAACCATTTCACCTGATGCCGTTTTTGCTGAGCAGCATAACAGGCCGAGAAAAAAAAGGAGGCAGTCAGATTGCTGTAGTTTGAATATCAGGGGATGTCAACGGTTACGAGGAAACACATTTATCGTGTCAATCCTGCATCAGGTTCCATTCAAGTGGTGGAGTTTGTTTTTCGTGGCCGGTTTCTATGCTTATGTTTGACCTTGATTGTGCATATAATGGGCCCATGTGTGCACGCGGCGGTGTTAAATGGATAGGCGTGGTCAGCTGAGGTCTACTGTGGCTCAGAGTCTATGGTAACACAAGACTGCAGGCAGATAGAGCCGAGGTGTGTGACTGGTAGGAGCAGAAATCTGAAGAGGCAGAGCACACAGAGCGAGGCTAACATGGCAGTGGCTGAATGGGGAGCATGCAGGTTTGTGTGCACGTGACTGGATGTGCTTTCAGCGCATACAGTCACTTCAGTTTCCATTTGATGAATAACGGGAGAGCATCACATCTGGTATTCTGTTTTTACTTAAGTAATAATTCAGCTGTTCGGGACTGTTTCTTTCCAAGACTGAAATGAGAAGGTTGATGTCGGTTTATGAAGTGTGTTAGGTGTGGCAATTAAAGTAGAAGGGAATTAGCCTAGCTTAGCATAAAGACTGGAAGAACGGGCAAACATTTAGCCTGACACTCTCCAGACTTAACCAGCAACCCACTGACACATTATATCCGCTTTGCTTAACAAGACGTGTAAATGACTTCAGACGGTCGACACCCTGCTTCCTCAGCTAGTCTGACTCCACATGTGTTAATGACGGGATGGAAAGTAACGAAACCCATTTGCCTTAAACATGATATTCATGTATTTTCTCTTTCTTACATGTCGGCAGACTCGGAGGCCTTTGGTTGTCGGGGAGATATCACACGGCAGAAGAAGCAGAAGACATTTTATCAGGAAGATCGAGAACAGCAGGCCAAATATCGAGCTGAGGTGGATGGTTGCAGGAGCCAAACAAGGGCGACGCACCGCGAGAGCCATGTGGGAGGAGAGTGAGGGGGTTTTACTATTCGCACGCATTAGGCCCAAACACTTTCTCTACTGACATACGCTGAACGTTCTCCAGCCCTCCTCCAGAGCTTTTCCTCAGGGGGAGCCCCTGCTATGAACCCCAGCTCCCTTGGCTTCAGCAGGCAGTCCAATCCCAGTGCCAGGCGCTGTGTGGGCGTCCCACAAGTCTGGGTTCTGCCCACACAGGACTCACAGACTGCCCCTTAACAAAAAGAATGAAATACTCCTGAGTCACTCCTCTGCGTGGTGGCTCTCCTGTGTTAAATTGGTCTGCTGTGAAGTTTTGTCTGCCTCTTCCCCTGCAAGCTCCTACCTTCGGTGAAAACCCTCTCCAACTCCTACACCAACCCCTTTTCAATCACCACTTCGTCATAATTTGCTTTCCCATCAAACAGCAGCACGAGTTCCTTTGTGCTCACCACGTGGTGGAGGACCATGGGATGCCGTCAGAGCTCAGAGGAGAAGGAAGCGGCGCGGCGCTCGCGGCGAATCGATCGCCACTTGCGCTCAGAGAGTCAGCGGCAGCGGCGTGAGATCAAGCTACTGTTGCTTGGCACCAGCAACTCGGGCAAGAGCACCATCGTCAAACAAATGAAGATCATCCACAGCGGAGGCTTCAATCTGGAGGCCTGCAAGGAGTACAAGCCCCTCATCTTGTACAATGCCATCGACTCACTCACCCGCATTATCCGCGCCCTCACCACCCTCAAGATCGACTTTCACAATCCTGATCGCGCCTACGACGCCGTGCAGCTCTTTGCCCTCACAGGGCCGGCCGAGAGCAAGGGGGAGATCACTACAGAGCTGCTGGGGGTCATGAAGCGCCTGTGGGCTGACTCAGGGGTGCAGGAGTGCTTTCAACGATCCAATGAGTACCACTTAGAGGACAACACTGCCTACTACCTAAATGACCTGGACCGCATCTCTGCAGCCGAGTACATCCCCACCGTAGAGGACATCCTACGGTCCCGGGACATGACCACCGGCATTGTGGAGAACAAGTTCACCTTCAAGGAGCTCACCTTCAAGATGGTAGATGTGGGTGGACAGCGTTCGGAGAGAAAGAAGTGGATCCACTGCTTCGAGGGCGTGACTGCAATCATTTTCTGTGTTGAGCTAAGTGGCTATGACCTCAAACTCTACGAGGACAACCAGACGGTAAGAAAAAAGTTTTAATGGGCCCATTTTCACTCACAGTAAATGTATGCGTATGCACATATGCCAGCACAAACACAAGCAGCCACTCACCCCGTCATCGGAAAACTCTACAAATATTCTGTCTTATCAAGATTTTTTTAAACGTTCGTGAGAAGAGTAAGGGTTATATATTACTACGTGATTAGATCATCTAAGTGTTGTGAGTTTATCTCTTATGTGAGACTGATAAACTGACTGCAACACAGCAATTCTGGTATCTAGATTCTGACCAATGCAAAAACATGAAATTAAGCAATAATAATTTTACATTACTATTTACCGTACCAGTTGTTTTTGGTATAGTGAATAAAGGCGTCAGTGCTATCAGATAAGTAATATTTGTATAAAATGGTTTGAGCAAAGACAATATATGACTGTTTTGCTGTGTCATTTCCTCTCTTTACATCACCATCTTTACACAACCATGCCGTGGGTTCACACACAGGGAGATTTTGTCTTTTGTTCCTGTCATAAACACATTTGATTTAATATGGTAGTGGAAATTAATGTGGTTTTTGGAAGCTGTGTTTGATGATTACCTCCAATTAACACTGATCATATTGAACACTGACTTTCAGTGTAAAAATATTAGTGTTTTGTTTCAAATGACTTTTGTTTTGTTTGTAGGAGCAAATGCACAACTCTAGCTCACTGAAGGATGTTTAAACCGCAAAACTCTTTACAAGCTTATCATTTAAAGCAGGGAAAATAGACGGGCCAAAACAAACTGCGTTAGAGTTTATTCTACCAAGTGTAATATTTAGTGAAAGTTAGAAAGGTAGAAGTTTTTAAAACAAGATCATTTTAGAGGGTAGTTTTCCTAATATCCCCACGAGCCATCCAAGCATGCATTTTCCTCCTTTTATTGCCATCCTAAATAATATTACCACACTCTGTAAATCCTTTGCAGTTCATTCGCTGTTGTTTAATTAATTATTTGGACGCCTTATCTAAATTTTATCATCGCTGTCCAAAGTTATTTAGCTGGGGGCACGAGTGGACTGATTTTTGTCTGCTATTTTAAATGTGCCTGAATGAAAAGACAGGCCGCTGTTTGTTATCTCCTGGTGAGTGGAATTTGAACGATTTGCTATCCATAGCGTGTGCATCTTCTTATCTGAGTGTTTTGGAATAGTTGGGAAGTTATTGCTTGTTTAACTGCCTCAGTGATAATGGAGGTTCAACAATAGATTATATTCTACTTTTAGTCTGGACCAACTCGGCGGGGTCAGCTTGCTATTTCTCCACAGACGTCATCACATTTTTCAGTATTCGCGCTCACCTTGATGTGGAGACTGTCATTCCTGTAACTGAACCGGCCTGATATTTCGTGGGTTACCAGCTAAAACAGGGTGTACAGTGTACCAGGTTGGAACATGAAATCAATTAGTTTTATAGGTTAAAAATAAAGTCTGAGGAGAAAAATGCAGTATGGTGTTAATTGAGTTCACAGTATAAAGTGTGAAGCTGTACCTGTGAGAATTAGCAGATTGTGAAGGCACTGTGTAGCAATGGGAGTTCACAGGTGCTGGAAAAAACAACTTTTATTATTCCAAGATAGGAGGGGGAGAAGAAAGCGAAAGGATCAAAAGTAGCAGAAGGAAAGACATCCTGAAATTAGAGCAGCCGTCCTGCTGCCGAGCCTGCTGGGATGAATGAGATTTCTGCAAATACTGACATTTGCAGAGTTGGTTTGTGGTTGAATTATTGACGTCTTTAATGGTTTTATGTGTTTTATCACATGAAACTGAGCCGAAGAGCTCTTGGAACTCAACTAACAGGGTTTCCTCAGTGAGCTGATGGTAAACTTGTGATTTCGACGTACTGATATTAGCGACTTTCAGAGGGCAGGCTATAACATGCTGTCTTATCTGATTCTAGTGAAACCTATATAGACTGTCTTTGTGTTCCCATTAACTGCTTTAGCACAGAGACTCAGCAGACATAAGCTTCATTCGTCCGTATGGCACAGACATATTTCAAAGAAGCATGTCTAACTCTGGATATGCTTGCTCACATGTTGTCATGCTTTTTCTTTGTTTCAGGGTTAACAAAAACCCTTAAATAATTGAAGACAGTCAGGCGAACTAGTGCCTCAGTTACGAAAGTTGCATAACAGCAATGTTCCTCAGATAATTAACTTTTCTATGGTCAGTTTCCTGTCTCCCTCTCCACTCCACGTGGTGAGAAAAGCTCCACATTTGTCAAAAATGTGTCAGCTAATATTAATATGATCACCTGGCTAATGGTATAAACTACTGTATTATTAGCATTGAGCTCAAATAATTAAAGAAATTCATTTAAAAGCACAAAATGTATGAAAAACTATGCTAAAATCTATGACTGCAGATTGAACACCATATTGAAAAACTAAAGAAGCATATGTGCTATTAGTTAATCATTAAGGAAAGAATATAGGAAAAGGGAACATTTTATTGGACACAAGTGAAGCCAGAATTGTAAATAGTATTTCAAATAATTTCCAGTGTCTTTACTCAGTATGTTGTCTTATAACAGCGGCGACGTTGTCCTAATGCCTCCATTTTCTTGTGCATTTTTCACTACAAGTATAAATACATTCATATACAATATTTAATAGATGACTTGAACATACATATGGCAGAAATTTGCAGGAGTGTATAATTATGTGGGGTTTTACCAAAGTATAACCTACAGGGAGATGCTGTACTCACATATTTTAAACTGAATATCACACTGTGCACAGGTTGATGCAATCTCGATGCAGCAGTGAATACATTTGAAACTGTCAGTCACAAAGCAGAAGTAGAGCTGCATTTAACTTATCTCGCTGTCGACGTGTTGCACTCGTTGGTGGTGTAATGTAGGCCGAACATGAAGATTTGTGAAAGAGATGCTCTTCTAGCGTAGAAACCGCATCCTGGACATCGTGCCACGCCCTTGTAAATCTACACAGATGGCAAAAATGCACCAACGTTTCTAAATGTCAGAGTCCCTGTGCAGCGATTTTAAATGCTGCCGGACTGAGAGCAGGTATGTCGCCGTGCTTCCTCTCACATCTGCAGAAGGCTCCACTGTGAATTCCTGCATCTTGGCTCCCATAACCACTGTCAGCTGACACAACACTGCTGCACACACAAGTCGAGCCTTTACGTGCTCGACTGGACTCTGTGAACTCTGCGCGGCTCTGGTTGCAAATTTTTACGTGATACGCGAGCTGACGGAGAATAAAAGAGCAGCAAGACTCAATCTGGCTTCTCTTAAGTTGGGCTGAGCATCAATTATAATTAAGGTTAGACAGTCTGCGAGTGAAGGTCGCACAATGTGAGAGAGAAGGATCAGGTCGTAAAGCTGGCTCTGATTCATGTGCAAAGAGGGAATTATACTGTAGAATAAAAAATATAGTAGGTAAGTATTGAAAATAAAAGAAAAATAGACATATTATCACCTAGAAGAAACAAATGAATGCACAATACCTACAAATAAAATAATCTGGAATTATTTTAATGTCAAAATGCTGAAACCATCTGGCAGAAAACATACTTCTACCTCACCTATAATCATGTTAATAGTTAAAACATGTCAGCTAGCATGCTCCAAGCACAGACAAGGTAACGAGTGATCACATTTCTAGAGAAAATAGATATTGACAATTGACTAGAGCAAAAAAAAAAAGCTTTCAGTAAAAAGCAGAATATTAGGCAGACCGATCTCAGGGGAAATGTCTACATATTTCAAAGGAAATGTTTTCCATCTGTTCACTCAGCTTTTACAAAAAGGAGATGACCGTGCAGACTCAACAGATTCTTAGATAAAGAACAAAAACATGACCACATCCGTGCCTTAACCATTTGCAGAACAACCTAATCTGAACTTGGCCCTGAAACTGTGTCACACGTATCGATCTGAACCTCTCTTTGAACAAACAGCTAAGAAATGTTGAATACATTTGCTGTTGTATAGTGTCTATAATGATTGCAAATGAATGGCCTCTTAAGAATAATGTTATCAGTGTGTTTTAGCTTTAACTCCAGTTCCCGCATTGTTCACAGGAGGTGTAATTTTAATTAGTTTGAACTGCCTTAGCAGAGGACGTAATTTCCCTCCAGCATCAGCAGCATTTGCTCTTTGACTCATTGACAGTGCTGACATCTTCCTGCCTATCCCCATGTAAGCAAAACATGAACCTGACTGCAAAGATATCATGATCATAATTACCTTAGCAATAACACGACTTAATGAGTAGGTTATGCTGAATTCTCCAAATACGAATGAAAATGAGATCATTAGTTAAAGTGAAATCAAACTTTGTATAGCATAAAAGAATCATTTTGAAGTCACTGATTCAACTTTCTGGCCAAGATATGACTCATCAGTTTTAGTTTGGTAAGTCTAAGTTGCAAGTGCTGATAATCTGTGAACAATAGTGGCATAATGCTTCATCGATGAGCATGTGAGAGGCTCAGTGAACGTGTCTTATCTGAAGGAAAACAACACAACAAACACGGTGGCACAGCGAAAGGTGACAAAGCTCCGTGTTTGATGAGACTCTCAGTCTGTCAGTAAACTGCCATTAGTAATTCTGAGACATTCATCAGTGTTTCTGTGCACTCGAATGTACGATTAATTGGTGTCTGCATACATGGACAAAACAGTGGCTTTGAAGGTTTCTCATTAGAGGAAATGGTGCAATTTTTTTTCTGATGATGCATTGTTATGGCGTGGTGATCGTTTTAGTGATCTTAACCTTCAAAGCTTTGCACAATGTCACACCAGCAGACAAAAAAAAACAAACTTGGTCAAAGCGGAACGACGTGGCTCGGTTTCAATGCGCCGAGCTCGCACAAGACAGAAAAAATACACCGGGATAATTACGGTACAACATTTACCCATCAACCCATTCCCTGATGTATTTTCCCTGTCCCATCCCTGTCTTCATAATGAATCGGTTGCCATGGTTACTGTTGCTTAGCAACAGGCCAGTCAAATGCTCCTAATCCTGCGCTGTTGACAGTGAGCTGTGACTAGGGAAGGGAGGATGAGAAGGGGGGGAGGAAAGGAGGGAGGTGGGGAGGGGAGGGGGAGCAAACAGCAGTGCTGGAGAGAATAGATATGAGGTGTATATGTGCGTGCGCGGATTGTGTGCCTGCGCCAGTGTTTGTGGGTGCGTTATTATGAATGTGCAGCGCAGGTTCATATGCAAAGGCAGAGGCTGAGCAACTGCAGTGAATTCTGTGTGTATGTGAGGTGAAAATGAAAAGCCTGCGTGTGTTTAAGCTCGTGTTAGCCAAACATCAAAGCAGACGCCGGCTGCAGTGTCAGCTCGATTTCTATTGTTTCAGTTATTATTTTTATTAATCTCTCACACGGGAATTAATCATCTGCCACATGAAGGAGGACTGGAAATTAATTACTGGTGTTTCATGTTTTTTATGTCAAAGTTTGGCACTTTTCCTTTCGCAGCAGCAGAGACAACACTGATCTGAGTGTGAAATGACATTTTCCCTGATCAGTGCCTTTAAATCAGAAACACACAGGCAGGTGTCAAAGCAGCGTCTTCAAATATATTCAGGAATATTCTCGCTCACTCAGCTACAGCATCTTAACCGTCTAATGGGTTATCAAAGGCCTTACTACCATGTAATTGAATTGCCTCAATTAAGAGCTTTCCAGGAAAGGAAATGAGACAGTTCAAGGACACACCACGTGAAAATATCATGCCTTGCTTTTTGTCTTTCATTATTTTTCTTACATGCTCACATCTATACTACCTCACTGGAATAAGAAAATTTTGTTGTTTGCTGAGTGTTTTCCAGATTTAATTCGCTGCAACTCTCCATGTTACCTGTAGTACAGTATAGTAAGTTAGCTCACCTGTAGTCCTGCCTGATGACAGCACAAAGCTATTAACTGCCATCATTTTAGGAATGGCTGATTGTGCATTTAAGAATAAATAAACTGCGACTATTTTTCACTCAAAGCATGAGCAGGTTTACCTTCACCTGGACATTATCTAACAAAAAACAGACATACATACAACATTTATCATGCCTGTCCTTTTTTAAACTAGTAGTATTATAGTATTATAGTAATTGTAATGTTTTTATGTTGTTGTTTTTTATCTAAACCCAGCAAATATCACTAATTAAAAAGAAAGGGATGAGCCTGAATAATGTAATTTTCAGGTAAAAACACAGTGACAGAGAAAAACCACCTCAGCAGACGAGTGCAAAGCTCCTCGTCTTGTAAGGCGGTGACATTTAAAACGAATCTTAATGAATTAAGAAGGGTTGGCTGCACACTTAAGTAATTTGTATTTATGGGAAACAAAGCAATGACACTGGGATGAACTTCCTCATTAATACTTAAGCTTAATTAAGGCATACGCCTCTGGACTACTCTGACGGGGGGAGGAGGGGGTAGTGTGTGTGTGTGTGTGCGTATCTGTGTATCAGTGGGTGTTGTGAAGCGAGGGAAGGGGGTCTGCATGCTTTAGTGCTCCTCCCCCCTCCCTTGCTCCCCATTAAGAAACTCTTACTGTACGAGCGCTGTGGTGGCCAGGTGAGGAGACTGGAGACTCCCCGGGCTCAGCTGGCTGTCTCCTGCCGTACTCTCTCAGTAGCTGGGCTCTTGTTTTGACACCCTGGAAAGAGGATGAGTGAGGTCAAACAGCCCGACATGACTCTGTGCAGCAAACAATGTTTAGGGGCCAGTCTCGGCCCCTCTGGGGACACGCGCTCATACAGAAAGAAGGACTTATGTTTCAATCTGCTCGGGTGACAGCATGTGAGAGAAGAAGAAAAAGCAGAGAGGAGGAGACGCTGAAGGAGAAAGAGCAGTTTTAACCGATCCATGCCGGACAGGGGCCTGACAGACTGAAAGCTCAGTGTATTTCTCCTTCCTCCTCTGGTGTGTTATTTTATTTCATTAAACAATTAGGTTCATTTATTAGTCAGACAACAAGTCTGGGTTTTTTTTTTTTTTTTTTTTTTTTTTCTTACAGTATCCAGCAGTTCATTTGCAAGAACTCGTGCTTCGACAGTTTATTTTAAGCGTGTTTTAGGAAACCTTTGTTGCTTCTACAATTTCCCTTTAGGGATGTTTGTATTATTGGATAGTCTGTCAAATATGACCGGATAGAAATTTCTTTCGATTAAAAGCAACCAAAATAACATATTTCTGTAATTTTCTGCGGGTAATGTATATTTAGGCACCATTTGTAAGTAAGCACATTCAACTTGTTCAATAATAATTATCATATTTATAATATAGAGGTAGCCTTTATGGGGATAAATAATACAACATAGCATTATAGTCTTTTTAACCTGCTGTGAAAACATTTTTTGGGGCTGCATATGAGGGTTAAAGGCAGCTGTAGCTTTTTCATCATTATCCAAAAATAGTGCACTTACACCACTGAATAATCAGGGTTTACTTTCAATGTGCACTATGATGTTCTAATCCTTCACTATTCCCCTCAATATCTTTTTTTTTCTTTTTTTTCTTCATGCAGCGCAGATCTTGTGATTTGCTCAGAGCATCGTGTTGTCTCTGTAACCTTTTAAACAGCAGTCTTCCATCTGACAACCTCCCAGTCACAAGCTACTGGCCAGTCGCCACATGCCAGCAGCTGCCACGAACAGATCAACTCTCTCTCTCTTTTTTCTCCTTCTTCTTCTTCCTTTTCTCTTATACGTTGCACATCACATGAGCACAGGCTGTATGGAAGCACATAGATGCATACATGCACAAACACAGTCACACTTAGAAGCACATGTGCTTTTTCTTTCACCAAAACCTTTTCGTTCTGCAGACCAAATGGTTTAATATCTATTTTTAAAAGAGTGTATTTCTGTAATTTAGTGGAATCAAATGAAAAAGCTACAAAACCTAAAACATTTTAATTATAGTTCAGTGTTAAAGGTCTTATTTAATGCAGTCTTCTTAATTTTGTTTTTGTAGCTATGAATAACTGATTTATCCACAACACATGGCAGATATGAGCGATTTCCATTATACCGGTGAGGTAAATATTAGATTTTAATTTCATTTAGGGGAAAAAAATGTGACATCTAATGTGCACCAGCATTTGGAGGACCTTCATTAAGATGTATTTGCAAAGCTGAGGGCTGAAGAAGAAAACAATATCGTGAAGCCAGACCAGTTGTGTGGTGCTGTCTCTGAGTCTCTGAGTTTCAGAGATGAGAAGGTTAAAGCAGTCTGTCCTCAGTGTAAAAACAGTCTGTCAACACATGCTTCGAGCCTGTCTCCACGTGATCCATTCAGATCTCACATATGACAATTCTTGCGGCTTTTACAACTATGCATCTACAACTTGCCTTCAGTGACAGGTCATTTCACAGTGGTGGTAAAATTAATCAGCTGTTTCAGGGGAGTATGTGAGAGTTCAAACTCGTGTCTTTATCTGTCTGAGACTCAGGTTTCTGTTGACATAACAGGGAATTCATACCTTTGGCTAGTCAAGTGAATATCTGTAACTTGTGCTAGATCCCCTCTTATCTTTTCTTCATTTTCATCCTCACATCTTGCCGTGACCTGAGATGGTCTAATTTTCTCTCTCGGGTTTTCCCGAATCACATGCTCCTGCCTGTGTGAATGAGCTCTGATTGTGTAATAAATTGGGCTGATTTGGGTTGTTGCTTCAAAGTAAATACTACATTTTTCTCCCTTGTGAAATCATTTCCTCAGAGTCTGATTTTTTTTTTTCAATTTCCCCTTTCTTTTCCACATCCACACAGAGCCGCATGGCCGAGAGCTTACGCCTGTTCGACTCCATCTGCAACAACAACTGGTTCACCAACACATCGCTCATCCTCTTTCTTAACAAGAAGGACCTGTTGGCGGAGAAGATCAAACGCATTCCTCTGACAGTGTGCTTCCCTGACTACAAAGGTCAGAACACCTACGAGGAGGCGGCTGTCTATGTGCAACGGCAGTTTGAGGACCTCAACCGCAACAAGGAGACCAAGGAGATCTATTCGCACTTCACCTGTGCCACTGACACCAGCAACATCCAGTTTGTGTTCGACGCTGTCACGGACGTGATCATCCAGAACAATCTCAAGTACATTGGGCTGTGCTAGGACCTGGCGTTGGGTGGGGTGGGTGGGTGAAGCGGGCCGCGTGGCAGCAGTTGGCCCGCCGTCAGGCTGGATAAACAAAAGGCATGTCAGGTCTGCCTGACGGTTTATCTCTTTGAAGAGGTGCAACAGAGAACTGCAAAGGAAATGAGGTGGACGATAGATTCAAGTGTTTCGCTTGAAACGACAGAGCTGATGGGCCGTTGTGGAGACGGGATTTTTACCCAATGTGTTTGCACTGAATATGAGTATGCAGAGACACCCAAACACACACACACTCACACACACACACAAATATACACACACTGACACATATCCTTATGTTTGCTCACACACAAGATCTTTGGATCAACAGTCAAGCACTTGTTTGACAAGGCAACACTGGAAATTTTAGACAGCTACCCCTACCTGCCTGCCAAACCCGAGGTAGTAGGTCTGTGCTGGTGGTTTTCGGTTACTTTCATCTCCTGTATTTTATTTGCCTGAGTCAATTAATGCTGCTTTACAAGAAGAATTTTGACAGATTCAATGTTCTCTTTTTGGATTTTCACCCTAACAATGGTAACCAGTGAGTGCACCTGATGATGACATGGGAAGAAAAAAAAATGTCAGTAGACATGATGTCACAGGGTTTCTGCCTAAAAGAGGAAACTGCCACAGTGTAAAGCTGAAAGTGAAATACGTTTTCTACACACTATTTCTGTTTTGCCCCCCTGTTCGACTGTCTAATGTTGTTCTTTTCCCCCTTTTTCTTTGATCTTTTTTTGTGCTTTAAAAAAAGAATATGTCTCTTTAACCTGCCTTTTATAGCAGGTCGCTGACTTACAATACCAGAAGAGTGTTACGCTCGGTAGAGTCAAAAGTATTCTTTATGATCATTCCAGTTTCCAGCAAGAGACAACAAAAACAGTGCCAAGATCAATTTGTAAATAAAACCAGATCCCATCCATTACGTTAACTTTTTTGTTTTGTTTTGTTTTTATGGACAAATACATTAAAACATGCATGATTTTGTTACTTTGGGATACTAATATGTTTTCTTTGGGATTATGTTCCTCTTTTCTTAGGTTTAAATAATATATTCCCAAAAATATATATAAAAGTCAAACACTGTGTACGATTGTACAGTTGTCAGAGAGGAATCTATTGAAAAGAGTTATATCAATATAATAACGGTGAATATGATGTTACGATGATGAAAAAGATTGCAGTGATGACGGCGGTGATGATGATAGCGGGGATGGCGATTGCAGTGATGACGAGAAAAAAAGAAAAATCTCACTACAAAGTTAGCATGGGAGGAGAAGGTGGATCAAAGGAGAACAAGACTGTAGAAAAATACGAAGAAGCAAACCATGAAAGTTCAATCTTCCTTGCATTATCTAAGTGGAAATTGTTAAACAGCCAGTCAGTATGATGTGTAAATATACTGTAAGGTACACTCTTTGTTCAAACAAATGAAAATAAAGGTTGAGTTGGGATACTGTGAGCGAGATAAAGAGAGAGCGAGAGAAAGAGAGGGAGGAAAACCCTGACTCCACTCCTCCTCTTACCCTTTCTTTTCAGTTCAGAGGGTGATGTGCAAACAACTCAGCTAAGGGCTTCAGGCTTAACTTTATGGGATGTCCACTTCAACAAAAAACAAAACAATTAAGAAAAAAGAAATATAAAAAGGACAATAACTATGAATAAAACAACTTATGCAAATTTTCATGGTGTAGTAAATGTGTTTTTGGGTGGTGATTGTGTCCAAAAATAAAAAAACTGCTTTAAAATGAGTTTCGGATGAGGGGAGCAGACTGGCAGTGGCTCTCCGTGCCACATGATTATGCTGCATCAAATTGTTCGCAACCTGAAAGTATGGAACATACTGTCCTCCCGAAATCCTTTTCTTCCGTCCTCGGTGTCCAAAAAATCGTGACATAAAAAGTGTTTGTCCCCGCCATACAATGTAGCTGCTGGGGCAAGAATAATTTGGACATAAAGTATGCAATTAAATTACTCCTGAATGAACTCGGCCTGTGTGTGTTGGGGTGACGGCGCGCAGATTCCCCTCTAGTTAGTGTGTAAACCCCAGCTGACCCAACTTGTCTGCTGACGGGTCTGTCAGAGTCCCCAAATAAAAGGTTTTGTTCCGCAATGGTTGCCTTGAAGGAGTTAAATATCACGTTTGTCACAAAAAATTTGATTTTATTTAATGCTTATTTACGAAGGGGGGGAGTTTTGGTACACCTAGATCACTGTTTAAAAGCTGTAACTGGATTATGTTTCCACTGAGAGGGCCACCTTTGTGTTACACTCATGCAGTATGAATATTTGTCATGTTTAAGTATTGATAAGGCTTTCACTGCGTCAGACTGGGGACCATACATAAAACATTACCAAGTGGCTGATGGGTTTTTATTCAACTTATCTGTTACATATTTTAGCTTAATTTACATCACCGTGTGAAACATGTCTTCAGGTCATGGTGGGGGGGGGGGGGGGTATTCTTCTGTTGACTGATTGAAGCAACAGTGGGAATCTGTTTGAGAGATGATCATAAATAAAATCCACTGCTGAGAAAGGAGAGTTCTGCTGAAATCATGCCTTGTGACTGTCATGTGGTGGGAGTTGGAGGGTACCATAAAAGATGACTGAGTTACAGGATGGGAGAGTAGCTGTGAAAAAAAAAAAAAAAAAAGGAACAAAAATCAAAGGAGGTATAGAAACGTTTGTTTACTCAAATGAAACAGGAAGTAGCTCAACCCAAAGTGAAATCTTCAGTGCAAATGGTGAACGGATGAGGCCTGGGGTTTTTGTCACAAGGTGGTGCTAAGTGGCAGCTGATGTTGGAGTAACTGGAAATTCATTGGCTGGGAAAAATGTACATAAGAGTCACTTAGTGACAGTGTAGTTACTCTGAGTGAAATGACTAGGAATGAACACAAACTGTAATACTAAACCGCAGTACAAATACTCTTACTGGGATTGTGCTTCCTCTCCTGTATTAATGAATTAAATGTTTTATTGTAAAAAAAAAAAATCTTATAAGAGAGGGTAACCAAATGATCTGAACATCTTGCATCACGCTTTATAAGAGCAATTTTACTACAGTTTAACTCAAATATCTCTGAGTTTATTTGTGGATTTACTTTAGAGGATATATTATGAGAAATTTGAATTGTACTTCTACAAGATCAAAGGAAGAAATACAGATGACCAAATGCACCCTGTGCACATTTATTTATTATAAATTTGCACAACTAGCCCATTAAAAATGTGGCACAGTAGTTTAAGTGCATTATATGCAAATACGTTTCTGTTATATTTGACACTGATGCAGTGACCAAAGTACTACAGAAAGGAGGTAAATTAATAATTATTTATACCATTTGCACTGAAAATTCAATGTATATCAGTTTTTCAAAAGACTGAACAGACAGCCGAAGAAATGAAATAAAATAAAGGAGTTTGGTAAGATGGAGATAAGACAAAGGATGTACAAGTGTTGTTCATTTTCATGTTAAAGTATCAGGTGCAGAGGAGCAGGTTTTTAACTTTGGATCCGTCAGTCATTGATCGTTAAGTTCACTCTGACAGGTTGCTGTAATCTTCAAGAAGAAATCCCTCCATCTTTACTTTTTGGGATTTTAGAAACGTCAAGAGAGCTTTGTCCATAGACGTCAGATTTAAGCTGGGCCCCTGCCAGACATAGATTTGTCTTCGGCATTGTGACATCCAATATCTAATAAGGAAAAGGGATTGAGGCCATTTCTAAAAATGTAAGTAGTTCACAAACAACCATGGGCACAAATATAAATTCTTGGCCCTATGATGACAGATCTGAAACAATAAATATCTATAATCCCTAGCATGTTCCACAGACTTGTCTATTTCTGGACCTCTTGAATCATTCAGACGTTTTTAAATAAAAGAGGTCCTTGCCACTGGCCTCTCTCGACCCTTTTCCGTGTCGCTGACCAGCACTTAGTTCCCTCTCCTCTAAACTGGTTTCCGTCACACCACCAACACCAACTGGGATTTCTCTGCTTCCTCCTCCTTTCCTCTGCTCCTCCTTTCCTCCACTCCCCCGTCTCCTTCCTCCTTCCAGCGTCTCCTCGGTGACCTCAGTGTTTTATACCTGGCCTCTCATCCCCTCTGGGCCTCCTCTCCTTTCCTCTAAGCTCGTCTATCTGCCCCCACCTGCTCCTCGGCTGTAAACCACCTGGTGAATCGAACGGACGAGCCTTCGGGCAGCTGGGAGAAAATTCTATAAGTCTGCCCTTCTCGGAGTAGTTTTAGTATCTCAGTTTTTCCTCTCCCTCAGCCTCTATCTGCTGGCAAATTTACCACGACGGCCTCCCGCCTCTGACCCGCAGAAGTTCGTCTCTATCTTTTCCTTTTCACGTCGCCTCCCTCCTCTGCTTGCTCCATGAAGAGAGCGATGACTACCCTCCAGCCACCATCTCCCCCTCTGATCTCTCTGACATGAGCTTAATGTCTCCCTCGGTCTGTCCTAAATGAAGTCCTGCAGAATTCCCGTGAGCAGACTTAACTCCTGCCCTCTTGAACCCACTCCCTTTTTTTTTTCCTTTTCTTTCCTCTCCTCCCGGACCGTCACCGCTCATCTGCTCGATTTCCCCGACTGATATCATCAACCCCTCCCTGACATCTGGCTGTGAACCATCTGTCTTTGAGCCCGGTGCTCTCCTCACAAAACCCTCTTTTGACCCATTCAGCATATTTGCAGTGCTATCAACCCCTTTTCTGCATTCTTTGGTGATTGCTTTGTTAGTTTTATCGATCTAGAAACTGGACTTGTATCACATGCAGAGCTTGCTAGTGCCATGAAGGACTAAAATTTTAAATATTGCTAAATATTGATTTTATTCAAACGATGACAATTAGTCAACGTGAGAGTCCAGATCACTTTACTTAAAAAAGACTGAGACCAGTGAGCTGCTTATCATCATAATGAACAGTATTTCCATTTCAGCACATGCCAGTGAGGCGTAGCTGACTTTATATCAGTGATTTAGGATCAGTATAAAAAAATAAAAAGACTATTCAAATTCGAATGATAATCACATATGGTGACCATGCATCACACCTTTACACCTTTAGCAGGTTAGTTTAGTGCACAAACATTAGTTAATTATCACTAAACATAAAGTAGAGCTGAGGCTATTTGTAATAAAGCAAAATACTAGAGGATTAAATATTACAGTGGTTTACGGTGCTGAATGAAAAGACTCGTTTCTACAGTTCATCCTGAAAGGGGACGTGAATGACATGAACCAGATGTTGATCCATCCAATAGTCGGTGAGGTATTTCACTCCAAACCACATATGTGAAGCTCATGCCGCTAGCATGGCTGAAAGAGAAATCTAATAATCCACGGGAAAGCATCTTATGAGGGTAAACAGCTGAAATGAATGGTCGCGCAGATTGAATATTAAAGGTTAAACATGTTGGTTAAACCTCATATGAATGTTACAATCCCAGAATTATGCGAATCCTGGAAATATGTGTTGTGCTGAAATCAATTGTCTTAATCCGCAGCCAACCTGAGCCCCTCTCTGCGGACTCTGTTGTCGTTTTGTTCGCCGTCCTCGTGAGCAGGCCGAACATGCCGGCAGACTGCGGGCCCTGCAGACAGGCTGGCGAGTGATCCCTCTGCAGACTTCCTCCACAGGAATATATGAAACCAGCATCACCTCTGTCTTTGGCACATCTCCATCAGGCCCTCGTGTAAACCTCTTTCTCTTCTGGGCCTCCGGATGATGCTCCCATGACTGAGTTGACTCATGACTGGACCTTTAATTTTGATATTTAGGACAGCAGGATAACAAGGCCCTAACAAGGTATGTGTGCTGCTGGAGGTGCAAATCCTGCACTCTCTGCTGCAAACTGAATGTAATAAAAAACATGATCCTACCTCAGCAGGCCTTGGCAACGCCTAACGCCTCGATCGAGTCCATCTTGCAGAACTTTAGGGCATCAGATAACATCCCTCTGCTGAGGCAAAGAGTATAAATGTGGTTAATATTTACCTCTGCATCAGGCTGAGGCATGGCAGCACAGACCAAATACCAGTGTTTATACATTTCACACAGAAATCTGTTCATTTTAGGAGAATGAGCATGATCAGAGTTCAACTTTCTTCAAAGTTGCAAATGTAAATCTATTTTGTAGGACACATAAATTCACTTCCCTGCACTGCTGTTTGATGTGGCTGAGCATTTTGATCCAATGCAGATGTGAAAAGGTGAGTAATAAAAACAAAAAAAGAAACAAAAAGCTACAACTACTTCTCTTTCTCATTATCAATTTGTTGTTTGGTCCATAAAGACCAGTTTCTTTTAAGCAATCACTGAAGATCACAGGTGTACTTTTAAATACCATTTCCCTTAATGTTACAACAGCACATCACACCAACATTTGCTGCATCTTTATTCCCACCATTTTAGAGGCTGAGAGAGAGCTGCAAATTATGGAAACACATAAAAACTGCAGATGAACGCGACATAAGAAAATCGAGAAACAGATCCAACAATATGGCAACACAGTCATCACGCATAAAAAGAAACGCTAACAACACAAGCAAATGCATAAAATGACACCCCCGGCCCTCTGTGGAGCTCGCAGGCCTGCCAGGCTGCAGTGCCATCTGCAGTGTGGGACCAGACTGGAAGAGAAAAGCATCGGACTGACGGACAGAGACAGTTTCACCACCACACCCCGTAGAGGAAACAGGAACTGATCACTGGACCGCTACAGCACATTTCTCTTATTGAATAGGGAAATACTCACCAAATCTACTGCTGGATTTGTGCATGACTGTTTTTCTGTCCTCATTTCTCTCACGAAAAACAGATCTTGACCTGATTAAATAAAGGTACTGAAAATGAACTTAACAGCATCCTCGTGAGCTCCTACAGATAATTTCATCTGTTATTTGTAGAACAAAAATCAGAAATATCGTGTACTCAGTTATGCTCTGTTGTAGTTTCTATGGTTTGCTTTGGTGAAGCCGTCTGCCAACGGTGGATTGAGGACAGCACGTCTTGTGGTTGGCAGTTAGTTTTGGAGACGAAACTTTCAGTTTTGTTCTGTTTTATAACTTCTGGTGGTGGCTGCACAAAAAAAAAAAAAAGAAGTCACCACTTCCACATGTTAAGCTAGGTCTCCTCAGCCTAAACAAGCCTTTGCTCACAGTCCAGGCTATTCATTTAAGCAAACGCTGTAAAAAGCCTCATCTTGGCACAAGTGATTTTATGAACAGCTTGCTCTGTATTCAGTGGTAAAACTTATCTAGCCCTCAGAACAATGGAAGAACAACGTGTTGTCTGTTCACATTTCCTAAATGCTCACTTCCTCTAATTGCCACCATTTGTGGTCAGTCTGTAGAAAGATTACTGTGTCTGCTAACACTTTCTATGTGTTTGCATGGTGGTGAAATAGCCCTGTAGGCATTATTAGGGTGAGTAAAAATATACTGACCTTTGATGTACTGCTTTCTATACACACACACAGCATTTCCCTTATTGACGGATCTGCTGTGCTGCGAATGACCTGGTGTGTCACTTTTGCATGAGCATGACCCTGATTTGCCACAGTCCTCCAGTAAATCATTTTCATGACTGACTGACATATTGATGTGCGTGTGCATAAAATCAAATCACTGTCCTGTCCTTGTAATACTAATACAGCGTGGGGAGGGGTTGCAGCTGTGGAACAAAAGTTGCCCGGCTACAAACAGGGTGGAGGTTTCTGACTCAACCCAAGACGGATCCTAATTTTTTTTTATTGATCTAACCAATTATACTGCTTTTTGTTGGGTTCATTTAGCTTCATTTCAACTGGGAAACAAGTGAATCAATACATCACCGCAAACAGCTGCCAATTAAAACAATGCAGCCGGTGCTCTTGTATAGTTTTATCGTTAAATCCTGCTGTGTTGTAGTCCATCTCTCAACATTTTCTGACTTTCCTACACTGTCTGTAATACTCACTGGTGCACTGGTTACTATGAAAGATGTAAATAAATAATAATTTAAAAAGAAAAACTGCATCTCTTTAGATATATCTAGGAGGAAGAGGAGGAGGTTTTAATCTTTCTCTACTGCAGCATTCCCAAAATGTTATAGACAGGTTTAAGATGGCAGAATATGAAGGTCCTGGTCACACAACTTGTAGAATACAGTCTGATCTGCAGGATTTTAGAGCCCTTTCCCGAGTTATTATCATAATTACTATGAATATTTCACATTTTCAGTCAAAATACAAGATGAAAACATTCTTCACATTCTGTCCTGAGCTCTGTGATCGAATCTAAAAAACAAAATCCTGATAAATGTAACACCTGAAATTGTGAATCACTTCTTTCCGATAAATAATCGACCCTTGTATATCAAATCCCAATTTTCATCCTCGTCCAGAGCACAGCTGCAACCATTTCCCAATTTATCTTCTATTTATCTCCATTTCCATGGTGACCCTCCATTTCATGACCCCACTTAAAGACATGAATCATTTCCAGCCCCTGTAAGTCCTTTCGATGTCATATGTTCCATTACTTCACAAAGATCACAAAGATACGATTTCAGAGCAGCAATCCACCTATAATTAATAGGCTTACTGGCTTCCAAATTCTGGGCAATCTGCCCTCCTGCCATACTTCATTACACTAGTCTAAAAATTCCTCTAATGCTTTATCACCAACATGATCTAACCTAACCTTTTTGATCCTTTTGGCCTTGATTTATCCTCGTCTAATAATAATAATAATAATAATAATAATAAATGCATTTATTATTATATAAACTCCCACTCAAAACATCCTAAACTTTTTTCCCCTTGTTGCTTCCCATCCATTCATTTCTCTGTCTGACATATTCGCAGGAGTATGTGGAGGAGCTAGAAATAATGCTTTTGTCAGACATGATGTTTACTTTTATATTAATATATGTGCTTTATATATGCACCTTTAACATTTTGTTCTTACAGTACAAAGCTTTTCATATACTAAAAGTCCATATATGGTTAAACAGATTATATAACATAGCTGTATGAATTTGTTGAAGAAAAAACTTGCTGTGGAACCTGGTAAGAGAAAACTAGTATTTCTTCATCTGTAGAAGCCCAGCTGAGTCTTCATACTGCCCTTTTTTTTAATCACCCACGACTTGTTTGTGTTGTGTTTTGTAAGCTCTGAACACAAAGCCGGCAGTGGACCTAAATTTACCTGACAACAGTTTTAACATACCTTATTTGTGTTTTTTTCCATTTCGTGGTACTTTTCTGGAAACACTCACCCATCCATCCGCTCTCTAATCTGCTCCCTGTTCAGGCTCTCTCCCGGTACAAATTAGGGAAAAGGCACGCCACTGACTTCTGGAGCACTCTGGAAACCTCCTCTGAGCTCCAGTCCCAACAGTTAAGCACCTTATTTACCTCCACATTTGGCCATTTTCCCACCAGAGTCCACTTTATCTATTCCCTGACCCACAGAAATCCCACCATTTCCACCACTCCCTGCAGGCCAGCACTCAGGTAAGAGACCATTACATGCACAAAATAACATCAGCTTATATCACCCTCCCTGACTGACATGCTACTTTCAGATTTTATTCACTTGTAAATGAGAGGTCATTCATTGCTTCCAGCTTCTCAAATGTGTTCCTTCTTCTTACGTAAAAATTAACTAAATATCTTATATTTTTAAAGGGTTAGTGAGACTAAACAAGCAATTGGAGATTGGAGATCAATCAATTAAAGGTTTCCGCCTCCAGAGGCCACAAAAAGTGGTAATATAGAAAATAGGCCTTTTCCAACAGCAGACATATCGTAGTAGGAAAATTACGGGTGTAACTAATAACGTTAATTATGGCTGCTTTCTTATTTTGGTGTGCGAGTTCATGAGTCCAGGTACTGTGCCGGCTGGGGCCGACGGGGGACGCCATCATTAAGCCGTCATTAACGTCATAAACTCCACCAGTGCTTTTTCCTGTTATTACAAGTCAAAATGTCTGAAGAGAAAAGCACCTAGTTTAATCAAATTGCCATGCGCTAATTGATACATGGGGTCAGGTTAGAAGAGATGATTAGAAGAACTGATTGGATTCTTGGGCTCTGTAAAAAATATAATTAAGCTGCCATGTAAAATCTACCCCTGCCCTAAATAGAAAATCTGCAGAGTGAGGTGATGCAAGTTTCATATTGCCACATAAATAAAACACAAAGACAGTATTGTTCAATACCATCATGTTTCAGACTACTTTGATTACAATCGACGCATCCTTACTGTAGTTCGCAAAACACAGTAAAACATCTGTAATGGATGTTTTATGGTGATCCAGAGAGCAGCATTGAACATGTTGCGGCATTAAACCTTTGAATAACATGCCATTGTTGATAATATTGATCTATTCTTAAGGTCTGCATGTTCAGCAAAGGCTCAACTGAACATCATTGTCTCACAAAAAAAAGAGCTTTAGGTAGGAGCCTCATTTTGACTGTAAAAAGGTAAAGGTAAATATAACCGAGAATTTACAACCAAGCAATGGAAAGTGTCTACATTACCTTTCTCAGCTTCCCAAATGTGAATATTTTCTTTTTTTTTTCATTCTCTTGCCATTTTCTAACATTTTAGGGACCAAACAATGGATTAACCAAGAAAATGACTGACTGATGAGTTGATAATTAAAGCAATCATTACTTAGAGCCCTGAACTAAATTCATCTCAGGAGCTGACGGAGACCAAACAGCTCAACAACAGCTCTGTTAGCATTAGCTGCTACGGCTCGCTCCTTAATGTCACCTGCTCAGGTAGTTCAGCTGAGATTAATTACTTATTCAGTCCATTTATCTTGTTAAATTTAAGGTGTTGTTTGAGAATATAAAGTGCACCTTTCTGGAGCTTGTCCCTGAACGTTAATTGTTCTCCTTAATTGGTCTGCATCACACTCCTCTATGTTTCTCTGGTGTGAGAATAATAAGTTGGCTGATGTTTTCCACTCGTTTATACTCACTGGACACTGATTTACCTCACAGCAATAAACCAGGGGTGCCCGGGATAAACCCCTCAATGTTAGACTGGACTTTCTGGACACTTTTGGGACTAATTAGCAGGCAAACTGCAGCCGGACAGACAGAAACTCGTTAGCTTAGCACCATTAAAGCTGCAAGCTACACACCCCGCTCGCTCCATCTGCTGCAGTGACTTTTTCAAAGGAGGCACAAAAACGTTGTTTCAGGCAGTGGAGGACGAAGAAAAATACTATAAAAACATTGAAAATGTTATTGCGCAAAAAGATATGGGTACAATTGAGACATACACGTAAACATACACATAAAAAAATACTGTCATAATAAAATGTTTTATAAGGTCTTAATTTTCTTTGTACACTTAAATAATCATTTATACAGTAACCAGTAATCAAAGCAGTCAGATAATTCTAATGAAGTATAAAGCACAATATTTCCTCTGCAATGGAAAAGTACCTCAGATTGGTACTTAAGTTACATCCCACCACCAGTTTCAGGGCAAATGAAACGTATGAGTGTTTTTTTGTTTTTTTTCGCACCATGTTCTGGTGTTTGAACTGGACTGCCTACACACTCAGTGATTCACACCCATCAGCACCGTCACTGATGACGGCAACATATTCAGGTACCAACTGGGCCCTGCTCAGTGGTCAGCGACATCTTTTCTCTCACACTGAGATATACTGAGGTAGCCGCTGTTTAAACACAAGGCTTTATAGTTCACGAAATGAGGCAACATTTAGAAATATACACTCCAGTTTGAGAGTATTTTTTGTAATGTAATGTAATCTCATCACGTGCTGTCTGAGTTTCTTTGCAGTGAAACCAGTGATGCACCGTTTCTGCAGCGCTGTGCTACTGTGCCACCTTGTGGATAACATCATATCTTTAAAGGTCTCTTGGAAAAAAAGCAGAAGAGACAACGCCACAGTGAGTTTTGACAAGGATTATACTTACAATGCAATCCCATTTCTCACTCTCCACAGGTTTTGCTGCTGAGATGATGCCGCTCATACAAAAGAAACTCTCACAGGTCATTTTTATGATGTAGTCTCTGTTGTATAAGTTAAAGAGCTGAAAATGTTTCACACGAAAGACAAAAAATGCAGCTCTGAAGCAAGTTTTATACCTAAATCTTTGTAACCTTTCTGCTGTAACATGTTTGTTCATCAGTAAGATTGCTTTATTTTTTTCAGCTGCAGACATTTTGCCCTCTCACGGGAGGAAAAAGCACAGGTGGAGCCAATAACAATAGCGATGGCTCAGTTCCAGCAATTTATGATGCAGCGGTTAATTCACCTGTGTTTTACAAGTCCCCCACCCCCACCCCCACCCCCCCACCCCCTTTTAAATAGCTGTTTTCCTCCTGTTTCTGTTCCCCTCTCTGCTGAGGGTGAGTGGTTGTTGATGAAGCTGATGCTCAGCTCGTTGCCACTGTGGGGGATGAGGCGGGGAATTAAACACCTGGTCCCCGACTCCCACAGATCTGCTCATGCGAACCCCAGAGTGATCAGAGGGGAGGGGGCACGGTGCTTTTTAACACACAGGGGAGCCTCACCTACAACGACTGTCATGGGGCCTGCGTGCAAGCTGGGGCGCCTCCCTCGCCAGTGTCTACTACCCTGTATGATATCGCCCCCCCTCCTCAGTGTTTGTCATGACTTGTGGTTACAAAGCCATCTCTGTTACCAACCATGGAGCCGTGCCCAGACGTGGCGCTGTTATTGCAACTCTTGAACTAATGCACATGAACTATGCTGGCCTGCAAGTGAACTCACAGATCCTTCTAAAGTGCTCGTTGACAGCAGCTCAGTCTAGTCTACTGGTGAATATCTACTACTTTCAGAGTGAGCTTTCAGTATGTGAACTATAATTTATATGCAATATATTTGTGTTTAAGAAACGTAAGCAGACCTCAGTTAGCGGGAGACACACACCTCCATCTGCAAAATAAGCACAAAAACCATAAAATGATGCAACATACTGATAACAGAATGACAGAAATAAAATGCGCTTAAAATAGCGACCTTCAGAGGGTTTATTGCATTTTGCTGTAATGTATTAGTGGTATACCAATGATTGACGGGACAACTGCATACTTTCAGAGGGCAAAGACCAAAACAATCACAGTTTATCAGCACAGGTGTCACTAAGGTCAAGGATAATGAACATGTACATTAATTTCACTTGCTGTAATAAAAAAAAAAAAACTGTATTAGTGTTGTTTTTTTTCTGCAATTTTATCAAGACGTCCGGCACTTCTTTGAACTTCCATTCTACAAAATGTTTTTCTTCTGCTGAGCTTATTAAAAAACTGAGACACAATACGGCACTGTCTCATTCTGACCGTGTTCTGTCTAACTCGGTTCCCACAGTCTGACTTTCTTACAGACGTGTCATGTGTTTTGGTGAGGCAGTGTGTAAAAAAACACCAGGACCCTGAAACTGAAGACTTGCAGAGACTTTGAACTTGCATGAAAAAAATGTTGATGATGTAAATTTGGTGGCTTTGTGTCCTGATTTTTTACAGTTAACTCAACACTCAAACTTGGACAAAGCACGATGTGAAGTTCTCACCACTGGTGTTGAAAAGATGAGATAAATACTGACCATAAGTCTGTTTTTTGAGGCCAGCTCTGTGTGGTTATATCCCTGTTTCTCTCCCGGGGCCCCTCCTTCAAAATCAGACAGATATGTAGACATGTGGAGAAGTTCATAAGATGCAATTGTGCCTGTTTTGACCACAGGAAACTCAATCACTTCTCTGTTTGCCAGAGAAAACTACAGTTTTTTTCCCCACACTGTGCAGATCACTGCGTAGGGGGGAAATGACTCCTGCAGGAGATCAATTTCTTGCACCAATCAGCAGTGTGTGTTTGTGGTCTTGCTGCCCGGGAATGCAATCGGCTCTGTGGTGGCGTGTTCGTCTTCTGAACGCCGACTGGCTCTCAGCAGGGTGATTTCCATCTCGGCGAACACGGAGCCGAGCCGGCCGTGCAAAATGAAAGACGTCTGAAGAAAGCGTTGAGCCGTCTGGAGCCATTAGAAGGCCGCAGTCTCCTCTCGGGTTTTAAAATGGGGACTGAAATCTGCGGGTGTGACCGAGCCTTAATCCCCACAGAGCGCTGGCCTCATTCCAGTGATTGATTTTCATTCAAGTGAATATTGATTGTCCCCATTTAGAGATTTCAAGCAGCCATTTGTAACAGTACCAGTCTGATAACTCCCCCGATTTCACTCCCTTATATCTGCTCCTCTCCACACTGCCCAGGCTCTCACATTTCAGCAGGAGGTGGTCATTGTGATGGTTTTTGTTGTTAGTTTTTTGTGTATGCTTTGGCCCTGTTGAGCCTCTGTAACTTATTTTGATTCTTATCCTTATTATCTAGGGATAAGGCACACTTTGGTTATACTTTTTGCAGCCCGTAGTGGCAATAAGACCTCAGAAGTGCAATGGATTTACTGATTTTATATAATTTTATATACAGTCAAAAAGAAAACATTTTATAGTGTATTAGTCTGAAAACAAAATGGTTTGCATATTAGGACAGCTGCTTATCATTTTTAAACTTCTGATGTTAAATATAACCTATGTTGTGTTTTGCTTTCCAAGTTTAAATCTCCTTGTTGTGTTTATTACATACATGGTTTTTACCACACAATGTTTCATAAATCAGTTTTACTTCATGCCAGCTCATTAACAGAAGCAGATCATATTCAATATTTTTGCCTCCTTTCCTCCCCACATCATCAGCTGGGACTGTAACCTTGGTCATGGATGTCAGCATTATAAAGAAAAATAAAGCTCGAAGAGCAATGCACTGAGTCCGAACAGTCCAGAAAACACTGGGACATTCATGGTGAAAGATGATGCAAATGTTGAAGGCAGATTGGTCCTTGAAATGTTGTGCAAATTGTGTTTCGTGCCTGCTGAGAGAAGCAAATAACTTCAGGTTTGAACACATCCTGTAAATTAAGTGATTATTTAGTACATTTAATGCAATTCATACAGCAGCCTTCAGTGAAAGAATCACAGCTTATTGATTGCAAATTAGATAGCATACTCTTTTTAGGTGATGATTGCTTAAGGCTATTTAATTACAGCACTTAATTAGTCTCTTAATTACAATAGATTGTAATTAATGTAGTTCACATTTTTAAGATGCAGTTTCTGGGCTAAGCTCGTATACACACAGCTGTAGTCGGCTTAAAACCTAAAAAGGTGGTTTTAAAGTGGCTGCTCTTCAATATTATTTTTATTCTGCCTTAAACAGTACCAGGGCAAAGCTACACATCTGACAAATTGCACACATTATGTCACTGCCAGAGAAAATACAAGCGGCTTACAAAGTTTAGGTATCATTAAAGACCCTGTGCACATAAAGCTTTTCAGTTTGTCCTCCGACCTCTAGTCAGGTTGAAGTTGGCTGAAACTATGCTGGAAATTTCATTATTTCACCAAACTATATAAGGGAATAACACTGATGATAGTGAAAATGTCCCACCCAAAAAGGCATAACACAGAGAGAGAGAGAGAGCTGTCAATCAATTTGTTGTGTCCACACAGTCTTTAGGGGAGGTTTAATCAGGCTGCAGAAGTGAAAACACCTGTATGGTTGCATATGGTTGTTTGATATACTTAAAGTATGAACAGTAAAAGCACTATTGTCCATTTCAGAAAACTGTGCATTATAATATTTGATATTTGATGATTGTTGCATGAAAGTGTGCATCACTTTAATGTTGTGCATTTTATATACCACTGGTAAGTTTGTGAATTTCTCCCTGATGATCAATATGTTATATTTTGTATTATTATTCTGAATCTGAATGTTTTTCATAGAAACCTTTTTACCTCACGTTGGCCTGTAATCTTGATTAGTTTCATTATCCTGCAGAGACACCTAGTGGCTGCTCATGATATTTTATATTCATTCATATTTGTTGACCATCAAAAATCTTTTTGTTTTTTGTTTTTTTCCTTTCTTTGGGGGGATTATTATGTTATTGTTATGACACAGTGACTTACTGTAACTTATAACCTTCTTTACCATCTCTGCCATGACCTCCTCCTGGCCTTTAAACTAATAATTAACAGAAATAAACGCTTTTGGAAGAAAAATGTCTCTGTCTGTTCACGGTGGGTGGGATGAAGTTTGTCATAGGCTTACAGTAAATGAGAAAATACTTCCTTGTTGCTGTACCTAGTTATGAATCAAAAGTGAGATTAATAAATATGTTCACAGTAAGTCATTTGTGCTATTTCCTGGACCAGTTACCTGCTATTGTGTGAGCATAAATGGCCAGAAATGTCATCATTCAAATATTTCAAACTAGGTGAAGAGTTTTTGTTTGGCAAAATATTGTATCTTTCACCATTTGAGTTTGTATTAAACTGAAATTAATTGAACTGAGTTCAGTTGTAGTGGATTGAGTTCAATTTAACTGCACAGCTGATGGAGCTCTTCGTGGTGTTTCTTTACTTGTGGTATTTCCTTGTCAGTTGAACATTAACAACATTATTTGCTGAAAGGTTACACATTTTAACATTCATTCTCACATCCACAGCCGTGAATTAGTGAGGTTTCATTTGTGCATCCACAAATTCACTTTCAACCAAACATTACATCTCATAATTTACCGGATAAACACACACTCTCTGCTCTTTTTCTACCCCCTCCCACCCCCTTGTCCTTCATTACACTCACACAAACACACCTCCAGCAAAGCTACATAAGTGTCTGTGCAGGTGCTTCGGTCAGAGAGGAGCAACTCCTTCAGCACTGCTGTCCTCTGGCCACCCTCTCAGCAAAATGTCTCGGGAATATTTTGGATTCTCCTCCATACGGAGCAATGCAAGAAATGGCACGACCACCGTGGCCCTCAACAATGCGGCAGATATTGTCGTTATTGTGATTTACTTTTTGGTTGTCCTGGCTGTTGGAGTATGGGTGAGTTGTTCGAGTTTTTCACCAGGGTCTTTAAACCTTTTATTTCCCTGTGAATAGTTAACACCAGTTTTATAGTTATGAGACTTTGTCTTACTTTATAATAAGAAATTTAAAGAAATCATGTCTGCACTGAGCCTTGAAAGAAAATGTAATGATGATTTATATATTGGAGAAGTGAGAAAAATTGCATCACATGGCCTGTCACCTTAAGCATCAAAGAAGTGGATTTTTTATACCTTTAGAGCAGCCCTTTGTAAATGAGACGTAATGGAGTGGAGTGATGTGCATTATGCAATCACAGCATCTTGCTCACATGCTGGTTTGCAATCATTTAATGACAAATCAGAGTATTTAAACATTTCAGAATGCACATACTTAGTAAGTCATGTTCAGTGTTAAACAGTAATGTTACTGTGGTATTGTTGATTCATGTGCACTGTTGCTTTATGTCACTCCTATAGCAGCTGCATGTAAAATGAAGTGTAATTATTAACAAGTGTGCAGATAGTGTTGAGGGAGAGACTGTGTTGCTCTTTTTTTTTTTTTTTTTTTCAAAAATGCATCAATATATTTTCTCAAAAGCGTCCTTCTCCTGTTGCAGGCTATGGTGCGCACCAACCGATCCACTGTTGGTGGCTTCTTCCTTGCTGGGAGGAGTATGGTGTGGTGGCCAGTAAGTATGTTAATTCTCAGAATGAGATAGAAAGTCCCTCCCATGCTTGTTCTTCCAATGCCACAGCACTGATAACAGGTTTTCATTGTTTTATAATGACAGGTAGTATAAAATGTGATGCAACATGTCATAATGGAAGCATTTGAGGTTATATCAGCTTTCATTTAATTAAACATGAAGTTTATGAATGACTTATCTATTATTCTGTCCACGTGACTTATCATTAAAGCTGTATCAGCTCCTCAATGCACCTAATCATTCCTCATCTTTGACACCTCTTGTGCTTTTCTGGTTATCAAATGCATTCTATAAAATGTAGGGAGAATTTTATAAATGAAACATGCACGTTACATATAAATATATCTGTGCACTCTGCAGATTGGAGCATCACTCTTTGCCAGCAACATTGGCAGTGGACATTTTGTGGGAATCGCTGGGACTGCTGCGGCTGAGGGAATAGCCATCGGTGGCTTTGAATGGAATGTGAGTAATTGTGACTGATGTGCAAATAACAGCGTTATCACATCTTATACTGACGTGTTTCAAATCTGTGACGCTGATATTATAAGTTATTAGGTCGCAAGGTGAGCTAATAAGTCTGTAGATTCTGGATGGAAGGAACCACGGAAGTCAACTTTACCCTTTTTTATCCTTCATACTTGTACGTTTGTGTTTTTTCAGGCTCTCATTGTGGTCGTCATCCTGGGGTGGCTCTTTGTGCCCATCTACATCAAAGCCGGGGTAAACAGAGCACACAGGTCACATGTTGGATGTGCAAAACTCTCTTTAAACATACACATAATCATTTTTCAACACAAACTCCACATAAGCACAGAAAATGATGTCCCTTTAAATATAGTATGATGCTGTATTTCTTGCAACATATGATTCACTTCCATCAAAAAGAAAAGTACTTAACCAAACAAATAAAAATCTAATTTATCACGGATGTCCTTAGGTGGTCACCATGCCTGAGTATCTGAAGAAGCGATTTGGAGGACAGCGTATTCGCATCTATCTCTCTGTGCTGTCCCTCTTCCTGTATGTTTTCACCAAGATCTCAGTAAGTCTCAGCGATGCCACATCAACCCTCTGTGATGTCCTGTTTTTAATCATCCGTCATCCAAACAATGTCTTCTCCCTCCTCTCCTCTCCACTCAGGCAGACATGTTCTCTGGCGCCATTTTTATCAACCAGGCTCTTGGGCTGAACATCTACCTTGCTGTCATCCTGCTGCTAATGATAACCGCACTGTACACCGTCACAGGTCCAACCACTATTTCATTGAATTCACAAATAACTCATAAACTAAGGTCAGAAATCTGCTTTACAATGTGAGTGGCACCATCCTGGGGGTAAAGTAGACACCGACTAGTTTATCTGTGGTGTTATTGTGGTTAATTACCCATGACTGATAAGCAGGAAATGACCTTCTGTTGCTGTTTTGTAACACCCTGAACTTTACCTTTGCAGGGTGAGTAGTGAAATCGCTCTTACATAACATGTATGAAGTTAATTTGAATTTATCCTCTCCAGTTCCAGTTCATTTATGTGATTTTGAATTTGAAATATGTGCTGTGGAGTGACAATGTGACATTTTGCATCACAGGTGGACTGGCTGCGGTGATATACACAGACACATTACAGACCATCATCATGGTTATTGGATCATTCATCCTCATGGGCTTTGGTAATGTGGTATTATTATTATTATTATTTTATCTTTACACTCATTTGCTGTTTTTTATGACAAGATGAACCCTGCTTGTGTCATCAAACCGTTGAATAGTCAGGTCTAACTTACACACACATCCTCAGCTTTTCACGAGGTGGGAGGTTATGAGCAGTTTCAGGAGCGTTACATGGAGGCCATCCCCAGTGTCACGGGTAACATCAGTGCAAGCTGCTACGAGCCTCTGCCAGACTCCTTCCATATTTTCAGGGACGCAATAACAGGAAACCTGCCGTGGCCTGGCCTCGTGTTTGGACTCACCATCCAGGCCACCTGGTACTGGTGCACTGATCAGGTCAGTGACTGTGGCACTGCTTTAATCATGCTGTCTGTTAGGAAAGTCAGAGCAATAACCCACAGCCATCAGCGCATGCATAAAGAATTGATTCCTACACGTATGTACACACATTTAGGCGCCTTTATCTTGCCTGATTTTTTCCAGACTCACTGAAGCGGTCTGAGGTGACCTGCTGTAAGAGGACAGGCATGCTTTTAGTTAGACTTCAATGCACTCCCAGAGACGAGATAAGATTAACAGGCAGACTAATGCTACATCTCAGTTAAGAATGAGATGCTAATTCAAATGTTGACATCACACATAAACACATTACCAGTCCACGTTATCCTCGTTCAGAAGAAAACAAATGGCCTTTTGGGATTACATGTTATATTTACTCTGCAAATAGAGTTCATCCATTACAACCATTTTTGTCCATTTGTTATTCAGATACCTTATTAACGTAAAAGTAGCACAACACAAAAATACTCAAAAACCCTGTGACCCATATTTCCTGAAAAAGTACAAAGATGTAGGCACTTCAAGTATATAAATGCTTATAATGCAAAGTGTTTAATCTATATAAATGCATCATATTTTGTAAGATGATCATGTTTTGTATTTAAAAACTAATTAGCTAAAACAGTGAAAAAGGTTTAGTGCATTAAGAAATACAATATTTGTCACTCTTTTCTCCACTGTTGTTTTTCTGCAGGTGATTGTCCAGCGCTGCCTCTCAGCCAAGAATTTGTCTCATGTTAAGGCGGGCTGTATCCTGTGCGGCTACCTGAAGCTGCTACCCATGTTCCTCATGGTTTTCCCTGGCATGATCAGCAGGATCCTCTATCCAGGTGAGTGTGAGGTGGCAAGTTTGCAAGGTGCAAGATGATGCCTGAAAGTGCCACTGTAGCTGGTGCAATGTGGATTTTAATATTTCACAACATCTTGGTGATCTTCTTCATTTTATTCCAGATGTGGTCGCCTGTGTGGAGCCAGAGGAATGTGAGGAATACTGCGGTGCCAGTGTGGGCTGCTCCAACATCGCTTATCCCAAAATGGTGGTGGATCTAATGCCCAATGGTGGGTGGCTTACAAGCAAATGGCTGCCTTTTTTGTTCAGTTCTCTTCCACCATTATAATCTTTTATTCATTTCAGGTCTGCGAGGTCTTATGCTGTCCGTGATGTTGGCCTCTCTGATGAGTTCACTCACCTCCATCTTCAACAGTGCCAGTACTCTCTTCACAATGGACATCTACACCAAGATTCGCCGCTCAGCCAGTGAGAAGGAGCTCATGATTGCTGGCAGGTAAAACACGTTTTGAAGTAAAGTTTGATGTTATTTGTGATTATGAAAATTCACCTTAATGCCCCTGCTTCCGTGTGTGTGTGTGTGTGTGTCCATGTGCAGGGTGTTTATCCTGGTCCTGATTGGTGTGAGCATAGCATGGATCCCTGTGGTGCAGTCAGCCCAGAGCGGTCAGCTCTTTGACTACATCCAGTCCATCACCAGCTACCTCACACCGCCCATTGCAGCCGTCTTCATGCTCGCCATCTTCTGCAAACGAGTCAACGAGACTGTGAGTTTCCACCTCAGCTGTCACTTTATACTCATATTTAATTGACACATTGGCCTACTGCCCATTGCATATAAGCAAGTCTACAGTCTGCAGCCACACCCTTTGAACTGAGTGATAATATGAGCTTCAAAACGTGCTCACGATAGGTTTCCAGTCATCTAAACCCTGAATGGAAACACTGAAAATCTCCAAATATCCAAAACATATTTTTAAACTTGGCTGAGGTTTAATGCAATGCAAACAGACTAAGTGAATAAATCATTATGTACATGAAACATAAAAGTAGAATGAGCTGATTATTAATAACTATTTAAACTATATTACATTCTCATACAAAAATAATAATCATCATTTATGAGTTCGTGATGGTGTCTGTATCTGCAGAGACCCTGCACTCTGCCTGGATTTCCTTATTTTGCTGTATTTTTGGATGTTTCTGGAAATAAACTCATGGCCCCCAGCCAATAACAGGGTGTGAGGTGCTGGGCTCTATAAAAACGTGACAGCCAGTCATCAGATCGTAAGATCATGGCACAATCAGAACCGGGTGCACTTTGTAGTCCATCATACGGATCAGGTCAAAGGTCTTTGGTAAAATTGTCAGATTTTACTGCTCCTTCTGACATCTTGCATAACTGGGCAGCCATAAAGGAGTTGAATAACATGGATGTTATGGACATGGATTATGTGACCTGATGTGACCTGATGTGACATCTCCTTCCTATCCACACTAGGATCTAGGATTGTTTGGTTGTTTGGTTATTATGTTGGTCCAAACATCTTCTAGTTGTTTTGCCATGAAATTTTGCAGAAACTGTTTGTCTGAGTGGAATATTCCTGAAAACTTGATGTTCTCACTTTTCTTGATAGTCATGTTAAACTGACCGTTTTTTCTATCTTTTCCTCCCCTTAGGGTGCATTTTATGGTCTTGTATTCGGTTTGCTTATTGGACTGTCGAGGATGATTACCGAGTTCGTTTACGGGACAGGCAGCTGTGTTAACCCCAGTAACTGTCCCACCATCATATGCGGCGTCCACTACCTCTACTTCTCCATCATCCTGTTCGTTATCTCCTGTATCATCATCCTGACAGTCTCTGTCTTTACCAAGCCCATCGACGACAAGCATGTACGTGACTGCTGCGAGATATGTGTCATTCATTTACCAAACATGAGTGCTGGCCAGAAGACTGCAACAGCCAGCTTCATAAATAATTAGTTCCACCTCACTTTTTTTTTGTCTAGTTGTATCGGCTGTGCTGGAGCCTGAGGAACTGTACTGAGGAGAGGGTGGACCTTGAGCAGGATGACTGGGTGGACAACCACGACTCCAACTCCATGAACAAGGAAGGTAATAAACATACACTGTTGCATTCACAAACTCTCACACACACAGACACACAAGCACATTTTCTCCATCGTCTCCGTCTCCTTCGTTGCAGAACCCGAAGAGGAGCCGGGCTTCTTTAAGAAGGCAGTGATGTGCTTCTGCGGCCTGGAGCAGAAAAAAAATGCCCCCAAGCTGAGCGCCGAGGAGGAGGCGGAGCTGCAGAAGAAGCTCACAGACACCTCGGAGGTGCCTCTGTGGAGAAACGTTGTCAACGCCAACGCCATCCTCCTCCTCTGTGTGGCTGTTTTCTGTCATGGTTTTTTCGCTTAAAAAAACCTGATTTACACCGGTTGCTCTCACATACTGTAATTTATATTTAAAAAACAGGATTTTATATAAATGTAATTTATGACCACAACAACACACAACAAACTCTAAAATAAGACCTTTCTGTACTTTATCATTATTACTGTACATGTGTCATGCCTGGCTACTGAACTTCTCCAGAACACACAACGTATTTAAAGTATGTGTCTGTCTAAAACTACACATTTTTAAGGTATATAATCATTTCATTTGGTTACTTTGCAGGTTTTGTAACTGTCCTGAGCCCCCTGCACAATCACAGGTCTTCCAGCACTAAAATAATCTAAATGCTTTCACCTTTGTCCACCCTGATTCAATTTGACAGCTGTATTTCTGATTCAGCACTGTAAATACAAAATGCTCCTTTATTGTCACACAGAATTTCTAGTTTTAATGAAGGTCATCACATGATAAATAAAATGCCTGAAACCTACCTGGAATAAACACGTGTTGGTTTCTGAGGACAAGATTTTACTATTCCTGATAATTACTGCATTTGCTGCCTTATTGTGCATAAGCCTGCTTTTGCTCATTGTACATGCTCAAAGTCCATTTGTGCTGTCACTTCTTAAATATGTGCGCCTTTTCCATGTTGTTTTAATGTTAATGAATAAAAGAGGAGTTGAGAATTACACACCGAGCACCATCTGCCTCTCTTTACTTCCCTCTGGTGGTTCGACTCTTGTTACTGCTGAAAATGTCAGATAACCGCTTTGCTGTTTGCTTTATTACACATTAAACCTCTGGTAGCATCACACTGAGCCACACTGTACCTTCTATGTACTCAGTAAATGAATCCTGAACTACAAACACTCTTGATCTGTTTTTAATTTCAAGGCTCCCATAATGATCCACATGTGATCTCACTCTTATCACCATCTCTGTGGTTAATGTGCACTGAGCACACTGAATACGTGTGCTGTTGTTGAATGATTTATGACTTCCTCCTTGAACTCCATTTGTTCTCTAAGGTTTTATATCTCTTATCTCTCCTTAATTATATTTCTTATGCATTTGTATCATATGTCTCGCAGTAGCTCTGATTGCCTGCACGGAGATGTGTCAAAGGTCGACACAGGCCTCACCCTAAACAGCGAGAGGAGACATTTTTGTTTTGATGGAAAAACCCCAAACGCCATCTGTCACCCTTTTTGTCCCACAGCGATGTGTAAGAAAGGGTCACAAAATGTTCAGAGTTTTTTTTTTCTTTTTAAATACCAAATAAACGGCAGTGGTGAGTGTGAAATTGTCCCTTTCTCTGTCAAAACATCACTTGTTTTTCCAACTTAGCACTGCACAGAACAAGGTGAGGTAGTAAGATGGCTTCCTAGTGGCACAACGGCCTCATCACACCAGACAAGTTATTACCTTACTCCATGCAGGATGCTGGACAAAATACACTTTAAATCCTTTCTGGTTAGTCAGCCATCACTTCTTACTGGCTCAACAACGCGGCACAAAGTGTGTTTACTGCCGTCATAAAGGTGGTGGGTGCAACTTAGATTGATTTCTCAGGTATCTATTTGTTTGTCTTTATGTTTGTTGGCAGAACTCTGCTCAGCGGTCCGCGTGTGTGCTCCCTGTCTGTCTATTTTTCAGTGTGTGTTTATGTGTGTGTGTTGGCCTGGCCCTCACTCTGACGGTTTCCTGTTCAGCTCCTCCCACAAACTTGCCCACAAATCGGCCCATCTCATCTCCCAATGTGCTCACCTGTCCGTCAGTCACACCACATTTATACCTGTCTCCTTCCTGCATCCCTCCGTCAGCTCATGGCTTTGTCATGTGCCAGCTGTGGTCCTGTGTTACCTTTGTATCGTCCAGTCTGCCAGCAGCTGCCTGTACCTAACAACTCGACTGTAAAACAACATCCATCCATCCATTTTCTAACCCGCTTCATCCCGCACTCAGGGTCACGGGGGTGCTGGAGCCTATCCCAGCTGTCTTAGGGCGAAGGCAGGGTTTCAGTCGCAGGGCCACATAGAAGACAAACAATCACTCACTCTCACATTCACACCTAAGGCCAATTTAGAGTCGCCAA
>JBAJHX010000035.1:16843160-16876531 GCA_037176925.1 Amniataba percoides | reverse complement strand
GGAGAACATGCAAACTCCACACAGAAGGGCCTGCCTCAACCGGGAGTCGAACCCAGAACCCTCTTGCTGTGAGGCGATAGTGCTAACCACCGCCCTTGTAAAACAACAGATTATTGAAATGTTTCTAATCTGCCTCCTCATCTTCACCTTGGTTCAGTATTTTCCTCTTCTTGAGCCATGACAGGTTGATATCTTATCTGTGTAAAAATAATAAGCAATAAATATGATCACATGAATTTTTCCATTATTATTGGTTTAGATAAAATAAACACAGATACGAATATATTGAATCCAAATATATAAATAATATGTGTAACAAGTGTTTCTTTTATGACAGCATGATTTCATATCCTCTTCAGCCGACAACAGGTTTACTGAAGCAGGTGGATTTGAAATCAGGACTTGGTGAAAGAGGGCTGAGCTTTCTCGTTATCAGCTGCAGTGATATAGGTCTCTCGTTCCTTATGGCTTCCTCTGAACTTCACCTCTCTTCACGTCAGCAACAGGAAAAAACGTACCGGAGAAAACAGCTCACACACTGCAGATCATCACAATCAGACCTTGACTTCACCATAAACCTTTTAGTTTATGGCCCACAGAGTACACAGGACTGTGAACGTCCCACACACACACTTTTGTAATGTTTTGGTCCATTTACATAAGAAAAAGATTATTTTTCTTTCATTTATTAGTGCATTTGTTGTATATATGTGTGTATTTCCTCAGTCAGCTCATAGTGTGGTCCCACATAAACATAATTTTCTGCAACCTTCGCCCAGTTTATCTATTTAACATGACAGATCTTCTATATTAGTCGTACACTTCTGAAGAAGCAAATGTGTGTAACATTGAATAAATAATAACAATGGCTGTTTTTCTTCCAAACTTGTATGTAATGTAATCAATTACTCTCACTATCATTAGTGACAATTAACAATTAATGAAATGTAATTTAATTCAACAGAAAAATAATAAGTTGCTTCACTCATTACTTTAGTTTGTTAGCACCATTTCTTGCTAACAAACTAAAGTACACAACACAAACAACCCCAAAGCCTTCAGAACCACATGTTGCATCTTTTGCATTTCACATGTATGTGGAAACAGAGAACAGGACATTGTGGTTTAACATGCAGAGGGGCTGACATCACCGTGGGAGGTATTTACTGACTCTAAACAGCGAGCTAAACGTTTGTCCGGCCTGCACGCAGCTCTGCAGAGGTCCTCACCACAAAGCCAGGAAGTTCACACACCAGGTGAATCAAACATTTGATAGATAGTTTAAAAACACATGATATAGTTGTGCTTTAATCATAAATTCTCCTATGAGGGACTTTTACTGCATTTTATCGCATTGTCATTCTGTTTGTACATCATCATCCACTTGCCCACACAAGCAGTTATATCTGTTAAAAATACCCAACACTGGTCGTGAATGTTTAACTTTACAGGGAATATTTTGTTTTTATGTGCTTTAACCACATGTTTCTGAACATGACATGAACATCTAGTTGTCCAAAAAAGGAAGAAAGAAACAAGAGATTAACATGGTACAGCAGAAAACTGCAAACCAAAGTTTGGGGAACTTGTTGTTGCATCACTCAACAACGTGTTGAACTCACACTGAGAATCTTCCTCAGACTTCTGAGAAGCTCTGCAGATGAGCAGATTTCCACAGAGCTCATTGCTAATTCAGTGCTTTAAACAGGAGCCGTTTGATGTTCAAATTTTCTGTTACACTTATTGCTCCTTTGCCTCTCATTACTTTATGCATTCGATGTCCACATTATGTAAGCGTAACCCTCTCACATTGATCAAAAAATCGCATCATGTTTTTTCCACCCCCTCTTTGATCCGAGGATTATTTATTGGTCAGCGGGAAAGCTTGAGCAGATACAAAACTTATTAAAATCCTCATTATGCAACATCATTGCGTGTGCAGATCTGTGGCCGGGGCTCAGGATGCCGCCTTCAAGTTTCTGGGTGAATTTACAGCAGCTTTGTCTTCCTTTTAGATGTCCTTGAGACTTTTACCCCCAGAGAAGTCTCAGGGAGGAATGAACACGGATGACACGTCTCTGCTATGTTGTTAACATTTTTGCTTTGAATCATTGCTCATGGGAATCCATCTCTGCAAACATGAATGACACACATGCTCAGTGTTGATGATGGATTTGTTTTTTCAAAGCCTCCAGTCAGCAGCCTGGTACAAAATTAATTTGTCAGAGAATGTATGCTTTGCTATGCCCTCTATGATCTATTGCACTCCACAGATTACGTCTATCTGCATCAGCTTTCCTGTCTTTCCTGTGTGCCTCTGACCATGTATGTGTGTGTGTATGTTTGTGTTAATATTGCATATATGAGATTCATAGCTCTCTGTGCAAAAGCTTTCATTTCTCAGACGGATGTGCGCATGTTTGTGTATAAATGCGCATGTGCATTTATACGTGTGCATGCATATGTGTGTTTAGACATGGGGGAGGGTGGGTAACATTGTTAACGTTCCTCATTGGCTGAAATATTTTCTCTGGCAACTAGAAAACGTGATCCTGCCTGCAGAGGCACTGCAGTGTGTGCTGCAGAGAGAGAGAGCTTCAAGAGAGAAAGAGAGGGAGTGTGTGTGTCAGAGAGAGAGAGAGAGAGAGAGAGAGAGAGAGAGAGGAGGGGGTGGGCAGGCAAAACAAGCCACATGCATAAGGAGAGAGCCAGAGGCACAGAGGCAGAGAGGGAGAGTGTGTGAGTGTGCATGTATGTGTGAAAACACTGCGCATGTGTGACTGCGAGGTGCTCTGACTGGAGCAGACGGAGAAGGAGAGAGAGAAAGAGAGAGAGGGAGAGAGAGACAGAGAGAGGGAGCGATGCACGGCAGCTGAGGCAAGAGGAGAGACAACAGCAGGGGAGAGGGCAAGAAGAAGAGAGCCTCACCTGAAGACCAGAGGAAAGCCACGGTCAGGAAGACAGAGAGGGAGGAAGAGAGGGAAGAGAGGGGCACGTACATGCCAAGAAACACAGCACAGAAGCTCAGGTCACCGCACAGAATAAGCTGAACATTTCGAGAGGCTGAGGAGGAGGAATGGAGAGAGAGAGACCGGAGGGGCACGCTCAGCCACAGCTTGGAGGAGAAGGAGCAGGGGAGGGAGAGTGATTGGGTGAGGGTACCAGAGAGGAGGAGAGGAGGAGAGGGACGGGGGATGCAGAGCTTGATGAGGGCAGCCCGAGACATGACGCATCCACCGTGCAACAGCTTCCTCCATCTTACATCTCCTCCATCTTTCCATCCCGCCGCAGCCTCATCCTGCTAGATACGAATGGGCAGGAGAGAACATCCTCTCTCTGCTGAACAAAGACACTGAGCAGCTCGGTTTACCTTCACAGAGCAGCATCAACACACGTCAACGGCAACAGCTGGAACAGGAGCGAGGACAGGAGAAAGGACTGGAACAAGACAAGTGCGTAGAAAGACAGGTGGGGATGAGAAAAGGCTTTGCATCTTCCTCTTATAGAAGATCCTCAGAGCTCTTCTGTGTGTTAATCCTCATGTTTTACTCATGCATGTTCTTATGTGTGTCAGATCTGTGAGGTGTGGCTCCTTTATGTGGGTTTCATACTGATATTCTTTCTTCTCTCTCTGGCTCTCATTGTGGGGAGAATCATATAGACTGAAGTGGTCTTTGCCATTTGCTTTGTTACGTTAAGCCGGGATTTACATGGCTGTTGCATCATCGCCAACCATTTTGCAGACACACACACACACAGATGCATGAATGGAGACACACATATGTGCGCAGACAAACAAACACACACCTACGTTTCTGCATCGACTGCAAACTGCTGTCGGATTCTGCGAAACAGACTGTGATGATGTGTGACTTTGGATGTAGATGGTATCTTTAGGGCGTCTTGTCTCCAGCGGTTATGACATTTCACAGACCTCTGCACAGACAGACGGGGGGGCAGGAGGAGGAGGGAGGGGTTGGGGTTGTTGGGCGGGGGGGGTGATAGGGACAGGGCAGGAACGGCCTGTTCTGTAGCTGTCAGCAGCACTAAGGCATCTCCATATTGGCCATACATTGGCACTGCAGTGAGAGTGCTGGGCACACCATGCTGCGATTGCATAACTGCTGCTCCCCGACGCACCCCTCCCACATGCAAATCCTGCTCCATCGCGCACCGTCCAAATTTTTTGCTCACCTTTATCTCACAAATGAGCCCGATCTCGCACAGCATCCTCAGTGCCGTCCACCTTAACCCTGTGCTGAGACAGCCCCCTTAAAAGAAAAATCAATGGCCTGAATCAATCAGGACACTGTTGTTATTGAAGAGCTGGACATTCGCTGAACCTTTCCATCATAAATCTTCTATGAGGTCGGTGTCAGGCTGAGCGATGATGGTTATTGCTGTTATTTTCCTGCCTGTGTGCAGCTCTGCCATGTTGCTGTGGGAGCTACAGAGACGAGAACAAAGAGCACTTGGCTGTAATGAATTGCGAGGCAAAATGGCCGATGTCTGCCATGAATGACAGCAGGCTGAATTATTAAAAACAACACCTCTCCACAGACTCCCGGAGCACTTTCTGCCCGTGCAAAAACACAAACATAAGACTGCCATCGTGCAGGAGCCTATGGAATAATTGCATGTAATCACAGCTTGACGGATTGCAAGTAAACATTGTGATTAGAGCCACAACAGATGCATTTGAATCTGTCTGCCTGACAGCAACGTACTGTATGTTATATGTGAAATTCATTCCTTCATATAGAAAATAATTATAAGCAATAACCCTTTAAGAAAAGCACAAATATAAAAAGATATTTAGAGTTTTCTATATCATGGCTGTATAAACATAAGGGACATAAAGTACCACACATGCAACAGAGGCAAATCCTCCTGTAATTAAATCATCCACGATATTTCACTGAATCCCTGCAAACGGGCATGATTTCCAAAGGGAATCTGAAGCCAGCAAACATACAGTAAATCTGGGGATTTGTCCTCAGATCACGCTAAGGTCATAACACGTTATGCAACCAAAATACGGCATAAAAATCCCACACAGGTCAGAGGAGAGACGCAGCGATGCTTTTTTGCCAGCCGAGGCATGAATGTGGATACGCATCTCAACATAGCTGGCATACCTGACATACTGCTGGTATGTGGTGCCGGGGACCGTCTGTTCTGTACAGACCAAGCGAGCGCTCGCACAGATAGATGGATAGATGGATAGATGGATAGATAGATGGATGAATATTGCAAGAGGAAATGAGGGATGATAGAGACAGGCAGATTTTCATTGAGAGAAAAGGGGAAGGGAGTGAGAGAGAGAGAGACAGGCAGCGAGACAGACTGATGCAGGGTCTCTATGACTCATTCAGAACATGGTGCCCTTGTCCTGCTCTCCGATCTGCACAGGTGGAAACTATCCGGCCTGATCATGAGGGCCTGAACCGTCTGTGTGTGTGTTTGTGTGTGAAAGATAATGATAAAGGATAGGAATGTGCTTTTTCTCCAGGTGTGTGTTGGTGTCAGTGAGTGATGATCAAGCATGACTGCCTGTATCGAAAAATGTTCCTGTCTGTGTGTTATCGGTTTGTTTGCAGGAATGTAAAGGGTGGTGCCGTGTACGTGATGGGCAGTCATCTGAGGGTGAGAATGTTCTTGGATATGTGTGTGTGTGTGTGTGTGTGTGTGACTTTATACTGTGTATGCAGCTCTGTGTCTGTTTAATAAGGAATTTGCTGCTGAGACAGACTCCTCTGACATCTCTGTGGTCAGTTCTCCTCTTCCTCCTCTCACTTGTGATGACGAGGTCAAATGCCTGCCATGATTTCATTAGTGTAATAATTCCTCTGCAGGGAGAGGATCCAGGGCTATGCACACACACACACACACATGCGTGTACACACTCAATGTCAAGACTGTGGGAGAGCTGCAGCACTGTGTTACTATGGTGGCTGGGTCGGAGATGAGCTCCTTACGTAACACCGGGGAGGGCTCCGTCGATTAGGAAGAGGCTGCGCCAAAGCTGGCCCATCAGCAGGCAGCCTGCATCAGTTATCAGCCCTTTTCATAGCGCTGTCACCAAATTAGAGGGTAATTTTAGCCGCTTCGTCTCCCTCAGGCTCAAAGGCTCCCTGAACGGCCCAGTTGTCTTATCAACTCGACCCCTGCCACGACCGGGCACACAAGCTGTTTATATCCTCAAGAAAACGTCTAGACATCTTTCTAAAAGTAGAGCTGATTATTTGAAACCCAAAGGACAAAGCTAATTACCAGTATCATATAATATAGATCAGTAATAGGTAAACAGTCACATTTCCATTATTTAAATGAACATTTTTACCTTAAATTAGTTTGTTCTCTGCTGTTGAGTTAATGGCGATAGTTTCAATATTATGTCAAACTTATCCTTAGTACTGCTGTACTATAATTTCTTGTTATTTATTAGACCATAATGCACCAATAATCTAATATCAGCAGATTTATCATCTCAGCAGATGAGTCGGTCCAGTTGTTATTCAAACCATCAGTCGGTACAGTTTGAATTCAATTCAAAGTTCAGAGCTGAAGTCAAATCGTTCATTTATAGAACCACATATAGAGCCAGGAAACATCAGTATAATATAATATACCACAGTATCGTGTGAGGGGAAATTTAGACTTGTTCAGTCTGATATTATTGCCCCTCTCAGATTGTTTAGGTATGGATACAGTGGTAATATTAGAGGCATGCACTGAAACATTTTTGTTTTTAATATGAAACTGTTTTATGTAACAAAGGAAACAAAAAAATCACAAAAGTTAATATTTTGTGAACAACGGCAAAAATGTACCTAAATAAAACATGTAAGTGAATTGTGATTTAAACCAATAAATATATGATTGATATCTGATACGTAAATGAAAGTGAGAATCTGATCAGGGATCCACCACTACCAATGTGCTTTATGACCATAATGTTTATATGATTTCTATCAACATGCCCATTATTATCGAGACATTGATTATAGGTATATGATTTATCATTTTCATCATGAACTCGATATGATGATGATGATTTTGAAAAAGACAGTAATAGGCTGAGTTCTTATCAACAACCCTATTTTGAAGCTCAATGACTACACAAGGCCATCATACACTCATTCATAAAGACTCTTTCTGGGAAAAGTCTAGCATAAGTATCATGTAAAAAGCACCCAACATCGCCCTCTAACTAACACAATGCAGCTTGGTTTAAAATAACATGTTTTTCTTATTTTTGTCTATTTTGGGAGAGGTGTTGCTGCACTGCAGTGCTTGGTGAGTGATTCTGGCTAACAGCTCTGTGCGCCTGAGAGCCGGGTGAACAAATATGTCATCGGATTCACGGAGGAAGAATAAAAGGGGGGAAAACAAATGTCTGCCTGCGTGCCCAACATGGCTCGCTGCGTCACGTGAAAGAAAACGGCTGAAGCACTTCCGCCCGTTCGGAGCATCTCTCTCGTTCGGTGTGAATCTTCAGCAGGGGTTGGGGTGTGAGGGGGGGCAGGAAACCACTGAGAGGTGCATTGATAAACAAACCATAAATAGACACCAGAACCAGCTCTGCATCGCTCTCCTCTCTTTCTCTCTCTCTCTTTCTTGCCATGTAGGTCACCTCCTCCGCTCAGTTTTTTTCTCTCTCTCTCTCTCTCCCTCTAATGAATCATCACTGTTGACAGCCGCACAGAGAATGAAAGATGTGTCATCCTCCCCCCCACCCTCTGCTGTTCGGCAGTTATTGTTTTGGTCAAGCTAAAAATGTTCGTCCGTGCACTTGTTCCTTTTCATAAAAACCCACACACAGCACGACACAAATGCCCAACAAGGCCGACTTGTAGTTGGCTCCCACGCGCGTTCGAGTCTGACTGACGCAACTCACAAGATGACAGGAAGCAGGAAGCATGACGAGAGCAGGCCTGTAACATGTGTCACAATCACCTGCTGAGACCAGACACTGTGGCACTTCACATTCAGTGGTTCTGTGCAGCTCACAGCCCAGTTTAACCCCCCAGAGGTTTTGTTTTTAAAGGGTTTCAAGGGTCTTTAAAGAGTTTAAAGTCTGTCAAAGTGTTTAGGGATTTGATTGGCACAAAAGCATCTTCGTATTTTCTTTAACAGGCTCAAATAAACATGTAAAATAAGGTGAAAAATGGGTGAGTTGGTGGATAAATATGACAAAATGTATGTGGTGTTGTTGGTGGGAGCCTGTAACCCATCAGTACTCCTTAAATCCTCCATGAAACATATATTTATTTTTGTGCACTACATCTGTCTGCACTACAAACATACAAAAGGGCATCATTTATGATCTTCACAATGTTGAATAAAAACAAATCTGTGTGCTACAGAAAGCAGCTTAAAGCAGTTAAATCCAAAAGCTCATCTATTACATCTCTCTTTATAAAGCCCACAATGTTCAGTTTTTGGTGAAATTGTTGGAAATGTGTGAATTCAGTCATGTTTTTATTATCGAGGTCATGGTTAAAAGTGGTTTTGTACTGATCTATATTATCTTGTTTACATACAACACTTAAAAACACCATCACCAACAACAGAATACCTTTAGGTTATATTACTTTTTGACAAAGACGATAATGACTTTGGCATCTGATCTTATACGCTGTGATTCTTTGGACCTATTATTCCTAAATATGAATGTAATGAAAATAATCAGTAGTTGCTGCACTAAAAAACACATCAATTAAGTGCTGTGAAGTGCTGCCACAGACTTGCAGTAAGTGTGCGGTGTTTGTAATTCTTGCCCCACATATTGGCATAATCTTCAGACTTTGTAGCACACCGATTGTGTTCAGTCAAAAGAAAGGCGTAGTCTCTGTGCTGTGCCCCGGAGCAAGACGCCGCATGATAATTATCTCCATCTTTAAAGAGACACACCTGGGCTGAGGCCAAGATGCAAACGGAAATGAGAGCGAACCATTTAAATTCCATATTGAATGTTATTAAAATGTGTTAAATGTTATAGATATTCATGTAATTTATAAATCTCTTCCTTGTTTTCACAGGTAGACAGACCAAAGGATGCCTGAGGACACGTTCTGACACTGAAATAAAAAGGGAGACAAGCACAGAAGCATCCTTCAGACTGTTACCACTTCTCCTGCTCAGTTGGGAGGATCGTCTAAAGAAAAGTAAAAAGAAGAAAAAAAAACACTTCACTCCCACCTCTGAGGAATTCAGGAGCCTTGGAGCTTGAGGGAGTCATTCCAACGAAGTATTACAGGACACCTCCCTCCCAAAAAAAAGAAAAAAAAAGACCTCCTCCCTCTTTCTTATCAATAAGCCAGCAAGAGGGTCACACAGGGTCATCTGGCCAAACTGGACCAAGAGCTGAGAGAAAGACTGGAGGTTATTATTTCTTTCTCACGCACTCGAGTCGACGTATAACACACCCGCAGCCAAAAACAGGAAGTCAAGCGGGCGTTTGAGCGAGGAACTCGAGTAAGGGCTAGTTTGAGAAGGCAAGAGTTTCCTTGGCAGGCCACAGGATATCGTTTAAGACAATACCTCTTGGACCTTTCTGAACTCCCTGAACTTACCCTCCCTCCCCCCTTTTGCCCTAATCTGTGAATGCAGAGACCCAAGACCTTGTCCTGTATGTTTATGTGAGCATCTGTGTGCATATGAGATTATTTATTGGTGTTGAGTGGGGAAACATATCTTTGTGCTACAGTACTTTCTGTCTTTGTGTGTGAATATTCTGCAAACAGCCATCAGAGGCAGCACATCAGCATCAACAACAAGAAACTACCTTTAAGTAGTCAACACTGGTCAGACGCCGTAAGCTTGACTGTTAGATCATCTGTGCATATCAGCCGCGACAGAGTAAGAGCGGCAGATTGCGGTGCTCTGGCGGAGCTCCTACATCTGTCTTCGCCTCACAAGGACTCAGGCTGACCGCACCGCCCGCCAGAAGGGGGGGATCTCTGAGGGAAACATGGAGGCAACCATCCGTCCCCATGTCCCCTCCAATGGCTGACTTCACAGACAGAGCCTAATTCAGTTTTTACCCCCTTTGCCCAGAGCCAAGCAGGGGCTGATAAGAGCCACAGCCCCTCTCTCTTCCACCTCCAACAACAACAAAGAAATAAAAGTGCGAATGTCCTGCCTCAGGCGTCAGCCCGTCACCATCCCCATGGACACCGTCAAGATCATCCAGTCGGAGAAGTTCCCCAGAGAGTGCCCTGTGCCCGTCACCCAGCCACGCTATGCCCCGCCCCCCAGAGTGGCGTGGGACGGTGGAGGCGAGGGCGAGATCATCGTCAACCAGGCCTGCAGCGACCTGACCCTGGACATGACAGGGTCCCCCCGGCCCATGGTGTCCTCCCCGGCCCCCGTGACGCGCAGGGAGCAGAGCTTCCTGGCGCAGCGCAAAACCAGTGCCAACGAAATCTGCTACCACCAGTTCCACTACAAGATGGAGGACGTCATCGTCAACCAGTACGTGCTGCGCTCCTCATCCACTTCCTCCTCCACTTCCTCCTCTTCCTCCTCGGGGCCCGTCATGCCCTGCGAGCCCCTGGACTGCCCCACCTGCGGCCACACCTACAACTTCGCCGGAAAGCGCCCGCGCATCCTCTCCTGTCTGCACTCGGTGTGCGAGGAGTGCCTGCAGATCCTCTACGAGTCCTGTCCCAAGTATAAGTTCATCTCCTGCCCCACGTGCCGGCGCGAGACGGTGCTGTTCACTGACTATGGCCTGGCTGCTCTGGCCATCAACACCAGCATCCTGAGCCGCTTGCCCTCTGACCCCAACGGGCCCGTGCAGTGGGGCGGGGACGCCGACCGCAGCTGCTACCAGACTGTGCGGCAATACTGCCAGTCAGCCTGCACCTGCCAGATCGCCAACCCCTTGTCCTCCTGTGGCATCATGTAGACAAGGGGGGGGCACTGCAGGCATGACTCGACGCTGCCCTCCCCTCCCGCCCCTCCCTCCTCCTCCACAACCACTCTTTTCGTCTAAAGCTCCTCCCTCTTTGCCAACCCCTCCCTCACACACACACATACAGTGAATAAATCCCTCCACAGATGTTATCTCTATATATTTAATAGCACAGACAGATGCTGTGTGGGACTAATGGATGCTGGTGGTTCAGTAAATAGTAAATAAATGTATTTTATGTATGGACTGGAATCCTATTCACCCTCTCTCGTTTGGTTGGACGTGTTTGTCATTGACATCTCTTTACATGGGAATGCCAGGGGAGGTCTATCCCCCCAACCTAGGTGAATAAAGATTAAATAAATGATCAAAGTAACTCTGAGTGGCCTGCGCTTGTTGTCTGTCCAGCTGCAGAAAGGATGCAGATGTCTGGCTTTCTTTTTCCTATTTAGACTGGTGCACATTGAAACCGGAGCCCTCATATTGATCTAAGATTTAACAGCACAGATTAATTAATGCATTGCAATATATTGAGACATTTTATAAGGGGATTTCTGCACAGTTAAAGGGGATTTAAATGGTTTTGTGAAGAAAACAAAATGTACCAAATACCACAAAGGTCATCTGGAAATTTATACCAGGTTTTATATTATGGTAATAATATTTCAGAAGTGGCCTTGAAAAGTAAAGTGATTGAAAAAAGTGATTTCAGGCTCAAAGTAAAAGAATCTTTTCATGGGGTTTGGTCATTTCAAGGGTATTTTGTGCCCCTTAAATAACATCATTCATGCCGAAAATAACCTTAATATAATTTATGAATTTACTCTAAATCTGGAACAATTCGTTGATTGATTGATTTCCCATTCAGCTGAAAATGTATAATCTTAACTGTTTAAGTCATTCAGCACAAAAAAAGCACAATGTTCACTGGATCCAAATTCTGAAATGTGCTATTGAGCTATTTTTACATCGAGGGATTATATTTAGAGCTTAAACTGACACTTTACAGACTATGATTAATAACACTGATTAAAAGACAATCAATGTAATCGTTGATTGAGTTGCTGCCTCACTTAAGACACATTTGCAACCTCCTTGTGTGTGTACATATGTGTGTGTGTGTGTGTGTGTGTGTGTGTATGCATGTCGACATAAGTCAAAGCAAAATGAAGATTATGACTGCACAGTTTTTTCTATGAAGGACATTAAACACATTTCTCATATGAAAAAGTACACTAAGACAAAATTAATACCATTTTTTGCGAGATTATTGTATTTACATGACATTTCTTGACATTAATAGTGCAATATGCTGTAGATTTAATTTCAGTACTCTTCACCAAGTTCGCAGCTCATATAGAAAATGTAAAAAAAAAGTTTTATCCCCAGTTTCATAAAAAATATATAAAAAATATATATCAGTATAAATAATAATGGCAAGTATACAGCAGAAATAAATAAACATGGCAGATTGTTACATGACACGGCCTGAACAGCAGTAACAGTGCTCTGACTTTTAAAGGAAAGCTCCACAAAGAAACCCTGTGGTCCATTTATATAGGCTGAGTCTTCCTCCTCCTCCTGAACAGCTGGCTCAGCCGCCGGCGTGCCGAGTTTTTCTCACTTGGCTGCATCTGTTGGCTGTGTGGATAAAAAATTCATCAGTCAGAGGCGTTGTGGAGAGCTGAAAACAGTACGTGAGCTGAGGTTGACGGAAAAAAAAGGGGGACAAAATGTTCAAGAGGAGCAGAAGCATGAGCTGAATGTGAACTCCCACCAAAGGCCTCTGCATCCACTGTGCATTATCTCCGGACGGCTGCGTCGCTGCGGCCGGCTGCCATGTTGGAGCACACACACATTTCCTCAGAGCATCATACATCATATGAGATTAATAATGCTGCCCCCTTAGAAATGACAGCTATAAATATAACATCTCACCCGGTGGTATCGCTCGCAGCAGACCCTTCTCTTCTTAAAGACCCAATTTTTAACCTCCAGTTCTTGTTAGTTTTATTTGTTTCCCCTTTTTTAGACTCCTGAGAAGACACAGTGAAATATTTATGAGCCAAAATAATACAAGATCACAAGATAAAGAAAGCATACTGTATACATATTTCATTTAGATTACAGTGACACAATAAAAAATTACATTATAAATCTATTATTTATCTGGTATTTTGATCGTGTTTATTACTTGACTACAAATTGTGTGCTGTGTTTTAGTGTACTTTACCTGATTTTCAGTGTCTTCCTCGACCCTCTCCAGGAATTCATCTGTACTCAGATGGTGCCCCCTACAGTCTGCATTTAACTTTCCTGCACCAAGGACGCACACAATAAGGTTTTGTCAGACTGACAATCCTTTTCCATGCAATAGAGCACTGAATATACAAAACATAAAGCAACAAAAGGTGAACATGGAAAGAATCAGGTGGGTGTGACTCACTTAAATGCAATGTTGCAAGTGTTGTGTCTGAAGCTGATCTCTGCCTGAAGTGTCCTCGAATATAATTTTTCCTCCACTGGGGTTCACTGGAAGTCTGTTCAATGCTCTCTTTATTTTTAAGCCTTTTACAGGAGGAGAGATCCGTCTCTGCAGGTTTGGAGTCACTCTGACAGGTGTCGAACGTCTGAAAGAGAGCCAGGTGACGGAGAAGAGAAGTTGTCACGGTTTAATTCATGTGACCCCTCAGGGCTGCAGGAAGACATCTTGTCATCAGCAGCTTGACAAGCTCGTATCATGTTCGTAACCCCGCTGCAGTGCAGAAAGTGTCACAACTTAATTGCCTCTTAAAGGTGTGATACATGAATGTCTTCGCCTGGCTCACCTCAATGTCTCGAAGCTCCAGAGGGCCGTCCGTCTCCATCTGCAACGCTCGGTTCTGCATCTGTTGTCTGGCGATGTCTTCTAACATTTGGCACACCTGCTCCAGGTAGCTGAGCCCAGGACTCAGTCCTCTCCCATCAACCTCACCAAGGTCCTGCACACATCATTAAGCAAGAAAAGTGTTACCTTGCGATGATTTATACGGGAAAGTCCAGGTTGCTCTTTACTATTTCTCTGCAAGTGTTGGAAAAATCCTCCAAAATACTGCAGTTTAAATAAATCATACTTGACATTTTCATGTGGCATTTTTTAGGCAGGGTGGAAATGTTGGACAATTGATCCACCACTTTGGTCCAGACTGAGGTTTCCTAACATCAGTGTGCTGGACTGACAAAGAATTTTTATCCAGACATTCGTCACCTTGATCCCCAAAAGTTCCCCTAACACCACCAGCAGGTTCATATTTGTGACTCTGTAATTTGATTGAAAAAGCAGTTTCACATATTTTACTAAATGCTTGCCAAACCACTGACATTTCCATCATCATCAGCTGTACTTTGTGTTCACTGCTGAACTGCACATTAGCAAGTGAATCATCTCGCATTTATCAGTAAACACAAGATACATTTGAGGCATTTAGCTCAAAGTGCAGCCTCACTGATGTACAGAACTGGGGCAGCGACTAAAGATTACTTATCATATTCAACTAATCTGTTTCTTATTTTTCCAGTTAGCCATTCTACAAAGTCCACAAAATGTCAGAAAGGAGTGAAAAAACATATCCATGACAGTCCAAGACGTCTTTAAAGTGAATGACTTGTCAAACCAACAGTCCAAACCTCAAAGATATTCACTTTACAACAACATAAAACAACTAACTTCACCAATATAATGTTGAAATTATGCTATTAATAGACATTATATCAGTTACAGAACTTTTGACACGCTCAGGTTCACACCCTTAAGACTAACTACACACTCACTTCATTCACTTTAACCAGACCATAAGCTAACTCAGTTTCTTTTGCACTATAACCATATATATTTGTACTGACTGTAATTTGCCTTTTCTATTTATTACCATGTCTTATTTATTCTTCTAGTTAGATTGTACCTGCTTTTTTGTGGTTGGCTTATTTTTTGTATTTAATGCAGTCAGGTCTCTGTATGTCCTGTGCATGCTGCAGAATTGACAATAAAGCAGACTTTGACTTTGACTTTGACTTTGAGTTACTTTGTCCTTATAAGAATACGGATATACAGTCGATTATAAGTTTTTATTATTATTAAAAACTTCTTTGTGTTACATCTTGTACGTTGCTCGTTCCCATGAACTGAAGATAATAAGTAAATTGATTAATAAGTAAACCTGTTTAGTCAAGATCCAGATGTGACTAACTGGCTTTTCATCTTGTATTAATGTATGTGTTGCAAAAGTGTTTGAACAGGATACTGAAAGAATAATTACATTTAATTACAAAATTGAGTAATTATATCAGCTTAACATTTTATCCCTTCTCAGTGGCTCTTGCTCAGAGAAATAAGCACACAAACACACCCAATGACTAAAGAGAAATGTAGAGAAGCTAATTAGATACAACTGGTACAATTAATCCACCTGTTTAAACAGCTCTGCGTGCCTTCAGTATGACTTGAGTTTCTCACTTTGTGCTCTAACTTAAGGTCAACGTGCAGAGGAACGTCTCTAATGTTCTTCAGCGTTGATGGCTGAAATCAGATTTCAAACTGAGACGCATTCTTTTTTCTGTGTGGCTGACAGCGTGTTTGTCATATTTATGAAGAAAAAACCCCTGCAGACTGCTTCACTTCCCCCTTCGTCCACATCCATTCCTCTCGTGCCTGTGGGCGCAGAGTCACCTGGGCCGACTGGTTTACGATCCCTCGCCCTGCAGACGGACTCGTGACGGGCTGCGAGCATGAAAGAGATCCTGTATGACTAATGACATGCCTGTCCTACTTTAAATTGGAGAGCAGCTCTGCCAGTGTGTGTCGCAACCCTTTAACTGAGATACAAGTAGAGGCTTTGTTGCTCTTCTGGGACTTTCTTTTCAGGCTTTCATTTCACAAGTCTGAGCCGTGCAAGACCAAACACGTCGGATGGAACTTGTGTGAACAGAAACAGAAAAAGCGTGTGTATCTCTTCTGCTTTTTGCCCCCCACAAAAAACGTGAATCCTCAGAAATTTGAGCATTTTTTTCTTGCATCAACACTTTCTCACCTCTGATCTTGTCTGCACAGGCTGCCTCACACAGCTCATGGACAACGGCCTCCTGCGTGTCTCAGGCATCTGCCTCACAGGCACAGATAGGTCGACTGTCCTCCTCAAGTCAAAATTCTCCAAATTCTCTGACCTTTGACCCCTCAGTAACTCTGATGTGTGCCGTTTGGGTAAAAAGGATGCTCGGGGCCGTCGCCTGAGCACCTCATCCACCGTGGAAAGCTCAAGTCTGTCCTTTTTAGAGTCAGTCCTCTGCAGAGCCTGCTCCACTTTCCGGTGCAAGGCGGCGGGGCCCTCCTGAGCTGTGCCCGGACGGAGGCGAGGGGAGGAAGAGGAGGAGGAGAAAGGTGCAGGAGAGGGGAGGACGGGCGATGCCGAGGCCGGGGTGAGTCCCCCTCTCTCGAAGGCGTCCACGTCTGCTGAGACAGAGCCGGATGTGGCGAGAAAGGAGGCATCAGAGCTGGCCGTCTCCACCCCGGAGTCCACCGATTCTGAGCGCAGGTTCGTCCCCGGGTCAGAGGTCAGCGTGGGAGAGTCCTCCTCATTATTTTCCTGCCATTCTGAGTCCGAGCACTGGCCAGCTTCGCTCACCCAGGCCTCCATGAGGTTCCCGAAGCTCCTGTACAGATTCATCTCCAAGAGTTTGCACCTCCTCTGAGCTGCCACCGGAAAATGAGAGAGAGCAGCTCAGACAGCCCACACGGTCATTAGCCAAGGTGAAGTGCCGAAGCAGAATTCAAAACATCCCCTCTGATCCGCCTCTGCTCCATCGCCACGCCTCTCCCCCATCATCTGTCCTGTCAGGGCGCAGGGCTGTGTGTTGATACCCGCTCCTTCCTGCCTCTGAGTGCCGGGAAAAGAGTGACTCATCCACAGCAGTTGTGCGAAATGTTGAGTTTGTCCTCAGAGTTTTTAAGAAATCTGAAACACAACAAGAGCAAGTCACGCAGATTCAACCTTGGATATTTACGCGTATTTACAGGCAGCAGAAATAACACACCTCAGGTTTTATCACTCGTGCTGTAAAGGCAGTAAAAACCTCAGGAATGCTGATAGGTAAAAAATCCCGTCAAAGGTGAAAACTTGAGATGGAAACTCTTTATGAATGCATGAGAAGGGTGAGATAATGTGCTCGCATTCCTCAGTGGATATACAATATTCTGGTATGTGTGTGTGTGTGTGTGTGTGTGTGTGCGTGTGTGTGTCTGTGTCTGTAAAGGGGAACCTTAAGTAGAAGCTGAAACAGTAAACGTTATTTCGTCATTTCAGCAAACTGAGATTTATCTGAGAGCGAAGGAATGTGGAGAATGGACACTCCTGTGTGCTGATTTGATCTACATTCCCCAGGTGAACAGCGGCAGCAGCGGCAGCAGCAGCATGGGTCATCTGATCAAACACACACACACTCACAGTCCTGGAAAACACAGAACAAACGGCCCACAAAACATCTGTGGTTGTTTAACTGCTCCTCTGGCCTACATCCATACTCCACTTGACCAATTTTATAACGGACCAACAGTATAAAAAAGTTGTTTTCATTGTGGATATGATCATTTGTTTGCTTCTTTGTTTGAATACTGAGAAATATATCTGAGAAAACTGATGTTGTTTGTTGACTGTATTTGACAGAAAAAAGGATAAAAATAAACCAAAAAGTGTGAAAGAGCAACAGCAGAACAGCTCAAGTCATCTGCAAAGTATAAATCTGGAGGGAATAACTGTATTTTCTACAATGATGGAAAAATAAAAGCAGAAAGCAAGAATACATGAAGAACTTTATCACTCCTAAAATGTAGAAGGCTTTAAAACACTATTTAGGCCTTTATATGGGGAAATATAATTAACTGAAACTACAAGTGAGCAATGAAATAAATGATAATAACATGTAATCATCACATTTTAATGGATACGTCCTCACATTATTTGATAATAGATTAATGTCTTTAGTTGCTGCCACAGTGGGGAAATTTAATTTAGTGGGGAAATTTAATTATTGAGATAATATAATCACAAAAACAATACTTCCAATAAATAGTAATAATAATAATAAGAAACAGTATTTACTTACACCCAGTTAGATGACTATTACATATGCCTTTAATAATTAAAAGGTCATTTTAACTATCATAATTTATTCATATTTATATTTATACATATTTATTATCATTTATCAGTTATATTTATCATTCATTTATCTTTGATTATTTTAGCAGAAAAGTGACAGTCTGCATGTGGTCGCTAGGGGTCGTAGTTTCTCATGCATGTTTATCTGTCTATTTAAATAGTTTCTTGATAAACTTTTCATCAGAAAAAATACATCAGAGGAAGGTTTTAATGGAGTAAAATGATGCTGTTTGCTCGTTTTATTTGACACAGTGGCAACTGAAATAAGTTAAAGGGCATGAAAGAGCTGCAGCAGGACAGCCCCTTCATGTTTTAATAATATATTGTAATTGAATTCACCTGTGAATGTCTCACTCGGGTGTTATTATATAACAAACAGAAGCGTTTTTTCTCTCTGCTGCAGAAGTTTTGTGCACACTCTTTGGTTTAAAGGCTTAATGCCTCTGATCTCCATCAGTCTGTTTGTGTTTTATTCTCTGTGGCAACCAGTAAACACACACACACACACACACACACACACACACAGGACAGAGACCTGCCTGGAGCAGCATGGACAGACACAAATTCAGTCAAGTCCTGCTGACCCCTGACCCGCATTACATACCGGGGTGAGTACCTGCCTCCTCCATGCTTTATTCATTTATTACCCTGTGATCTATGGAGATATTTAAGAGCGTGATTTCCCACGGTGTAATATCAACCAGGGCTCCTTATTAGCCTTCTGTTTAATCATACATAATGCAATAAAGTGTGATAACCCTGCAGAAAACACTAAGATTATTAGGAATAATGCTGTTAAATTTATTAGGTGTTATCAGAGTAATGATAAACAGGCTTTATGGTATTTTTACAGCCTTATTTGTAAGACCATACTGCATTATACAATAAGTGAAATAAGAAAAGACTTCATTCTGTCTTAGTAAGAGTTTGAATGCAGCACTTTTACTTCAAGTGGAGTGTTTTTAGTTTTGATTAAGTACTTTTAAAGGATCTGGATACTTCCTCCACTACTGCAAACGATGGCCATATTAGCATTTAATAAAACTACATAATATGATAATGATTTTTCACAATGTGTGTGTTAAATGTGTTTATGTATGCGTTACATTCAAGCAGGTAACATCTTATTATTTCACTCAAAAGCTCCTATTGCTCTGTGGCTGCAGTATTCATGTTGTTGTTTCCAGGTATGCAGGGTATTGCCCACAGCTGAAGTACAGTATGGGGAAGTCTTACGGCCAGCTCACGGCCGAGCTGTTGAGCAGTCCTGAGGTGAAACACTCCAGGCGCCTGGTCCTCCACGCGGGTCACGACCCTGAGCCTGACGCCGGTCTGACACTGAGAAGCATCTCTGACAGTAACTTGAAGAAGATGATACCAGGATACACAGGCAGGCGTCTCACACTGGGGGGAGGCAACAAAGTAACAGGACACCTCATGGAAAATTATTTTATACTGAAGACAAGCACTTCATGTAACACAAGATTTGGTATATTTTGTATTTAATTAGATTTAATGATCTTGTGAAGTCAAATAACTAAATGTGAAGAAGCTTGTGTGTCTGTTATAACTTAAATCTGCAATAAGCTTCTAAACATGTGAGTTTTCATTGCACGACAACACGAGGCAAGAACATGAGAATAATCCACACAAGTGTCCAGTTGCTAAATTATTGAGTGCAAACGAGCAGTTAAGTGGAACAGTGTTGAAAATCAAGATAACGTGCACCGAACAGACGTATCAGTAACATCGCCTGCAGTGATGATTTCAAAGCCCTTAACATTGATTTTTATAATATAATTTCATCAACACCTTATCTTTCTTATAAAATAAACACATTCAGATTACTCTGGCTAATAAACACATGTGATTGTGCCAAAGAAATAGTTCCTTTTAAAACAAGTCTTCTTCTGTGGATTATTTCTGGAAGGAGATGTTGGCATTAACTTTTAAAATGTCATTTTTCAATCCTGTGAACACCAGGAACAAAATTAAAGACATCTCAAAACCTGATTAATTAAAACCAAAACTCCTGGAAACCTTTTAATGTCACTTGTTGCTGTTTCAGGCTTCATCCCAAAAAGTCAGAACTACTTTGCCAGCAGCTACTCAGAAACGTGTCGTAAGGCGCTGTCTGAGTTTTACCAGGAAGGTCGTACGAGGATCCAGAGGAAATCATCAGACCTGCCTGCTCTTGTCCAGAACAGAAACCAGCGGTCTGAAGTAACCTGCAGCTCTCTCTCTATATGACACACACACACACACATGCTCTGGCTCTACCACCCTCACTCTCACTGTGTCGCTCACACACACACACATATGTTGACATGACACCTCTGAATAGGTTCAGTCTTGTTTAATTATCAATGGTGGAGCTCAAGTGTCGGGTCTCTGTAATGTAATCCCACCTTAAAAACGACAGAGAGGCTGAACCGGTCTGCTTTCCAACCACAGATTCATCAATTATGTCTCTGAGATTCATGTTGTTTAACCTTTTCAAGTCATTAAAATAAATTATCAGCAGTATATTACATTTCCTTAAAGCACACATTTACATTCAGTAGCTGTTAAATTCCTGATGTTGTATTTTTCCTCTCTGCATTTAGTGGTATTACAAAAAACATGTTATGTACGATCTAACAGGTTAATACGATTTTTTTATCATACAGATCATGTGATCCCTGGATTATATTCATATTCATGAATCTCTTTTATCTTTTGCCCCAGAGACCTAAACTCCCTCTGACACCAATCTCCAGCAACGTGATCTATAAGCCCTTGAAGTCCTTCACCCCCACTGGAAAACCATACTCCATGGACGACGATGATCCGTACAAGTTCTTTATCTCAGGTACAGCAGAAAATGAGTTTGTCCATCTGGTGATAACATAAATGAATGAATGCAGCATTGACTTATTGTTAAGTTGGGAGCTTGCTGGTAAACAATTGCCTGCACATTTATAAGAGCAGTGATACTGAACCAAAATAGAAAGTTGTGGGCCGGAAAACTAAAAACTGCAAAACACACAGAGAGCTGAGGGTAACTGCTGGTTGCTGGTCAGATGATCATTCAAACAAACAGGCACACAGTCCTGACGTATTATGTACCTGAAAACTCGCTAACATTTAAGTGAATAATCAGATGTAAAGATGTTGATATTAAACACAGGCAAACAGCAGGATCCCATCGGAGCCATGTTCCTGTTCACTTGACAAATACAAAATCACGTTCACTTGCCTCCAGAGAAAAATATCTGGGTCAGCACATGCTATTTGTTTGGCTCCAATGCTTGTAGTGTCTGGAAATGCAACCGGAAAACAGACTGTAAAAGCAAAGAGCTCAAATAAACTGAAAAAAAGCAGAATTAGGTGATATTTTCTGAGTTTGTCACTTTAGTTTGACTTTATCCCTTTCATACTGCACATATTGTTTTTATAAGGTTATTAATTCTGCCTTTTATGCTTTTTTCTTCATCGCCGCTCACTGAGTGATGCCTTTGCACAGGCTTTTCAGGGCATGTGCCAAAATCTCGTTTCCTTATTGGCAAAAGCTACCCCATCACTACGAACCAGGCGCTGATCCAGTTTGGGAAGCAGCAGCGGAGTGAGCCGACGTCTCAAGACATCCCGGGGAGGAAGAGTAGTACAGTGAGTCCGATGCCCACAATCTATCAGTCAAACAGAGGTCTGGTGCCGTCGTTCACTGGACACATCCCAGGTCTGGTCATTCACCAAAGAAACCTTCTGATCTGTGATTTTTTTAAAGTTTGAAGTGACATTAATCACTTACAACTTCAAACATGTCTAACTCTATCCCGCAGGATATCAGTTCATGTACGGACAAACCTTCGGTCAGCTTTGCAAGAACGCACTGGAGAAGAGCAGCATCGAGAGGGTCCTTCAGGAAAAGTCATAAAGAGCACTTCAATGAAACAATCACAACTGGCAAGATAATGATGATTCTCAGGAAGCTGGACTACAAATGTATTTAGCAAAAGAATAAACATCAAAACTGTTCACTGTCTGCATACAAGGCGAGTAAATATGTTAAGTCTTTATTGACAGACTTTGATTGTCACTGGGCATTAGAGGAAGCATTCAGAGGTTGAGAGAATGATTCTGGGTGGAATAATGTCACAGACTTCACATAATTGCAGTACATTAAAAAAAATCTCTATTTAACAAACGCAGAGAAAACATCTTTTCTTTTTTTTTTATTCCTCTTAGCTGACTGCCGGTCTATCAAAATATACCTGACACACGTTTAAATACCTGAAACAGCCACAAGATGGCTTACATTTGTGCAACTGAACAAACCTCACTGGAAGACATACTACTATACCAAACAAAGTCCACACATTTTACATTTTCAGTGCCAGAAAATGTCCAAAACCTAACTCTATAAAAACACTGACGGGAATTTAAGAGATGTGGGAAGCACTGAAGCACCTAATGTATGTTTGTTAACTCATGCACCTACAGTAAATCCATGCTGGGGATTTGCTCAAGAAAGCAAGATACTGGAAATAAAACATCACTGATGATCCACGAGGCTGGCATGTAACATATTTGGCACTATTAAAAGTGTATTGCTCGCTTTTTTCTGCCTTTTGATAAGAGATATAGCTATGGAGTGAATGAAAGTGACATAATGAGAAATGTTTTGCACCACAAGAAAGTCCAACAGTCTACAGCAGGTCGATATTAACGAGATTCACATGATTGATATTCACCTACAGGGCAGGTAACAGAGGCACCTACTTAACAGATACTCCAAAGTGAAACTGGAAAATGGGTGAAAATGACCCTAATTCATCGAGCTATTTCCAGTCTCTCCTGATCGTATTCATGAGGCTTTATCTCACACCTGAACACAAATTACAAAAGTGCAGTGATGTAACAGCAAACGGAGGGACTTTTTGAGATCAGGAGACGGTCACACCAGGAGCTGTTTGCACCAGCTGTTCAAAAGTTCAAACTGAGCCAATTTCAGAAGCTTGCAAACAGATGGCCTGTTTCGATATAAGAGTAAGAGATAATTTGGTCGACATGTCTGACAGAACTGCACACACATCTCTCTTCATGTAAGCGTGTATAAATAAAACAAAGTTATATAGACACTTCCAAAGCAGATTGTTGGTTAAGTTTTAATAAAGAACCAAAATTATAGATACCGTTAGCAGCTATGCGACTCCTTAATACGCTTATGAAGGTATTTATGGATGTTTTATAAGACCTCAGACTTACTTGTAGTTTTATCCAGGGGGCACTTGTAATATTACTCACGTGGACCAAAAAGCTTTTTCCACATAGACCATCAGTGTAAAAGAGGCATCTATGAAGCCATTGCCAGTTATAAACAGGGTCAATTATTACTCTTTGTATTATAAACTTTTTTTAAACCACTGTGTTTTAATCTTTGTAAAATATTTTGCATACCTCTGAAATAGGTGCCATCTTTGAATCTGGTATCCAGTTCTTTTTGCTGCAATGACTTTTTGTTTACATAGTTTTGATTGGAAAGCACTATATAGTTCCTTGGACATTACTAAAGTTTTTAATATTTAAAGTATTCCTAAAGTTTTAATGGTGCAGCCTGATTTATTTTGAAACTCACTGAAAGTTTCTTGACACCTTTTAAAGGACTCACAAGCTTAGTTATGGATTTACGAACAGCTGGTGCATCGCAGAGCTTGATGAGTTACGGGCCATTGTCAAAGTGGTTAATCCTGTGTTTTATGTGCTTTGTGATCTGTTGAGCAGTGCGATCAAACACTGTTTTTTTATCCATATTATCATGCAGTTAAGACGTTTTGTTATTACAGTAAAGAAGCATCACTCCACATCCTCTCCACTCAAGGCAGGTTCCTCCTTCAGGAGTCCTTGTCGGTCTGAGCTCCTCCCAGCTTCATTGACCTGATGGACTGAGCCAACAGTCCGAGCTGCGATCTGTCCAAATGCAGCCACTGTGACGGTCGCTTGGACCTGTGAAAGCAATGATAAAGAGGTTTTGCTTATGAGAAAAGACTTACAGTCAGTTAGGGTTAGGGTTAAAAAAATCAACCAGAGTGTGAAAGTTTTCATTTCCCACTGCTGGTTCTTACTTTCTGCTTTGCGCTCCGACGGGACTCTGAGCATCAGCTGCTCCAAACAGTTTGGCCCATCGCAGCCCGCCCTGACACGGACTCTCATCCTGGATACAAGTTGATGCATTCGGGGTCTCGCTGTGTTTCTCTCCCCTCCTCTCATCCTGCCTGCTGTCCATACTTATTTGAGACCACGTATCTGTATTACAGTCCTCCCCTTCAACCACACCATCCAGAAGATCGGGCTCCTTGGGCCACCACTCTGGAATAGGAGCTAACAGCGGACTCCTGCTGGCCGGCATCCCTCTGCACTCCTGCTGGACGTAACTCTGACAGCTGAGAGACTCTTGGTGACACAGACCTGTCTGGTTTAAAATCTTAGTTTGCTGACAGCTGTGGCTGCTGTCTACCTTTTTGTCAGCTTGCAGCAGCGGCCAGCTGGTTACTAAAAGGGCTGAGCACGGTGGAGGTGGAGAGACGCCGTCCTCCTCCGAACACAGCTGCCTATTACGTAACAGTCGGGGCTCCAGGAGCAGGTTGAGGTCAAAGGGCAACACAGAGAGCGGCTGCAGCAGGAGTAGAAGCTCCTGAAACAAAGGCTGACACTGAGCCAGGGACATGGACAGGAAGCCCCAATGATGGTAGTACGTCATCACCACATCTGTGGAGAACAAGTGTGAATGCGAGATCAATGCAATAATTTATTTTAACAACTATTTAACCAGTTAACTGTCAAAACCCGCTGGCGGGTTTGTAGTAACATTCCATAACTTATAAAATCATATTTTATCAATTTTCATTAGCATAAATTTATCACATAAAATCGCCCCGAGGATTAAGTGGTTAAATGCAAGAGTCTACACACATGGATGGGATGTAAATGAAGTTTCCATCATGATTAAAAAGCAGTCCAGTCTCACAGCACATTACCTGACCTATTATGTGTGACAGCTGAAAGCGGATCTGATTTCCATCTGACATATGACACCAAAATCAAAGTACATCGACTGTTTGCTCACCTTTTTGACTCTGAAGGTGACTGAGCCAGAACTCCAAAGCCCTCAAACTAGAAGAGATCAAATGACCGACAAAAGACAAAAGCTTACATTCTGAAAGTTCATTAGCACTCTTTATTATCCGTAGTAGGAGTAAACATAATTTTCTTTACTCACTTCAGCAGGCCCATGATGAAGGCTCTCAGTCTCATGCAGTGGCTCGTGAGCTGGGGACACTGTCTGATTTTGCAGACCAGGCTGTGAAGGACCCTGGTGGACGGACCTGAGGCGGAGTTGGACGGAAATCAAAAAGAGCTCATCAAAGAGCTGGCGTCGAACAGTGTGCCACAAACAATGCTGCTCCACCAGTACGTCGGGCCATCAAAGCCACCCAGTGCATTCATGACACTTCCTTTGAATCACGATCACTTACCGATCCTGGTAGAAACTTCCACCACGCTCCAGGAGTGGTTGCGGCGCTGCCCGATGATGAGATCCAGTTTGTGATCTCTGAGACCGTCCTCTAAAATATTCTGGATCGCTGGACACAAATGTTCCAGCACCAGGCCGCCGATTGTGGGACTGCGAGAGCTGTTGCCCAGACGCATCTGTGACAAAGACACACGATACAGTATATTTCCTGCTGACACAAGTTATTCGACTCTGTTCCTACTGTGTAAGTAATATCTGTTTGGCACGTTTCCATCGTGACACATCTTTGAAGCTGCCGGGTTCATACCTTTTCTTCAGGGTCTCTGCTGCTGCCAAAATGAGCCATGATCAAATCCACCGCCCTGCTCACAGACCTCAGCAAACCTACACATCAGATGAGGAGAGAGGTTAGACAAGCTGTAGCTAATCTTTCATAAAAATCACTCATGTATTAATATATAGAGTTAATATTACATTCCATACATTACAATCCGAGTCATTTCGTCATATAGGTAAGAAAAAAATGTCTGTAGATTGTATCTTGAAGCAATTTCCCTTGTTCTGTTTGTGTTATTTGAACATACTAACTCAAATTTCTTCTATATTTTTTAAACATGCTGAGTTGGAAACTAGTTGAAATGATGTTACTGGCACTGGCGGGGTTTTTTTACTTGTTTAAGACTCAATGACAAACAAAGATTACTCAATAAGATTCTCACCTCACTAACTGGGTCAATGCATGGAAATGTGGAGGATTGCTTAGAGCGTTCATTACAAGACTGCAAGAATGCAAATGTGAGCTGAAGATGAAAGAGTCGGTTTTCAATCTTAGCAGCAGTCCTCATTGACTTGCTCTTCCCTGCCTTTCTTTCCTCGTCTCATACTGGCTAGCCTCTGCAAATGTCACGGTAAATTCTTTATGCATGTTGATGCTGCCTGCAGTGCTGCACCACACTGACTGTTCAACGCTGCTGCAAAGGCCTCAGTCGTTGATTATCTATCGCAAAAAGGTACAAATTTGCAGAATCAGATTCGCACCAAGAGGCCTGCACGGCAGCACTAAAACAAAATGACACAGTGTGTTGTAAATCATTAGCTCTGTCTGTGCTGCATCGTTCTCCATCTCGTCCTCTCCTGGAGCTTGCAGTCGCGCACACACATAGGCTACAGAGCAGAAGGCTCGGCCAATCCCGTGCAGGGAGAGTTAAAAATAGGTCATGTTTGAGAGGAAGCCCCTTCAGGGTATTGAAGGCACTGCTGCGGCACAGTGAGCTTTTATTGCTGCTCTCAACAGCTCATCACTGGATAAACAATCCAATCAAGGTGGAATTCAGTCACTATTTCTCCTGGGTCACTTTTCTCTCCATTCAGATTTCAGAGCATGACATGTGTGTACTGAATTTAATATAATGTTTCATACAAAGTGATATATCAGTCATTCCTCACCTCTCCTCTGAAGATGGCTGATAGACATGGACTCATAAGATGTATCGGGTGAGAGGCAGAACTCTGTGGGCGGCCTGTCGCTGAGGATCAGAGATTCACTGTGTTGACTCTGACTCGGCTTCCCACTGAGCCCAGCAGAGTCCTGGATTTGCTGCGGGTGCAGCCCAGAAGCAGCCAGCGAGAGCAGGGAGCTCAACGAGGAGAGAGGAGCTACTGAGGAGAGGGCGGCTGTAAAACTACCGTGAAAAAATCCAGAGTCAGCTGCAGGAGCACTGTGCTTTTTTTCTGGCTGTTGGCTTGTGGGAGGAGGCTGGAACACCTGCAGCTTTGGGTGGTGGGTGTCAGTGGTTACAGGTAAAGTGGGCGGTGTATGGGAGAGTATTGGTTGATATGTGTGAGTTTGGGACTGATTAGGACTTTTGGGTTCAGTGCTGGCATGGCTCTGCTCGGGGGTAAGGTTAATAAGGTCCTGATAGGTGGGAATTTTAACAAGGTTGGACTGATTTGAGGCCGGCACAAGATTTGAAAAAGTGTTGGTCTGAGTTTTGCCTGAGTATGGACTTGTTTGCTCTTGCACCTGAAGCAGCCCGGGCTTTGGGCTGGTGTGAGCCGGATTGCTCGATGGGCATGGACTCGGGTGTCCGTGGCTTCTGCTGGACTGGCTCCACGTGTGCCTGCGGCTGAAGCACTCCGGGCTCGGCGTGCATGTCGAGCAGGTGTCAGAGCTCGACGGCGGCTCCAGGAAGATGGGGTAGTGGCTGCCCATTGGTGAAGGCTGAAGATTGGAGAAGCACTGACTCCTTTTTCCTTTAAACTTGAAGCTGGGTTCAGAGCTGGCAGACTTGCTGCTCTTCTGGTTTATGTACTGCTCCAGAAGACAGCCCAAGTGCTGGGCCTGGGGTTTGCCTGTGGGGACCAGAACGAAGGGCTTGATGGGCAGCGAGGTCGGTCTCTGGGCCTTACTGTAGCGCACCACTGTGTTTCCAAATGAACATGCTCCTGGGATGGATGAAAAACATTGGGAACAGTTGTCAGATCTGTATCATATTTCTGATATTGTATCTCTGCATATTTTGCTCTCTCTCTCTTATAAAATCAAGCAACAAGGTAAAAAAAACAAACCTCTTTCTTATTTCATTACCTTTCTCAGCAGCGTCAGTATCACAGTGCTCCTGGTCTCCAATCACAGATGGCTGTGTGGACGCAGCGCTTGTGCCTTGGCATTCACTGCTATGTTGGCTACCCTGGCTGGGGCACAGCGAACAGGGCGAGTGGGAGAAGGTTTGGATGCCGTCTGTATGTTTCTTCCTGCAGAGGGCTTTCTCAGCGGAGGTGGTGGCAGCTTGGTAATCATAGGTCTGTAACTGAGAGCAGTCAAACCCGGCGCTGCGCTGTGCAGAGGAGAACCTCTTTTCCTTTTGTTGATCCTCCTCCTCCTGATGGTGATACAGAAAACAGAACTGCTTTGGTTTATACGACCAAACAGCATCGTTTTTATATAAGATGTTAGAAGCACTGTAATAATAAAGCCTTGTTAAAGGTGATTGAGACTGATGGCTTTAACAGTTTACAAATGTTTTATAGATCTGTTTTAAACCATGTTGTGGTTAATTAACAGTTTCTCGTGTTCTTTTAAGTCATCAAGCCTGCAGTAGTGTTAATAACTCATCAGTGTTTTTTTCACATTAGTCTATAAAGTATCTGTAGAAAATGTCAATAAGTCTGTCTGTGGCTAAGTAGCCAAACAGTCCATTGGAAGGGTCTACTTGATTAACTTAAGTGCTCGATCATAAGTAAGAATCACTCTAAACCGATCGATAAACACAAGCAAAAGGAATCATTCACACAGTTGCTCTTAATAAATGGATCTATAAAGCATAAGTGCACCAGTAGTAATAATGAAAACCTTTTGGGAAGCGGTACTGAGATGTTCAAAAGCCTGTAAGGATGGTGATTCATACTTTAAAATACAGCACATATGTATAAAGTATTAAATAGAAGTCGCTGTCCTATAAAACCCACATATCTAAAAAAAAAGATTTTCCATGAGGGTTTTAATTATTTAAACAGCTCAGCAAGAACCCATTAAAAAAACAGTGTTTGCATATCTATATCATCCTATTTTGTACTAAGTTTATCACTGCTTCGTTCCAGCTTTACCTTCTTGGCTTCTTTGTGCTGTCCTTCTTTCTTACGCTCGACCGAGAGGTGCTCAGATGGAGGGAAGGGGCTGCTTCTGCTCTGACCCTCGGGGCAGCTGGTGAGGCTGGACCAGGCCGGGCTGGGCGACTGGGAGGAGAGGTCACATGTCACGAGCTTGTAGTACTTCTGGTTGGTCCCCATGGCCAGCGTGGCCTGGCTTTGGAGACAGGCAGTCAGGTCTGATACCTCCAGAGAGGAGAGGCCCGGGGGCAGCGGCTCCAGAGAGTAAAGATTGCAGTTAGAGTCGAGGCCCTGAGGAGACCAGCGGGGAGCTGAGGGCATCAGGTCAGCCTCCTCTTTTGGGGGAGAGTAACGCTGGAGGTCCTCGGCCGGCGTTTTGGGAACAGGTCGGAGGTTGAGGAACACGGATCCATCTGGTGACTGAGAGGGGTGGACCGCGGGACTGCTGAGGTCATGAGGCGTGGCGGGGTTGTTGCTCCTGTTGTAGATCGTGCAAAAATTAACCAAGACGCCGTCAGAACTGTTACAGGAAGAGTCTGTGGCATACTCAGTGTGGCTGTTGGAGAACAGCTCTGGGGAACATTTGTGTTGGCTGTGGATGCAGCAGGACATGTTATCCTTCAGTCTGTCTGAGTCCTGATCACCATAAGCCAGCACGCCAGATCCGCTCATATGAAAGCACTGGCAGTCAGTCTGCAGCGAGTCCAGCCGGCTGGGCTTGTTAGAGAGCCACTCTTGGTCACTCTCAGTGCCCAGCAGGGTCCCTTCGTTTCCCCATTCACTGTCCATGTCCCCGTGGGATGTTGTGTAATTTCTGGCACCATTACTGAGAGGCCAGTTAGAATTTCCATGCAACACGAACGATGAGTCCTCATGATATCTGTGTAGATTACCTCCATCACTGTCTTCATCTTCCTCATCCTCCTCTAGCTCTGTGTTTGGTAGGAATGAATTGTGTGATCGCAGACCGCCTCTGGCTCCGGAGCTTTCCTTCTTCAAAAGGGAGCTCGTCTCCTCCGGTGATGAGGTGGAGTCGTACCTCCCGCTGCTGTCGCTGCCACCCTCCTCCTCCACGCGATCCTCATTGAGACTGCTGTAGCTGCTGGAGAAATATCTCCGGCCTCCTGCGAAGGCGTGCTCACGGCTCAGCAAGTCCTGCTCCGGGAGGGACACGGCTCGGGTGAGGCCCACCGAGCACAGCCGGCCGGGCCTCTTAGCCGAGCTGCACAGGGCCTGGACGGGAAGCTGCCAGGTGGGAAGCTGAACCACGGGGAAGTGACACGCTATCAGGGTGTCCCCCGAGAGACTGGATGTTCCAATCATACTGCTGGATGAGGCTGCACCATGGAAACTGTCTCCATGTTCCTCAAATTAAATCCTGAAAGAATAAAATAGAATAGAATCACTTTTAAGCGTGATGAATCAACTATGAATGTTCTATTAGCGGTGCAGAAAGATATTCACATACAAGAATAGATCACATGTGAGGATACACCTACTACTTCTGCTATTTATTCAGTCCAAATACAGTTTGCATGCATTAAAACTGCTCCATGATAACACACTGATGAATGAAAACACACTGCCCATGTCATAATAATCAGAGAGGGATTCTTCACAAAGTTAGACCAGTTAAGTTTTAAAATCTGCCTGAAGTCTGGCTCTAAGATCTGAGTCCCATTATGAACTGTGTGAATTAGAGTGAAAATGTTTTCTTTCTGCACAGTTAGACCAGAGTTTTAGTGCCGCATGTAAATCTAATCCTGATAAACAGGATCTTTGTTGTTTGTGTCTGTGTCTGAAGTGTTTATGTTGATCTCCCTCTGTTTGCCGTCCTCGTCCTCTTCCAGCTGTAACGCTATGACAGGCTTTAAGCCTCGGGGGACCTAATTACAGATTTTAGTATAAAGCACATCTTTAATACTGGAGTGAAAGCATCCCAACTGAATAAAAAGAGAAAAACATTAAACAGAGCTACAGGCCACCGCTGTCGGAGTCTGCATCTCACTTCACACCACCGGTCCTCCAGTCAGAGTCCTACTGTGTTGTCTGCTTTTGGCCCTCAGCACAGCCTACCCTCCATAATTCAGTCAACCATTAACAAACTCCTCCTCTGCCTGCCTGGGCCAACCACAGTCTCTCACAGTTACTCAGCTGCTCTGTAACTAGGGCAGCTGCACTGCAGAGATGCTCCGCTGGCACCGCTAAGAGTAAATACATTTTCACATTCGTTTAGTTAATTTAACATGTTATCCCACTTTTGTGCGCATTGCTCCTGATACTACAGATAATACTTGGAAAATGAAAAACTAGGAGGAGCGTTGCTAACAAGAAAAAGTAGTTACAAAGCTTCTGGAAACTCTGCACATTAAAAATATTTAAACACCAAAGACAGCTGATCGCATTCGAAACAAACACACCAAAGCGAATAAGAGACTGATTGGGTCAATTTAAATAGTCAGGAATAAGCAATGTTGCTAGGATACAACCACTCGGCACTTCCACCATATCTGCATTCAGCAGTGCTCCATCATCTTGGTGCTATGTTGGGAATTTAAACTCAGAAAATACAATGTTTTAGATGCAACATGCCCCTTTTGGGCTTTACAGCAAACGTCAAGCAGACATCAGCTCGCAGACGTCACTGTTGTGTTCCTGTCTGGACGTAATGTGTAAACAATCTGAACATCTGCTGCAGATGACCGTGAAGAGGTAATCCTCTTTATCGTCACATCGCTACAATAAACAACATCCCAGCCGACAAATAGTAAACACATCAAAATGTGCTCATAGGCAGTAATAACCTTTGCAGTGCTCTTCTTATCTAGAAATCTCAGCCACGATGAATTAGGTTAATTTATGTTTATGGTATTTTCAAATTCAATCACAACCAGGAGGCAAATGCGGTTTCATACTGTAGTCAGATAAGATTTTAACTATATGTATGTGTATGCAGAGAAACAAGTTTATCTGCAGTTGAATGGAGCATTATAGGCTGACTCTTATTCTTCCTGTTAAATCTGGTAGAGTAAAGATTCCTGAACTGTTTATAGAGAGGACAACATCTTCTTACAGGCTCCGATTGTTGGAAGTTGGCAGCTAAGGAGACTATTTCAGCTATTTCACAGCAGAAGATTCAGCCTCTCTTCATCTCCATTTAACCAGAGATGGTGATTATTTAGTGCAGCAATCTCAGTCAGTCACTGTCACATCTGATCAATATAAAAAGTGGACTATGAGGACTTTCCAAAGCCCAAATTCAAACACCAAAATATAAAAAAGTGAGCATTTCTTTATGTCCACACCCATGTGCCACTTATACTTCACACATATTTAGCCTAGTATTAGCAGATTAGATACAATAACATGGTAATATGTTATATTTAATTGAGTTTAGCCAAAAAAATAGACTATTTTTTGGTGCCTAATTGCAACTCCACAGCAAATTATGTGTTTTCTGGCTGTAGCTGAGGGGTTATAGTTTCCTTATCCTGTCCTTGAGCAAGACACGGCTCCTGCTCCTGTATGTGTGAGGAAACAATGTGAGGAAATGTTGTCATCTGACCATTAAGATCAATATCTCTGCTGATAATGATAATATAACACTCGAGGGGGCCACTTGATGTTTCCTGTCCCCTGCTTATTATATTTTGAGCAGTTCAACAGTTCATTGCCACAGGAAAGTAGGCCAGTGTGGCTGACTCTGCTGTCTGCGGAGGACAAACAATCTCACTGCAAAGCTGACACGACTTTGGCGACTCTTTGCAGCGACGCGGCTCTGTCGTCCGGGAAGTGGGGCACAGCGAGATGGCTGTGATTAAGTGAGCCGTCTCTCTGGAAATGTCTTGTTAGGTCGAGTCAGCCATCTCGTTCTGAGAGAGCAAAGAGTCTGAGGTCCACGGACGACGCTGCTCGTTATCAGCGAGGAGACCAACATCATTACGGCTCATATTGTAGGGACGGGGGTGATCAGATGTGACGTTCAGAAGAGTTAAAGTCACATTTAAGGGCAGAGAGAAGAGAGATGGAGGTCAGAGATGGCAAGTGAGACACCTTGTGGCCAGGTATGTGTGTGTGTGTGTGTGTGTGTGTGTGTGTGTGTGTGTGTGTGTGTGTGTGTGTGTGTGTGTGTGTGTGT
>JBAJHX010000035.1:16832073-16843060 GCA_037176925.1 Amniataba percoides | reverse complement strand
TGTGTGTGTGTGTGTGTGTGTGTGTGTGTGTGTGTGTGTGTGTGTGTGTGTGTGTGTGTGTGTGTGTGTGTGAATGAATGTGTGTGTGTTTGTTGGGTTTCATCAGGAAAATGAAATATTCAAAGTGGCTGAAGTGGGGCAAGACAACAAGAGATGTGCCAGCAGAAACACCCATAACAGAAGCAGCATCTCTTCTCTCTCTCTCTTTATCTCACACACAAATACACACAAACACATACACACACACACACACACACACACACACACACAGACAGACATTTAAACCCCCAGATGAAGTGATAAAAAAGATGAGCATTAACACACAACTGAATCATTCACTTCAAGGCAAAGTGTCTGAAGCACATAACAATAATAATAACAATAATAATAATAATAATAATAATACATTATTTCCTATCAGATCATCTTTCATTTGAACACCTACCTGAAAACGTCCTCTCCCTCCAGGTGACTCTGGTTAAAAAGATCCAGCATCCTCCAACCAAACAAACATTTCTCTCTTGTTTTTGGTTTTTTTTAATCATGCACCTCGACGCACCTCCCTCCTTCGAGCCGCCTCACAAAGCTCCCATCTCTTCATCTGATGTGGTCTGCTGTTACTGAGCTGCTGCCGTGGAGCCGGTCCGGCTCCGGGTCCGGTCAGACGCGCCGCCGCCGCCTCAGCACCGCGCCGAGCCGGGGAGGGGGGGCGTGACGTCACGGAGGAGCCGGCCAATGGGGAGGCAGAAGCGCCTACAGCTCGCAGCATCCGAGACACCTGGCGGGGAGAGAGTTCATCATTCAAACTTAAAAATACTTTTCTCTTTGTGCCTTTGAATGATAAAAATAAACATCAGGAGCAGGATGGTTCAGTCAGAGCACAGAGACAGACATGAGGGCGTGTGTGTGTGTGTGTGTGTTCACATCCTTCATTTAAAAACACACACCACTGCCAAAATATTCTGTTACTAATAAAACTACTGGATTAAAATGTTCATTTTTTCTAATACCACAACAGATACACTGATAATAGTAAAAGTGCTGTATTGAAAATGTTAAGTAAAAGCATTAAAATATTATCATGAAAATATACTTAAAGTATTAAAAGTAAAAGTACTCAATGCAGATGAATGTAATCTGTTACTGTTATACAACTATACGTTGCTGACTGTGTTATAATTACTCATTCAGTTTTTTCAAAATGATAAAAAAAATAGTGTCACAATTGTCTAAAGTGACCTGCATCTGTTTTGTCTAACAAACAGTCCAAACCACAAAAATATTCAGAATAAAAATAAAAAATTATAAATAATAATATATCCTTACTTATATGTATAAAGGCAAAAGCAGCAAACAATAAAAATTTACAACTATGAAGTGTTTTTATATGAAAAACGATGGAGATGATCGGGATCAAAATTTCCCAATTTCCTGTCAACTGACTGCTGCAGGTTTAAAATGTAAATTCTAATGGAATTTATGACAAAACATCAAGTTTTATGAGTTTTTTTGTGTGCAAAAGTCTGAATCTGTAAAGTAACTAGTGACTAAAGTCATTAAATAAGTGAAGTAGAAAGTAAAATTGTTCCAGATCCACACAAAATGGCATGAGAACCAATAATTTTGCTGCACCTGCAGAACTAACCAGTGTAGTTTGTTAAATGCTTAAAGACATGATGCTTAAAATCACAGTAATGAAACTAATGAACTAAATTTCTGATCACTTTGGTACTAAAAAAGTACAGTTTGTTGCTCAGATCACAGATGTGCTGGTGGGATGTTTGTCTCACTAACCCTGACTCAGCTCGCCCTCCAGTGGTGAAAAATGAGCCCTCAGCATTCACTTACTGACTGTCCGCTCCAATGGACGGTTGTAAAACATGCATCATGTGGTTGCCACTATTACACACTATAAACTTCATATCTAAATCTGCAATGGTCACATGGTGTTATTCAAAGAAGGCATCTGCAATAACCGGGAGACAGTTTGTCTCCGCTGTGAGGTCTTCCAGATGTCTTTCAGGTAAACACCCAGAAAAGTTATTCTGAATGATTCAGGAACAGGCCACACGATCCACAAGCTTCCCTCTGCTGGAATGAGCCACAAGTATTAGTACTGAGGTGGACAGAAGTCAAAGGTCAACCATTTTTTCCAAACTACAAGCTAAGAAGAACTTGACATAGTGACATAGTGAAAAAAATATCCTCACAATTCCCAAACCTGCTATGTGTTTTAGAATCTTTGACACAGTGTTTGCACAATGAGCGAAATGTTTGTATGTTTATTTCAATTTCAATATTTTTTGCTCTTCACGAGAACTTTTGGTGGACACAATAATATAGAGCTGACAATAGTTCAAATCATGTAAATTGCAGTGTGACGAAGCTCGTTGGTGAAGAGTCAGGAAGCAGAGTATCACGTGGCTTCAATGAAAATATTAGACTGTTTGCAAATTCAAGGAATTTTTTTTTAAGGAATTTATTTTCCCAACCAACATCATCAGATTTTTTTTACCATCTTTTTCCAGCATTGAAAGATTAGAAGGAACTGTGAGGAATATTTTAATTTGTTATTAACTTGTTGACAGATTCAGCAACACAACCTCTTAAAAAAGTATATTTCAATATTTACAACATTTACAATATGTACAAATAAATATATATAGATAACAATAACTGGATAAACTCAATAAACTCAGAGCACCTCACAAACTTTGCATGAAAATTTATATTTTCTTATTAAAAACAGAATTATACAGCCTGCCTGATGTCCTCTGCAGGTGTTTTAGACAAATGAAATTGTAAGAATCAGTATCGTTCCAAATGAGGCCGCTTGACTTTTTTTATGTGAGCGCATCATTTACAGCCTTGTTTTGCTGCAGCGCACAGCCTGATCAGATTATTTGAAATGAATGCACAAAGTCTGATAAGCTGCCATCACGTCTTCAGTTCAGAGCCAGAATACCAGGCCGGTCACTTCACACAGGGTTCATTTTAAGACAGGTCGCTTTGGTCCATAAGGCAGATGTTTGTTTTGCAGACAGGAACCCTGATGAAGTTCTGTTTGTGTGTTTCGCCTCTTCAGGTGGAGTTCCAGAAGGAACAGATATTTTTCCTGTAAAAGATAAGAAGCAGCTTTATTGCCATGTCATTTAACTTCTGACTTTGTCCATGGCATGCAAAATGCACGTGGACAAAATTTCACACGCTGTTTAAATGCAGCACAGAGACATTACTGAATATAATCTATGAAAACTACAAAAAGGAACATTATATGAATAGATTATCATGAGGAGGAACATATTTTGTTTCACATTAACAAAGTAGTGAATGAAATTTATCAGAAATACGATCTTCAGGCTGTTTTCTGTGATTGCAGGCTGACGTGTCTCTTCCTACCTGCAGTATTTAGTGCCACACTCTAGGTGATCCCTGCAGCCGGCTCCCACAGGCTTCATGCTGTTCCAACGCCACAGAAGTGACCTTTTGGTCCGCTGGAGCAAACCCCTCCATTCTTCAGATATGGGCACCGAATCGACCTGCAGAGGCAAAAGTCAAAACCGGCATGACTCTCACGTTGTGTGGTGACAAAACAAAATCCCATTAAAGAAAGAAAAAATACAATAAATCAAACTGTAATGGACATGGAGGGTTTTTAACTCACCTGGACGGCACAGATCAGACACATGACGACAGAAAGAACGATGATTCTTTGCTGAAGAGTCTTCATGATGTTCGCAGATCAAGTTCAAGAGAGAAGCTGTCCTGCGGCGGGGCTGCTGTGCTGGCCCATGAAACTTGTATTAAAGGCTTTAACTGGGTTGGGGAGGAGTCACTCTCCAACAGATGTGAAAGATTAATTCTCCAATTTGCCACTTTAATGACTGAGTTTTGGCAGAGAGGCTGATCTCAAGCCAGAGCCCATGAGAACTTCTTCTCACAGTGGTACTTATCAGTTTTATAATGACAGCCGAAGTCAAAGTTTATCTGCGCTGAGCCAAAGTACACTTTAACCCGGGAATTGAGGACAATTCCACGTCGGAGGCGACCAACCGACACCTCGGTGTGTGTCACAGACTCCTGAAATGAAAGTGATTGGAGTTTGCCAGAATTGGAGGGAATTAGACTTGCTTTGATGTGATGCTGTAAAAGAGTGTAAATCATTAAAGGAACAGTCGGACACCTTGAATCTCCGATCTGTCAGAAGCTACAGCCAACAGACGGTTAACTTAGTTTAGCATAAAGACTGGAAACAAGGGAAAACCCAGCCTGACTATTCAAAGTGATGAAAGTCCTCCTACCCACATGCCTAAAGGTAATTTACAAGTTGTATGTGTGAAAAAGACCAATTGTCATTTTATGTGAAATTACATATTAGAGCAATTTCTTGGTTAAAAAAAAAGTTTCAAAACAGGTCTTCACATTAAACAACAAACTGTCTTATTTAAAGGTTATAGAAACACATTGGGGAGCTTTTTTTGGCTTCTCATGTTAAATTAAATTGAAGTTAAATTTCAAGGTTAGTATTTTCATTAAAGTAAGTAAATGAACCTCACATGTAGTCTCCCCTAAAAATAATTTAATTGGGTTTTTATACATTTTGCAGGTTTGTTTGTTAGGAATCAGTCTTTAAAATACTACAGCAAACTGTACTCATCTCTTGAAATCAATAGGGATGTGTGAGTGTGTGTATAGATTCAGCTATTATTAGATATTTCAACACCGAATTTCAACATCTACAAATAATAAATTAGTCAGACCAATCCCAGAAGTTCGTCATGAGGCAATTCGTGCCTCACTGGTGACCTCTAAACGGAAAGGAAAAGGCGATGCAGGGGATGATACAGCAGGTTTGTCGGTAAGAAGTTAGTCTTTAAAATACTACCGTGATGATACAGCACTTGGAGGAAGAAGAAACACACCCTCAGAGAACATGTAGCAGGTTTATTGAGGTTGTAGTAAATGTCACTGACACTGCAAATAGTTAGATATGTGACCTATTGAGAGTATGTAAACAGTGATTACATATTGATTTTAATATGTAGTAGTAGTGTAACCAGTATTGTGTTTAAAGTTATAACCTCAAAGATTTTCATTTACGCAAATGATTGTTAAGTCGCTAAGCGATGATACAACACAAAGCTGACTGAGCCAGCTGATGAAAGCCTGCAGCTTTTAAATTACTACAACTTGAGAGTTGTTAAGTTTTTTTTGTAAAAAAAAAACAAAAAAGAGAGAAAGAAAAACACAAACAGCAAACCATTAAGCTTTAACAAGGTCTCTGCTAAAGTTAAATATTGATTATGTCCAAACAAACAGAGACAAGATCAATAACTTCAAATGATTAAACTTGTAAGGTCCAAAGGTGCCGCGAAAGAGAAACAAGTGAAATCTTTGAGATTATAACTTTAAAATATACAACAAAGACAAACAAAAATAGCACAAGACAAGTGGTCAGTGATGAGAGCGAGAGAGAGTGGTTATTCAAACATGCATGCAGTTCTGTGTAGTGCAGTACAGAAAATCAATTATGTTTAAGAAATGGGTAACCTAACCAGCAGTAAAGCAGCAATAACATCCTGCGCAGCCTGAAACTTTAAACAAAATCACAATAACCTGATAAAAAGCCGTTTAGAAGTGCAGACTGTTACCATAAAAATCATAGTGGTTAAACAGAAAAACCAAATTTGGTAAAATAGTTCTCAGTAGTGTCACGAGCATAAAAGCTGTTCTTACACTGATTTAAGCAGAAAAACATTAAAAATCACACATTCATGGCAAAACATTGGAATGAGGGGAAGGGAAACACGTTTCACACCATCATGAGACAAAACATCGTACTGCACTGACTCTAACCAGGCAAAACTTCCCTTTATACCTCGACTGCTGCAGTAATACTGTTTGGATGTTATTTCTACTGTTGGTATACATGTACTTTGGATTACTGGATTTCCACTGAAGGCTACGATTGAGTACTTTGTTTTAAAAAAGGAGCTGATCCAGTTCACTAAAGATTCAGAGCTCCAGCCACGCCAAGAGACTGACAGAAAAAACGATCAAATGTAATCATTCTTTAAAATAATACGCAGCACATTAAGAATAAAACATGTCAGCAGTCGTTTTCTGCAGCTTGACTTTGTTACTTACTTGGCTTCTGCTTTTGACAATAGTGTGAAATGTTGATATTACAAAACAATTTAAAAGGAAAAAATATTTCTCTCGCGTTAAAACAACCATATAAACCTTCTTCTTTTTACGGACCCACTTTCATAAAAATCACACTCCAACTATTTTCCTTCATCTCTGTTCTAGTTCTGCAGCCATTTATCTTCTGCACACACACACAAACACACTCATGAAGATTTATGGGGTCTGGGGTCAAAATCCTGTATTTAGTAGCAAAAGAAAAATATACTCAATTTAATTTAATATAAAAAAGAGAGATTTCAGCATCATTACAACTGAGTTTAAAGGAAGACTTTAACCCAACTCTGTAAAAAAGAACACGAACGCTTCCTAAAACCATTAGAGCATAAAAACAGACTTAGAGGTGGAATCATGGTTAGAAATGGAAACTTGGGGGGTTACTGGTTAAAAAAACGCAGATGGACTGAGAACCTCTGAAATGTTGAAATATACATGACGATCCTCCTCCTTTCTGTTCGGTGCTATGAGGAGAGCAGGGGCTGTCGTTCTGCAGCGGTGCTCTGGAAAATGAAAGCAGACACAACAATCTCAGCTTCACACAGGGCGGACGTAAACATGGTACATATTTAATGTGCATATCCCAAAAAAAAAGTCACCTCGGGGATTTTCTGTCGACACATCAGGAACATGAAGAGTCCTCCCAGAAGGATGCCGATGCCAATCAGCATGAAAGGAATGTTCACCACGATGTTCTTCGCGACGATGATCGCCTTCACTTTCACGGCTGACTCATCGTCAATGACGACGCTCTGAGAGGGCGGAAAAAGAGATGAGAGAGAGAGTTCAGAAACACACATGAACAAATAACAGACAGACAGACAGAGATAACTTGTTTTGAAAGAAGGCCTAAAGTCTTTAATTTGAAATCCATCTGTTTAGGTTTATGTAGTCTGATTTCTATATCCTGAAATCTAATCAAAACTATTTTTTAAATATTTCAAATATTAAGACTTCAGAATTTAGAAAAAAAAACAGGACGCTCAGTTTGAATTAGACAAATTCATTAATCAAAATTGTCAAAGAAAAATCCAGTCTGGAGTATCGAGGCAGCCAAGAATCCATCAAACCTCTGTCCTGTCAGGTTAACTTTTGTCAGTCATGTTATTCCAGAAAAACGAGCTTAGGTGTGTGACTTGATTACTTGATTAATCTGTTAACTTGAAAATAAATCTAATCCTTGATTAAAAAAATTTAGTATATAAGATTGCACATTTGATAAACAAGGACAAAAACTAGTAAGGTGATATTGACAAACAAATGCAGCTAACTTTAACAGATACATTAGGCACTTAAACTCATTAACAAATCACATGTACTGAACATTACTATGCTTTTAACATCGATGTGAACATTTCAGCGTGGGCAACAAGAGGTCGTGTTTAAATGGTGGAATTGAAAATCAGGCTGATAGTGCCTGTGATATTACATGTGACGCGTAATAAATCTGTAACCAGATGGACAAAGTGTGAGCAAGGTCAGTGAAACCCTTTGCCCTCTGAATGTACGGCACAAATTTGGATTACATTTGGATTGCTGATGGGGGTTTATGATCTGCCTACGAGTGTTCAGCATACGAGTAAATAACAAAATGGCGTGTGTGTTTTCGTACCTCGTTGAGATAAACCACAGGAAAGACCACTGTCTTCACATTTCCTGTTTGACTGAAAGAGAAATCTGATTATTCACAGTGTTTCACCCACCAACATAATTATGCTTATTAGTAATCTGAATATTCATCTATGAGTTGATGAACAAATGATTGAGAGACATTAGCATCATTAAACAACTAAATCTTTCAGAGCATGCTGTGTTTTTTTTGACAGCATGTACATCTGTTAGGTCTGGACTCCATATATCCAAATTATTTCCCTGTTTGTTCCTTCAGATGCCAAGTCGATGCATAATAAGTGAGCCATGACTGTCCAAAAGTCCATTTATAATGATGATGATGGCATAACCTTTTCACAGTTATCTTACTGGCAGCCTCTCCTAGACGTGGCAGTCATGCAGCTATTGCAGCTTTACTAATGCCAGCATGGGAAATGATGGGTTTATGACAAAAGGTGCAGTTTCTTAACTACGCAGACTGATGGAGGCAATGACTCAACTACCTGAAGGTGGGGATTTTCTCGACATATGCGTTGACCTGGAGCCGCTTTGCTGCTTGCAGGATGATTCCTGTTATCTGTGAAAGAGAATTAAACTGATGTATGAACGTTTAGGCCTCATCATAGCAAATGATACAGCATGTTGTTAAGACAATATTTATTCATCTGTTTCATCTATGCTGCCAACACTTTTAAGTAAATGTCCTTTATGAGATTTATCTGGTTGGCATGAATGATCTGAGGCCTATCATACCAACCCAAACACACTGCTGATTCATTCGTGAATGTTGCAATGGAGCTGCGTCTGTGTACATCTTTAATGTTGTTAGCTCAAGTGCTAATTAAATTTTCGGAGCTGGCAGCGGCTGGTTTGCTCTTCCCATGAACTTGCACAGGATGCCGCAATTTATGACAGAAGTCTGAGTACTTTGACCAGTCTCAATAATATCATGCAGTGGCACAGTGAAGTCTGCATTTCAGAAGGAAGGATAAACAGGAAACAGTAGCTTGTTTACTGGTACCAAAGATTCAGCTCACTGATGATGGCACCACCTTACAAGCTGGTATTAAGGAAGTGTGTGTGAAAGGCAGCTGCATGTTGCAAAACAGGCGAAACAGACAAAACATTCTTGGCTGAACATTTTGTCATATTTTGCAATAACCTATTCCTGAAATATTTTACAATCTTTGATACTGAAGCATCACAATCATATTTTGCTTATCTAAGACTCAGGTTCAGACAGTATCAATGTAGACTTCTAAAAATATGCTGAAACAAGAAAAAAGGGAATAAAAATAATGAAGTCTTAAGGCTGCCGAAGAAAGACAACTGAGAGAGACTCAATCTGTCTCATAATTAGACCTTATTTATGTCAGTAGTCAAATGAGTGTCACATTCAAGACAAAAGAAAGTTTCACATTTTGTAACAAGAGTTTATATTCAATCATTATCAATTCATCAACCCCTAAATACCCTTTGATTGGCAGACTGTTACAAAATATTTTACAGTAACTTGTTTTCATGTTAAGTGTGTGTCTGTCAAATATTAATGTTAACAATACCTCTTATAGATTTTACTGCTTTTAAATGTAATTTTATACTGTAATTATTAGTATTAATAGTACTGTGTGAAGTAGATATCATTATTGCCCTTATTCTAAGTATAAAGGGCAGTAGATATTTGGCTAAACATCGTGCTCCTTGAAGTGTTTTTTTCAGTCTTCTTCCCTTTATCAAGTATTTATGACGAGTTATTACAGTATCACACATGATAAGAGCCATTAAAGCTTATCTTTGGTGACAGCTCTGTTCCAGGTACTCCACTTTAATTTTTAACCATTGTTTAAAAAAGTTCTACATTGTGGTTAACTACTGGCTGAGATGCTTCACCATCTAGTGGTAAACATGAGTGTTGATGTCAATGTGCGTTTTTATATCAGCTTTCTACATTGCAAATACTTTTGGAAATTCTAAAAAATCTACATCCAGATCTCTACTCAAACAAGGTTTTCTTATTGTAACTTAAGTTAGATGTTTGACCTCCACTGTGTAGAACGATGTTTTTGAAGTTTTGAGTTGAACACTTGAGGTTTGTCTTCACATTCATCTGCTGGAGAGGGAACATTTCAACCTCCAGGGCACTTACAGCAGTGAGAGAGATCTTTTCAGTGGAGTTGGAGACATCTTGTGTTCAGCAGTGAAACTTTTAAAATGATTTTTCAATAAAGGAGGAGGAGTAAATGTGATCATTTGAGCATGTTTATGTGTCTTTAAACATGTCTTGAGGGAAATAAATGTTGAAATTCATACCGAATTGATATCAATCGTAGTCTGGTGCTGCTCCTTGTTAGGCTTCATGCCAAATACATCCTGCACAAATTTATCATCTGCCTGGTAGAAATGTGGTGAAGACATTATGATGGGAGCTCCTAAACACACAAAAGACTCAGTTAGAAGAAGATTAAAAAACACATTCCAACAGTGCACATTCAGAAGATTTTTGGTGAAGATTCAGGACGCTGTTTCACTCATGATGGAAACAGCTTCTGACATTTCCCTCCGTGAAACACTCTTCTGTTTTTTTTGTGGGTTTTTTTCCCCACACACCTAAAGCTTCTTAACCCACTTCCCACCTTGTTTGCATGCGCTGACGTTCAAAACCCCTGACCCGAGGCAGTTTCCATCGGGGACACAGAAGCCTGCGTTGGCTGGGTTCACGGTCTTATTGGCAAACACCTTGCTGGGGGGACTGAAGCGGTACCCAGGAATGTCCTTCACTGTCACGTCCTCCTCATACAGAGCGTACAGAGACCTGGGAAACACAGTCAGAGGCAGGTTAATCTTTGCAGGCACAAATTGTTTCTGTAAAGCTGAAAGTGCAACAAAAGAAGGGAGGACTTGTACTACTTTTCTTCACGAGCTATTTACTAAGCTGATTTGCAGAAAACCTGCAGAGCACAAGCAGGTTTTAAATGTTTGAAGTGTTTAAAAGGTTGTGCTGTCTTTTACGTGTTACTGACTCATAAACTCTGACCGATTTTTCACAACCTCAGTCAGCAGTTAGTCGACCTGTGTAAGCTAAACTCTCGGTTCAGATGTTTAACCACTTAACCCTCGGGGCGATTTTATGTGATAAATTTATGCTAATGAAAATTGATAAAATATGATTTAA
>JBAJHX010000035.1:16803684-16815968 GCA_037176925.1 Amniataba percoides | reverse complement strand
CACACACACACACACACACACACACACACACACACACACACACACACACACACACACACACACACACACATATACATTATCTGATGTAATGTGTGTATTTTATTGTTAACAGTAGTCCTGGTATTAAACCCTCGACCAGCCCTTCGTACTGTTTCACTACTTAAACCTGCTCCCCCCAGCTGCTAGACTAAGCAGGATTACTCGAGGCTTTCACTCACACACTCTTTCACATCCATGTGCATCCACAGCATATGTACAGACGCACCCCCCCCCCCCCTTTTATCATCCAGTCTCTCTGTGTCTAATTGATGTGTGGATTACGCTGTCTCCTCTCCACACAGCTGTTTCATGGCATGCATTGATCCAAGCTACATGACAGCGGAGACCAAACTGAATTTATTATTTGTTGTATATTTGACACTTTAATTTAGCTTCTACAGCAATGGAGTCTTATTAGGCTTATTTCATAACTCTTATTTAGGAGTTATGAAATGCGTGTTAATTGGAGCAGGGCTGCAAAGAAAATCGCACGCTGATCATTTGAAAACATTTCTAAATAATGCATTGTGCACTTTGTGGTTAAAATAAAACATGAAATCATAACATTTCTCCTCCTTCTTAGTACATTAAGGAAGACGTAGCTATTAGAGAAAAATGTTACACCCTGTTTTTTCATTGAAAGTTGAAGCTTACTGCAGTCGCTGAATAAAAATCATTATATATTAACACAATAATGCAGCAGTCCTTCAGTTTTAGAAGGTCTCCTTTTTAACTGAACCACAGCCTGAAGTATCTCCCCTTGGCTCTGTTTGATTTGGCGCAGTCTGACTTGGTTTGGCATGGAATGGTTTGTCCTGGCTGGATGCAGTGAAAGGGTATTAGTACTGGGAGAGACAGTAAAACCTCAGGGACGGCCCAGCGTTAATCTGGGGGAGGAGGTGGAGGAAGGGTGTGTGTGCGTCTCTGTATGTGTTGTCAGTTGTCAGCAGGAGATAATACAGCAGTCTGAGGGATAACTATGTCTCTGTTCACACTTTCTGTAGCATTTCATCTCTAGATATTCACATCCCATCTACATCCAGCTGAGAGAAAGTGTCAACATTGATGGAAAAACACATACTGCAGAGAGGGGAATGTAGGGGTTCACATCTCATATCAGTTTGATTTAATCATGTCAGGAGGATGAGTGACCCACCAACCAATCACATGAATGTTGTCTGTCGCGGTTTTAGAGCTAAAACGATTAGTCGATTTAATCAGGCACCCGATTGACCGCAGATTAATCCTCAACTATATTTGATAATCGAACCCCATTTGACAGCAAAATGACACTTTCTGTTGGCCCTGCCTTGCCAACATATGGATCTGTTCCATTTCTCTTTGTAGTTTTGGACTGTTGTTTGGAGAAAAAAGACATTTAAAGACGTCACTTTGTGCTCGAAACTAGGATGAACATTTTTCACTGTAATTTTTTAAAAGAAAAAAATGCATCCGTCTTCTCAAATGTGTTTTCTGCTTTTATGTTATGCAACTTTGTAAACAGAACATTTTTGGTTTTGGACTTTTGGTCTGAGAAAGAAAGGCATTCAAAGACATCATAATGGGCTTTAGGAACTTGTCAGAATATGTAAAAATGAAAATAGAGAAGAAAACAAAATTACCGACCTTTTCAAAAATATATTTACATTTAATTAAATGGACAAAAACAAGCTCAAAACTTTAATTCTAAACAGTTCTGGCAAAGGACTTTTCTATCTTTCTGTTATTGTTTCCTGTTCAAATGGGAAATTGAATCGAAGAATATTACACACTGACATTGTCTCGAGTGGTGCACTCGGCCTTCGGCAGTAACCTGTAATCAACTAAGTGTTATATGACGTTTTATAATTACTGGTTGCAAAATCCACTCCTGATTCTCAGCGTCTCACATTCGGAGGTAGTAGAGACGTCCTTGTTGAGTGCAGTATGTAAATCTTGACAAATGGCGTAAGCAGAAACTAACTGTCATCTAACCGATTGTTATTTTTGTCTCCTTCGTGGAACTGGCTCGACAGTCTCATGATGAGACTCTGTTAGTTTTACCAGCCATTGTTCTTGTTACCATGAAGTTTCACCCCCGATTTTGACCACAAGACCTTCTAAGAGAACGTTTAAGAAAAAAAGACTTGAACTAGTTTAAATTAATCCAGAGAAAAGGCAGGAGAAAATGGCTTAAAGCACTGTTTAAACATGGATCCAATTAAAGCAGGAACTGCCCATGGGATCTCTTTATTCCTTATCGCCTGTGTACATGAACTACAGACATTCAGCCAGGAAACCTGCTCATCAGCAAATACACGCAGCTCTGAGCGTGATGGAGGCAGGCGGGTGTGATCCCTGTGTCTGTGCATGTGTTTGCATGCTCATTTATGTGTGGGCGTATGTTTGTGCTTGGGCTTGTTTGTAGTTTCTGCTGTGGGTGCGAGGATGCCGGCGATGATGTAAGGCACTCGTCTGCTGCTTTACGTGTGTGCCTGTGTATTCATGTTCATGAGAGCGTTAGAGGTATGTTTATCTGTGAGTTTAAAGTTCTTTCAGAGAGAGAACTGCGGCTGTGCGTCCAGCTGATTCATCAGATAGATGTGCCTGTTGACGCGGTTCAGGACTACGCCGAGATGAAGTAACAGTCAGAGACACAAGTAATCACTGATAATGATGGCGGCACCAGAGAGATAGACTAAAACAGATAAGGTGGATGAGGTTGAAAGTCTGTGGAACAGAGGGAGGAGTTGTAAAGAAGGCAGAGAGACAGAGATGAAGAAATCATGAGGGACAAGGACTGGATTAAGGAGGAGAGAGATGATGGGGAAGAGGAGAAGAAAAAACCCTATTTGGGCGGCGGGGCCGGTCGGGCTCCCCGCCCCCAGTTTGGTTCAGACGGGTTGTTTAGTTTGGCTCGCGCTGAACAACTGGAACAATATTAATGCTCGGAGATGGATGGAGGGAGGGTTGGACTCAGTTCACCTGAAAAAAAAATGATGAGAATTTTCCTCCACGAGAGACTTTTGGCATTGCCTCGCTCGATTTTTGTGTGAGTGCGCCTCCCAGAGCTGTCTTTGCTCTCAAAAGTTTGTGAGATGTGTTTTCAGCTCTGTCTAATGAGTTTAGTGATGGAAGTGACAGACACTTTTATGGATGCAGCTTTTCAAGCAGAGTAACCAGACAAGCAAGGTTTCTTGTTTCAGATTTGTTGCCTCAAATGTTGTCCTTGGAGCTCAACAAAATAATCAGCCAGACCGTGTGTTTTTTCTTTTATTTCACTCTACTTTTACTCTCTGTGTATCTGCGTACATTAGTGCGTATGAACTGCCCGTCCTGGCTGAAGTATATTTTTTGCCCTGCTCTGACTTTATGAGCAGCGCTTGAGTGTAATGAGGCTGGTTGCTTTCCAACTCCAGCAGTGTTTATTTATAGGGCAGGAAAGGCTATTTGTGTCAGGAGGAAGTGTTGCACGAGGGTTATTTTTACTGGAGGACTTGCACCCATAAATGTCCTACGCCAGACTTTTGCAACCCTCCTTGAGCTCTACAATAAGTGTGTTCAATGTAAAGAACTGTGTAATGACCTGAATGTAAAAAGCTCTAGATGTAGTAGGCGTTTCATTTTGCATCTTCATTTTACGGTGAAGTATAAACAGTTTATTATTACAATGCCTGAAATCACATTTTTGCTTGTTTAACTCATTCTTAACACAAAATCTGTGAATAAGCGTGTTTGTACAATAACTTTCAGTTCCTAAGAGTCAAGGTGGCCTCACAAGTATTCCTGTAACACAAGTTGTTTATGTGAGGAGCACAAGAAAAGCAGTTAAGAAAGAGGTAATTAGAGAGGCCAAAGGGAAATGTTGACTAATGTGAAGTTTTTAAGCTCCAACACTGAAGTGAAGAGAGAGTGGGGGGGCACTGATGGATGACGTGATGACAATTTGGGTTTTTTGTTTTGTTTTCTTTTCTGTAAGGTCTTGATGACCTGTCAACTGTGGGAAAGACTGAGAGAAAAAGAGAGAGGGGGGCTTTTAAAACAATAACAAGATCACATCCTAGCTTTTAATATAAGTTTTACCACCTTTAGGACACAAGATTTTTTTTTTTAAAAAGGCGCTAATTTCTTGAAATAGTGTAAGTGTGAAGAATGAACACATTTCTTATTTGGCATCTGAGAGGCTCCACTTCGTTGCATTGAGCTTACCAAGAAAAATCCAAGTAAATACTGAATGACTCTTTGTATTAACAAACACAAATGGGAGAAAGCTAAAAATAATTGAAATAAAGACTTGGAAGCGATGCAAAACATTGCTTTACCTCATAAAATGATGTATTAATAATAACATTTCCTTTTTTGCACATTATATGCAAACGATGTTCAAATTATGACCAACCACACAATGACAGACCTGTAGTCTAAGATAAATGTGTATAGTAACACCACATTTCTAACAACACCATCAGGCACAGATCTCTTCTTTAGCAAAGTTTAGTGCACAGAGGGACCCCTGGCACGCTTTGGGTGCTCATCTTGGCTCTCAGTGGTGTCTGTAAAGGGAAACTCTGGTGCTTTTTATACATCAGAGTCAGTTTACAGGTCTTGAGAAGTCAGAATCAGGATCAGGTTTGTTGCCAAGTAGATTCCTGCATACAAGGAATCATTTTGTCTGTTTTAATTGAGTCTATGCTGTTATCACAACACTCGAATCTCTGCCTAACTATTGGTCGTTGAGTTGCATTGTGGCTAACATAGGCGACCGTTTTTAACAGGAAAAAAGCATAAAAAGCTCTTGATTGATTTTGATCCATCCTAAGTGCAACGCTAAGTGATGGGAGAGTCGAGATGGATTACATCGTTTCACCGTACCAACGTTCACTAGTTTTGAGAGCAAATGAGTAAAATGGGAGTGCAGTGCCAATAAAAATGCAGTTAATCTAAAACTAAGTTACAAAAAGAGAAAAATGTCGTCATGATGAGAATTTATTTCGTTATCTAAAGCGTGCAGTCCACATTGGGCAGTGTTGTGAAATAGATGGCAGCATCCTTCACAGTGAGAGCAACCATCTGGTCTTTGTTTAACAGTTCTGTCTACTAACGCTCTTATTCTGGGTTTGAGTTTCAGAGTCCAGTAAACTATTGTAGTGTGTGTGTGTGTGTGTGTGTTTGTGCCTGTGCTGGTGTGTGTTTGTAGTGCAGGGGGCAGTAAGCGGTTTCAGCTGTGGCCCGAGAGAAAGGACGCATTGTTCGAGGACATTAAAGCATCTGCTTTGTTGCAGATAAAGGGTTTGAAGTTAACCGCCACTACTGATCAAAGGGCAGAGAGACTGCAGACGTGTCAATCTCTGTCTTTCCGTCACTGTTCCTTTTCCCTTTTTGCCCTGCACATTGTTCGCTCCTCTGTCCTCTCACTTCCTGTCTGTGCTGCCCTCCTCTGCCTCTCAGTCACTCTCTCAAACAAAGAATATTCTTCCAACCTGTATAGAGGTTATTCCCCCCCCAGAGTTACGTCAATGCACGTCTCACCTCCCAGCTAGCCTACTTTTCTTTCTTCATTGATTTAACTTTATCTTCCATCTCTGCATTCAGTCCCACAGACAACACAGTTTTCATTTATACAAAAGACAAATCTGGTTTTGTCTGTTTATGTTGTCTGCTTTTTTGAGAATGAAAAGACTTGAATGTACTTTCCTGGCATTTTCATCTCAGTATCTTTGTGCTGCTTTAGTTCTGTTTCCACTTGACATGTTGCTCTGTTTTATTTCCTTTCTGTGTTTTAGCCTTCAAGCAAGTCAGTCTCCCTCTGCATTATCTTTAGAAATAATACTTCCTCGCTCACTGTGCTCTGTTTCTTCCTATCTGTTTCCCGTCCATCCTCTCTCATGTCAAAGCTTTTTGCTTGTTTTTTTGTCGTTCGACTGACAGCAGGGCCTAGTTGTTCGTCCTGCCCTGTATAACACTTCGGTCCAGAGCAAGATTTCCTCAAAATTACTGGCCAGAGCTCCGTGAAATTTGTTCAGGATATGTTTCATCCCCTTGAGTATGATCAGCAGTGATTCTGGTGGCACCGCCGGGTCAAATTTCCCTTAAACAACACTTAAATCCATCACGAGGCATCTGGAAACGTAATTTCAGGATTTGAATGAAATTTTCTCTGGATATGTGCAGTCCTAGTTTTGCCTCTCCTAATCTTTTAGATTTCCTGGCAAAGCATCTGCTTAACATGTGTTTTCTTTTTTAATGCCACCTGAGTTCACAGTGTACAGATCCACTTCACTGACAAACAAACCAGCCAAAATGCCTTCAGGACTCTGTGCTTATCAGGTCAAGATTAACTTAGTTTTAAGTTTTTACCACTTAATATGTAGAATTAAAGCACCTTTAGTAAAATTAACAGGAGAGCCTTCCCACTGCTTCATAACATAGCAACTAAGGTACACAGAAAATCAGAGAAGAGCAAACACCTTTTTATCTGTTGATCAACACAAATGTTATTTTGCCCATTTTGGATGGAAATACTGAAGGTTTTGTTCTAAAATAAATGTTTTTCTATTAAACTCCACCTGGCCTTGGTGGCTAAACTCTACAAACATACAGAACGTGATGTAGGAATTACTGTTTCCTGATTTTAGTTTGTTTTTCCTTCGGAGATCTGAGGAAGCTCAGAGGAGCAGAAAAAACACCCCAGGTTTGCATGTTTATGTAAAAAAGCATTAGGTTAACACACAGTCCTACATGTTTTCTTTCCAATTTATTCTAAAGCTGTAGTAATGGCTGGAAGTTTGATTCTGTTTGATTTCTGTTTCGATTTGAAGACTTTAGAAATAAAAATAGAGAAGAAGTGGAGAGAAATGAACCCCTGTGAGACATGTGAGGAAAGGAGAGGGCACAAACAGGGAGGGAAGTAAGAAAAAGTGAGTCACTAAAATATGACTATAAAGCAACCCACAGTCCAAGATCTCTGTTTCTTTTTGTCTCTCGACATGTCCTTACAGATTCATTGATTATTTATTTGTCTTTTCCTCTTCACATCTCTTGCTCCTTGCTCTCTTGTCCTTGCAGCCAGCCTCGGGCCGGGACAAACAGGAAACACTTAGTGTTATCAGCCGACTCTTTGTGTGTCTTAATGAGTGTCAGGCTAAAGACAGAGAGGGAACAAACACTACCGTCCACACCCTGAGCCCACTGTAAACACACTTATCAGAGCACAAGAAACAGAAAGAGGGCCAGAGCCTAAAAAGTGAGGTAGGCGGAGAGACAGAGGCAGCCGGGGAAACACAAGAGAGGAAGTGATATCCTTTGGCAGTTCCTGGTGGTATGCGCAGACTTGAAATAGTCTTACTGGTTTATAATCTCAGGATTAGTGACCCATGACTTATTGCTGGTGCAAGCCAATGTAGGCTAAGCTTACAGTATTCAATAAAAGCAAATACTGTCCAATGTCATTGAGTTCATGTGTTGTTCACTGGCTGTTTTTGAATGTGTGGTGCTTCTACAGTGCTTGGCTTACTGTTTTCTGGGTTGTGTCCAGATTATATGTCAGAAGTAGGGCTGCAGCTAATCATTGTAAAGTGCCTGTAATCAATATATGTATTGCACTGTATCTAATGACAGTGGGAAAGGGGTCGTTCAAAGCGATGAACTGACAGAGTTATAACTCGGACGAGTAGCTCCCCCCTCATAGAGCTTTTTGAAGTGTTTCAGCTTCTTGTTTTTACACTTCTGGTTCACTGCTGCTCTTGCCAAACAAGTCAGTTATCGCCAGGTTAATGATCAATCTGCCAATTATTTTTGCACTTTCATTCGACTGTTTCGGTCTATGAAATGTCAAAAAAGACAAAAAGTGACCTCTTCAAATTACTTATTTCTGCAGTCCAAAACACTCTAAAGGATTTATTTAACTGAATGATTAAAAGATTAGTTGTATGATCCTAACTTTTTTCAGGATGTTTTCAAGGTTTTAGTCCAGAACTGGTTCTTGAAATCTAACACGATCAGCTACTTACATCCACACCTTGTTTTTCCATCACAGAAAAGCCCCTCTCCCAAGGGAACCACATATTTAGTTTCCTACCAGCTTCCCAGTTACTCATATAGTCCACCTTTTTACTACTCCATAACAACCATTGCAGGGGCTCCAGGATGCTTTTAAACCACGCTGGAGAAAAGTGTTTGATATATTGCACCAAACAAACAAAAAAATAGTTCCAATCCAGAGTGCGTACTTGATTTAATCTCCTGCTGAGTGCTCTTTTGCAAGGAATCCCCACAACTTGTCGTTTACTTTAAAGACATGAAGATATTTTCCCTAATGGTTAACAACTTGCACTCTCATACCAGGCAAAAAAATCTCCTGCATTGTTCCCCTTTTAGGTTACAAAAACTCCTAATAAACTTTCAGTTGTTTTTGTTGGAGCTGAGGCCTTCGCACTGAATTTGCACCATCTCTGCCAGCGCACAATTATTTCATCGGCCTCCCTGCGATGACACTATTTGTGTACGTGGCTGAAAGTGGAGCAGTGCATTCCGCTCCACTTAAACCTGTCCATTACAATGCAGCCTAATGCTATCGGTGTCATGCTGCTCCATCGTGACGGGCCTTCATTTTTTTTTTCTCAGCCTATTAAAATCACAGAGACCATTAGGCAGAACTGTGCTATACCAAACATCAGCATTCCCCCTGTCATTTTTTCTATTAGTGCTGGTAGGGGGGGGATTTTGTTGGTTGGGGGTTCAAAGTCCATTCCAGTTTTTCTCCCACATGCAGTTCTTGTTAATGAGACCGGAGGAAGGAGCATTGGCTGCAGATTTCAACTGTAAACTTGTCAGTTTTGGGGCGGAGATGCTTATTTTACAGTAATAAAAAAATCAAACTAAGAGTGACCCACGAAAAATTTACTCCACCAGCCAAATTATGATATTTGTGGAGTTGCAATAAGATCATTTGACTGACAGAAAACTCGTTAAGTTGATTGTTGAATAATTTTTTGAGGGTTTCAACATCTCAAATGTGAAATCTTGCTGCTTTTTCTTATCATAGATTATAGTAATTTGAATGTCTTTGGATTTTGTACTGTTCAGACAAAACAAGACAGTTGAAGACATCACCTCAAATTCGGGGAAACTGTAACGGGCATCTTTATCAGTATTTTTCTTTCTTTATTTTATGATCTAAACAGTTAATCAAGAAAAATGATCCGCAGATTAATGTATGATGAATATATATTCCTGCTTTCGATCCTCGCTGTTGTCCAGTGACCAGCGTGATGTTTCAGCACACAAAGAGGAAGTCAACATGAAACAAAATGAATTTTGGACAGTAAAGAAAGGGTTAGGGTGTAAAATGTTTAAAGTACACAAACTTTCTCTGTCATATATATCTCTTTTGGTGTAATAAATGACACGGCAATGCACACTAACAGTTCATGTTTCTGTTTAATAGAGAACGGGATTGTTGACTCTGCTTTGTAGACACAGTGGAGGTTCAGGTGAGGTAAAAGCTTTTGGAGAGTTGTGTACTTTCAGAGTGAAACCTTCGAGGTAAAGAAGTTGCTGGTACACACAGTTTAGTGGGCTGTCTGCTTTTCTTTGCCCTAAATGATCTGCAGTTTCTTGATTCAAAGTAACTGACAACCAACAACAGCATGAAGAAATCTTTACTGAAGCGAAGAGTGAGAGAACTGGTCGTCTAGTTTTCCTGTAATGGTTTTAATGATAGTACAGAGCTCTGAACCAAGAAAATGTAGAGCACCCAGATCTCTTGACCTTAGTCTGAAAATGCTGCACTAGCTCATACTTCTAGTTTTCTGTCTCCAAAACCGCACTGTAACTTTCTAATTGCCAGGTTACTGCCCTCTTAGGTTGGACAGGTTTGTGTGGTTTACCATCCTCCGTGGCAACTCTGCCCTGCCTCGGGGCTTTTCTTTAAACACTGGGAGGAACAATCTTAAGGATAAACTTCGGCTGTAGTTTCACAGATGTCTGTATTCCACCCAGGCGTCGTACCAGTATGATATCTTTTCAGTTATCACTTTGTGTCATTTGTGACACGCTCCTCAATTGCGCAACTCTGAAAATCATTTCATACCAGGAGTTAAATATTTGCTGCTTGAATGGAAACCAGGAGCCGAGATGCCCGGTATCATGAGGGCAGATCTTAGTCTTGTCCTGCAGCATGCTTCTGTGTGGCAAGCCTCTCTTTAAAAAGCCTTTTCAGTGATTTTGAAATAGGCAAAAATGCAGGATTATGTTTTTTCTTGAATATATACAGAGCCTGGTTTGATCAGATGAGTCAGAAGGAAACTGGAAACATTTTCCAAACATATGCTCTGAAGAAAAAGCTGTTGTCAAGTGGCCAATCAGTCATAGGGCTTTACATGTACAAGCACTGAAGGGTTTACTTTCAGGGTTAGCGTTGGGAAATAAGATTCATATTCATTTCTATTACTCAGCTCAGTTGACAGAACCTTCAAATGTGAACACAAGCGTTGATTCCCAGCAAAGAATCCAATGCAACATCAAGTGAATTTGTTATGTGTGTTTTTGAGATCTAATAAGTTGCTAAATTATTAAGAGGCACACTGCACAAGCTGGGCTTAAATTCAACGGTAGTTTATTGAATTAAGTCATATTAAGCACCCTCCCTTACCATCTGCATGATGGGACTGCCCCTGTTATTCAGTCTGTCATATACAGGAGTGGGTTTGTTTTGCTGCGGTTTCCGGATCATAAAGGCACTCAATTACAGCAGCAAGGTCCACCCTTCCTGATGTCCACAGAACATGATAAGAAGAGTGCCGGGACCAGTGTTGAATAATATACACAAACCTCTCTCCAAGTTCCTTTAAGATTCTCTTTGAAGATTTTACTAAAACAGAAACACAGGCTGCGTTCGTGTGTACATACATGTTTCCACTTTTCTTCAGTCCACCACAGTTGTTTTACTATGTCTAAAGTGTGCTTCTTTTTAGTATTTGATTGCCTCAGTGCCTGGTGCGCTGATTGAACAGCACATGACTGTCTCTATGAAAATCATGAGACTTTTCATACCAGCACACTGGGAGGCAGATCCAGCCGATCTCTGTGAAAACAAGGAATCCAAACCTCTTCACCTCTTCATATGGGATATGTCCTATATAGCTGCAGCTATCTCCTGCTGTGTCGTGTTTCACTGCACACCAATCACAGTGACAGACAGATGCACGTTCTGTGATTTCTCTGTTCCACTTTCACTCACCCACTAACCCCCACCGTGCCGTTGTCAATGTTTTGCACCAGACTACAGTTTCCCCCAGGAAATAGTTTAGCAGAGGTGGTAAGCCATTCATCTCGTCTAATGATAAATTCTGCTTGTACATGACAGCATAAACATTTGCCTCACTGATTAAAAATGTGGCATTTGCTGCGTGAAATGGCTCCTCCACTCTTTTTCCCATGAGATTAGGGTTGTATTTCATAAAAATGTGCAGATTTTTTATGTTTGCAGAGGCAGTCAACATGTCAGGTGAGGTGGCCCACCAATACTATGAAATGTAAAACCTAGTCCTCTGATTGATAGGATTTCCCACATAATGAACATCAGACACGCCAAGTTTGTGTTGTTTTTTTGGACACGATAAAGTGCAACATAACAGTGCCATATGGAGTTTCCTTTTGATGTTTGTCACTGACACACTTCGAGGCCTAACAACCATATTGACTGTATATTCTGTCGCACACAAGATTTGCAAAGCCAAATGTTTGAATATATCAGATGTTTGCAAGCTTACAGTCTTCTGCTTCGCCTTTTGTTGGCATATTGCTTTGCTTAGTTGCACATTACCACCAACTGTCAATTAGCTGGATAGCGCAAAACCAGCAGTATGGATGTGTGTCACATTGCCTGCATGCTCTGACACACATACATGCATCTTTGTGCATGTGTGAGTAAAACTGGGACTCCACAGGGTACCTTTTTAAGAAACACAAGATTCTGGTGTGTTGCCAATATCTCCACTAATATAGGAATTCAAATTAAATCTGATCTTAAGCTGGCAAGTGGATGAAATTCCAGCGTTTCATCAGATTTTCTGTGCTGAATGTTCTGACATTTTTACCACTGTACGTGTCTTGTAAAGGAGCCTCCATTTATTGTAGTAAGTCTGAGTTGGTCTTGGACATCACTGCTCATAATAGACTTGGCTGAACACCTGGTGGATTCATATATCTCTTGCACATGTCGGTTCTCAGCTGAGTGTCTTTATTTCCAGTCTGTCAGAGAACTT
>JBAJHX010000035.1:16777006-16803584 GCA_037176925.1 Amniataba percoides | reverse complement strand
CTTACACCGCCTCCTAAATAGCATCTCACCACTTGCCTCGCTGCTTTGAAGCCTGGATCACAAGGAGTGTGTGCGGGTACTCTTTTACAACTATTCTCCAGAGCTCCTTGCCAAAAAAACAAGAATGCTCCTCTGCTCTCAGTCCTCTTACACTTCATTTTCAGCATTCAAAACACAAACAATTTAGTATTTTTCATTTTTCCTCACTGGGCCACACATTAATGACTGTGGCTGAGGCTGCAGAGCTCAGTGGTCATCCAAGCTGTTTCAGAGGGGATTTTTATAGCCCTGCATTTTTCCACCAGCTGTGCAAGATGTATTGCAGTGATTGCATCTGGGTGTTTGCCACAGAGGGCTATTTACACCGCGTATCGCTGTGTTGGCTTATTCCGCTCTTAAAATAGGGTACAGTTTGCCACCTCATGTATTTATGAAGTTAGAAAGTTCACCCCCTTATCATGTGTAGGTCAGTGGGCTATCGGGTCAAATCTAATACTGGGCCGCATCCTAATATGCACAGGTGGCTGCAGGGAGAGCTGACGGATGAACACGTGCTGCCAGCATGTTTGGGGTGCACGAGTTCACTCTGCTATCAGGTTAAGGACACAAATTCATCTACAGCCTGCTCCTTTAACAATGATAGTTTACCACATTTTATAGCCTGTATTTAATATAAGTTAAAGCTCTAAATGAGCCGTTATACTGGAGGTTTATGTGCAGACTACTTTTAGCTTGAGGTAAACACGGCGGTCAGCTTTCCAAGCCTACTTTGCTGTGTTTTCAATCTGCAGTGTAGCAGGACTGAGGTCACGCTTGAAGCTTTCTAATAGCTGACCTCTCTCTATCTGAACGGGCTGTCATTGATACAAATGTGGGGCCGTTTGGTTTGTGTATATGTGTGCGTGAGCCTACATACGGATATAAATGTTTAGTGTGGGCCTCAGCAGAGCCAAAAAAACTTTCTCTCCCTCTGAGAAACATTACTCACATTAAGGACATCTCTCCCCCTTTTGGCTGTAAAATAAAATCTGCTTCACTGTGTGTCAGTAATGAGGTACATCATTGTTGGGAGTGAATACATTATTAGAGATAAAGTACTTTTGTTACAACCAAAACATGACAATGAAAATAATTTACATCTTAAAGACATAAGATTTACGTTGTATTATCTTCCACCCCTCCCCACTGATTACATTTGATTTTAGCTTTTTGTCTTACCTCATCTCTCTTATTTCCTTCTCTACAGGTCAACGAGTGGAATAAAAACGACGAGCGCCTGCTTGCTGCGGTGGAGCATGGCGAGGTGGAGAAGGTGGCGTCGCTTCTCACCAAGAAAGGAGCCAGCGCCGTAAAGCTGGACAGCGAGGGCAAATCGGCGTAAGCACTCTTATTATTTACACAAAAAATAGAGGACTTTGGCACAGACTTAGCAATCAATGAAATGTACTTTTTTATCTCTAATCAACATAGGAATCCCAGTGGATCCTAATTTCCTCATTGGGACAATAAAGTACATCAGAATCACAAAGTGCAGACTGCAAGTAATTCATTGACAGAGACAATAATCTGCAGTGGCTTCTGTAGGATGCTGTATGAGCTGGAGGAAGCTGCTGCAATAAAAAAAGATTCATGGATTCAGATCTGCGTCACTGACAAGGCTAAACTGAAAAACAGTTATCTGGTTTTCTCACATTTTAACAACAAAAGTTTGATAAGAATGGTGTCACTGTGATAAAATAAATAAAAAAGATATTAGGGAAACATCATCCAGTCTTACAGATTTTTATGTTTTCCTTTCAGTCAGAGGATTACATATTTATCTCTATGCTCAGCGTCTTGGGCTTACGAAACTACTTTCATGCTCCGCAGCACAATGTTAAAAAATGAATGGCCTATCTAAAAATACTGCACTTCCCGAAAGGTCGACATTTTTCAACCATTCATTCAGCCCCCTCCTGACATTCAGTGTTTTGAAAGCTAGTTCATTTCTGCAGAGACGCTGGAGTGGGTTGCCTCACCGTTCGAGATCGCTGATAACACAGAGGCTCAGTGTTAATATTTGACCTCTTTCTTTTTCTGAAACACAACACCTGCTGACCTCAATGTGTTAAGCAGCTCACACAGAGCCAGGACCATCAAAACACAGGAGCAAATGAAGGGAGTCTCACACGCTGAAACAAACACATTGGCTTTTTTGTTCCACCGGCAGTACACATCCTTGACCTTTTCTGTGTGTGTGCGCGACTACACAGAAACGCACATGCAGATGCATACTCGCGGCCTTTTGTAAATCACGATGAATGCGGCGGTTTGGCGATCTCAACGCTGCGATCTTTTCAGGACGCACAAAGGAGGAGCCTACAGTATCTCTATGGTGATAAAACCTGATTGAAAGGCATGTGGGCATAGTTGTGTGCGTGTGTAAGAGTGTACTCACACACCGAGGGAAGGCTGGGCATGTGTAGTGTTTTTTTTTTTTTTTTTCACCCTGCTCGCTGAGCTGGAAAGGGCTTGTATTGATTGCCTACTGCACACATACACAAACTGACAATAAGGTGAAAAAAAACCTGAGTTGTGGTTTTACAGTGAGGTTTTTTTTTTACTTTAAGGAGCAAGTCACTGCTCCTGGCCAAGAAATTTTAAAAGATTTTGACAAACAGGATGCAAGTTGTTAATTAGAGGTTTTGTTTTTTTCAGCTGTTTCCACCTGTTTCCTGTGTTTATGCTAAAATAAGACAAAGTGACTGAAGCCTCACATTCCCCAAAATGTTGCACTGTTCCTTTACCGTAATGTATTTCATTCAGACAGGAAGTAATCGGTCTCCAGTATAAAGGTGCTCTCTTTTATGGACCGAAAAGCAACTATATTTGATTGGACTGTGAGATTTATATCGGTAAGACTTTATTTATGTACACTGGTGCAGCCTGAGGTCACCTCTGAAGATGCACTTTTATCCAAAGTAGATTTTAAGCAAGTTAAAGTTCCCATGTCATGAGGTCTTTATTTTTAGCAAATAAAGGAGTATTTGTAGACACGTTATTGACATTTGCTGCATTTGTAATTTGCTTTTTGCTTTGGTTTTGTGTGAAGTCTTCATGTGGCGGCTGCTCGCGGTCAGACTGACTGTCTGTCGGTCATCCTGGCACATGGAGCCGACCCGTCAATCACTGATGCTGCAGGTATGTAATGTAGTTATATCGAGTGGTGGTGAAATATATGAGGATTATTTAAAATCAAAGGCATTTGTGGATAAATGCAATCATTTTTCTCAATAAAATCTTGTTAATTGAGTACATTATATGTATAATATTGTGGTAAGTGTTTAATTGGGGGGAAAGTTATCCAGACAGTTCAAAAAGATTCACATACTTTCTTCCAGCATTTGACTTTCTAAGATGTTTTCTTGTGTTTGTTTTCTTTTGGCTCTTATCAATATTTTGGCCTATTGGAAGAATGAACATTTCTTGATTTCTCTTCAGGCCTCAACCCGTTACACCTGGCTGCCAAAAACAGTTACATCGAGTGCTGCAAAAAGCTCATTCAGGTAAAGTGGATCAAGTTAAACAGGATAATATCGCTCATATTTAAAGCACTGAAACTGACAGTGCAGTTCTGCAATTTGTCAAGTATTTTGCACAGAATACGGCCCCACACTGGTAAGTTATGAGATCGTATTTGCTTTAATATAATGGCTGTACCGTAATTTAGTAAAAAAGTGAAAGAAATATGGGACTAAGCATGATTTAATAGCAGAGCATGTAGTCATTCAGCAGGACTTCTTCTTGGACGCATTATTTGGTGAAGCAAATAAGGAATGTGTGAAAGCAGGAGCATGAACCGTACGAAACTCGCTCTCTGAACAGTCTCGCTCTTCTGTCTGAAATCAGACAGTTTCACTCTTCATTTCTTCAGTCTGCTGATTTTGTGTGTGTACATCAGCAGATTTCAGTGGGAGGAAACCCGCACAAACACACACACTTCAGCTCTGAACTGCTGACCTAACTATCCCATGACAGTCTGCAGCATCTCAGCAGCACTCACCTGCCTGCTCAAATGTCTATGAAAGTCCATTTGTACACATAGTACATAGTACATAGTAGTAGTTATAAACTGAACGTGTTTTTGCTTTTGAGCCTTGTCTGCTTTGTATGTTGTGTGTTAAGTTGCACCAAATAATGCCAGTTTATTTATAGAATTATATTTATTCAGTTCCCACCTTCTTGGCTGCAGCAAATATTTGGTATTATTCCAGAAATGCCTGCTTGCTGCACAGGGAGGAAGTAACTAAACGTTGTAATTGCAGTGATTCATAATTTGCTCCAAATGTGTGGACTTCTGGCGCATTAACAGTGTTGTCTAGCATCAGATAAACATTTCATATATATAAAACACCAGTGGTAAACAGATTTTGGTGTCCATTCCTCAGAATTTAAACTCTTCTAACATTGCTGATTCCAAAAGTCACAAACGACTGCAGGAGATTTGAGTTTTGGGACTCATTTTGGAGCAAAGTGAGGCACCAAGTCAGTCAGGGAAATGTAAGAATTCACTAAATTCGGAGCAGACACAGCAAGCACTGGAACGTATTGCTTGTCAGAGACTACATACATATGAAGGAGTATTTAAAGGAAGCTTCCTTTCATAATCATTCATAATTCACATGTAATCCTGATTTTCACATCTGTTTCCCCTCCAGAGTAAATGTCCAGTCGATGCCATAGACAGCTCAGGAAAAGCTGCTCTGCATCACGCTGGTAAGTGTCTCGCTGTCCTCCGACTTAATTAAACACAAGTGCTTTCACCGAAGATTAGTCTGCTTCGACAAGGACGTGGGAAAATATCTTGTGAGATTAAGTTTAAGCTCTGAATTTATGCGGCTGAAATCATCTACCACATTAGGAATTAAATGATTAAACTTAATTTCGGCCTTGTTTGTTTCAGTCAAAAGTTCCCATAATACTCTTTCACTCAAACACAGCACTGTTTCTGTGTGATGAGAAGATTCCCACAGGCTTTTATTTAGTAGTTTAGTGCTTATTTCACGAGGCTGCCACTCTCTGTCTCTATAAATAATGTTTTTTCAAGAAACATCCACCAGCACTGAAGATCCTCTTTGGAGCTTCTTTTAACATTGCGGATGTTAGTTAACGCAGCTTTTTAGGTAAATCATTAGACATTTTTATCTGTGTTGAACTTGCTTAGTGTGACAGCACAACTAACATAAGCCTGTTTCTTTAATAAAAAGGCAAGCACACAGTCCGGTCATGTTTAACTCTTATTTTTAATTGGTCTAAGAAATCAGAGAGAGACAAAGGAGAGAAATTTCCTCTTTACAGCGTCTGACTGTTGCTTTCTTTCATCCTCAGCTGCCAGCGGGAACATCCAGACCGTCCAGCTGCTGTGTGAACTCAAAAGTCCCGTCAACCTGAAAGATGCAGTATGTACTTTCATTATTACTCTCGCTCTTTCTGTCACGGTCTTGTTTTTCCTGGCAAAGTAGTCGGGGGGGCTCTGAAACAGAACGAAGACCACAGAAATGCTCCATTCAGGCTCATTCGTATCACTTTCTTCTGTGTTATTTCCGGAGAGTTATTTTTTCAAGAAGGGTTGATCGCTGTAAGAATTGCACTGTTTTTAAGATTTACACACATACTGGTCCTGTGTCCATCCATCTGCTGTTAAATGTCTCATATCCCTAATTAGAGAGTTGCCTCCATCCATTTATGTGCTTTTTATGAGGTAAAAGAGGTGGTTGTCTCTGACAGCTGTACATCTACCATTTGAAGGATCCTCATTAATTGATATTTCCTCTTGGTCATCCATCCCTGTTCAAAGATTGATTAATATCTCTACTGTACTGTGTGTGTGTGTTAGAGGGTCAGCGTACTGTGAGAACTCGCTCTTAAGCTGCAGACATGTGGTCTCCATTGCAATGACGCTCCATGCCTGTGGTTTTTACCCAACTGGGGTGTTTTAGTGCATGTTTGTGTGTGTGTGTGCAAAAGAAAAAGAGAGCTGAGTCGGAGTCAGAGTCGGAGAAGAGAAATGGGGAAAAGAATGTGTTGCCTATTTATTTCCCTTTTTTATTGTCACGCCACATCTGGCCTGTTGGAGATAAACACACACTCTCTCACTCACACACACACACACTCACACACAGACTGGTCTCTTAGCCTACATGTAAAGATGTTGTTATTTCTAATTAAAATTTATTGCTTGTTTAAGGCTGCGACAAGTTGTATGTTGCGGCTTCAGATCATGCTGACACTTTGTACCACTTGCCATATGGACTTTGAAGCTAAAGTACAGGGTTTCTGAAATGCTGTTAGTTTTTTGTGACATTTACACCTAGTCTTCCTCAAGTGTCTTCCTCATCAATGTAAAAATTGATCAGTAAATTTACACTTCATCACACATTTCGCTCAAAATGTTCTCCACACTTGCACATTTTCAGGTTTTACACGACACAGCTGAAACGCGACGCGTCGGGGCTGTTTTCTATCGGCGCGTGATGTCACTTTCATCGAACACCACTTACTTTTCCAGCTCTAATCATCTGCAAATGTGTGTGTGATTTGAGCAGCCCCGTCTGCTGTTAGAGGACATATAGACCGCAGAGTCGACTGGAACATATTGCTTTCTCTGTGCCGAGCAGAACATGCCAGCTTGTTAGCCTCAGGCATTCCTCATGGCTGTAACAAATATCTATACCTGATCTGTATTTGCCTTAAATAAACACACAGCAAGATATAGAAAGAAGCCGAGGAACATCTGCCAGGTCTTACATGTGTCGGACAAAGAAGAATGTTTACAGAAAATCAAGTTAATCAACTTAAATTCTGCTCAGACGGTGGTACTATGTAGTATAAAAGCTTCCTGATGTTTTCAGCTGGAAAGAAATATATTTCTCAATTATTTCTCTCTACAAAAAAGACAGTTCGGAATAAACACGATCCTGGACTTTCTTCACCCTAGAAATGAGTCACGTAACCGATAATATACAGACAACTCCTGCAGTGTTCAGCCCTACAGATGCTTGTTTTTTAAGGCCATTGTTAATATTTGGTAGTAAATTATGCTATATCTTTTAATACATAAACACAAATTAACAGTATTACCACAGATTCCTTAGATGTTTTTGTTTTTTATGACAGATTTATTATGATTGAATGATGAAGTCAATATAATTTGCTGAAAGTGTGAACAGGTCAGTGAAATCTTTAACTTTTATAAATTAAAAGATTGCACCACAGGAAGGTTCAGCTCTGTGGGATTGTTGGTTTCATTAGTTTGTTCATGTTGAGGTTTGGGGAAATTACATGTAGTGTGATTGTGAATGATAGTCCACGTGACAAAATGGCGGTGTGATTGTGTATTCAGGGCAGTATGGTAAAAGTTAAACAGGCGTGAGTCAGTTGTAGGCTGGTCCACTGGACATCCACATACAAGGAAATAAGTTTGTGGATGCAAGATGTGTTAAAGAAGAAGGAAATGCATACAAATGCACCCCAAAATTTTATTTTTTTTACAGTTATTTTTCCAGTAATGTTAATCTTTTGACCTCTAAATTCACACTCAATGTACAGTATCTGTCCACATCGAGCAGCAGCCACCACAGCTGAGATCTGATAAGAAAGTCTGATCTGGTTTTCTCAGGCCGAGACTGTGCATTGATATTCAACCTCTCTTCAAAAACAATCACTTTTTGAACATATAGTTAAGAATAACAAGGTGAAACGGCATCACAACCTCAACATGAGAACTTGACGATCTTGTTGATCCAATGCTGGTGTTTTTATCTCTTTGCTCACAAATTTCAGTTTTGAAGCCAATTTAAACTTCCTGAATGTGAGTTCAGTGGCATTTCTGATCATTATTGCTCCATTTGGAGTGTATTAAGCTTTAAATAGAGGCCCATTTGTGTGCATTTGCCTTGACTGACAGGCCTCTCAAGTTATCACACTTAGCTGCGAGGGTTGCTGCTTACTTACCACCCCGGAGCTCTGCCCAGGCTTTACCTTGTTGTTGCCCAAATTTGGTAGTCTTGCTTTAAACAGACAAGATGGCAACAAGCTGTAAACAACACTCAAATAGCGCGTCTAGACACATGAGCGTCGACACACCTGTGCACTCACATTTGCCTGCACAGACACCGAATATATCAGACTGAGAAGAGAAAGAGGGGGAAAAAAACTTGTTTCTGTCTCTTTGATTCCAGAGAGGAAACATTTCAGTAGAAACACAGACTGAGCAGAGCAGACACGGGGCTGTTAAAGTCTTTAACAGAGCTCAGAGGAACCCACAACATAGTTTGGTTCTCTGTGGCGTGTGGAAGCTGCAGTCTTGTAATATAAAACACAAAGCTATGCTGACACGCTTTACTGTTTCTTTTGCTTTCTTTCCAGTTGGACGTGACTTCGAAGGTTTTTTTTTTTAACTGTGTTTCACTTTTAACAACATAAATGACCTCTTTGTTCATGCAGTTTAATCTCAAGTTTCTTATGTTTTTTTGTGTGTTGATTTACTGTGAGTAGAAACTATAAATTCAAAGCTTGAGATTTATTGAGATGCAGATTCCTGCGTTGCCTTTGTGGAGACAATGTTTTTGCCTTGGTTCCCTCCCATCTGTGCTCAGCCAATCACGTTTCTTAGATTTAGGTCATAGATGGTCAAGGTTAGGTTAAGAGTCATGCTTGGGGTTAGGATCTGTCAATCGTGGAGAAAAATGTGGGATGCCTACGTTGCATGAAATACTGCCCCAGATGCCTAACCCTCCTGAGCCAGCCCATTCATTTAGATCTGTAAATATATAACTTTGGGGATTTTCCCCAAATCCCGCTCCAGAAAGTGGAACAACTTTGGCTTTTCTGTTTTATCTGCTGGGAAATTCATTTAGGAGACATTCATTCCCTTTTTCACATGCATCTGAGATTTCTCTCACCACACAGACACTTCCCATACTTCATGTCAAAGCCCACGTTCTGGTGTCACATGAGATAAGTTATGTAGGTGTGTGCTTGTATAAATCCGTGTTATATTGGTTTGTGTTCCCTCCATAAGATGATTTCAAGCATATGTAATGTTTATGATGTCTGTTTGTCCCAAAGGACGGGCTCACCCCCTTGCTGCTGTCAGCCAAACACGGTCATGCTGAAGTATGCAGCATTTTGCTGGACTGCGGCGCTGAAATCAACGCTTGTGACAACAGTGGAAGGTACCGACACAGTTGAAACACACTGAAAAGACACGTGTAACAGTACTGATGACCGACATTTGATCATGGATAGCCATTGAATTGGGATCAATATCTGTACTCTTCCGTGTTGCAGGACAGCCTTGATGCTGGCCAGCGAATCCAGCTCCGTGTCCGTTGTCGAGGTCTTGGTTCAGCGAAGAGCAGATCTGTCAGCTGTGGATTCACAAGGCCACGATGTCGCATACTACGCCAAACTGTCGGGCAACTCTGAGGTCAAAACTGCCCTCACAGCTGCCCTGAACAGACAACAGGTCACCGGTAAGAGTTATTAGCAAAGATGTATGCAGAGAAAGTAAAAGACTCTTTGACCTACATTTGTGTGAACATTGTCTCCATGACATGATCAATACAGATGCAAACACACAAAATGTTTTGCCTGTGTGGAAGAGATTTGTACTGCTGTGGTTTTAACACAGAGCCAACACTGCCATCTGGAGGAATTCACCTGTTACTACTACTTTTTTGTCTTAACACATTTGGTGGAGGATGTAGAAAATATTTCAATTATCATTGTAATTATCACTTCTTGATGTTCTTTGTCTCCTTTGACAGATTCGAAGTCTCCAAAAAGTCCTCAGGTAAAATACCAGTCTCAATTTAAATACTTTTCTTTAGCGGTCCTGACAAACAAGCAATCAAAGTAACTTACCAAACAACCAATCAGCTATTAATGCTAGTGAAAGAGTCTGCATTAGTTTTTAGTACTACAGTGTGATTTATAGTGACCCAAAAGTGAACAAAAGTGAGATTTAGCCTAGTTTCTGTTGTGTAGCCACACCTGATGGACAGTAGTTTAGTCTCAGCTTGTCAAACGTCAGATTTCTCAGCTTGTGAAAAATCTTTTAGTTGCTATTTTTAAGAAAAATAAACCTTACAAAAGTCTTACCGTAGCACTCATTGATTGATTCTCCTTTTACTAACCAGCACTCAATCCCACCTTTTCTTTTTCTCTCCCCCTTTTCGTTGCCTTTTCTTCTGTCTCTTGCTGGCTCCTCAGCATGATCAAGTAGCTAAGCTAAATGATGAACGGATCACAACTCCCAAAAAACGAAAAGCACCTCCACCTCCTATTAGCCCACTGCAGGTAAATGCATGTCTCCCTGAGTATCTGTCTGCTTGTACGCCACTCTTTATATTAGTGCACGTCTGCAGTATGTTCATGAAATGAGTCATCTGGTCTGTGACTGTTTGCATATCATCTGTTTTGTATTATTGTCCTCTCTGTCTGACAAACAAAGTCATTTCACTCGTTTCACTGTAGTATTTTCATTTATGTGGAGATATGTCTTGTTTTTCAGAATTTAGGATTGATAAATGTACTAAATGCAACCATCTAAGGCAGAAATAACTCATTATGTCACTTAACGTCCTGTTTTTGTACAAATAGATTACAAATATAAACCCCTTGTGTTTTTGGATGATTTTCAAAGTATGTAACACTTAAGTATTTTTTTCCCTCAATCAAATCATTAAAAAATGGTTTTAAACTAATTTAAACTTGATCCTTCTGCAGAACTCTGGACCCTCTTCTCCATCCTTCGTTTCCGCCACTGGGACGCCTGCATCCAACAAAAGTGAGACTCCCAAAAGATTCAACTACAAGGTAACAAATAAATATAACCGATATAAAGTAGTTCAATAACTTCAAACAGGAAGCAGGAAGATTTAAAACTTTATTGTTTTATTACTATAAGGGCATCCACATGTACACAGTTATTAAAAGGGATATAAAAAAATTATAAATATACAATTATTTAATGTATTTACTGTATTTTTCGGACTATAAGGCGCACTTAAAATCCTTAAATTTTCTCAAAAATCGACAGTGCGCTTTATAATCTGGTGCACCTTATGTATGAATTCTGGTTGTGCTTACTGACCTCGAACAGATTTTATGTGGTACACGGCTCTCAAAAATCTGTCAAAATGTTTTAGTATGACTTTGGTAAGCTATGAAGCTGCGCTGTATATGGTGCGCTTTATATATGAAATAAGATTGAAAATAGATCATTCATTGATAGTGCGCCTTATAATCCAGTGTGCCCTATAGTGCGGAAAATACGGTACATAAAATATTCAGCATGTTGCATACTGTAACTTGAATCTATATGAAAAAGTGCAGACAGACAATTAAGTTGAGACAAGACTTATTTATCTAGAAATGGAGTGGGGAAAATACAGTTCATCATTTCTCAAGCTAAAAAATATTTTGCTAAAAATATATTAATATCAAAACAACAGAATATATGTCATGGTTGAAAAGTACACTAACAAGCCTTTTATTCTGTGGTTTGTGCAAATATGTCTATAGGTGTGAGACATTTTTATAATATTACAATATAATATAACCCAATATAACATCATTAAGTTACAACAGTTATCTAAATTGTTGCCTTGAACTTTCATACTCTTGTTTTTCCCCTCTTGTTATCCATTTTTTGCCTCTTGCCCTTTCCCCTCCTTCTCTCACCTTTACTCTCTCTTTCTTCTCCCTCTCCATCTTTTGTTCCTCTCCCCTCCCACTCCTCACTCCCGCCTCTCCTCCCCCTTTCTCATTTCAAAGGAGGATGAGGTTCGAGGAACGGCGCTGAGACAGGAGGTTGAGAAGCTCCACGAGGAGAGAAACATGCTGCTGGAGACGATCGAAGACCTGAAGCAGACGGTGGAGCAGACGGTGACGGTTCCTGAACTGGAGACGAAGGTGATTAACGCCCGAGCGACGCTGTAGTGACGTATTTACATTACATATGAGCTGATTAAAGTAAATGAGGTCAGACTTATAGTTTGAAAAGTAGAGCATTAAAACAATATTGAGTCCAGTATATGGACTGAATATAATTATTAGTGTATAAATACCTTGTAAATTAATTATTCAATCCAATTCAAGTGTTTTCTGATTGGATGAACAGAGTTTAAAAATAATCCGTAGCTATATCTGGCTTTTTTTTTATTATTCATAGCTTTTTTAAACTTTTTTCTAAGTATCACAAGTTCACTAAAAGTCTTTCTGGTTGTTAAAATCTTATCTCAACATTGTTTTTCAAAGTTTAACACTATACTTTGACAACAGACAGCTGTGCACCGCTGAACTTTTTCACCTTGGGCATTCTTGAAGGAGGTCTAAGCTGAGTTTAAGACGTGTTATGACTCGTTTTGTTTTTCAGTAGGTACCTAGTGGTCCTTAACATAGCTTTTATGTCTCTGTGTGCCTCTGCATGTATGAATGTATGTGTGTGTGCGTGTGCGTGTGTGTATGTGTTGACAGGTCGAGCACGGTTTAACAGCATCTGCAGCTCTCGTTTCTGCCCTGCAAGCAAAGATTAATGCTCTCACTTTGGAGAATCAGCAGCTTGCAAGCAAACTCAAGGTATGCAGCCCATTCATTTATTCTCATGAATTAAATGCTAAACCAATGAATGAACATACTTTGGGTAAGGGCAGTGCACCATATACTGCCACACATTCTTCATGTTAGAGGCTAAAAACCTAGACAATAGCAAAAAACAATCAGTTCAGAAAAATCTAACACATTGTAGTCATCATAATTATTAATAATGATGACAAAGACAACATGGCGGTACCCTGATAGTCCTACTGGTCACTGTAATCCTCTCTTCTGACCATGCTAGCTTTGAAGAGATCCCATCAAATGTAATAATAATAATGTAAATGTACTTACCAAAGTAAGTGATGGGGAAAAAATCCTCAGTTCTCCTGTTTCTGAAGTTTAACGAAATATTACATCAGTCGTTAGCAATCTGAGTTAGCCTCTTTATAAGTACTCTTAATTTCTTTAGTTGAAAAAAGGGAAATATCCTGAAGTGAACATATAATATTTAGATATCAAGCCCTCTAAAAGATATGTAATAAAGAAAAAAATTAAGTCATAAACTTGGCCACACCATGATTGATTTAATTAAAAAAGGGATGTAAAAGGTTAAATGAACAGTTAATTCACAAAGTCAATCAGATAATTTTCTTTTTTAAATTTTGATAATGGCTTGATCATTAAAATCACATTTTTAAAGCCATCAAATTTGAGAATTGCCTTCTATTCTTGGCTCCCATCATGTAAACATGTACACAAAATGCTCTCTCATTCACTTGGCCTGTGCTTTGTTAGTGCGATTTTCCTTTGTTTTTTTAATCCTTTAACCTCACCCTTTGCTGTTTTTCCTCACCTCACAGAAACATCCGTCCGTCCAAGGGAGCGAGGACCTGAAAGACTCCAGTCGTCCAAACAGCATGGCCTCCAACTCCTCCTTCCACTCCACCCAGGATGAGTTCGAAACGCCGCCTCAAGTCTCCTCCACCGCTCGCGTGGAACAGCACGATGGTTCAGTCAGACGAGAGGAAGAGGAGAGCAAAGAGGAGATCAGGTTGTTGAGACAGGCGCTGGAGAACGTTCAGATGAAACTGCTGGAGACCAGGAAGGAAAACCGCTCGCTTCAGGCCCAGCTGAAGCCTGAGCGAGGCAGAGAGAGGGACGAGTACGAAAGCGTGAGGGAGAAAGGGCGAGAGGAAGAGCTGATGGAGAGTCTAGCAGAGCTTCAGGCGAAGCTGACAGACACTCAGGAGAGGTACCACCAAGCTGTGGAGGAGGTGGAGGAGCTGAGAGCGCAGATGGGAAGGGGAGGAGGTGAGTCGACGGAGAAACAGGAGGTCCAGAGAGGTACGCCATCCGAACACGAAGTGAAACAGCTGAAGGCCCAGCTCGTCCAGTCGGGAGCCGATCAGGAGAAAGCGACCCAACGGATCAGACAGCTGGAGGAGGCGCTGAGGAGGGGGGAGGAGGAAAGACGGAGCGTGATGGAGAAAGAACAGAAGACTGCAGAGATAGAAGAGCTGTACAAGGAGGCACAGGAGGAGATCAGGGTGCTCCAGGTAGATATGTGTGTTTTTTTCCCTTAAACACCTGTAGCTCTGTCCTCACCTCTGCAAAAGGATAGATGCTTGAAACTAAATTAACAACTGATTTAGGCTCTATGTTTTGACAGGGAAGAAAAATGCATGTGATTAAAAGACCATATATGTTGGTCTGCTGCGTCTATTTTCTATGTTACATTGGTTATACGTATTCTCCATATTTCAATCTACTTACTGTCCATCACTGACCTCCTGCATTCAGTGACATATTTCCTATGTTTTGTTTTTTGTCACATATTTCTTTGTCTTCCATTAGATAATCCTTTTTAATCCTTTTGTTGTTATTTAGGAGGCTCTGAGGGGCACGGTGCCAGTTGAATCTGCAGCCAAAGACTTTGAAGAAATGAAGGCCGAGAGGAACGAGGTCATTGCCGGGCTGCAGCGCCGCCTGCTGGAGCTCTCGCACTCCTTCAGCGAAACCAAGAGCCAGCTAAGCGCTACGCAGAAACAGCTGTCCGAGGCACGAGCCGACAGCAGCGCGGCCTCATCTCCGTCCTCGGAGCAGCAGCAAGTCGAGGCTCTAAACGGCAAGGTGGAGGAGCTGCAGACGCTGCTCGCCGAGGTGGAGAAGAAGCACGCAGACGCTCAGGAGGAGATTTCCCAGCTGAGACAGGAGGCCGAGGCTCAGGCGCAGAGCTCTGTGGCCCTCTCTGACCACACACAGGTGATGTCGTCTCTGGGAAACGCCATCAAAGAGCTGGAAAGTCAATCAGAGGCCCTGAAAGAGCAACTGCACCAGAAAACCATACAGGTGGAGACTCTTCAGAACAGGTATGGAAGCAACTAGAAAGAAAAAAAAGAAATGTAACTAAAAAACTGTTGCACAATTTGTATTATTTGTTATTATAATTTTTAGGACCTGTGTATTTCTATTTTATGCTACTTCATACTTCGACTTCACTACATATCAGAAGCAAATATGGTACATTTTACTCCATGAATTTAGTATTTTCCAGTGTGTGGAGGATTAAAGATTGGTGATTGGTATGAAGACTGGTATTTTTCTTTTAATGATCACCTATCCAACAGAGCTTTTTGGTACCTTGTCAGCTGTTTTCTTGTCTGCTAGAAAACTCCAGTAATTCTTGTGTGTATTTCACAAAAAGGCTGACAGCAGAGAAAGACATCACCTCAGATGATTCAGTGTCCCGTGTGGAGCACGAGAACGCCCGAGAGCAGCTGGAGGGCGAAGTGAACCACCTGACGCAGCTCCTCCAGGGGGCCCTCAGGAAGCAGGACGAGATGGCTCTGGAGGCGGCTGACGCATGGCAGCAGGTGAGAGGAAAGAGGAGCAAACAAGATGGGAAAAGAGGAGGATGAAAGCAACTTTCATATGTTGACTGTTAGATATCTGAACCGTGCAGTGATATGTATCTTAAATCCTTTTTAATTAAAATTCTGAATGATGCAACTGCAACTTCCTGAACACAAACTACTTTAAAGAATAATTTTAAAAAAAAATAATGTTCTACTGCTGCTCAAAATAAATCACTGATAAATAAAACATAATTCATCAGCAGTCTAGTTGGTTAAATCACACCTGACACACAATTAAGCTTTTTATTTTCTCGCATTTCTCTCTTGTTTAACCTCTTGAGACCCTGCGTCCACATATGTGGACATTACATATATTTACAAGTTTATTCTACTTATCAGGTCTTACAAATCCAAAAGAGCTAGGGTGAATAAAAAATTGCAAATCAAATAAAAGCAACCTTAGCCAATCAGGATGCAGAATACGATGCGTGGGTTCTCACTTAGCCAATCAGGATGCAGAACATGAAGCGTGGGTTCTCACTTAGCCAATCAGGATGCAGAACATGAAGCGTGGGTTCTCCCTTAGCCAATCAGGATGCAGAACACAATAAGTATGCAAAATTGCACTAAAAAAATCTGCGAAACAGCGAGGCCACGAAAGGTGAACCTCAATACAGCGAGGGACCACTATATACAGTATGCCACCACTGATAGTACCTATCCTACCTGTCTTATCCATCCATCAGGCTCGGGAGAATCGTTCAGAGCGGGAGGCCTTTCAGGAGCTGGTGATGTCGAGGGAGAAGGAGAACCAGACGCTGACCTCCAGGCTGGCTGAGTCCCAGGATGCCGTGTGTCAGCTCAAACAGCTGGTGGAGAATCACGTCGCCTCAGAGAGAGAGAAGAACAAGAGGGTCAGTAACAACCTGTCAGCCACTGCAGAAGTACCATCATCATCACAGCAGACAAAAACAAGTTAACCTGAACTTAGTTAATTCACTTCATCTGACAAATGTTTAATCAACTGCGCATTTTGTGTTTGTCCCTCTCAGATAGATGACCTGTCACGGGAGGTGGGGAAGCTGAAGGATGCCTTAAACAGCCTATCGCAGCTCTCCTACAGCTCCGGCTCTCCCTCCAAGAGACAGCAGCAGAGCCAGCAGCTGGAGACGATGCAGCAGCAAATCAAACAACTGCAGTACCAGCTAGCTGTAAGATTTGTTCAACATACTTATAGATAGACCACACAAATAATTCCCAATTTGAAACAGGAGTGTACTGTACTGTACAAATCTTGATCCTTGACCTTTTAAAATGTTTATTTCCCTCATTATTTCCTTTGTAGGAGTCAAAGAAGCAGCATCATGAGATAGTGTCAGTCTACAGGATGCACCTCCTCTATGCTGTCCAGGTAAAACCATTCAGAAGTTTATATAAAACTACTAAACAGGTTAAGCATTTCCAAATTATGGAACGATGCACTTTTATTCCCCCCCAATTGTACTGGAGTGGCAGCAGAAAATCCCAGACAGAGTAGTCTGGACAAAAAGTGTCAATGTGAGTGAATTTACCTGAGTTTGTGAACTGAACCTGCACCTTCCTGTTCCTCCAGGGTCAGATGGATGAGGATGTCCAGAAAGCCTTGAAGCAGATCCTGATGATGTGCAAGATGCCAAGCCAAGCCAAGGAGGCCTGCTGAGACACACCGGGCCGGTTTCCCCAAAAGCACGTCGTGAAAGAAACTGAAGCGACCTGCCGCCACCTGCTGCATCCGCCACCACGCGTCCTCCCGTCCAAATTCACACGCCGCTTGTGCCGAGTATGGGCAAGGCCAACAACACACGGTGCCTCTGGATAAACGAGGAACAGGTTTACAATCACATGTTCATTGCCTTTGCTAATATCATTTTGAGATCTAAAAAAAAGTCATCAGTCTTGAGGTGGAAGATGCTTTTGGGAAAGTCCCACCCAGCCAACCAACCATTCACATGAATGGATGAACCAGGTAGTTTTATATTTAGCCAAACTAAAACTCTCAGTATGTGCATGTTAACACTACACTGTCAATGTGCAGTAATTATAAATCACACGCAGTTGGACAAACACACGTGCATTCTGACATAAACGCGTGTGTGCGTGCACTAAGCAGTCCGACGAAACCGGTGAGTTTGACGCGGTTTGTTTCTGTTACAACGTGCGCTTCGAGAAATAAAGACTCCATCGGCGCTGCTGTTAATAGTATCTATTTTATGATACAGTGTTCTTCCTAGTCTTTTAAATGTTTCATGGTTGTCAACATTTTCCTGATACAATCTAAATTATTTGTGCCCTCTTAACGATGCATGTGACTTTGCTCAATGCCAGCCCAAAAAAATACACAAATGTTTTGTGGCCGCACTTCTATGAAGAAAAAAGCATGATACTGTTTGTACTGCTACTTTCCTGTTAGCACAACTTTATAAAGATGTATTTTACTGAAATGTATTACTATGTTATGTTTTCTAAGTTACTGTACTTTAATGAAGAGGTTTGATAGTTGTATTTTTTGATGACCTTGTGTGTGTGTTTTGCGTGAATGAGATGCTTTTTCCTATATAACAACGCACTATTTTGGTCTAGTGACACCTGGATTAGTTTATTTTCCTGTTTATTATTCATATTTACAGATAAGGGGTTCAATGTGATTGTTTACTCTAATAACAAACAAAACCTGTCAGTTGTAACTAAGCCCACAAACAGTACAGGCTCAATATTTTTGGTCTTTCGTTCGGCAGTTTCCTACTTGAAAAGCGTGTGAAATGAGTTGGCTGAAAGCAGATGATCGAGTTTGTCACGTGCTTGTAATCAGACAGTGTTTTTCTGGCTCTGCAGCACTTTGCACTGAGAATAACCGCTCATTCTCAAATGCTTTAGATGCCAGTTCCAGCAGGCTTCCTCGTACCATCTAATTAATTTATTTCAATTACCAGGATTGTTTTTATTTTCCTGTCTGTGTGTGACACTCCGGTCTCTTTCAGCGTTTTCTTTGTAGGTACGGATATCAACTACAGTGTTTGAGACAACAATTTCAAAAGCATTTCTTTGAACGTGTCTTTTAGAGGCTTCTGAACTGTTTTCACTTCGCACTCCTTTGCCTTAGTACTGTACTTAGAGCCATACGCCGTTAGATAACGCCGTTCTCCTGAACACTGTTTGAGGTTGTTGAGAATACATCCAACACTGTTTGACTGTAATCAGATTAAATGGATTTTTATCTGACTGAAGCTGGTTTCTCACTCAGGAACTTTTTTTTACTGACCCTGACTGAGGTTTGCTCGGCCCTGAGTGGAGCTTTTTGCTTTATTTCCTAACGGCATCTCTCACTTTCTCTCTGCAGGCCTTGACTGAAATGTTTTGTAACAAGAAAGGGAAAAGAAAGAAATGACTTGTCGATCGTTTCTTCACTAACAGTTTTGTAGTGACATAGAAAAAAAAGAAAAAAGCTTCTTTGCCAACTGCTTTTTTGCCCGCATTAATAAATTTCAAAGATACTGTACCACCCTGTGTCTGTTTTATAAATTTATCACAATGATACTTTTATAGTATGGAAGATAACATTCACTGATTCAAAACCTTAATAACAATTTAGCATAAGTGATTAAATGAATGTAGATATAATTATAGTGTCATGCAAACAGCCACATACTAATAAGTCAAAATGCCACACCTAAATTTTTAAACAACAATGTGGCCTCAGAATGAGATTTTCCATGATTTCAACTCTTTAAACTGTACAAACACAATCATCTGTATTTATAACACAAAATGGGACACCACCTCTATTTCTCCAAAATCAAATAGCTTAGCACAATCTAACACCATTAAATGTTTCCTTTCATTACACAAAAACAGCCTGCTCCTCTGTTGGCTCAAAAGAGACCACAAGGTGTCTTCGTTGATTCAACAGTAAAAGCTACTGACTGAACAGGAAATAAATCACCACTAGATGGCAGCCTTTGTTAAAATTGGATGTCTAATTTTGTCCCACAGGGCTCACACAAGTTCCACATGGGTGACTAATTAGAGGAAAAGCTTGAATGAATTACATGAATTAATGTGAAAAATAGATGAAAAACAAAATGATCTGATTATGAAGACTCAGAGCACCACCACCAAAACATCAAATGAGGGAATAACAAGAATGATGTTCTCGAGTTAGATTTTACACAAAGCACCATTGAAGGTGTCCTGGTGGGTCATGTTGAAGCAGTATGTCACTTTTTTAACTTTTTTCACTTTTTCATGTCTATATTTCATTTAATCTATGCACATCTATACATACAAGCAGATTAATATACCTAATATTCTGTCATTCTTTGAACAAAGGAATTCAAGCGTTCCCAAAGCCAGAATGAGAAATACACACTTTGAATTTTGGATGAACAAAAAAAAAAAAAAAGAGATGCATTGTTTATTTTCCTGTTGGGTTAGGCAAATCATCAACCATGTCAACACTCTGTCCTCCCTCAATGTCCACTCAGCTTTGGCTCTCAGAAGTCCTGCCAGCCCAACTCGGGGTAATTTATCGGCCGCTCTGTTTCCTCTAACCGGTGGCACAACCGCTTCGTTTCCTGCCCTGGCCCTGTGTTCTGCCCGCTGGTCAAACACACACACACACGCATATGCACGCAAGAAAAGCACACACACACACCTCTGCCTTTACACGACAACTTCCTGTCAATCTTGCTTTCCCACACGTTCTGCCCTGCGGCCTCGGGGGTGAGTGGAGAGGGGGCTGCTGCTGTGATCCTAATCCAGCTTGGGCCCATATTTGTCGAGCATCTCGGGCTGCAGTCAAATCTGAAACTGAAGTCTGTGTACGGCAGGATGAACTCTGCTTGGCCTTTTTCCTGTCATTCTTTTATTTCTGATCATTAAACCGAGATTAACTTGAGCTTCCAGTACTTTCATTTAATATCAGATTTCTTTTAACTAAAGTCTTTAAGTATGTTCTCTCTCTCAGTGCTTCAGTGGAACTAAAGAGAATAATAAGAAAATTAATAATCAGCAGTGACGATCAATTAATCATTTAAATAAGTAAAAATTACAACAACAACAACAAAAAACTTCCAGTCCAAATACAGAGGTTAGTTTTTCTAGATTTTGTTTCCACATTAAATGTATTTGGGTTTAGGACAAAACAAAGAATGATTTCTTTAGAAAATAATCTGCATATTAATTTATGAAATCAAAATCACTAGTTTCTGCTGTTCTTTAAAACAAGTTTGTCTTGATTTGAATTTGGACTGCATCTGAATGAAAACTGCATATCTTGCATTCAAGCTGATATTTCTCCATCAGTGTTACTCAACTGGACTGTGATTTAAAATGACTCACCATTAAGGCAATGAAATATAAAGGGTTTATGATCACGATGCCAAAAGATATCGCATAATGAGGGAACCCAAAACTAAACCCTGAGGAGCCCCAGATCAATAGATAAAAGATAGTTTGCAATCCTGAATGAAAAAAGAGTAAGTGAACTGATTCTTCCTTCTGAATTACATAGATATAGCTTAAATAGATCAGTCTGTATAGAGAACAAACACTCTGAAATGGAGCTTGGCAACAGAGTTTAGGTGATGTGAAGGAGTCATATGCGAAGGTCAAAGCCCAGGAGAGGAAGACTGCGGCTGAAGGAGCCCATTCGGGGAGGAAATGAGAAGAGGTTGTGGCCAAGAGAAAAAACACGGTGAACCAGGAGTAGCAGATCAGAAGAGAGGGACAAGCATGTACGTCGAATCACTGGGAGGATGACTAATCTGCAACTAAGTGACTCCTCTGAAGTAGCGTACACGAAGGGGAGGGTGGCAGGCTGAGGAAGGGGGGAGGAAGAGCTGATGAGGGGGTTGCTTTTCTTAGTTTTCCTGACAACCGCGGCTCACGACTGATTAAGCGCCGCGGCAGTGAAGCTGCGCAGTTTCAGCTGCCAACTTGCCAATTTTAGAACATTTTTTACATTTTCTCTGCACGTCTCTGTTAAATATTTGTTTATACCGCGTATTTCCTCATAATCAAGGTTTGTGTGCTTAGTAAATATTGCTGAATGACTTCTCACTAATGTGCGTCATCGGCTCGGCCTCAGCGAGCAGGCCTGCGTTATCGGCTCAAGTGTTGGTATTTGTATCTTCAAGTAGCGCCAATGTGCTGTTGTTGTTTCTGCTGTTGTTCTTACTCGTGTATTTCCTAATATGTTTGGCTGCCATTAAAGACATCTGGACTGGGAATCTCTCAGTCAACTATAGAACAAGCTACAAGTTGTGAGACAGAGCAGACCAGCTGCGCAAACCTACATCTGAAGCCTTCAAAGCCGAGAGGTTCTTCAGCCCGGAGACGACTTTCAGCATATCTGGGCTGCAGCTGAAGTCCACGCTGCGACTGTGGTTAGTCCTGCCCGCAATGAAATGGTGAATCAAAAAGACTATTTAAGAGCATCACTCCGCTGCGGTGGGCATTTTCAACCCACGATGGGAAATATACAGATTTTCATCTGTGCATAAAAAACAGACATGCACACACCAACACATGCATCACACTGTGGTGTGTCCGGGATTTTACAAGGCTGAAAACACTGTGTGAATTCGCACAGCATGTCATTGTCCCCATTTGCTGCATCGTGGTGGATGACAGCAGATATGCTGTTAGATGTGGGGATGCCTTAGATATTCAGATGTGCACGCTCTGGCTTTTGAGCCTAAAGTATATGGCCAAAAGTATGCAGACACCTGTTATTCATGGTCTGGTGTTTCTGGAGAACAGAAGCTGGATGAGTCTACAGCCCCAAAACTTTCAACATAAAAAAACAATCCAGCCCAATTTCCTTAATTCAACGGCTCTCTTCCCCTTTTCCAGTTGATCTGGTCTAATAGCTCACCCAAACTCTCACAGTAACTAAGAAAAAGGTAACTAAGAAAAAAGCAGGCAGGCATAGAGAGAGTTAGCACTTTGATCAGAAACGGGGGATTTGCTTTCTTACAAATAACAAAGTAAAGGTTATTTATATAGCACCTTTCAAGAGCGGACATAAAGTGTTTCACAATAAAAAGCTACACCATGAAAAAAGAACAACAAAGCAAATAAGGGGAAAAACAAGGAACAGATTAAAGAAATTCAAAGCAGACATCCACCTAAAAATAAAGACTCTGCTCATCAACCTCAGACCAAATCTCAGTATATTAAATACTGTCAAATATAAAATGTGCAATATTTGATCATTTCTCTTAACTACGTTCGTGATGCACTGTCTTTCCTACTAATTTCCACACAGCCAAACAGAAATAGCCTTTTCCAACCTTTTCACTACACTCATTGTCTCCATAAACAATTCTTGTAAGTCTACATCCACGAGGGATTATTTGTTTGTTGATTATCGGCTGAACTCCAGTTAGAAATAATTATATTGTGACGTTTAGCTGTGCTGGGGACAACTGACTTTTGGCACTTTTGGCTCCTGCAAACGGGGAAAGTTTCGGCATGTCAGTAATCTCGGCCATGAGAACGGCTCGCATGGTTACCGTCATGTTGTCACCAGGGAGCTCGATGGCAGAAAGAGAGACTGATTCTCGATGAGCCGCGGTTCTCTCTTTGGCAGAACGTCGAGACCGCAGGGCCGTTTACGTTGTGTATTTTGATGGGAGGTCTGACGGTAATGAAGACTGTGGGCGTGAAGGAATGGAGCAGAGGAAATAAAACAGCCCTGACACATTTCCAGATTAAAATCTTCTTTCCGTTCCTGGTAACTGTTTTTCAGCAACTGTCATCACATTACAGGCTTCACCTTTTTCTCCAGCCCCTTTACTCTCCCTCCACCTCCTCCCTTTGTTTTCATCTCCTTCTGCTGCGTCTCTATGGTTAGTCAGCATTGCTAGCGTGCTTACGTTCCATCTAATACAACCACATTTTATTGTCTTGTAATTAACTGATGTGTGCAGCATGTTGTTGCTGTGTTCAGCCATCGAGGCCCAGCCACCGAGCCGTCAAATGTTCTCAGTTTGTCTAACGCAGGCCGGCCTTGAAACAAGACCCCGCAGTAGACGAATGGAGGGGCGTAAGAGACGCATGCAGCTTAATTGCTGCAAGATGTAACCTCGCCTGCAGCCTACTGTGGCCCACAAACACACTCACACACATTCATGCACATGAAAGCATGCACACACACACACATTAAAGAAAGGTATACATAACATAGTATGTGCACTAAGGTAGACACAAACTGTTTCTTAATAAGAACACGGCTGCATTTTGTATTCTGTGGCACGCACGACACCGGCACAACAACGACACATTTTTTGTTTGTTTGTTGGTGGAAAACAAGGTTTTAATTCTACTACAAGGCCATCCTTTGATGGAGAACATTCAAAAGTTCTGTCTGAAGCAAACCAAATCGAAGTGATTCACAATCTACGGGTTTCATTTCCTTAAGGCATCCTGAGACTCTTTGAACCAAAGGCTAATGGATAAAAGATGATATTAATGCAAAGATGCTTTTCAGTAATCTACATTTGGCTCTTATAGGAGTATCCCATGAAGCTTTGCTGAATAGAAATGATGAGCGGGACCAGCGAGAGGCTCCGGCCTGATCTGATCTTACACTGAGGGGAGCGTTCCTGAACCTCAGAGGGGCCTCCTCTGAATTACGCCATTATAATATAATATTTCCAGGACTGTCGAATCCATATTCCCTCACAGTCAGAAACGTTAAAGAATTGAGTCCATAGAGAATCAATTGGAAAAGTTGGAACAGGGGACTGTAATAGTACGCAGGAACATTCCCTCTGGGAAAACGCACATTTCATGACTCAAATCTAAAGATCACGAAAAATTCCACAAAATTCAGTCTCATTGCGGTCGTCACTCCGGGCGCTGCACCAGGGTGACATCACAGATCATACCCTTGGCTCTCTGTAAAAAAGCGATTTGATGGTACGCCACGATGATAACATATGTGACTTTGTAAATTGAGCGGTATTCCCCTTACAACCACTGCTAGACCATCTCTGGGCACACTGAGGCTTTCTCTGACATCACTGAGCCGAGCGCGGCTCCGCTGGCGGCGGTAACCCGGGTCACCGAGATACGGTTACACTGACGACTCTGGAAGACCACAACACAGCAGACCACAGAGAGGTTCACCAGCACAGTCCTGCACAGAAACACTGCAGTTGGTGCGCTGTGAAGAGCCGTGTGCATGGTTAGGATAATAAAATTTTAAATGGTTTTAAGATGGAGGGAAGTTACAATGAGAATTTAGAAACAAGTGTTTGGAAAGTGATTTTTTTAGGTTACTCTTATTCCTAACTGTGATTCAGTGTGTGTTTCATCACCCTCCACCTTCTTTCTTCAGTGTTTACGAATCTGAAATATTTGTATACATATTGATGATATTCAATCCCTAATCAGTAACACATTATGTGCTACATCCCACATCAGAAGTGCCCTTTTCCTCTGCGTAGATGAGGGATGGCTGCATGAGATCCCTGATCCGAAAGAGTTTTGGCTACAGATCCAGACCCCGGAGATGTTTATTTCTGCATCTGATTTAGCACAGAATGATTGCAGCAATACTGTCTGGAGGTGGGGTAATAGCAGTGGGCAGAACAAGGCCTTTGATCAGACCATTTTCTTGTTTGTGTTTTACATTATAGCATCTCACAAATATGTTAATAGTGATGTCAGCTCACTTGTGTCCCAGGGCACCTTCTTCGCTCCACTTTGTAAAGCAATCATATAAAAACACTGTAATTATACGATCACTTGTACGTCGTGAAAAATACTCGCATATAAACATTTGGCAGGAAGCCGCGAAACGAAAGAATCTGGAGGGGAACACGTTTTGTACAGTGCGATCATGTGAAAGAAGTCAGAAAGCAAACAACTTAATTTGACTATTTATTGCTCAAGCTGGAGGAAAAACGTCTTGCAGGTCGCACCGTCTTTCCCAAGAGTCCTCCTTATTCCAAACAGACTTTGTGAATTTATCACTGAAGTGTATACCTGCGCGCTGCAAAAGTAGAGACCCTGTGATTTAATTACGTCGCCCTTTCGCCGCTGTTTCCCACTCTAGGCCAGGCTTCCTAGCTGCAGTCCCTCTCGGTCTCTCCGGCCTCCCCACATCAGGTTCTGATGAGCCTAACTGGAAACACGTGCTCCACGCTGGCTGCCCCGACAGATGGGACAATATCATATTATTAATGACAGAAAGAGAGAGACGGGGAGGGAGAGGAGTGGGGAAGGAAAATCCTTCCTCCTCAAAGGGCTTGCTGGTCTTAAATAGCTCAACACTGAGCTGCCGTCGCTGCTGAGGAAGTTATTATAGGAAGGCAGCACGTCTGTGTTTGCATATGGAATATCCTCTCCATCTAACTCAGTGCTCCGCAGGCTTTTCCCCGTGTCAGTCCTGAACTCTGGACCCTCGTGCACACTGATGACAAGACATGCACTACACTGCCAAAAGTATGTGGACGGCCCTTTTGTGTACTTTGGGGTTGTTTCTCAGCTTTGTTTAGTTTTAACAGTGGAAAAATCTTAATATTACAGCTCACAGTGATCTTTCAACAAATGTGTGCGCTTCCAGTCGAGGCCTCCTGCCCTCGTGAACAGACCGAGGTGCTTATAAAAATGGGTTTGATGTGGGAGAACTTGAGTCTCGAGCTCACTCCCGTCCCACAACTTTGGGATGAACTGGACACAGACTGCAACCGGGGGCCAGCTTCAGTAAAGTTTCCCAATAAAAACGTCCTTGTAACTGTTGAATTCTTCAACAAGACAAACATTTTCTGACTCAGACTGAGCAGAGGTCAGTGGTTTTATGGAGTAGCTCATTTGGCCATGTTTTGCAGCTTGCAAAAAAATTCGCCCAGAATTCATAGCAAATCAGTCCTATGTAAGCTCAAGAACAAGGCAGCATGTGTCTATCTGAAGTCTGATGATTAGATCTGACCTGAGCTCTGATTAAACTAATTAAACTGCACCTTAACTGAATAGTAATAGTTGTAGTGGTAACAGTTTTTTTACATTTCAGAGAAAATAATTTAGTTTTTTTGGACGCTGCTGTCTCTGAAATCTCTGAAAAAAAACAAGATAAAGAGGTGCAGCTATTT
>JBAJHX010000035.1:16762062-16776906 GCA_037176925.1 Amniataba percoides | reverse complement strand
AAAATAATTTAGTTTTTTTGGACGCTGCTGTCTCTGAAATCTCTGAAAAAAAACAAGATAAAGAGGTGCAGCTATTTTCATTTCATATAATTTTCATTTCATTATTTCCCATCCTATCAGCTAATATTCATCAGCGCTCTGACCCTGCAGGAAAACATCACCGCGCTACAGGCTGAGTCACACAGGCGACGTTCACCTGCACTGAATTACTCCGCGAGCCCAAGGCCATGTATCCCGCCAGCGTGGGAGACACTTAGCCGAGCGAGGAGATACGGGGGCGAATTGCAGGAGAACAAACGAGACGCTCTTCCTTTTTCAATCTCGTGGCTGAAGGGCAACAAATATCTGCAGGAAGCTTCCAAAAAAAATCATGTAAAAAACTTCTGCAATGGAGCGCAGGCTGTTAAAGGAGCATAATGACGACTACGGGTTTGGACTGAGGTGTTGCTGTCCATGTACTTTTGTGTGTGTGTGAAATAATAATTTTGTATTAAACCGAGCAGAGCAAAAAAGAAAAAAAATTAAGAGCGCACGCTGAGAGACAATTTGGTGGTCTACTGATTTAAGGGCTTTCTTTCACTCCCAGTCACCGCTGATTCACTTCATATCAAAGTACCGGAAACGACATTAACACTGAGTCAAACCACCAGAAACCACCTCTGTCTCTCTTTCATTTGCCCTCTCTCCCACAAACACAAACACACACACACACACACACACACACACACACACATGTACAGTGCCACAGCACATAGACAGGAAGGGGTCTCTGAGTTTGCAGCCAAGTGACAAAGAATTTACAGGCATGTTGTAAGGACCTGTAGATCTAAGTGTGACAGAGTGTGTGTGAGAGAGAAAGAAAGAAAGGAGAAAAAAAAGGTCTGACACTTGTCTATGAGTGCCTTATTAAAAAGGTGAGAAGTGAGTGCGGTGTCTGGAGGAGGGGGTTAATTGTGCTCTTAAAAGAGGACTTCAAAGGGAGGCTGGTGTCAGGGCTGAGGGGCATGGGAGTGAGAAAGGATGAAGAGGAAGAGGAGGAGGAGGAAGAAAAGATACTGTAAGTGGTGCTGGGGGCTCGGGGGAATAGCTGGGAAAGGGCTAGTGGAAGGGGAAGGTAGTGTCGGGCTTTTACCGAAGATTTTGAGATGTTCTGCAGAGAAAGATGAAATTCAGGAAAATGAGAGGAGAAGATGTTTTTTTCAAGGGATGCGGGAAGAGAAGAGGAGAAAAATGTTCTGAGACTAAAGGTTATATATTATAAAAAAAGACAAAAAGGTGCCTTATTATAGCTGTTTGGCCTTTTCTTACAGTTTCTTACAGTTTCTGTTTTTATTATTTTTCAAACACTCTCTAGTCCAAAAGGCAAAGACACTGTTCACACTGACAGAGTGTGTCACAGACTGTATTTCTGCTCTATCAATGCCAGCAAGTCAGAAATATCTACTACTACTACAACAGGATAGATCGCCATGAAACCTGGTGCAGACAGGTGGAAAATGAACAACTTTGAGGATTGTTAGAGTTGAATTCTTGCAGCATGAGGATTGGATTGGCACAAAAGTTCATACAGATATTCACTGATTCCAATATGATGATGTCCTCACAGCTTTAGGGACTTAAAATAAAATCAGTGGCCTTATTATACACACTTACTATTTAAATGACAACCAGTTATCAAAACTGCTGTTAATTAAAGCAGCTCTATTGAACTTTTCATTCTGCATTGATCTTGGCAGCTCCTGTGGACAAAGTGTTTTGTGTGTTTCAGTGTTTTGTTTGGTCACGTTTTGATCCCCGCTGCATGGACTACTTGACCTGAAGGAGAGCATCGATCCATCTGATGGCACAGACCAAGAATAACTATTAGAAACTAACAAACAGCACATTTTCTCCCTGCTGGTCCCACTCATGTAGATCATACAGAGGCATCGGTACTACATTGAGACTGTTTCATAACAGATTAAAAGGTTAAAAACTCAGCCAGTTTAATAAATCTATTATTAACTTCAGTGCCGACTTACACTTCATTTGACAGCTACAGACGTGGACTGTGTGGAAATCACACTAAATAAACTGAACTAAGTATCTTCTGGTCACTGGATGCATATTTATCAGCCAGAAGTGCTCTCTGTAATTACAAACGACTTTTCTCTTTGTTATACGAACTCTTTTGACAGTAACGGCTCCTCTCATGAGCCCTCAGACCTCACGCTCGCCTGACTCCCTGATTGGTTGCGTTAGATGTTAGCTTAATGTAGCATAGATGATTGGACATTATCATTGTTCTAATTAGACCCTCGAACAGGCAGCTGTAAAGCAGATGGGGGTGTGCGGCTCTCAGACTAAACACACCAGAGCCAGAGGAGACGGATCCACATCTGCGGACATCGCTGCTGCCGGGTGAAAACCTCACATCCCCGATACATAAACCAAGGAAAAAGCTGGGTTTTTGGCCTGATGACCTTATAATGTATATTTCTGTTTATCCAGCAGGTTTTGAACAGAGGATTATATCAATTTCGGTAAAACACGAAAGCCACAAAAACTGGAAATACAAGAAGACGTAGCACAAGCAGACTTTGTTCATATGTTCACTCATTTTTTTTCTCTGAGTAGACATTTATTTTTGCAGAAGTTCTGGATAAACTTCCTCCTTTAATAGACGGATGTTTGAAAAATGTGACATGGCCTCTTGTAAAATTAATAACTTGTAATAAAATAAGAGTAACCAGAAAAGAGAAAGAGATGCACTCTTGCAGCCCTCTGAGAAAAAATCCTAATAATATGTGGTTAATGTTAGTGAATAGTTTGATCGAGGATATAATTTCAAAACTGTATTTTTTCCCTCATTCTTTAAATGAAACCTGTTACTGTTGAATTTATTCTCAGCCAGGAACAAAGATAAGTTCACTGAGTACTCACAGATCTGTTTTAAAATCCTAAAATTTCTACGAATCCTGAGGACGGCAGAGATATGTTTGTGTGTGTACTGTGAGCGGTGGAATGTAAACATATTTCCTCAAGTGCTCGAGCTCTATTTTGGGGTATTCAAACTTTCCTTGATTCGTTACCTTACGTAACATCTCGACTTCAATAACTTTCCCCTCATAGCTCTCTGAGTCCAGTTTTACACAGAAAACGTAAGATCAGAAGCATTGTCAGAGATTAAATTCCTATAATCATATAAAACCTTTAGTTAGAAAATAACGTTCAAATAATAAAATACACTGGGCCTTTATGTACAATAACTATCTCTTACTTTTGATATCTTAACTATAACAAAACTTTTTTTTTAATTAATGGAGAGCAGCAAAAACAAGCTGTAAAAGCAACACAGACATAGCATCGAGTTAAAATGGAATATTTGTCTGCTTATTCGCACATCCAGAAGTTATGTAGCTTGATAAGGACATTTTTGGAATTGTGTTTCTGCTCATTTGATCATTTAAGTCTAATATTCACTGTCTTTTTAACTCAGGCGTTGGTGTCCACCAACTCCTGAGGGATCTTTGCCTGACTGACGTTCGTTGCTGAACAGGCAGCACACAGTTTTGCATTTGGAAAATATGCTGATGGGAAAATGTTTTAACTCAGGACATTATACATTGAGGTATTGCAACTAAATACACTTTTCACCGCTGCTATTTATTTAGAAAATTGCAAGAGGAAATCGTGGGGTGAGGGATTAACCAGTAAAATCACCTTTTGTTGTCTTTGCTTCTGTTGAGTTTCTCTTTGTGTAAAGAGGGATTACAGTGACATGCATGGCACCGGGGTGTAATGACAATGTTGGGACAAAAGACCAGCCCTGTATTCATGTCTTTTTGTGGACCAGGTTTTCTTCTCTCAGCTTTCCCACAGCAGACTAAGAAGTTAAACTCAACTGTGAACAAATCCTCAAAAATCTTTCAAACCTCAACCATTTGCACCCCTCAGGCAATACATACAAAATCGCACAGTTACAAATTTACAGTTGTCTCAAATAAGTCCAGGTGTTAGACCTTTAAACGGTTGTGCTCGATGGAAAATGGCACACAGTGGCAGGTGGAGACACAAAAACGCACCAAAAAACTGAGTCAAGCACAGTCAAAATCCTGAAGAACAAAACACTTTCTAAGACCTGACTTCAGGGCTCTCATGAGAGCTGCCCAAAACATTGCTTAACATTTCCAATACAGATTTTTTAATCAACATTAGAACTTTTCCAGTGATTCATGGTTCATCCATGTTATTTCACCTGACACTGATTATTCTCCTCTTGGACAGATGGTTTTGCAGCAGTTTTTTTTTTTGCGTTGAGGGACTTTACCCAACCGCAGCACCAAAAAATGAAAATGAAAATATCATTTGTAGCTGAATCAACTTGGCCCTGCAGCACTTATGTGTCTTTTTCCATCTTTGCAAAAATGTATTTCGGTGCTGTTTAAGCCATTTGTCTCGTGTAATGATATGTTAGCAGGTACGAATATCTAGAGACTTTCTTGGAGCACGGACCATGTTATTACTGCTCAGATAAGTTCATTATATTCTGTATTTGCTGTTCGCTCCACACCTGCATCTACAATGCTTCACCGCTCAAATTCCTCTGCACACTTTAACCACACACACACACACACACACACACAGCTTTAAAAATGTAAGCGATGCCCCGTGCTTACATGACACTATAATGTTGGCCTCTGAGGTATTCCCTCCCAGCACCCGTCTGACAATAATTACAATGATTCATTTAGTTTTATTATACAACAGACATCTCTCTTTGTGTGTGTCTTGGCCTGGGGAGACCTAAGTGTCTCTAAGTGACGGGTCTTTAATTACAAGCACAAACAAACGACACCGCGTACATATGTTCTGGTTTACTGTAATGAGGGAGACACCAGCATGCAAATAATGTCATTGAACAAAAGAGAACGAGATATCAAATTCTCTCTTTTCATTTTTTTTCTTTATCTCTTTCTCTCCGGCTCGTTGTAAAAAGCAATCATCATTACTGTAAGTTCAGTAATCCAATCTGCCGGTATTTCTTTGATCCATTGACGTTGCTGAGGCAATGAATCTACGTGTACTTAGAGTAATGAATTAGATCTCTGGCATTTAGATTCCCTTCTCATCAGGGCCCCACAGCAGTTTAACCATGTGTTTCTGATCAGCTGAATTAATCACCGTTTATCTGGCTGAGGTTAATTTCTCACTTGGGGGAAAGAAAACAAAAAACTAAAACAAAACAAACAAAAAAAAGCACAGTTTTTTCTTTCACGTCGTGCTCTCTGTCTCTGTCACCTGCTGGAGCTTTGCTTGTCAAATGTTCAGAGCAGAGAGGGGTTGAGTTACAAACCAAACTTGGTTGGGCGAGCTGCAGTCAGGTACCGGGCCAAAGGAGCCTGAGAGCGGTATGCACACATGTACGAACTCTAAGTGGTGTTTTTGTGCAGGGCTGTGTGTTCCTGTCGAATGAACGTACGTGTGTGTGCACGCTTGTGTGAGTGTGCGTGTGTGTGCGAGAGACCAGAAACACCAGGCAGCGTGAGTAATGCTTTAGCCTTTGGATGTCTCTCATATGAAGCGACGTCAGAGCCTGTTAGTAAATGATTAATCAACAACGTTATTCGGCCTAATGCTGTCTGATAGCATTTTTCCTGGAAGCTCTGGAATTCGTCTTCACAGCTGGACTTTTACAAGATCTCTCTCCGCTCTGCAAGGGAGTGACAAAGGAAGAAATGCACGAGTGCTGCAGTGTTGCAACAGTCCAGAAACCTCTTGGACAGTAGAAATAAGCCGATACGTAATATATCAAAGAACAAGGACGTTGTTTAATCTCGACTCTCAAACTCTACAGAACATTGGACCATCATTAATAATAATGATAAGAAATAATGCTATCAATAACAAGAGTAAGTAACTAAAAGTGGTTGATCCCGCAACAAACTTTCTTTATTAGTTTCTATGATGAATTACACTTCTTTATGTCTCTTCCTGGCTTGAGGTTATCTTATAATGCATCTTAGAGGCGATATATTCTGGTGCATTTAACCTCTCTCTGTGTCCTCCGCTCTCCATCTTTCTTAGATAACAACTTCACCACTTGTCTTTATCTGCCCAGACAAATTGTTCTCATGACATCATTGCTTGTTATATATCTCACAGCCCACCCATTCTTCCCAATACTCCCCCCTCTTCACTAAAAGCTTTGGCTCATCGCTTAGTTTATCACCAGACATCATCTTTCCTCACTATTCTTTGGGACGGTTTTTACAAGGAATTTAAACATAAAATCAATTGAAAATGTAAAGTTTTAATCTGAGTCAGTCAGAGATTGAGTTCACAGACGTATGAGAAAGTATTTGTGCAGTCAAGCAATGCATTCCAGACTGCGGTTTTCTAAGCTACCGCTGAGACAAACAAGTTTTCCACCATCACAAGCTGAGCGCTTTGTGTCCCAGCCACCCTTTTTCCACCTCCCAACATCAAGTAGTCTCCTCTCGATTTCACGCTAGTGGCTGGATATGCTAGATGTGCAGGAAAGACGTATATAACGTCAGACATATTGACAGATTTACCGCCGCAAGAATGACTTCATCTGCTGGGTTAATGGTGAACCAGATGGGCATGCTGGGAACTGGAGTTTTGGGGTTGATTTAGGTTTATAAGTTAACTGCACCAAATGATTTCAGGAGATGAAGATTACTATTGCTTTTTGGGAATGTGACAAAAATTTTATTTTGTGGCTGCATGACTGTGTTTGCATGGAGAAGAAAAATAAAAAAATTGCAAAAAACACAGAGGCATGCTGAAACAGATATACTGAAGAATATAAGAATATTTACTTGAGTGAAATTGTTTAACTGTCAACGTATATATTTTTTGTGCTTTTTTCATTTATTTTTTTCAGAACGTTAAAAGTAAAGTGGTCAGAACGTTACAGTAAAGTGGTCTGTAGTAACTCCCTTTTGCCTTTTCTGTCATATAAAAAGCATCTATCTGCTGGACAGCATCTGAAAATACTCAGAAAGAACAAACCAGACATGTAGGCAATGAAAAAGACAAAATGTGGGTCACTCTTTCCTACTGAGCTGACCGGGCTCGCGTGACCCGCTGCTGGAGGTCCCGATGTGCTGATCTGACTGTTGGATGGCTTTAATAGGCTCCAGCCAGCCCAAACAAAACGGTTAAGTTATTATTAATCTAAATCAAAAACACGAATGGGAGTATTTGCCAGTGGACATGCATAGACATTCATTTGGCTGCTGCTTGAAAAGTTTGCTGTTTTTAAAACCATTTTTACATTAAAATATATGGCGAACAGCTGCATAACATGGCATTCATTCTCAAAATGTACTCACAGATGACTAATCTCAGATGTTTATAAAGGACATTGCCTGTATTTTTCTCAAGAAACAGGGAGCTAAATATATGATTCCCACAAAAACAATGACAAATACTGTTACTAGAGAAAAGGACACCAATGCTGTTGTATTAGGAAACTAAACTATGAGTTTAGACAGAGCGACCTTTATCAGGATCTAAACCAGCTGGTTTTAAGATCTGGAGAAACTGGTCTACACTTCTTAGACTAAAGAGGGTTAAAAAAATCTGACCTTGTCATGCAATGCAGAATTTGTGCGAGACGTTTCACCATGATTGACACTCATGATCGACAGCCACCGGGGCTACTAAAAGGTGAAAAAAGAAAATTTCCCCCCTCGTGAGACTTCAGTAGTCAAACTACAATTACATTCTACTGTTACTGAAATAACTTGCATATTTAAGCTTCACTTTTTCTACACAAAGCCAGATCAAATGCCTTCAGCGCGCCTGCTGACCCAAACTAAGCTCATCAATTAAGACAAAACACGAGCATGTGTCCGACACCCACATCTGCGTCTACGTCATTTGTCTCCGCTGTGCAAAACCATCGCACATAAACCCTGAGATAATAAATCCGATCTGATGCTGCTATGGTTAAAGTTTGGTTGGGTTTAGTCACAAAAGTGACTCGAGTTGGAAGTTGGGTTGAAATAAGTACTTGGTTAAAGTTAGGGAACCGCTGTGGTTTGGTTTAAAATGACAACTCAGTAACAGTTAGAGGACCTTTGTCGACGTGGTTACAATAAGAGCCACATGGTTAAGTTCACAGAGCGATCGTGGTTGACTGCTAAAATCCATCCTATGGCTGACCCGTATATAAACCTCCACCACACTATCGACATCACAATATTTCCTCCTGACAAACAAGAGTCTTCAGATGCTGAAGGGCTTTGTCACACAGCGTAAATCTGTGTTTGAGCATTTGCTTTGGTCAGGAGCGTTTATCCTCAGCAAGCCTCTTTCACAGTCTCTACTTTTCTGCTTTGCCCCCCTAAATGAATGCCTGATTTACCAATGTTACACTTGGGTTCACTGCAAAACCTCCAGGCATCAGGAATTTGTTAACAGTTATATAGTGTTTGTTTTCAAATGTGGAAAAGTAGAAGTAAAGAATTTCATGAAAATGTGTTATACTAATCAGTTTACTCTGCAGCACGGCTGTCTGTCATCCTGACAGGTGAAAAACGTCTGCGTTCGAGAGCTCTGTTCAAGACAAACTTTTAGTGGACCGTGATCCAGGTCCCTCCTGCTGAGTGAGCGGATGTCTTGTTTCGGTCCAGTGGACCGGTCAGTGTCAGGTTCAGGATTAAATCCGTAATCAGACGCGATATAATGAGGTTTCAAAGTACTGTAATCCCCACCAGTGAAAGGTTGAGTAGTTATTGAGTCATGTGTGTTTGTTTTAGGCTCAGCAGGAAATGGCTGAGGGTCCCAATAATGTTATTTCTCAAAATTAGTTTGTAGCCTCTCGACGAGCAAATTTTATCTGTCGACGTTCCTGAAAAATCTCTTCTTCTACAGACCAGCAGTTAAGACAATCTGCTTATGATGATCGTTCCTGTCTTCTAGAAGTAAATATTCATACATGTCTCGAGAAACCGAAACCTCAGATGGCTTGTGATGTTCAAAGGATGAGAGTCTACGAGTTTTGTGTGGTCCCGTTTAGATGGATGGAACTGATTTATCAGCGAGAGGAACTCAGGTCGTGGACCTTAAAAACAAAGAGTCAGACAGATGGAGAGTGAGAAAATGTGTCGCTGGATTTTTTTGCTGTCTGCATAAGTGCATCCATCAAAAGGAACCAATTCAAGTTGATTAAAAAGAAGAAAATAAAGGTAAAAAATTCAGAGCAGGAGCTTCAGCTAGTTACATGCAGGTAAGTATCTGCTGCCATGTGAAAAGCAAATGTTTCACCACCAAACATCACACAGCTTCTTATATTGGTGTTAAAAGTTTCCTTAAACATCAGCTTTATTCTGCAGACTTTTCTCCTTTTGTAGAGTATAAATGTCATTTATATATGTGGAGAAAAAATGGCAGCAGACACCTCTTGAAAAGTCTGTAATGCAGACACCTGATGTGTAGTTGTATTTGTCTTTTTCTACTCCATCAACCACATTCATATCCATTTAAAAAAACTTGTCTGCTAAGACCACTCTAAGAGGCAGAATTCAGTCTCTTTATTTTCTTCGTCGCTTCAGTTTTTCATGCACTCTCCCCTCTGCCCTGTGTAAGTGGTAAATTTCCCACTTATCCACAGCTTGCTTGCACATTTGCAGGAACCACAGCCTTCACTGGAGGCCTACTATAGGTGTGAAAATGCAAAGTCTCTTGCCAGCAAGATTACAAGTGTTCCTGTTGAGTCAGCTGAGCTGCTGGAAAATTACAGAACCAACACTTACGAAGAAAAGCAAAACCTCTTCTGCGGAGTTTGTTGCAGAAAAACCTGGGCCCCGTCCCCGAGAGCAGCAGGTGGTTAACGCCTTAATTTTCTAGGCTGCTCAGCTGTTTGAGTCTTTCTGTCCGTGCAGCTAACAGGGATACTAAGCTAAGGCTTGTCTACCGACGACGTGCTTTATTCTCACACCAGATGCTTGACAGATCACTTCAAAGATGCACTGCTGACATCCTCCAATCTGCGTTGTTTTATTGTTATCATGCCACATTTTAGCAGAATGTGCAGAGCTGATGCACCAGACTGAGGCAACAGTGTGGTTTTTCTCCAGTTTCTGTGTCAGATGAAGCTTTTGTGAGGTCCAGAGGGACACATGGCTGCATTCAGCAAAGGTCTGACTACACTTTCACACCAGTGACACACACAGGATGTATTAAGCAAAGAGAAGAAAGGAAAGATATGATGGTAAACTAAAAATAAAGTCTACAAAAAGGTGAATTTGATCAGATTTCATCAGTTATTCTAGTCATCACATCAAGTCTGCACTGCATGGAAAATTCAGCCCCGTCCTGAAACCAAGGCACTGGTCGGGGTGTGTTTTTTATGATACGGTGAGGCGATGAAATACGATCCACGAGGTCCAGTTGGAGTAACAGATTCGTGCGTTTAAAGGCCAAAACACTGCTGGACAGTTTGTGACTCCAACAGACACATTTTACAGCAATAAAAGGTTATCATGGTAAGTATTTTATATTTAGTCACAAAGATCATGAGATAAATGCCGTAAAAGTTCAAATATGTGCACTTGCCGGGTGCATTATAAAGCTGAGGTTCAAGTGTTTTTTAACCAGACTGCACTGTGTTTTCCTGCTGGGAAACCCTTTAAAAATTGGCTTCAAGTTCAAAATATTGCATTTGATAATTAAATTATTGTTGTCTGTAACTGCCCTGCTGTTTGTTTATCTGCAGCGAGTTTGAGAACAAACAAAGAGGGACTGGGAAAATGACCTGAGTAATCTGGTGTAAACGAAAGGTTAGATAATAATTAATGTTGCCCATTAGTTCATCCAGTGCTGTGTTTTTTTTTCCTTAAAATTAGTTACAGTTGTATGGTAATTTATTACTGATCTTTAAAAAAAAAAAAAAAAAGTAGGCCATAGTCCCTTGTGAAGAATCCATTACTTAACTTTGCTTATGTAACACACATATGCGAGCTCTACTGTACCAAGACGGCGGTTTTTCAGTCTGGGAGCTCCCATGTTGCCTCATCACTCGTCGACATCTCAAGCAAGATCAACAATCAAAACCGCTGTACAAACAAATGTGACATGTTTGTTTGTTGTGTACAGAGTTCGTGACCTGTTGCGGTGATGCTTGTTAATCCCTTTCTGTTCTATTAGCCATTAATCATCCCTCTGGGAAACATGTGGCCTCAGTTGGGTCTGCATCCAAAACATCAAAGATATTTGTGTGTTGTTGGCTCCACATGAGGGAGTTGGCCTCAGCAGACACTTCTTTAACACTCTGCTAGAGGGAATTGCAGATTGTGTGTGTGTGTGTGTGTGTGTGTGTGTGTGAGGGCAATCTCATTTAAGTTTGGTTGCCTCCATATGAGTGGCTTGGCCAAAGCTGACACGTACTGATAGCGACAATGAAGAAGTCAACATGGCTGCTGCGCTGGCCGCCATATGAAGGAGAGCCTTTGAAATCCACAAAGATATGTCAGAGCTCCAAATTCAGTATGTCATTGTCAGATCTGCAGACCTATAACAGCTCGCTATCCTAAAACTGCTGCACCAGTTTAATATGTATTATTAGAGGATTATTCTCAGCCAGGAGCTCTTTCATAAATTGTTAAAAAGAGGTCACAGAATACACACATTTCAGCTCTGATGGTTGCGTGGCTCTGTGGGGACGTTGGTCTTTGGTCCAGAATGAAATTTCTCTAAAAACTGCTGGACTTCCCATCAGTCAGCTATAATCAACCTGGAAATAATTTCACCATCAAGCATCATCATCAGGTTACATTTCACTTTGTTTTTTGTTTGAGAGCATCGACTCAAATAGACTACATACTGTATAATGCCAATTGAAAAAACTGTGTGTAGTTTTGGGACAACAATGGGAGGTCTGTGGCACAAAAAGGGGAGCTGTCAGGTTTTGGCTACTTGTTTGTATTTTTTTTTTACAGGATAATGAGTAAAATATACATGTACAATATCACCAGAAGTATCCTGAAAGAGCAAAATCTTTCTATTCAATTCTATCTCTTTAACTTTACCCTCATGTTACATATTAAAACAAAGCATTGCCTACAGCAGGCTGCCCGCAGTGCGTCTACCGGTTGCGGGGTTTACCTTCAGTGAGGACATCTGAGGGACAACCGTGTGGGAACCCGTGAGTCAAGACATGAGCAGCCAGACGAGGGGAAGCCCGTCCTCACCGTCCTCATTACAGGCAACAGACCGCTGATGATGAAGCGTGATGGCTCCTTTTATGTGAGACCAAGTCTCATGTCTAATGGCCCTATCATTACTGGAGAGTGTAAACAGGAGAAAACACTACATACAGACATGGGATTAGTCCCGGAGTAAGTGTTTGTTGTGGTTTCGAAAACCGCAGGAATCATGTGTGTGTTTTATGTGTGTCTATGCGAGTGTGTGCCATCTCTGGTAGCAGCGCGTCTTCGAGCGCCGTAAATGCATTTTGTTGCTGAACGCCGCAGCGTGGGATCAAAGCGAGCCGGAGCACATGGTCGCAGGTGTTCAAGCTGGCCTTGTAAAAAAAACCTGCAACATGCTTATTACACACAAATGACAGCTTGTGTCATAAATCGACCATCACAAAACAAATTTAGACAGAGGGGAAAGCGTCACGGGTGTCTCTTCGCTGCACAAGACGGAAAAGTTATTGTGCCTGCAGAGGTTATTGCACATGATTATCTACTACTGTGATGGAATTTGAGAAAGTGAGCATAAAATGTGAGATACATATAATATAGTACCAACAAAGCAATACAGAAATCTGAAAATTGCACATGCACAGCACTTGTAGCTTAAAATGTTTCACAACAACATCCATATATATCTGATAATCCAATCCTGCAGAATAATACACTTCTCTGTCGCTGATCTCTATGTTTCAAACAATCCCCACTTCACTAAATTCAGAAATGACTTAAAGACTATTACTATTATCTATGTCGCAGAATTGGTTTGACTTTCTTTCGATGTTTTTTTATATGGTTCGGCACTGTGGCATTTTATTACTGTGACGTTGGGCCTACTTTTCAAACCTACAAGCCAGTACTGGAGATCCAAAACATGGAGATTTAAGTGTAATATTCCTTTTCACTGTCCGACAGTACAAACCAATGATATGTAATGCAGATTCAACAACAACTTCTCATTGAAGGATTGAAAAAAAGAATCAAATCCCTAAATAAAAGTAGCTGGAAATAGCAAATGTTTGGCATTTTTGCTAGAAAAATGATTGACTCATTGAAAGATGATCAACTCTCAAAACTCAGATTTTTGACTCGCAGTCTAATTGAGGAGATTAGAGAAAATCAAGACTTTATTTGAGTCCTCTCCTCGTTTTCAAGTCTACCTGCACAAGTTTGCAGGTGCAGTTTTGGCTCCTGTAACCCAACTGAGCATGTCTTGAAAATCCATTTAAGGCTTAGTCTTTCCTTTGTATCTAAGAGAAAAAAAGAACATTTGTCAGATACCTTTGCTCAGCATAAAGAGCTCTGTAAAATAATCTGTCTTGACTGATCTTTAAAGTAGAGTGCCTACACATGCTTAACAGGTTAATTCAAGTGCATTTCAAGTGCTTCAAAGTACTTTCAAAGCATTCGCTGCCTTTTTGCTCTCGTCTCACCCACTAACGAATGTCTTCATCCTCTCTGTATGGACTCTTTCTGCTTCGGTTTGCTCGCGTGTCTAGACAGAATGAATTTTGCGGGGCTTTGAGTCGGCTGCCTATTGTCTACCTGTGTACTTGGGGACGGTTGGGTGGCTTCACCACATCACAGGGCTTTGTCTGCCCGAGTTTGTTCTCTCATCAGAGACCAGACATAATCGCCTTTCAACTCCCGCCGGGCCTCTCTTCTCCTCGCTCATGTGTCGTGCAAGTAGGTGAAGCGCCTCCACCTGCCGTGCTTCGGCGTGGAGGATAAAGCCGCCGGTACGCTGGTCACCTGCTAACTGAGCGTGTGCAGAGGGGTTAGGATGGGTGGAGGGGGGTGTTAGTGGCCCACTTAAACCTGATAGCTGAAATCCAACCTCAGTACATGGAACAGGACAGGTGTCTGGTTCCAACTATGGCCAAAGTAATGGACACAAGAGGTGGTGGGGGTTAGGTTGGTGTGTGTGTGTGTGTGTGTGTGTGTGTGTGTGACAGGGCCTGGTGTGGGAGGTTACAAAATCCTCTGTAACATTAGAAAGGAGCTGATAAAACTTCCCATGCCTCACTCTTTCCTCTGACCTCTCACCCTTATCTGACCTTTATGCAAATTTGTGTGTGTGTGTGTGTGTGTGTGTTTGTGACAATGTGTTTGTGTTTATGTGTTTCGGTATCGGCGAGCGTGTTTGGTCGGAGAGCTGCGTGCATCTCTGGCGTTCTGAAGAACGAATGCCACTGTGATGTATAAAGTGGGACCTTCTTTGAGCTTGAAAGGTCTGGGAGCATTTTGGCCAAATAGCCCTCGAGCCTCTGCTCACACACATACATGCACACACACACACACTACAACACCTGGCCTCCATTTTACCTCCTGCCTGACGCAATCCTGCACGTCATGGCAGCCATTCAATAGAAGTGTCCCCTGCAGAGGATTTTCCGAGTGAACTTAGGTTACATGGATCAAACTCAAAGAAACTAATTCATTTGTGAAAGTTACAGCCCTGATGATTAGTTAATTAAATGATTTGTCAACCAAGTAAAATGTATGGAGCAAATATTTTTGTAACCGGTTCATTTGCCAAACCACTGTTTTTTTGGTCACATATGATGATGATGTGAAATAAAAGTGGCTGTATGCATACAACATCTCAGGCAGCAGTTACTAAGGTATTTCAGTA
>JBAJHX010000035.1:16744010-16761962 GCA_037176925.1 Amniataba percoides | reverse complement strand
CATATGATGATGATGTGAAATAAAAGTGGCTGTATGCATACAACATCTCAGGCAGCAGTTACTAAGGTATTTCAGTACACTGACAAAATCCTTGAAGATTTGAATCACCTTTTATGTAAAGACAACATACGTACAACAGCATGGTAACATCTAAAGACGCAGGGAACACTTAAGAGTTTCACAGAACTCACAAACACCTCTTGTGTGTTTAGACGCTTTCAGACAACATAACTACGCCGCACTTGCCCGCCTTCTAATGAACCAGCCTTTGATTGGTTCTGGCATTCATCTCGCCTTTAATGATGACCACTGATTGGTCACAGGCCTCCTCCACTTTCAACCTCCCTCTTGCTGAAATAAACAAGAAAGCCACAAGAATCTCTCTCTCTTCCTTCCTTCCCGAGTCCCACCCCCAAAAGCCTCCCCCTTTCTCACCCATGCTGTATACCTAGTCCCTCTTTAGCTCCGTACACGTCTGGACAGTGACAGATGTGCTAGTTTATGTTGGATGTCAAACTTCGTTATAGTCACGTAAAAAGGTGCTCACTTAAGTCTGCTGAATGCAATGTAGCAAAGTATTGCTGGAGACTACAAAAGATTTAAGAAGTCTTTAAAACACTCGGGCATTTGTGCAAAGTGCCAAAGACAATTTGTGTAAATCATATAGGTATGCCTTCAAATAAAGCTTCAAGGCTGCAACTGCAACAGAAAATGAGACACTTAAAACAACGATACACTGAGATATTTCTGTAATGTTCAACTGATACAAGAGTGCACAGTTGCAGGAGTCTCTTCTCTTATTTGTGTATTTTTTTTTACCTTAAATCTTTCAGAAAAGGGGGATGGAAGGAGCCATGATCATTAATTTATCCATCTGCTCGCTTTCTCTGAAACCAGAACTAATCCACCTGTTGCATTATTCACCCAGAACCAACACTCCCAGTCCGTACATCAATATTTCAGTGAAGATCATGCACCTCCACTGGACAGGATGATGAGATGGATACAGTGCATGCTGGACAACTATAATCAACCACTATAGAAACAGGTAGATTTTCATGTTGCCTTTTCCTTCATTCTCCCTGGTTTGCATCCATAAGCATTAAATAAACATTTAAAAATAGTTTATAAACACACTATAATGTAATTATGACAAAAGTTATAAGAACATTTTGAGTTTACAGCCCATGAAAGCTTATTCTTGATAATGTCACAACTGTATTTTACTACATTTCCATTCATTATATGTTTGTATACCAGCATTATTTTTGTTGTTATTGTTTTATATATGTATTACCAGGAGATGTAGGTTTGTAAAATGGTGGTGTCTTGTAATCCCATGTGCGATGGGGCAGATGTCTGGCATGACTCAGAAATAAAAAATAATCTATAAACTCAACTAAAACCACATACAAGTTCATAGTGAATTATAAATCATTATTACATGTTTATATAGTGCTTAAAGTGTGATCTAAAACAATGATCATAAACACTTTTATATTCCTCTGAGGTGAAAAGGACTTTTCCAGCCACAGACAATGAAGAAGGCCATAAATGAGGATATGAAGATGCTAAAGGAGCCTCTTCAGGTCAGTGAGTTCATTTCCTCGACACTAAAGAGGCTGCTGGCGAGTTAACAGGGGGCCACGTGATGGAAACGATCGTCCTCTGTGAAATGTAATTTGTTACCGATGCTAATGTGTCATGAGAATTAGCATTCCAGTGGCAGTTGTGTTTAATATTTCAGCTTTTTAGTCTCCTGCATGGGCCACACAGTAATCACTTCCATGTAGTTATAAAAATATGGAAGCTATCTCGATTAGAAGAAGCTGTCAGTGGCGCAGCGTTTCAAAATTTGGGGTTTACATTTCAGAATGTAAACTCAGACGTAGAAGCGGCAACATCTGATACGGAGAATCACAGTTTGCGATTTAAGCTAGTAGTTGACAAATTAAGTATGAAACTGTCTGCAGACGGAGCTGGTGAGGTTCTGTGATGCAGAGTGGAGTGTGTACGTCACTCTTTTCTTTAACATGCACCATAAAGCCATTGGAAAAAAAAAAAAGACGGAGGCAGTTTTATTTAAATTTGTCGACACCGTGTCTCCGCCGACAGTAATCCTTGATCATAAACATCCAGCATTAATTAAGATGTTAGTTTATACTGACCTTACCGAGCCAGCACACAAAAAGAAGAAAGAAACACTTCCGATCGAGGAGGTCCACAACCATTAATAAAATCAACACCTGCTGCACACGCTTCCTATGTGCTCTGTGAAGTTAATGTTTCTGAGCGTTGTTTGTTTGACTGTACAGCTCATTATGGCATCAGCCCTGTTGGTGTATGGATATATCTGTGAGGCAGATGTCAGAGGGTTATGTCTGCTTCACAGATGCGAGGTTTGGTGTCTAAAAACCAAAATATGGCAGCACTTTCCTTCAAATGTATAATTAGCTCCGTTATGACTTCATATTGAGTCATAATTTTCAACATGGTTTCAAAGAAGCAAGCTATTTCTCCTCAGTGTCGATTTTAGGAGGACAGTTGTGGCTGAGGAAGAACAGCAGCCCTGCATCAGTCTGCTCTGTGTTGTTTGTTTCCATTGGTAATAACCTTTCAGTCCTCTGACCTTTACAGGTGCATTTATTCTATTTCAAGAATTCCCTTAGGAAAAGCTGGTTGTCATATCTTCATCCAACAATCATCTAGATCATCCCTTAAGGAGAGGAAGACTCCACAAGAAAATACTCATGTGCGCATTTGACGTTGCATAATTTAATTTATAAAAACGATAAAAAATAAAAAAAAGTCCTGCGAATGACAGAAACCAGATCATGAAGACTCTAATATGTGACGATCATGACTTTAATACTTCATTATCTGAAAACAGTGCTGCCTTTATGTGTTCTGTGTAGCTTCAGGAAAGTTTGCGATTATGAACCTGCCTTTTTTTTTTTTTGGAAAACCAGCATAAGGAGTCCATCGGAAATACTGCAGTGTGTGAATCATAAAAACACCCTTAAACCAAAGCATCAGTCTCATTGTTCTATGTCACTGTCTCAGAACATCTTTGTTTATGCGATCTGAAGGTCGTGTCTCTTCTCTCGAGAGTCTGGCACATCTTCTGAGGCCGCCTGACACAGAGGTGTTTACTCGGGTTTCTCTTATTGCTGCAGTTAACACGCTGATCTGTGTTTGTTTCCATATCAAGTACATGTTCCAATGGATAATGCGCTCAGCGGAAGGGAAGAACAAAAAAAAAAGACTTTAAAAAGATCTCAGTGTTGATTAAATTAAATCAGATTTCATGCTTCCAATTAAAAAGTTTGTTCAAAAACAGACTGCAATCAAAGTGCTCTGGATTATTGAGTCTGTCACTGCTGTATCGCGTCTCTGCAGTTTGCAGATGATGTGGTTCTGTTGGCTTCATCTGTGCACTTGGGCGGTTTGCAGCCGAGTGTGAAGCGGACGGGATGAAGTCAGCACCTCCAAGGCTGAGGCTGGGGATCGCTGCCGGAAAAAAAGGTGGATCGCTCCCTCTGGGTTGGGAGTGTGCTACTGCCTCAAAAGCAAAGGAGTCCAAATATCTCGGGGTAAAACCGAGCGTAGGCGTGGTGATGAGGGAGCTCAGCCAGTAGGTGAAGTTTTCAATTTACCAGTCGATCTACATCCCAGAGTAGAGAAGGATGCATCCAAGGCGCCTTTCTTTGGAGGTCTTCTAGGCATGTCCAGCTGGCAGGAGACCCCGAGGCAGACCCATAACACACTTGGAGGGGTTACATATCTCTTCTGGCCTGGCGACTCCTCAGGATCCTCAGGGCGGAGCTGGAAAGCGTTGCTGGGGAGAGGAACGCCTGGACGACCTCGCTTGGCCTACTGCCCTGGATAAGTGGTAGAAAATGGATGTAAGGAGGGATGGCTTGTTGTTTAGCGCTCACCGAGAGTGATCTATTCGGCAGCTTGACCGTAACTGTAGCGTACAGTATCTGTAAGTTGACTTATCGTAAGACCTCCTTTTTGTCTATAAGTGCTTTAATGTGTCTGTGATTAAAGTTAACTGCCAGGGCCATTTCTGTAGAGCTGGTTTGAAGACCATAATGTGTTCAAAGCCACCAGCTCAGCCGCAATGAAACAATTAGAGTCACTGAGCCGAACTGCTGGTCCCTAATGGCGTTCCCCTCCTAGGCATGAGCAATCAAGACTTATTCAAGGCATGACCAAGGAAGCCAGAGGGGACCTGTGTCAACTCATCTGGCCTGGAAACCCGCAGAGCCCATTCACATTTACTGATCTAAAATCCGCAGAGCTCTTAGGGAATATATGAAGATCACAGCCCATTGGCTTTGGCTGCTGACCCCAGATCAGCACTTCCACTCTGCCCGACTTTGAAGTTCGGCCCCAGATTGCAATGGCGGTTGAAGCCAAAACCTCGAGACAATGAGACTGACTCATTTTCTTCCTCCGAGGGGGAAAAGATTTTGAAAAATGTGGCCACATCTAAAAAAATTATTTATCCATCATTAGAGAGGCACTTATTTTGCATTTCTGACCTAAATACACAAGATGTACAACCGTAGTTATGTATGAGTGGTTCCGTAACTACAGTAAGACTGATTTTTTTGTGTATTTTTAGTTGAAGTTTCCAGTCATGTTATCTATTGTGTAATATTCCGTACATTTTTTCAGCTGTTCGAAAATAAACTGTTGTGAATCATGTAAATCAGTTTTGAGTTGTGTGTTATTGTAAAGCAAACAATATCTGAATTACAATCCTTTCCAGAGAGGGAAGCCCCGACAGCCTTCTTCAGTATTTCAGGGGGGAAAAAGCTGAATATGTGGTGCTTTACTGCATCAAACAAATTGTTTTCTGGTGTGACGAAACATTTTTTCCGTCACGGACGACCGGCTTCCAACATCTGAGTCTTGTTAGGACTGTTACATGGAACAACAGGGCTGCAGGGCGAAGCAATGAAGAGATCAGTGGGTAATTGATCAGCAATAGTTCAATAGTGATTCGTGCTTACTATTACAGCACAGTGATGATTAAACAGTTTGAAAACTTCAATGCAATAAAAGACGGGTAAGAGACATGCTCTTTGTATTTGTTTGTGTGTTTGTCCATGTGCATGGGTGTGTATTGTGTGTGTTGTCATTCTACACCACAAATTCAAACCGCAGAGCCACTGACCAGATGTTTTTTCCTCCCTTTCTCCCTCTCCCTCTATCTCTTGGCATTTTTCTGTCTCTTCTTTTCACTCTCTTTGTTCTTTCTCTGAGAGTTTCCATTTCTATTGCTTCAAAAGTTCCCATTCATTCGTTCATTCATTCATTTAGCTTTATACATGATGACACAACTTAAGACTGTATAAATGACTTTTGAAATGTGATTGAAATAAATCAGGCCAGTCACATTAAAAAATATAACCCCTTCAAATAATTAACATTTTAAAATATTGACTGTTGTCTTGTTGATTTAATTCATCATGTTGTCTATAAAACACTGGTTATCAAAATTGTTGCTCATTCATTTCCCATCTATGGGCTTAATTAATTGGCTAATCAGGTAAGGTTATTTTTCCATTTTAATGCAGCAAAGTGACAAATGCATCAGTGTGAAAAACGAACCTTCATCACACCTAAAAAAATGCACTGCAAGAGTTTATTTGCCTCAACACCATGCTAGTTTCTTCTTCAGAGAGATGTCTGTCCTGGAAAATCTCCTTACAGCAGATTTAGTCCAAAAAAATGTCCAACAGTTTGGCAAGAAACAGAGGAAAGTTTGTGATACGTGAGGCGAGGATCTTTTATCGATTATATACGCTGTATTAAAGAACTACGTTATAAAGTGCTGTCCGTGGTGCTGAACTCTGTCTGCAGGTGTCGACGTGGAGACGCTTTTATCTTTGTAAAGTGTCACTCAAATGGCCAAGTAGACAGTTTCACTAATATCTGTGTCACTGTGATGATTCATACTTAATAAAATGACTGAAAATAGTGAAGCTAACTTCAACATAGATTGTTTGGTTGAAAACTTGAAGGCGTTCAGTTTACCGTAACGAGAAAGAAAAACAATATCAGCAATTGAGATGCTGGATGAAGGGAAGGTTTGGTATTTCACATTAATATCTGACTTAAAAGATTAATGGATAATTAAAATAGTTGCAGCATCACTCTGGTGGTCTAAGAGATAAGAGGCCAACTATGAGTCCTACAGCTCTCTCACCTACTGTCAACCAGCCAGGAAGAAAAAAAAAACTTATTTTCTGTCAGTCGATTAATCAACTAATGTAGACATGAGCCCTGAGAAAAATTAAACACACTCATTCATGTACACACAGTATTTTATCTATTACTGCCATTGACAATTACACTGAAAATACGATTACACAATCACTGATGACCAATAAATCAAATGATATCAGTATCATGAACCTCTCATCATTACACAGCCTGTAAAAGACTGCGCAAAGCAGTCGATCTACGAATAATCTCCATCAAATCAATCTTTGTAAACTGTCAGTCAGGCCCCCAGCGGGAAACAGGAGGCTGTGAAGTCGATGTGAATGACAGGTTGTTGGCAGAATCTCACATCTGTATAACCTCAGAGTTATCCACGTTATAGCGAAATGCTGACAGACGATGTGTGCAGGTCTTCCTCTAAACGCAGTGACTGTTGCATTGTTGGTGCATCTCCAAAAGGAACTTTTTTAAAATGTTCCTGAAGGACAAATGCATGATGGACTGACACTGAACAAATGAACGATGAAACGCAGCAGGACACGATAACTCAAATCTATCTGCTGCATACCTTGGGCAGGAACCAAGCAGTTCCAGTAATAACTGTGAAACTTATGAGGGGAGGAGAAGAGAGGAAAAGAGAAGAGAAAAGAAGAGAAGAGGCAGGGTCGGAGATATGGTTGTTGTCTGACAATGTGAAAAGGAAATTAAACGATGCTGAAACCAGACAGTAGACCCGGATTCTTGAAAGGTGAAACGGAGCAACACACGTAAGGTACAACTCCCGTCATCCGAAAAACACAGAGATGTTTATCTAAAGATTAAGTCCCAAGTAAAGAAATCACTTGATAGTATCTGTCAAAACAGCTGAGGGGGACTCGGCTCAGCTCAGAAACGCTCTGTGCATCTTCAAACAGAAAAAAAAAAAAAGAAACTCTTGGCCATTATCAGGCACAAGAGATTACACATCATGCAGGGTGCGGGATTCACTCAAGTTTTTGACGGCATAATTAACCCTACAGGAGGTAATTTTTCTAATGAGCATCCCTTTGACCGGAGAAGAAGGACTAATCAGGAAAATTAGCACTTCTGTCAATGAACTGACCATTTATAGCAAACGGCTATGAAAATACATTTGGCAGAAAAAGCTTTGCTCTTGAGGCTCTCGAAGAATCCGAGCAGCAGTGAGGATGCTGCTGGATGAACGACCCCCCTCCTCTCTTAATAAACACATTTAACAATTAATTTAACAATGCCAACAACAATACAGTTTAGGGTGGTGGACAGGTCAAGTCATAATGGCTGCACTGTGCACCTGCATGAACGTGATTGGATGTGAGAGTCAGCTGGTAGCCATGTAGCTGTCAATGAGCCAGAGATTGTGACGCATGAATGAAGCAGCTGGTGCCAATCAGCTAATGCGAGCGTGACTTCGGCGCTCTGCCTGAACTGCTGCTGCATCTTTTATTTATGGATGAATTTGGCGTCATTCATTTAAGTCTAAAGTGTTTAATGTTTACTTAAAACTAGCTGATGCAGTGATATGTCCCTTGCAGTGAGCAGGGACGGGTACTGAACATCAGTGCTGTTTTGATACGGTCCAAAATTTGTCTCAGTGTAGAAAACAGATGATCTCCGTCAGACTCTTGTTCACTTCTTCTCTTCTTCAAATGCTTTCTGATATAAAAAGAGATTCTGCCAGTTTCAGACTACTGTATTGGCAAAATTATTATGATGCTGCTCAAGTTTAGAAGTAACGGCAGCATTTAACATGTGAGAACTTTTACTTCCTTTATTAAATGAAAACAAATGTTTTGTAGAGAAATGTTCATATTTTCCATTTCAGAACATTAAAAACAAGACAATTTTGGATACTGTACGTACCAAAACTCAGGTGCCTCACCAAGAGTATTAGAAAATTCCACACAAGACTCAGTGCTAAATGGGAGGATGGAAATATTAGAAAGAGAGACCTTATTGCTCTGCAAAAGCAAAGAGATACGAAGGAGAGGTTTTCTTTCGGACCTGCTCTGTTCAACTGGTGGGGTTTTGTCTGGGAAGGGGAGGAGACAGAGAAAAGGGGGAGAGAGAGAGGGAGGGAGAGAGAAAATGGGGTGGGACAGATCCCCCCTGCACACACGCACACACACACAAACACACATGTACGTGTGCAGACACACACATGCACGCACACATAAATGCGCACAGCTCTTCAAAGCCAAGTGGTTTTCATAGACATCCAATTACACTAAGAGATGACATCTGGGGACTGCAGCAGATAAATAAGGTGAAAGGAAAGACAAGATTCAGTCACCTCAGAGAAACTCCAGATAACCAGAAAGAGCACCGCTGATAGAGATAGGAGGGAGGGAGAGGCAAAGGAAAGAGGGAGGGGGCCAAAAGAGAGGAAGCCACACACAGGAGGAAAGAAGAGAGGCAACGCACTGCTCCGGCGCTCAGACTCCGAGAGGCAAGGACAGAGGAGAGATAGGGAGCTCAGCTCACTGACAAGACGCACAACAAGAGAGGGGCAGAAAGACGAGAGCTGCCGGGCTCAGTTACACTCAAGTAACTTCAAACCAGCTCCGACAAACCAAGAGAAACAAAGAGAGAAAAAGAAGAAGAAAAGAAGAAAGTCTGGATTCTGTGACTTTTTTTTTTTTTTTTGCCTTACGTGGATTTCTCTGGACATTTTATGAAAAGCAGCAATAATCCTGTGTTGACTTCCTGTTTTTATTTATTTATTTTGAGCTGAGCTGTTTGGCATCTTTCGTCCAGACCTCCTGTTATCCACCTCCCTGGACTGGAGAAGATAAATGGCTTTAGGACATGCGTGTGTGTGAGTGCGAAGTAGATTTTAGAGATGTACATGAATGAGCTGATAATGTGCATCGCTGTCTTTGCATGTAAGTGTACATTCAAACTTTAAAAAGGGATTTTGAGTGTGTGTTTGTGTGAGAAAGAGGGAGAGAGAGAGAGAGTAATCAGAGAGCGTCAGCTTTTGGAGGAGAGAGAAAGAGAGAAGGAGGTGAGGTCTTAGAGGCGAGCCCCCCAATTGTTCCCGTTGCGAGGTGATCTGAGTTATGGATGTTGACGCATTCCTGCGGCGCCGCTGAGGAATAAACAGCACAGGGGACTACAGCAGAGTCGGCCACAACACTGCAGGCTTCGCCACCACCAACAACCGCGTCGCCATCATCATCACCGATAATACTACTTCTGCTACCACAATCCCCTCTACCGCAGTCAGATTGTCTTTACTCCAGCCATTACAGGTCCCAGTGAGGTTGGGGGTCCGCAGACAGAGGAGGTGCAGTCGGTCAGTCAGGGGGAGTTTCTCCCACTCTCGCTCCCTCTCCCTGCACCCAGCTCAGCATGCCCCAGCCCCTGAGCACCTCCACAGCTCTCCCAGCTCCACTACCATGTGTAGATGGACAGTGACACAAGGTGCACCGGTCGCCTGGTTCTCCTCCTGCCCCTGCTGCAGACCTCCTCCACTCCTCCTCTCCCTCACCGTCCTCCTCCTGCTTCTCCTGCTCGGACCCTCCTCGTCCTCACCCCTGTCCGCTTTGTCATCAGACTCTGAGAGGAGCCGCTATGCACCGGGAGCGACGCCTCCTGACATCTTCATCTCACACCCGCCACCTTCCTCGTCACCCGCGCCGCTGCACGCATCCTCGGCGAGGTTGCCACGGGCGACCAATGTGTCGTCGTCCTCGGCGACCGTCGTCGGGCGCCACGTGCGGAGCAGCTACAACCATCTGCAAGGAGATGTGCGCAGGAGGAAACTGTTCTCCTACCAGAAATTCTTCCTTCGCATTGACAAGAAAGGAAAAGTTAACGGCACCAAAAGCGAGGACGATCCATACAGTAAGTCAACTTAGTTACTTTTTTTTACTGCATTTCATTGGTTCCTGACATTTTATGCAGTATATAATCGTGGAAAAAAAACAATTTCTGACAATTTAGAGCAACGTGGGAACTTTTCTTAATTATTATTTCCTCTTTGACTCATATGTTGAACTAAAAATTCATAGAGAAGCAGCTGAATGTAGAAGGGGAAGTAGAGGTCACGAAGTTTGCGATGGAGCTTTTTCAAATCTGTCAGAGTGAAGTATAACAGCGGATGCAGAGATTTTCTCACACTGCATCTTGTGTTTGTTTGCTTGCTTGTTTATCTGCAAACAGAGCGTATCCTTTTCTTCCCACCCTGGGAAACTGTGCACATTGTGACTGGACAGCAGAACAAATAACAGAGCTGCACGACTCTCAGCCTTTTCACCATGTGTACAGGCAGGCACACTCGCCTACAGAGTTACAGAAGGCAGAGCATGACAGTGGCAAAGGAGAGGAAAAAACAAAATGAGTAAGCCAGGAAGATAAAAAAAAAAAAAATGATGATCCACTGGAACCAATTACAAACTGCCCAGAGAAAGTTCTTCTTCTTTGAGGAAATATCTAAAACACAGCTATTACCAAACCCCTGGGGAGAATGACAAGTACACTTATCCCTTGCTGCTGTTGTACTCTAACTATAATAGTAGTGGGCATATGCTAAGTATGAGGTTATATGGACTCAGATGTAAAGTAATAACCATGGCATTTCTGCTCCCTTTTCCTCTGGTTGTGTATTTGTGGGCTGTGAAATATGATTTTAACCTTTATTTATCCTGAGAAGGGTCACTGAGCACACATGCTCTTTTGTCAGCACCGCTCAGCCTCACATTCGCACAGCTACACTCTCTCACCCCGGGCACACTCCCAGCTCTTAGTCCTCCACTGTGAGGCACTGAGAAACTCTACTGGCACCTTTGAGGCACCGTGAGATACCTGAACTGCTTTTCAGGGAGGAAAGAGAGTGACTGCATGGCTGAATGCAAAATGCAGCATTTTGTGTGATAAAAGAACTTAAGATCGAACGTGTGCTGACATGAAATTATGGTGAGAGCCTCTCTTTCTCTTCAGTTGCATAAAAACCTGACAGTACCACAACAGCTTTGTGGCAGCAGGCAAACCTCAGCCAAGCATCTAATCTGCACCTACACATGCAAATATAATCACTTTTACTTGCAAGGGTCATTTTGATCACTTATAACTGAGAATCATTCTGTAGGCCATAACTTTATCTTTTTGGTAAACACATCTGGACAGTCTCCAGGACTCATCTGGTCTCTGCGCAGCTCAAAAAAGCTGCATCGCCCGAAGGCCCATTGACAGTAGTTGTTGAGGGAGAACAGAACATCACTCCCACTTTTACCTGCCCAGAGTTTCCCCACCAGTTCACTGAATTAAATGGGTGCTGTCCAAAACATGAGCTAATTTCTTAAAGATTATACAACTGGTTCTCGCTGCGGTACATCTACTGTATGTATGAATCTGTCAGCATGTCAAGAGTGTGTGTGTGTGTGTCTGTGAATGCAACCTTCATAAATAGATCTTTATCACTCACACACCTTCGCACTGTACACATGTCATAGGTTTGTATGCGTCTGTCTGCAGTGCTGTACAAGACTCTCCTGCTAAGAGCGCACACACACACACTCACACACACTCACACACACATACACACACATACACACACGCACGTTTGAGCACAGAGAGGCCAGTCTTGCACATGGCCTCCATATGGCAAAGCCCACTTTTATTAGGGCCAGGGCCAGTGTGAATATGTGTGTGCGCGCGTGTGTATGTATGTGCGCGCGTGTGTGTGTGTGTGTGTGTATGCCACTCAGACACCAAGGCTCTGCCAGACATGGCTGAAGGAATTTCAATTAGCGTCTCTTCCTCCCTCCCCTCGCCTGCAGTCCTTTCTGACACACACATGCACATGTGGGGACACACACACACAAACACACAGACATACGCACATTTACACACATGCACATAAAGAGCTCAACCATTAGGGTGCAACGTGTCACTAACCATAATGACATCAGGTCATGGCATTAGAGGCACAATCCATCAATTTCAACAGCTCTGGTCACTTGATTGTGGTGGGAAATAGGTAAGAAGAAGAAGAAAATACCTTAAATATGAGGCCAAAGAGGCAAAACCTTTTGGGCCAAACTCTGTCTTGGCAGCATTTTTAATAGGCATTTCATGGAGCTGTATCTACCTGATAGCGAGTGCAGATGTTCAATACGTTTCAGATTAAGATGATAGGTGTAAATCTCGTGATAAACTGGAGAGGTCTGACTTGTGTGTCGACAGTGTTTGTATCTATGTGCGAGCCTGCACGCGCTGCAGTTTGCACGCCACCTCCTGCTACTTTGCATGTGCTCTGAAAATCAGCAGAGAACAAATTGTACCTTTCAAACCAAACCAAACAGAGCATAATGAAATTCTCCTCGTCTAACCCGAGAACATGGATGTGGCATTTCACATACTAGATGTTGTGTTTTTTTGCACGACACACATTGCTGCTCAGAAGCTTCCTGACATGTTTTTGCACATCTAAGTTTTGTATATCCTTTATTTTGCTTATTTCTACATACTCCAGATCATAATATTGTTCATTTATACTGTAAACTTTTAAAGCCGATAGAGCCAAAACAACTGCCTCAAAGCTGCTTTTAGACTTTTAGACAAATTAGTTCTTTGAAGCAGGTTTCTGGTCTTTATGTGCTCATTAGAAACACATGGCCCTTTCGAGATAATGTGAAGTTAGCTTGTGGAAAGCCTCTACGTATAACACACTACATCATTTAATGCATCAACACAACACAGCATACCAAAATTGCTCCAATGTGTCAGAGCAAACTTGCACACATACATATACGACAGTCGATCAAAGACCTTATTTAGCAGAAATGGACCACTTGCTTAGCAAAGCATCAAATTGAAAACTAGAGAGGGGGCATCTGTTAGTGTTGTTATCACGCTCGAGTAGTCTGGTAATGTTCAGGGGGTCAGATTGCAAATGAGAGTCATTAGATGGTGTCAGAGGTGATGAAGAAGTTTCAGCTCCAGCTCCGGGGTCGCGGCTCTCCTCCACGGTTCGGCCTTTCTAATCATCTTGTCAAAGCCGAGGGCAGTACATCATTCAGGGTTTAGGGCCCGTATCACAAATGTGTGCTCGCCGGTGCGTGTCTGTGTTTGTCCGTTTGGGTTCACACGATAAACGCCCATCCGTCCACCTCGTCGCGTAAGGCCTTCAAAATAAGCCACTCCTGGCCTGAATATGGAAATCCCGTCATAAGAATCGCATCGATCCCGCCGCTGACCACGAGAAACAGAAGTGTCCTTGTTTTCTTCCCTCCGCCGCGTCCACGGGCTGTCATATCTTGTTTACAAACAAACGAATAAAGCAATGAAACAAATGGACATGTGTTTGCAGTTGGACCACAGGCTTGCGGTCGTGCGTAGCTCAATTAGCATTGAATGGTGCCAACTTGACCACAGTTGGAGCTTTGATTCTCACTGCGGCCACACGGATTGTAAAGGCTGCCACACATTATTGTTAACATTAATGACAGAAGACACATCACCCGCTGACACGAATGAATCCAACGCACCACCGATTTATGGAGAGTCTAATACACTGGACGTTATTCTGATTTAGTGCAGGTTTTCCATGTCCGGGGTAATTACACAGGTCTGCCGCCTCTGGTTTGACCCCTACCTATTGACCTGAGTCAGGAAGCTTTGTTAATGGAAAGGTCAGCGCTGCACGTTGTGCATCACTTTTGGCTGTTCTGTTACTCAGCCACTGCTGGTTGTGCATAGTGCAGCTACAAATTTCATTTCATACTTTAAACTGAGATGAATCAGTCTGGTGCTGCGAGACTACAACAAATTTGTATTTCCAGAATATTTGCTTCCAAATTCTGCAGGAGGAAACAAACATCCTCTCCAGTGCCTATTCTCCATCAAAAAAAGTCATTTTATTTCATTTTGTTTATAAGCTAAAAACTTTGGTTCTTAAAATAAAGTTTCTTACAACATGAGAAAAAAATTCTGCCATTGTTATAATATTGTTTCAACAATACAAATCAAATTGTTTCAAGAGGCTTTTACGAAGATTAGTATCTCGAAACAAGACAAAATAAGGCAGATCGCTGCAAACCCACAACTGATTCTAGTAAATTCATAAAACAAGTTGATTTGTTTCTGGAACAAAAACAAGTATTTCACCGCGCTGGCAGATTTTTTCACTTGTTTTGAGAACATTGGATGATTAGAACTCAAAACGACTCGGTGGAGATCTTTGCACTCACACTCCACGTTACAAAAAAAGGAAGGCGCGCCAAGAAATGCCACTTTAATAATACATGTGGAATGTAGAACAAATGTGTGCTTCGAAAACATTTGAATAAGGTCTTCAAAGCCACAACAACGTCTTCATCTTGCTCCTCTGCAATGACTCAGCGTTGTTAACGCAAAACAAAAATGTAACAAGTGCTTGCCCTTTAAAACATCTTTAAATTAGTCCCAGTCTTTTCCATTTCTCTGTTCCTGTATATCTCTACTCTGTTGCCTTACTCTCTTTTGCCTCCTGCGCTCTTGCTTGATGAGCATGTTTGGGGTTCTCATGGGAAAAGGGAACAGTGTGGCCCATAAAAGAGAGTTATGAGGAGGTGCTGGATGCACCAGAGGTTAGTGTCAGCGTTGCTTTTCATTCAAAGCTGCTTTGACATCTTCATGGACTCCTCTCTCCGCAGTGCGCCGTAAATAAAAGTGGTGCGCAAACGTCACCGTGCAACCTTGTTCAGGAAATGCTGAACCTATCATCGAGCGCTCCTAAAGCTGCCAGAGCCAAGTTTAAGGTCCACAATTACATTCAGCTGCACTCTGAAAACAGACAATAAACATATACTACCTGCACACTCCCCTCTGATCCTCCCTCCAAACCCCACTAACATTTTGCTTATGGCTGAGACAAATCGGACGTGCACCCGATGGGTTGTAAACAAAAGTCACGGAGAACCATTCAAGGTAACGAGTGAAATTAGTCGGGCCCTTTTTACTTAATCACCTTGTAAACATCTTGAGAGCTACAATCTGTCTGCACGGAGGAACAAATCAAATATTTTTCTTCATGGTGATGTTTTGTTAATATCTCAAAACGCAGCGAAAGTCTGGATCAAATCATGTCAGGTCTGATTTACGACTCCTTTACTGGAATCAACAGAGCAAACAGAGCCGTCAGTATTCTGCAGAAACATTACATAATATTGATCATCTTATGTAAGAGCAGTGTTATTTTACTGTAACTAGCAGATAGCTGGGGAGTTATTTAATGGATGATGAAACAGAGCCAAAACATTGATAACATGCTGCAAATGACATTTACTGAAGTTTGAATGGCACTTCATGTATTTTATTACATAATCTTTGATGCCTAGAGCCTTTAATGTTTATTTTTTAGACTAAACTTAAGAAAACAGAGACTCTGGACTGAGAAAACCTGCATGTACTGATATGCAGGTTACACTGTGAAGTACTACTGACTTCTTCAGAAAAGCACAACTTTCTGTCTGTGATAAATATTAGATTAGTCTTCACTATTATGATCTCACTTATGCAACAATTTAGTTCAGGGGTGGTCTGCATTTCACTGTGATTGAATAATAAGTAATAAAAATTGTCACACAGCATACGCTTGTAAAAACTGCACCCATTTTGACTTAAAATTTAATCAGACTTGAAACTAACATTTCGGTCAAATGCAAAAAAGCTTCTTTTTTTTTTTTTTTGTCCTTTCCCGTCTCTCACCACTTTCATCAGCACCATCGCCCCTCTCCCACACTGGGGTGAGTGTGAGGGTCCAGAGGTCCAGATGTATGAGTGCCCTTTGACTCCATAACTACCCGAACGTGGTGATTTAAGGAGGACGTCTGCATTCATGCATGTGTGAGGGAGGAAAACAGGCAGTGCTGAAAATTATTAGAACAAGCCTCCACAGTTAATAACAATTTCCCATCAAGATATTGGTTAAGATATTTCAACGCCGTTAAAGTGCAGCTTTTCAGCTCGCAAAAGGGCTCGGTGTTTTTGCCAAAAGCCACCAAGGACAATGACAGGATCTGTCTCATTTTTCCGTCACTGTTTACATATTTCCTATCATCACCGCTTGATATTTTCCCATCAATTCACTCCCCTGTCCATTAATGTGTCAGCTTCAACAAGGCTGAAATAAGAGCCAGATTTCTGTAGGCAGACCAAAGCGGTCCTGCCACAAACCCCACCATTCAGGCACCACCTTAAACAAAAGTCTTTCAGCAGCAAATCATGTTTCTGTAAGATCTTCCGCTTCTTTGGAGCGCTCCGGCTCGGCGAAGAGAAAATGGCTCCAAACATCGAGAGTCAATTACTATCCGCAAAGAATCTTAAGTTGGACATCTTTGTTTTGATGGACGGCCTTTTTCATTGTTTATGTTATGTGGAGGATTCTTGCAGAGTACAATCATAAATATCCTGGAGAGAGAGAGAGAGAGAGAGAGAGAGAGAGAGAGAGAGAGAGAGAGAGAGAGAGAGAGAGAGAGAGAGAACAGGAGGAGATACTCTGACTTACGACGAGGTCTCGGTGATAAACCAGATTTTTAAACAACCATCGAGATTTAGTGTGAATCATCATTTCCAGGTAACTGGTATGTAGTAAACAAATCTGTTGAATGAGCAAATATGTACTTTACAGATGCTCTTATCTGGAGGTTGAACGTTTGGGATACATCTGGGAGTACTCCAGAGGATTTTTTTTTTTTGGAAGTTTTACACACCCGCTGAGTCCACATCAATACAGAGAGGCATGTACCGTATGAATGCAAACATATCGGCCGGCGGCTCAGTTTTTGGCTCATCTCAGCGCTGTCAGGAAACAGTCCAATGGCTTGTTGGTGTCTAAATAACAGATCATTACATTTGGCAACGAACTGCGAAAACAGAATCACTTGGGAGTAAACAGCGATGGGAAAAGTTGTTAGCATCATTTACAGCTCAAAGCTGGAAATTGTGTCGGCGAAACACTTTTCGTGTCCTGTAACGTCTGTAAGTTTCACTGCGAGGAAAAGTGAAAAATAAAATGCAAACATCAACGTAAGATGCGAAACTGAGATCAAAAAGATACTGTAGTTCACTTCACCTACAAGAAAATCTTCTGGATTTCCTCTAAGTTCTTTTCAGCTCACTCTGAGATGACAAGATGATCTTTTGTGTTGTAAAGTGGGCTGAATAGTGACATCTTGTAGCAGGAAACAGAACTTTTTGACACATGTAAACTTACTATGCAGGTGAAAAACTTATTTTAGCTTAGCTTTTAGACCATCAGCAAATTAATCACAATTAAATCATTTGATCAATAAGTATTTAATGTCTTTTTCTGTTTCTTCACTGTAAATTGAATATCTTTAAAATTTGGGGAAGCGTTGGTTTCAGCTTAACTAAAACTAAAACTATAATGAGCCTAAACTGTATTATTTCATTATTTCATAGTGAACGTGTCATTTTGGAGTTTGCCTGGTGCATGTGAAGAGGCAGCATTCATGGCCAGTAAAAGCAGTGGGAGGTGAAGAACAGCATCTGTGACAGATAACATCCAGGCTGCTGCCATACAGACAGCACGTGCTTCAGGAAGAGCCCCCCCACCAAAATACGCACCTCATGTTCCCACTCTTCCATACTCTCTCACTCACCCCTAACCCTGTTACACACACACACACACACACACACACACACACACACACACACACACACACACACACACACACACACACACAC
>JBAJHX010000035.1:16714071-16743989 GCA_037176925.1 Amniataba percoides | reverse complement strand
CACACACACACACACACACACACACACACACACACACACACACACACACACACACACACACACACACACACAGCATGAAAGTGAGGCTCTTAATGGAGTCATCAAAGGTAGAGCTGAGAGTGGAGAGCGCAGTCCAGAGAGGCATCTGGACAGGCTGGTCCGTTTGAACAGAGCAGCCAGGAATGCCAACTAATTACCCTGCGTGTGTGTGTGTCTGTGCGTAATATATGCGCACAAACATGATGCACATGTGAGGAGAGACAAAGAAAGTAAGAGCAACAGAGAGGGAAAGATGCATGGGACAAACTTTAAAATATCTGTGTATGCCTGTGCATAATATTTGTGGTGTAAAATAACAAGATTTCTAAAGCTGAAAGTCCACCGGCAGCGACTCAAACCACAACAGTTGGGCAACATCGCACTGGCAGCCGAACTGTAAATGAAAAATGTGTGAAATGCAGACGACCGTCACAGCACTTTGCCTGAAAACATAACTCCTGCCGTGTCAGGCCTGTGAAATGTTTTGACAGAAACTGGCAGCTTTGGCACTTTATCGTGTTACAAAGTCAACTGTGTTAAAGGAATCACAAGGCTTTTTTTCTTTCTTTTTCTTTTTTTTTTTTTTTTTTGCCCCCATCTCGATCAAATCACCATTAACATCGCTGTGAATTTCTCTTGGTTTCCTCCCAGCTGCTCTTAAACGTGTGTGACATAATTCGCTGTGGTCTCGCTGCTCGCTGGTAAAGTGATCTCGAATTATGCGGAGAGAGATGATGAGCAGCGCAGGCGAGAAACTTGATGCTATCTGTTGGCAGGGCCTCTGGTATTTTAAACGGAGGAGGTTTTTTTCCCGCTCAGGTGATCTGTTTTGTTTGATTTTTTTTAATAATATGGATTTGTTTTTCTTTCCGTGCCTCGGCCAGTTTCTGAAATCACACACAGCTTGAACAGTGTGCGGTTTCGCCTATTTCCGTCCAACGAGAGAGACAGTGATGTGAGTGTTACTGTCAGGAAGGAAATAAAACCATTATGGGGGCAAGAATAAGCTCAATAATACAGTGAGCGCAGGTCAAACAGAACAATCCCGCTAATGAAAAAAATACTGGAGAAGAAACTCATTCAGAGGCGCACAAAGGGCACCTCATGTGCTTAATATGATTCATAACATAGAAATCTAATGTGAAAAAAAACAAATTTTAAAAATAAATCAGTTGACCAAAAATTCTATTCGCAAAAAAACTTTGGCCGTATTGGAAATCAGAAACAGGCCTCTGTTTTCTCAGCTTCGGTCAGAAGCGTCGGCCAGGCGGGCTTTGATGTGGCCACTTAGCGCGGGACGATACTGTTGTCAACCACATCAGTCTAAACCAATGCCTCAACGCGCCTCAAAACACATAATATACAGCAGTTTCCACTCCAACCCAATATCTCCACCAGCACTCACCGAGCGGGCTGCGCAAACCCAGACGTGTTTGTTCTGTCTCTGACTTCACAGACGGCCGGAAATATTCAACCAAACTCCGAGAACAAATAATGCAAAGGAAATAGTTTAATCCTGTTAAAGCCACATGTTTACTAAAACACAGCAGCGGCTCGTCTGCATACGTTTTGCTCTTTGTTTTTTGTATATATGTGGCCAAATACAGCAGACTTTCATATTTTAAATTGATATCTGATTTAAGCGCTTTGGTGGTCCAGTTTCCTTTCTGCATGCCTTTATTCTTCTTTTGTATCTTTTATCTTTTTTTACTGGCGTGGATTTTCTTTTATTTGGAGTCTTTGATGGTCGCATGGACACAAACTCTCGTGTCAAGATGAATACGAGACGTCATCAGTCAGTTGCTGTAGTTTCAGAGAAAAATGATCTTAGTGTTCAGACCTCAACTGATGAAAATCAGATAATAACTCTATTAAAAAAACTATAAAATAAATAAATAACCTTATTGGGTCACTTCTGCTCCATGAAAACTTTCTTTCTTGGATGTCGCATTTCTATTTCACATAAAAAATTGCTCTGCAGAAATAACACGGGGGTTCATCCAAATATCGGAGGATTGGACCCAGAATAAAAGAAGCAAAGCATTTCCAGTCTCCTCACTGGGGGGAGTTCATGACACAAGCTAGTCCGCAAGTGACAATATTTCACAATACAGAGCGAGACACACAGGAGACCCCGCTCACAGCTGGTCACCGTGTCGAGGTCAAGTTGTGAACAACCGCAGTAGAATCGTCAAGAAATCCCCTGGATAAACAGTTGAAAGATTTTCATAACCTCCCTTCACCTTTAGGTTCAGCTGGAGTGTCACTGACCGGGTTTCCTAAAAGGGAAAAATCAGGGACCGTGTGGGGGGTCGGCGGGAGGTCTGCGCATGTGTATGCTCCTGTTTACCTGGTTGAGTTTTTGACATTCAGAGAGGTAAATTTGTCTCAAAAATAACAATAAATTAAACATCTGATACCTTTATGTTATACTAATACTATGGTTACTTGTCAATTAAATTTATTTTCTCAAACAAGGGAAAACACAATCTGCTAAGAGAATATATCAGTCAAAATACTACAGAAGTGAAGCGATTTTGATGTCAAACCACAGTTAAAATGCTCTTAAAACAAATGTACTAAACAATTCTAAGCAATTCCTCTGTTACTCTATCACAGTGTGTGTGTCACACTAAGTTACACTCTTCGAGATCGTATTAAAAACTTGTATGAACTGTCTGCTCAGTCGGATGTTAACAAAGACGTTTACTGGAAAAGTGGGGTAGAAATAAAGGTCGACTTGGGAGGGAGAAGTGAGAGAAGATTTCAAAGCTACTTAAAGAAAATGGTGATAAAAATGGTAAAATGAGACAGTGGGAGTGAGGAATTATTTTGAAAGCTCTGCAGAGATAAGGAAGAGCAAAAAAACTCTTATAATAACCAACATAAGCCAAATAAAGGCTTTTTCAGTCGGTTCATGCATGCAGATTTCCATTCACGTTGATGGATCTGACAGGGTCACGCTGGACTTTAGTTTTAGCCACAAAAACCCATTAAACATCAGAGCGGCCTGTCTGAAGTGGTTAATGAACAGTTTCTTACTGTTTCAAGGCCAGGTTGTGTTTATTTGTACTTGTTGCCCCGTTAGTGTTTGACAGGCAAAGACCCCTTTGGCTTGTTTTTATGAAAGTTGTAGTGTTGCCCTGTTACACACAGGTGCCCGCCTTTGGTAGTTTTTTTTCAAAAAATGTTGATAGCGGAAAATGTCCATACCTTTTATATTAAGTGAAGTCAAAGTGCTATTTGTGCTTTCAGTGCTGGGTCATAAAACTTTTTTTTCCTGTTTGCACTTAAAAACATAAATTCATAATTAAGATGCTGGGCTGAGATCCAAGGGGGCACAAGAAGGAAGAAAAATCACTTTTTGCAGAAAAAGACTCAACACACCAATAAGACTTGAAAGAGTGAAACAAAAAGAGCAACGTAGATCTAAAACAAGGGTTTAAACCATCTGTTAATTACGTATATTTGCATGAGCGTGCATGTCTTATAAAAGCCTGATGTGTGGGTCTGTGCTACAAGCTGGGGTCCTGTTTTTCTCCGTCCCCTTGCCATAAACTCTGTTGATGCAATCTAAGCCTTTTGTTGCAGCCTGGCCTTTTAACTCCCAGGCAGACGGGCTGCTTCTGGTAACTGGTAAAAAGGGCCATAAAAAGAGCCCCGCGCTTTGGTTTTTGACAAACCACATCAAACGGGAGGAGGGGAAAGGGTTTGAACAGGTGGACCGGCCTTTAGTGCAGCACAGACAGATCTCATTTTGACAGATCACAGCTCAGAAATGTCAGCTGTGGTGTGGTGAGATTTGGAACATTTTGAACCCGATGGATCTGCGTTGTGTCGTGGTACACGTCTGCGTGAGTAATCGACTCAACATTTTTAAAAAAAGTGAGCTACGAAAATCATCCTGAAGTTTAGAGATTTAAGGGTTTTTTTTGTCCAAATAAGGGAACCGAAGGAACGGATTAGCACGAGTACACGTCACCCAAAAAGAGTCAAAAACCATGAGAAAAACAACACAGTTAGTCAGCTCAAAGACATCAGGTTCATTTTTATACTCATTTAATGAATTTCGAAATGCAAAACTGCCTCTCATTCCTACTGCGAAACACTGACGGGGGGGCAAAGCAGCACATTTTTCAAGTAATAGCTGCAAATGCAATGTGAGAACAAGAAAGCTCTCAACATGTGGAGGTTCAGAGTGAGGATTTACAGTTAGAAAAGACAGAAGTTTGAGGGTAGATACTCTCAGATGTTGAGGACCGACCTCCTCGAGCCTCATCCAATAATTTCTCTGTCCATTATAAAATCATACCGTGCTCGCACAATGCTGCAAATCTCTGCCAGAGGGCGAAGGAGGAGGAAATAAAGGCAGGAGATGAGCATCTGGTAAAAAGACAGGTATGATTTGAGGCTTAAAGAAGAAATGAGGGTCATTTGGTTTACTTGATATTTAACCTTATCACAGTGAATCAATAGTTACTTGCTTCTAGTGGTCACTGTTTCCTTCCCCCTCAGCCAGTCCCTCTGGGGAGAGCAATTTTGGTACCTTATGCCATAAAGTTGTCTAATCATACATAACTTAGGGGAAACTATATGACTGATGCTTTAAAGTCTCAAAAAATTACAGAAACCGATGGATATGCTGTTCCTGTTTCTCACTGCAGCTTTCAAACTATACCTGCAACCAAGCTCCACTTCCTACTGGCCCCTTCAGCTAATCCTCTCAAACCCCTGATAGTTTTATGGCTTGGTGTAACTGACTTTAGGATGAGAGAAGAAAGGGCCGGCGACCACAGCTTAAACCAGTAATTGGTTCAGGCTTGAAAACCGATACGGACGTCTTGACCTCACGCCAGTCTGGCAGCCGCGGAGCCTCTCTCCGTCCTGTCCGTGTGCCCGCCTGCCTGCCTGAGCTCCCCTGCTCAGAAAAACAAACATCGAACGGAGAAATGTTTTTTCCTGGCTTACACCTCGGTCCCAGGGCACGCAGCCCGCAAGCTACCCAGCAAATGAACAGGGGGCAAGAGGCCGGTCTGAGGTCTGACTGTCACATAGTGAGGGGAAAAAAAAAAAGACGGGGGAGACGACGAGACTGGGGTTCACTTGTGCAGAAGAAACTGAGATGATTCAGGTCTCTTGCAGTGTTTTTGAGCCATTTGAGTGATGCACACAGACCCAAAACATCAAAGCATAAAAATGCACCTTTTGCCATTTTTTTTGGTGTTACAGATCCTTTAATCTCTTCATATTTTACGATAAAGGCCATGATTGTCATCACTGGCACTTAAGAGATTCATTCAGCAGAAAATATTTGATTGACATATATATGAATTCGACAATGCCTGAAATATTTTTAACAGTTTTGAAATATTTGTCCAATTTGTGTTTCTTCTGTCTCTGCAGGTATTTTGGAGATCAAGTCAGTGGATGTGGGAGTGGTGGCCATCAGGGGCCTCAGCAGCAACTACTACCTGGCAATCAGCAAGAAGGGAGACCTATACGGAGCGGTGAGTAGCTTTTCAGGACTGTTTCACACCGACCCCCCTTCACTGCAGCATATCCATTACTTTTAATCCAGAATCTCCTCCACTACAAGGTGTTCAGTGGCCAACACTTGTGCAGCCAAATCTGTCTTAATTAACTTAAGTCTTGCAAAAGAGCCTCTTTTTTTTCCTCCTCTGAACTGCCAACTCTGCAGCTTTGAATTTTCTTGAACTCATTTTAAAAACAATGGACAAGGCTGCAAGACTCTCAATTCCAGAAAGAGGAACCGCGGTTAGTCAGTGTGAGCTCTCCTCTCTGCTACCTACCTCTGCTCTCCAGTCCATTCAGAAACACAATCCTTCAGTTTCTCTATTCTGCTTCAGTCCCTCTGGGGAGAGCAGCCCTTGTTTCGTCTGTTTTCTCTCTCTCTCCCTCCTTTTTCTTCATCTCATTCTCTCCCCTCCTTTTTTTTCTTTTTTCTTCTTTTTCTTACTTTTGAAAGACCCAACTTTCAGCGTGTCTCTCTGGAGCCACGCCGCAGATGAAATGACACACGGTAGAAAAGACAGAGAGGCATTCTGTTGCATGGCCTGAAACTGAATTCCCATGACGTCTTCTGCCGGCGCAACACAAGCCATCGTAGCGCGGCGGCGAAGGGCCGGCGTTCAATTTCACTTGATGGGTTTACACAGTGACTTCTTTATCCGGCCATAATTAAATGAAATCATTGTTTCATTGCGTCGCCTGATTAATACAAGCGGGTGACACAAACGATTATGACTGCCTTCAGGTATGAACATGGATTCCCAAAGAAAAACTGTGAAAAAGTGAAGGGTGTGTGATAAATTCTCTGTGTGGTCAGTCTGAACAAAATTAATCATGTTCAACAGTTATTTTGCCACTTAATGTTGAGATTTACTTTGTAAAGTCTGGCCAGGAAGTCACTTTGTAAAAACTGTGCTGACATTATTTTCATAATTCATTTCCATAATTTGATGTCACTTATGATTACGTTTTCTTTTATTATCCACTTCTCAAACACACACACACGCATAGTTTGGTCGTTTTGAGCACCAGCGTTCGTTAAAAAGCTGCACAGTGTCTGTAAAATATTCTCATTTTGCTTTGGGAACATTCAGTTTTACTTCTGGAACCAATTTGAACAGCTGTGGCCAGATAGAGAGAGAGAGACTGAGTTATATTGTGTGTGTGTGTGCATGTGTGTGTGTGTTCAGTGCAAGTACATTTCTGCTCATGAATATCAACCGCATCCAGTTAACTGGCTGTTTAAGCGACGTTAGCCTTAAGCACAAGGGCAGCTTCCAGTAAACTGACAAATGTTGCTCTCTCAGATCGTTTTCTCTTTATTTGCCAGTGGGTGGTCACTGCGGTGAACTCGGCCACAAACACAGTGTCACGATGCTCTTTGCTGGTACAGAGCCCAAAAATTTAAGACGGTCACATTTCGTGCTAACCTCTCTGCCCCCGTCCCCTCAAACACTTAACCTCCACTCGCTATGACACTCACAATATCTCCATTTATTCAGATTTGTTGTCCACCTTCTGCAATTTGGCCTTGATTACGCGGAGGATTGTGCAGCAGAGTCTGGCTGACCGTTTGTTGATCCATGTTGCCAGAAGAAGCAGAATATTAACATGTTGAACTTCATGATGAGTAACCATGAAAACATCAACAACAGAAAGTAACAGCAGCAGTCGACGGTTTCCTGATAACAACTGAAGCCAGTCATGACTGTAATAACAAAACTCTTAATAGCGAAACTGAAAGAAGAAATGAGGTCAAGACGTAAACAGGAGAAGATTCAGATTAGCTGAAAGCTGAGCTCCATTACTCTGAGAGGTTAATAAATCAGACACAAGTGAGCAACCACAGCTGTACAGTGCAACAGCTGTATGACCGTGGGATTAGTTAGAGATCAAAAAAGGGCAAAATGTGACCCTCGGAAATCCACAAACTTCAAGCAGCATCATCCAGGTTTAGAAATAAAACCATTTTTACACCATGAATTGTCACAGGGCTGTAACCAAACATTATTTTGTATGATTTATTAATTGTTTGGTCTGTAAAATGACAGAAACGACCATCACAACTTCCTAAAGCTCGAGGTAATACCAAAAAAAATCTCATTTTGTTCAACCAGGAGTCCCAAGATTTTCTGTTTAGTGATGTACAAAGAAATAAAGAAAGGAAGCAGCAGATCCTTCAGAATTCAGAAGCTTGAAAAATCTGTTTTCTGCCATTAAAAAAAAGATTAATTACAGTCTGAAGTCTAAAACGTATTCAGGCTCATGTACAACCACACATCCTGAATCTCTGCTCAAAGTAAGCAGGAAAAACTGGAGGGTTTCAAATCTTTGTCTGTATAGAATCAGAGGAGAAAAGTCAGCACCAACAATGAATGTCACTCTGCTCGGATTTATTCTGCACATCTGACCACTAACTCTCCTTGTCACCCCCCCTTGCAGAGGGACTTTGGTCCGGACTGTCGTCTAATTGAACGCATCGAGGAGAACAAGTACAACACCTACGCTTCGGCAGAGTGGCGCAACAAGAAGAAGCACATGTTTGTGGGACTGAGCGCCAATGGCAAGCCAATGAAGGGGAAGAAGACGCGTAGGAAAAACACAGCCACTCACTTCCTGCCCATTGTGGTACAACCACGATGATCGGACATATCAACCACGACAGAGGTGTCGGACTTTTCTGGAGTTACAGCGACGGCTACATTGGCCAGGTCTGAATCAGATCTGAATGATGCACTGAGGAGGAAAAGAATGGAAACCTAAGGACATGTTATCTCTCCTTTTGGATAAAGACATTTCTATTTTTAAAGAAAGAAATAAGATATATTGCTATACAATGTATATATTATTTTCCGTTTTAAGTTATCAAGTACATCGGCACAGTAGAAAACATGAAAAGAAATTACTTCTGTGCCAAAATGTGATTAGTAACTCACATTTCTAGATTTCTGTACATGTGAAAAACTTGACTGGGAAAGAAAGTAGACAGGAAGGAGAGCTGATGATGGAGGATGAGAGGAAGGAGAAGGAGTCGAGATGTATCAACACAACAGCAAGTCTAACACTATCATGTTTTTTTCCTTTAAATTTATTTATTTTGTGTCATATTTAACAAAAAAAGAACAAAAACACAAAAAAGACAAACTCTTGTCTTTTTTTACCATTTATGCTTCTCTCTTTGAAATACTAATCACTGAATAAATATAAAAAATATATTTGTCTTTAAGTTGTTTGACTGCCTTTGAATCCTTTTAGACATCTTCAAGGTTCAATTATTGGTTGTTGGTCTTGTACATACGCAGCAAACAGATAGAAATAAATACATGTATGAACAAAGCACTCGAAGGAAATTCTTCAATCAGCTGGTAACTGATTCACTGTCGTCCTTTAGAATCACCACACAAAGTGCTGGGAATAAATACATAATGCCATTTGATACTGGTGTTTCATTAAGTATTATGATGTTTCTGAGTTCCCATATTATTTTGAATTGTAGGTTGATGAAATATTTTAATTCATGCTCAACTTACTAGTGTTTTTCTGAAGCTTTCAACCACATCAAGGCCTTCATTTGTCGATGGACCTTGCTCAGAATGACCCGTCATGCTAAATTACTTTGGGGACTCTGAAGCATCCTAAATCCACTTTAAGTAAGCAATCAGTGTCCATGACAAACTGCGAGCGAGCAAGCGGAGAGCTCTTAAAACCGAGATGCGAATTGGGAATCTGCAAGAGATTAAGGCTTTTGAAAGGAGCCCAGCAGACAACTGGTTGATGAGCTCAGGGGGTTTCATTTCTCGCTGCAAAAACCTTACAAGTACACATGGCAAACATGGCTTCCTGGAGGATAAACACTGTCTTTTATGTGATAACAACAAAGACAAAACAGGCTTTAGAAACGGCCGACGTGCGTGCACACACACACACACACTTGTGTGCACGGAGACACACTTGTTGGGCTGCTGGGGAAAGAGGTGTGTGTGCATCAGTGTGGTCTAGCAGCTGGGGAAAACTCCTCCTTGACCTTACTTGTCTGAAACCTGTTGCTGTGCCCCCCCAACACCCCCACCCATCATCCCACCCCGCCCCCGAGACAGAGACAGAGAGACACATGGAGCGGGGCATATGGTGTAACGTAAATATCACTCCCTTGTTTATCACCTGATTCTAATTAACTATGATGTCATGTTTTTCTTTATTCTCCTCTCGCTTTCCCTCTCTTTTACTTAAAACTTTTGCCTTCTCCCGCCGTGTTGTTGCCGTCTGGGTCCTGATTTTCCTCCCGCTCTCTTTGTTTTTCAAGCTTTTGTCATCTCTCTGTAAAGTTCAGACAGACTCCAGCAATTAGCAGGGATCAGACCTGGAGCAAGGTTATCACACACACACTCTCACAAACACACACACACACACACACACTTCCTCTGCCCAGGGCTGCAGCAGTTGTAATTTGTTCATTGCATCCATCACTTTCAGCTCTCTGCCATCTGTTTCTCTCTCTCTTTTTCTCTCCGAGTGCAACTTAATTTCTGCATATGATCCACCGGAGTCAGTCCGTCCTGTGTTTATTACAAAAAAAAAGTCCTCAATCCTATTTTTTGTGTGTGTGTGCCCAGGAATCCTCTCTGCCTAACACTCATGTCAAAACGTGAGTAAGTATGATGCATCAGAGGGAGATTCAGATTTCCTTTCATCCTCCCAGGGCATCTAGTCCTTTGTTTATATGATTACTTGGGTGTTCTGTAAACGACATATCAAGTACAATTACTTTGAAATGTGTTCAAGACACTGATCCCCCCCCTTCTCCTCTCTCCCCCTTTTTTCTCCCTCCCTCATAAAGTTCAAGGGCTGGCATTCCTAAGCCAAGATGTCTTTATTATTTGGTGGTACAACCTCACAGATCTGCATATGTAAAAACCTCCCGTCTGAGTCTTTATTAGAACATGGAAATCTGGACTCTGGCTCGCATATTTGAGATGAATCCGTCCACTTGTTCATTCGGGGGACTTGGATTAGCGTGCGCGCACATAGCATGCATGGACCCCACCAACCCGCCCCCTTTGGAATAGCTTGATGTATTTTTATTGCGACTTTAACATGACTTAATGTGCTCTTGCCTTTACCCGTAATGCATAACAAGGCCAGACTTTGAAAAAGCTCGGCGTTTATCCAAGACAGATGTTCCGCGCCGGTTATCGACCCCAGTCTGTCCGTGGAGCGGCACCGGGCCACGCGTCGTTTCTCCCGTTTCTGCCGCGCGCCAAACAAGTTTCTACAAAGCTGTTTGCCAATGTCATTTTTCGGTGTTGTGCTCGGGTATGTTTGGTTAGTGTTTGGTTTGTTGAGGCATGCGGCGAGGCTCAGTATGCGGTTTCTGTTTTGACTACATCAGGATCTATCGGACCTGTGTCGGACCTCAAATGAAACGTACACCATCGGCTTCACACGTTCACAGCTCCTCTGTTTGCTCAGAGAGTCTTGTGGCCGTGCGACCTGACCGCAGCAGCAGCTGTGAATATTTTACTTCCCGGGGAGAAGGAGAGAGAGAGAGAGAGAGAGAGAGAGAGAGAGAGAGAGAGAGAGAGAGAGAGTTAGTTTGTGGAGGAGGAGAAGGAGAGGTAAATAACTGAAAGAACCACAGTCCTGGGGGCATTTACGGCAGTCGGGGGGGTGAGGGTGGGGGTGGTGGTGGTGGTGTGTGTGTGTGTGTGTGTGGGGTGGGGGGGTGGGGTGTTTGCTGAGAGGGCAGCAGCTTGGACGGGATGCCAAAGGGTGAAAGGAGGGGGTGAGTGGCTGAGAGGAAGAACGGGTGATGGGGGCGATTAAAGGAGTTGCCAGAAAATTTGGGGTTGGAGGGTTGGAGGGTGTGGGGGGGCTTAAAGGGGTATTTGCAGAGGTAAAGAGGGTTGGGGAGGGGCAAAGGGGCTCGGGGGCAATCATTGGAAGCAGACCAAGGGAGTTCCTGGAAGCCAGGAGGTGAAGCAGGAGTCCTCCTCCTCCTCTCATGTTCAGCCTCTTTTACTTAATTTCTTTTTCCCCCCATCGTCCTCTGTAGCTCAACCACCTGTAATTACCCCTCTTGTCCTCGTTGATACTTAACACCTTTACAACTTGCCTGGAAGCTGAGAGTATTTTTTATATCAATAATATATAAGTGTAAAAGTAAAACTGCTCACAAGAACTATCACAAAGCTCTGAAACTCCAAAGAGTCTTATAGCTTCACATAAATCACAGTTTTGGTTTTATTGCCTGAAGTAGCTTGAAGGGTTTAGACTCACTGCTCCAGGTAACCCTGTTTTAGACAAATGCAGCCAGGTCAGAAGTTGGTGGAGGCCAAATTATAATTATCCAGTGGTTAGAAACATAGTCTACTCAGAGTATGATGGTAGATAAACACACACACACACACACACAATGTCTTAAGTCCAACTCACACAAATACTTCCAAATCTTTACCATCAAAATGGAAAAAGTGCTTGGAGGAAATGGAGATAATGGAGATAGATAGATAAATGATTAACTTTGAGCCAAAAAAACAACAAAACTAAGACGAGTTAAGAGGAACAGAGGAGTAAAATGAATGATGTTTGATGAGGTTTTAGATTTTACTATTTGGAAATGTGTTTCTAATTGTTTCCAATATCTGTTATTTGACATTTTAATATGCTTTTGTTGAAAAGCCAGCCAAAACCTCTAAAGAGAAGTTATTTGCAGATGCAGTGGAATAATAATAAAATAAAAAGTCTAAATATTTATTTATTTTCTCCTTTTCCCTCCTCTGTAATTCTTCTCACTTTAGCGAGATGCACTTCAACAGCTCGATGTTTAAATATAGAAATAAGGATTATTCCATCTCATTTGTAAATGTGCTTTCACACACACACACACACACACACACACACACTGTCACATCAAGTAGCCCCCCCCTCACTTGCTCCCCTAACACACACACACACCTACACACACACAGCTCCCTGCGTTTTCCGTCTCCCTCTCTGTTCTGGTTCAGAGGCGACCTGTACCTGGAGCGCAGCCTCAGCTCCATCCTCACATCTCCAGAGGGCTTCAAGTTTCCTGCAACAGGTGGCTCAAACATTTGCCTTGGCCAGCACTGAGGTGAGGCCTCTGTTTATCGCTTCGGAAAGAGTGAGGAGAGTTTGGGAGAGGGAGGGTAAGACAGAAAGAAAAAGACGTTTTTTAAAAAGTGATAAAGTTAAAGCGTGTCAGGCAGGAGAGAGAGAGATTCGGGGAGAGTCACCCCGACATGAGTCCTACAATGTGAGTCACTCAAGTGGAGCATTTTCCATCTTAATGCATTTGCTTCTTGGAGATAAAAACAAGAATGTAAACATGTATTTTGTACTAATATTTAAGTCAAGGCTTTGATAAATCTATGAAACATTTTCCAGAGCTCGAGCCAGAGCAGGGCCAAAACCCCAAAATTAGTCTCCTCTGCACTTTTTTTTTTCTCATCTCATTCGTGTCTCACTCAGTTCATTTTGTTTCTCCTTTCTCTCCTCTGCTCTGCTTTACCTCTGCTCTCCTTTCCTCACCTTTCCTCCTCCAAACCCCCCACCCCTCCACCCACCCCTCTGCTCTCCAGAGGAATATGCCTGCAGCCTAAATGAAAATATATTTGTTGTTTTTGTTGGCTTTCTCTCCTCTAACTCCACTGGCGTGATTTAGCCTCAGACCCAGGGTCGCTGGAAGCGGCTGTGGCAGCAGAAAGCTTCTATTAGTCCTTGATCACTGGCTGCCTGACAGGAGAGTCAACATGCAGGGCATTAGGGCCTGACATGGGATCAAATAAAGACTAATTTACTGGGTGTCTGTGCATAGTAAAACCACATTAACCCTTCCCTTACCCAGTTTTGTTTTTTAATAAATCAAATTAACTGAAATGAATCCATTAAACGAACAAGAGGAACAATTTATTTCTATTGTAGTAGTTAATATATTTTAGACTGGTTAGACAGGCAGCAGATTATTAATTATAGAAAATGTACATTCTGTACAAAATTATATGTAATATTTGTTTCATTCAAATGCAGAATCACTGCCAACTGGATTTCTATGCCATTGGAGAGTATTTGCTGATTTAAAACAAGGATTTGGTTGAATGTTGTGTTTACATTGCAGGGTAAAGATTTTGATGCAAAGCACTACAAGCTGTTATGATAGAGAATACCTTTACCATCTGCTGTTGATTCATGTGGCTTTCCAAGTACAAAAGTGTCTTCAAACAGATTAAAATCAGAATATCACTCTCCCTGGGGGCACTCTTAATGACACAGACCCCCAAACTTGATGTGAAGGTGTTTGTGGGATGAACTAAACACATTTAGACACATTTAACTAAAATTACCAGGAAGTGATAATTCGCCTTCACAAGGTCACTGTAGGCACAATACTGTCTCTGTTCTTCATCGTGTACCACAGTATGAAACAAAAGTACCTCCAGAGCACCTCATCTCTCTCTCATGAAGGTGGCTTTTCTCCTTGCCCACAAATATCTCTGTGCAGAACAGCTATGAACAATATCTATAGATGCCTGATTATGTAAAACAAAGATGAACATATTTTTAAAACATATATATGGATAGCACTTTGAAGTTCTGCATGAAGACATTAAATGTAAAAAATTAGTTACGCAAATTGGATTTACTTTCAATTAGTCTTTGTATAAAGCACTAATAAATCCAGCATGTAAGTGTATTTCTTTAATTCCAAATCAGAAACTTTTTATATTATGACACTGGGATTTAGCAGCTTTGTTGGAAATTTGTGTTCTCTGAGTGTTCTCTAGTTCTTGGCTTGTTTGTTTGCTTGATTTTTTTTTCTTACAGCACACAGTAGTTGTGAGAGTTGAATATACCCATATGCTTTTTTTCCTGGTCAGAGTGCTGGTAATACTGTATGAGTGGCTGCGGCTGAGGTTGGTGTGTTACATGTGCAGTCAGAGTGTGTGTAAAGTAAGAACAGACTGAACGTGCTCAACATGAGTTAAGGTGGCAAGAGGAGTTGAGTGTTTCTGTGGTGGTGTGGGGAGGTTGCTGTGGCGTAGGCCTACAACAGGATTGTGGCAGAGGTAAGGTATTTAAGCGTGTGTGTGTTGACGCAGGTTTATTTTACGTTTGCATCGAGTTGGTCTTACAGCTTTTTTAAAATCTATAAAATGCAAATAAGAGTGTGAACTGTGCTTTAAAACCTGCACGCTGCACCCTCCAATGTGTGTTTCCATTTCAAAATGTGCATATGCAAGCTTAGCAATCCTGTATTTTCATTTCATTTTGCACATGAAGATTGTGTGGAGAGGCTGTGTTTGCACTGTGATCAACACAGGAGAGATTTACAACAGTCATTATTAACAAAAATCACACAACGAACGACTGTGGTGAAGTCTCCCGGTCTGTGTTTCAGTTCATTTTTTGGTGTCCGACCAAATAGAAAATGTAATATATTAGGTTCCCCTGTCACATATTTAGCTGATAATTACATCATGTACCCGGGAATCTTGACTACTCGCTAATGTCTGTGTGAGTGGGAGTTATTAAAAGTGATTTCTGTTTTCAGTTTGTTCTCGTTTACTCCCCCTTGAGCTAAACTCCCACTGGCTGTCGCTACAATTGAGCTCATTCTTGGAGACTCTTGGACAAGTCTGTGACACACAAGCCAAGAAAATCAACACATTTGAGAAAGGGAAAAAAAAAAGCACAAAAGAGGGACTCAAGCGTCGACTCTTGAAACCTGTCACACATGATCATTTGCAAAGACTGCTGGGCCTGAGTATCCCTCGATCCGGGATTTAGCTCAGTGCCTGGAATGTCTGGTATTGTTGGGTGCACCACATCGGGGGTTCAGATGGCACATGGGAACTCACAGATGTATAGAAATGTAGAAAAAAACAGCTTCAGGATGTATGGATCACTGTGGAAAGGCTGACTTACATCATTGTGTATCCACAAAGCTTTGAACATCAGAGGGGTGTCTCACAAATCCAACCTGACATAGTGTCACAGTAAACCAGATTTACAGTCAATGCAGGGACTTAACAGGAGTCCTGCAGTACACACCTGTGGCGTCGTTTCATAGCTGATGTTCTGGCTGTATCAAGATTTCAGTTTTTTACATTTAATCTGTGGTACGAGCGAACGAATGAAACTTTGCAGTCGTAGTATTGGGTTTCTTTTACCGTGACAGAGGGCCATGTTTGAGGTGAGCTCAAGGTTTGCAGTGGAAATTGGGTGCATTAGCGAAAAGAAGAAGATGTTTGATCCTTTTTTTCAGCTTGCTTTACTCGTTTTCAGTCAATCTGTACAGACATTGTGATTTTGTGAGAAAAAACACGACTGCAGTTTTTATGTTCCCTGTGCTTCAGTAGCTGCTGAAGTCCTGATGTGTAGCCGCTATAGTAAACCGCATAACCATTTAACACAGAAGTATGAATGAATATTAACTGCTGACAACAAGGGAAAACAAAAATCCCCACGAGAAGACATTTTGAAGCTTATCAGGAGCCTCTACTGTCAACAGACAAGCGAATTTTGTTCTCTTCAGCAGAGATTCAGCGTTAACATTTATGTTGTTTTAGACAAAACCCGAATTCAAGTTGAAGAGCTGACACAAACAACAAAACCTTTCCTTACATATAAAGTATATCTATTATATTTATACTCTCTTTCTGGACATAGTTGGTGATTTAAATGCACTCCTGACAAGTTTAATCTTTGGTCTCTGTGATGAAGAGTAGCTAGTTGAATTTGATAGACAACTTAACACAGCCAACATTCATTATATGAGCAGTTTCACCACCGTACAACCAATAAGTCGGGGTTAAGTTGCGAGTTAACTTGCTAACCCACAAATTTTACTCGATAAAAACAGGACAAGGCCGTGACACAAGGAGTTTCGTTCATTTCTCTCCCCTCCTCTCCTGCTCTCCCTCTCCGCTTCAAAGTAAAACAATGCCTGCTTCATTTCAACCAAGCATGCTCCAGCTGGGCCTCACAGAAGGGCAATCATAGAGAAGATGAGTCCTGTGATGGTTTGGCTGCGGTGTGTGTGAATGTGCACACACACACACACACACAGACGATGCGGTCCGAACAAGCACAGAGCCCACATGAACACTGATGAGGTTTTCAGTAATGCACTTTGCCTTTCAGCGCAGCAGAAGACATCCCATTGATGTCATATTCTTCAAGCGCTCCATGCCAGTGTATCATCGCTGGACTGCAGACAGCATCTCTGTGGATGTGCATTATAATACAGCTTCAAGATGTTAAGAAAAACAGAGGCACTAAAGGCCGAGTCCAAATCAGCAATTCATTAGAGAAAGAGGACTATTTTGGGATGTGTTTACGCTGAAATGATAATGAAACTGCAATCGACTAATCAAAAGCAGGCAAATAAACAGACTATGGTGAATTATAAACAGTCTGCACACTGCAGCCGTCCTCGTGCAGGTGAGCCAGGACTGTAACGCTACACTTTCATTTTGTTACAGTTTAGACTTTACTTTGTGTGGATCAAAATCTGATCTGCGCCAATGCATTGTAAGAGAAAACCATGTAATCCGTTTATAGCGTAGCGACCCGAGAAGGCGAAAAAAGTGAAAAAAGCTTGTGTTTTAACTTCTTAGCTTAAGAATTAGTTTTACTCCGAAATGATAAGGAGAGGAGTGTGATGATGTCTCAATGCTAAGAGCACCCCAAATGTACATATTACATAAAAAAAGAAGATATCCAGGCAAATGTAAAACACATGTTGGCTCCATATGAAAGCAATAAACAGCTTCTGGCCCCATGTCCCCAATTCCAGCCGTCACACTGTACAGGCCGAGCGTAGATAATAGCGACGACGACTGTCCAAAACACATTTATTCCATTTAATTATTTAGTTGGGGTGCTTTCAAGCCCCCCCAAGGTTATATGAGACGCAATCATTCGCTGTTAATCATGCAGCTTGAAATCCTAATCAGAGTCATGTGTGAAAGCTTAGTGTGATCTTAGTAATGAGTAGATTTTTTTCTATTATATGACTGTCAGGAATTGTTGACAGTCACACTGCAATACTGCCTCATAATGAGAGAGACAACACTATAATTTCATCCCTTCATATTGCGTCTCTTTATAGATATTACAATCAGTAATGGCACACCAACAAAACCACACACATACTTTTAAATGGCCGTCAGATATAGACTTGCACATACACTAAGACTAGAAATTTCATAATTATTTCATCCATGCAGGTGACTCCACTACAACCAGTGTGTTTGCTGCTACAGTAGCTATATTGTGTCCTCAGCAGACACTGCCTGGCTTAGTCTGACTGACTGACGTCCCCGCAGTCTGGCACCCTGATTCACACACGGACGCACAATCCTCACAGCTACAGCTTTAACAAATAAAACCGAAAGACAAACCGATCCGCAGCGCATTCTTGCTCATATTTTTCTAGACACTGTGGACAATAGCACCAGACATTAACTTCAAAACCCGAGCTTAAAACAAGAGAAAACAAAAGGAAAAGCCCTTCCTGAAAAGATTTGGGTTTATTAGACTGTCAAAAATGATGGCCGGCTAATAGGAACCGCAGGTCGCTGGAGACTTTGCGGCCCGGGTGTAATGCAGTCAGCCTCACAGTCTTTTTTTCACTGAGGAGGGAACAGTGGTTATGGCAGAACAAGACTAGGACGGGCAACCACAATGTCACTCACAACTCTCTGCCCAGATTCTGTGTGGGTACATGTGCGAGTGCAAAAAGGCATTTATACGTGTCGTTAAAAGCGCCATTGCTGTGCGCACATCTGCGAGCCGGAACGGCGACACGCACACGAGCGTGTTTTGTCTCTCACCCGTCATGCCAAGCTGCAGGATGACGACTAACCACGCCGCCGTTTGATCACTATAGCATGGAGACTGCGCGGGGACAGTGGTGGCTGCGACTGGCATTCTTCATCCATCCCCTCAGGCCACCTACAGATCCAGATGTGCGATAGCTCGTAACCTACAGTGACTCTGGTGGCGTCTGGTGGAGACCTCCAGCTGTGCAAAGTGTTTTGAGTTTGCAGCTGCTGAATTTGGCGGGAAGTGCAATTTTGCTGGCGTTCTTTAACTTTTGCTTATACTTGTGTGTCAAAGTTTTTCTTAAACATATATATATATATATACATTTTGCATGTGCTTGTGTGTGTCCCATAAAGGATATCAGACTGTTTCATAAAGGGCTCCTAAACGTCGCACTGCTGCTGGCTGTTTGTTTAGAGAGAAAACAAACTGAATGAGACAGAGGAAAGAGACTCTTCAATTTCCTTATCTCTGATTCTCCCTGGTAACTGTCCAATATCCTTGTTTCCAGTGTGTGTGTGTGTGTGTGTGTGTGTGTGTGTGCGTCTCCTCCTGCAGAGTCCAGTATGTGCGACCTGCATTGACAAGCAGCCTCTTTCGCTTTGCTTTCCATAGTAACAACCTCCATATGGCGGGAGTTATGATGTTGTGCTTTTTCTTGCATGAAATGGATCGGATAGGACTGATGACGGCCTGAGCTTTTTCAACAGCTTTCACGGTACTTTACGTCACACACACACAGTTATTGATATGCTTATACCCATGCAAACACTGGCAAATCTATGGTAAACTACAAGAGGATACAGACATATATAATTACAGTTCATATGTGTTCACACACACACACACACCACCCACCAGTGCTTGCTACAGGTTTGGCCCGACCGTGCTTACTTCCATGTGTCTTTCATAAAGCCGGCCTACCCCTCACTGTGTCTTACTCCTGCTCCATCCAACCTCCCATGTTTATCATTTAATAACTCTCTCATGCACCACACCGGACTGAAGTGAGATGAAAGTTCAAGATTTAAATGAAAACTTTCAACTAATATTTTTTTTAAATATAGAGAAAGCTCTTTAAGGAAACAATATAAAGATTATCATCAAACGTGCAATACATCCTGATGTTTTGCCAAACTGATCTTTTAATTGCATTTCATCTTATATAATTATCTTTTAAGACTCTTTAAGACTATCTGTATTTGCTTTGCAGATCTTGCAAAGATGGCAGCATAAAAAGTTGCAGAAGAACTGTGATATGTCTTCAAAGAGGATGAGTATTTATCACATACAAGGATACCACACTGACCTTTTCACAGGTCAAACACACGGCACATTAATGCTGCTTTTCTTTATCTGGTGCTTTTTCCCACCTACACTCACATTTGTTGGAGAACATGCAGCCGTACGTTCGTGCTCCCAGCAGCGATGGGATGCACAATTATAAACGCTCTTAGCTCACATTTCCAGTTTTGGTTGACTCCTTCGGCCTGCCTCCTCGCTCTCCTTTCAATCAGCTCCTCGTGTCTGCCTGCGCTGTAGCTGTCCTCACCCTGACATCTTCCTGGCTCTCTCTCCTCCTTTTCTCTCTCCTGTTGTTTTACTAGCAGAGCTCTCCCGGCCAGATGTACTCTATAGTCTAAGTTTATCTTACCTTGGCTTTAAAACTCAGGTCCTCCACATGATTAAAAAGAGTCAGGGACTGAGTGCAGACTTCAAAAGATGGGGGGGGTGAAGGACCTCAGGGAGAGAAGGAGAGGAGGGGGAAGGAGGGACGGTGGACTGAGTACCTAATGATGACGATACATTTACTTTCATGTGCGTGTTCACTCGCTGAACTGATGCTTCTTGCTATCGCCGTCCGGGAGAAGCACTAAATCTCACTTTGGACAAACAGCGCAGATGTAAAGACAAGTATTTACAAGTGTCCACTCAACCTGCATTAGTTTTATCTGAGTGTATCTAATAAACTGGCAGCCAAGATCACAGTACTACAATAAATCCTCTCTTAATGAATGTTTTAATGGTCGGTATTTATTGAAACTTTATTTATTGTTTCAGAGTAATGTAGACTCAACTGTATGATCATTCTGGAGATGCAGTTTGTGTTAAATTATACTGACAAGAGTTTCTACTATGTTGTGCTCCCAATTATAGCAGAAAAAAAAGAACAAACACAGATATATTTTTGTTTGAATAGGCACTAGAGACAGTAAGTGGTGATACTGTGACTAAAGAAAGCACAGAGTCTGGTCACATATTGTAAAAGACACCAAATCAGTCCTGTTTCTTCTGAGCACCTTTGAACATCAGTCTGTTTTATGTCATCCCCGCACAAACTGCACAGAATACTGTCAATCAAATGAGTTTGTACAAGTGTATCCCACCCCCAGAGTTGAAGGAGTTTTCCAACAAAACACTCCACAAAAAAAACATTTTATGGATCACTGCAGTGATCCATAAATCCACGCACAAGGACAGCCAAAGCAAAATGGCAGGATCCTGTTATTTACAGTGCGGGAGGTACCCCGCGGGAGTTTCCCCCCTTTTGAATTGTTACATGTATGTGGCCACAAACCTTGAGGTGTCTTTGACCTATAATTAAACAAAGCTGGGAGAATGAGTGGTCCAAGCGCCGCCGCCACACTGAAAACTCCCCACAGGTTTGTGATGTGGTCTCGCTCCTAATTCCTGTTTGAGCACAAGTTACTCAGGCAGAATGGAAGCAAAGCTGAAAATGGGAGTAATTGATCGATCCCACAGCGAGTGTCGCAGCTTCGTTTACGAGCTCCGGCATGATTGGTCTACACGCTGCTGTGAGGACTGCTGGAAATAGTATCTCAATCTTGTGTTCAAGGTTGATGAACTACCAGATATCTGATAGCGGATTTGAAGATTTATTGGCAGGTTTATTTATTACCAAGGTTTTTTTTTTTCTTTGTAATTGGATGTGGATGTACATTTACAGATTGATGCTAGAGAACATGCTATATTTCACCAAGTCTCAGGGAGTGTGCTGTGACATTTAGACTCTAATACAGTGTATTTACAGGCATCTGTATCTGTAGTTTCACTTAAAGGCAGCGCGACAAGAAGGTAACATCATCCTGGAGTTCAAGTTAAGCGGATGGAGAGCAGCAAAGTATTACTTGGGTTTTAATCAAAGGTCTTCTCTGAGCTGACCAAGTATCCCAGCCAGAGTTGAGGATATTGAGATTTATCTTCAGTACATAAAAGAAAAAAAAGAAGAGAAAACATTAATACCACTTACAACTGAACATTAATAGACTGCAAACGCCACCTGGAATACAAAGATATTCAACATGCAGCATAAAAATGATTAAAGGTTTTAGAACAATCCATCCCCGTGTGAATAATGAGGGCCAGGAGGCCAAATGTGGGTCCCCTTTTAGCCTCTGAAACTCAAAATCTCCCTAATGCACGTTGAAACACACACGCACCTCAGCTGACTGTAACTGTAAACAGAGCTGTCTGTTGGCCGAGGACGACAGTGGTAATATGCAAATGAAGAGAAACATCTGGCTAATGTCATATTAACTGGTGGGAGCCAACAATATTTCATTTTGGGGATGATGATTCACCTCATGGATCTGTTTGTGTGTGTGTCCAAGTACACCTGCGCATGTTTAAACCATAAAAATGAAACCTTATATCAGATATCAAGTAATGGCTCGCTCTGTACACGAATGACGAACTGAGAGGGTGAAAAATTTGGCTTTGCTGTTGTTGTGTTTAAGACGCATAACTAATATGTTATTTCAAAAGAAAATCAAGTAGAGACGCAAAGCGTAAACCGATCGCCTCCAAAATCACAACATCATACGTCAATGAAATACAGCTGCACACTCTCATGCTGCTCTCCGTCAGGTAGCATCAAGTTTGGAGAGTTTTACATTAAAGGTGCTCAGACAGATGTGACCTCTTGACAACTCAAGGGCTCGACCCAAACCAGGTCCTCGGTGAACTTTGTTCCTCACCTTGTCTCTGGATTGTGTTTCACATAAATGACTCGGCTCTCACTGGATATGAGAGAACAGGCGAGCTGATGTCATGAGCAATACGCTGATTATTCAACCAAAATGCAGCCAATTACTAATGTGAACGTGACATGTTGTCAGAGGCTGGATCCCTCTGAAACGCCACATTTAGCACAGCTAATCCTCAGTTTAGCAAACACTGTTACTTTAATGTTATTTAATCCAGGTCAGCTCAACATTTAGTCTGCTGATTATTTTCTCAATTAATCATTTGGTCAAAGACATTTGTTTTAAAAAGTGTTTAACATACTTCAAATGTCTCATATAGTCTGACCAACAGTCCAAAATCACAAAATATTTCATTTACATTATTATGAAACAGAAAAGATGTAAAAATGAGAAATGAAATATGTATTAAAATTCAAACATTATCTAACTAATAATCAACTAATAGTAAAATCTTTCAGTGCTTTAACATTTTTCCACTCACAATATAAAATAAAATATTTCAATAAATACATGGATGTTAAATTTAACAGTTAATAGATCAGTTTGCTTTTTGTTGTTGTGTCATTTAAGTTCAACTTTTCTGGTTAACTTTTCTGCATTGCTGCAGAGCTCCAAAATAAAATACACGGTACACAGACCTCTTTGATTCTAAAGTAATCTGCAAAATGCACCTACTAGAATAAATGTACTTACATTACATTACGTCTTTTGTATAGGAGACTATGTAGATAGAGAAGATAAAGAGGTGATGACAGGTGACAAATCTCGCCAGCATTTTACACTATAACAACTACACGAGCCCCCGAGCAACGATGCGTGCGTCAAGGTCTCGGTACTCTTGCGGTCCCGCTTCTGACACACGAGAGACAGAAGCAATGCGTGGAAAACTACAAACACCAGCGAATCGTCCAAGTGTGAAGCATCTCACAGAACTCAGCCCGGAGCTTTGGACCGACCAACCTGCTCATCAAAGACAGAGGGGGAATTACCCTGGCCTGGTGAACACACACACACCCACATACAAAACACACACACATTCAGACAAACACAGACACAGGTCTAATGAGTCCCAGCTGTGAATGGTTGCGTGATACAGCAAGACAACAATTAATGTGGAGAGGAGGCAGGACATGTTGACCTACTAAACAGAGAGAGAGAGAGAGAGAGAGAGAGAGAGAGGGAAGGTGAGAGAGAGATGAGGAAGACATAGGAGGAAGAGCAAGAAAACAAAGATGTGACTCACTTTACTACAGTAGAAAATAACAACCGTGTGTAACCGCTAATGGATTACACTAAAAATACGACACTGTTCGCTGTATGTTCTGAAGTTAGACACTGAAAAATAAAAGTGAAATACTGCATATAGTCTCATCCCTCAGCAGCTGCTGGAAGGACGTAAGTCATCGTCGGCTTAATCGCTCTTGACAAGCCCCGCGCTGAAGAGAAAAGCCCCTCTAAACAGAGTTACCATGTGTTACTGCGAAGATCTTACGCAGCTCAGATCGTCACTGTGAGCAGGAAGACTTCTCTCGCAAAGCTTGAAAGTGGAGAAATTACAGGAAAAAAAACAAGTGAAGGCTGAATGTTTGTGTGTTTGAACTTCACTTTGCATCCTTTATTTCACTGCGGCGCTGACATCTCCCAACCCGGAGAATGTGCTCATATCCCCTGTAAAATTTCCCTCGGTGCTGTCAGTGCCTGTATGGTCAGTTTTTCATTATCTGTCAAAGAAGTGCCTGTTGGCTTTTTGTGTGTTAAAAAAGTTTGCAAATCTTGATTTGACATTTAACACAGCAGGTTTGAGGGAATTCGATTTTGGTGTGTTTAACCTCTGTCTGGAAAGTCCGAGTGAAGAAAAGCTGCAGCGCGCTGTTCACGAGCCAGAGCGAACTATTTGGAAACGACCTCAGCCACATTTTTATCTTGTTTTTCTGTTTTAAGTTCTATTACTTTACCAAAGTAATTCTTGACCTTGGAAACAGTAGTTTAACAAAAAAATAAATAAATAAATAAAAAACAACCTGAGACGAAACTTCTGGAAAAGTGGACCTTGAGTTACTGTGGTCTGATGAGTCAACTGTCTTTAGCAACACGAATAAAAAAAAGATTCACATCTTACAGTTATTTAATCAAATCAAACTATCTTTAGCATATAGATAAGAGTGATGTCAGTGATTGTGAAGAAATAAAAAGTTCTGTGCATTAAAAAGTTACTCAAGTGATTTTGCATAGTTGTGAAACCACAAGCTGTTGCATCAGATTTATTTCACGGCATCGCTTGAAATAAGACGAAGCATCAGAAAAATAAAACTCGGAAACTGAGTCCAGAAAGAACAAAACTGCGGCTAAGACCACGTAAAAACCTCTCGAGTCCCTCGGTCGTATCAATCTCTCTCTCTCGCCGTCTCCCCACCTATCTGTCCAACGAGTCCTCCAAGACCGTCCTCTGGGATGCTCTCACGTCTCTTCTGAGGAGAAGAAAAATGAATCGATTCCTCTGCGAGACAACAGGAATGTTTCGGGGCGGCGCGTCAGTGTCACTGAGAGGAACAGACGTCTCCTCAGCTGGCGAGGCTCGGTGTGTTGATGTTTAACTGGCTCAAACCAACATGTTGTACGTATTTTATTTCATATTATTTTAGTTTGGCTGCAGGGATTAGTTTTCAGAAGAGTCAATAACACGCAAAGCTTAAGTGTCCACCAACAGCTGAGCAGATAACTACTTTTCCTACTTCAACAATTTATTATAATCAAATAATGCCACCTAATTATCGGCCTGTATGAACTAATAAAATAATGTTATTCACTGTTTTCAAAGGCAACATAAAGTTTAGGTTTAATGGATGCAGCCAGCAAACAGCGAGCCAAACTGCACGTGTGAATGAGGAGAACTATAAGGAGGAAAAATGTGCTTTTTCCAGAGTCAAGGAGGCGCTCGAAAAGACTGTGACATCATTGTGCTATACTGACAAAGCTGAAATGCTTTCAGGGATTTTGGTCACCACAAAAACTTTCTGCTGCAGTAATGCTATACCCCTTCCATCAAAACCCATTACAGTTGTAGCAGGCAAGTAAAACCCTGCTTGTCCCTCAATATAAAACTATAAAAACAATAAGGAATTCGTTAACTTTTGATAAAGACCGAACTCCTCCTCTCAGACTTTCTGCCTCCCTCTCTTATGTGTTTGTGACATTTGTGCAATTTCAGGTAGAGCACCAAACGCACTGATATTTAATGTATTTTAATGGAGCGCTGCACTGCACCTGTCAGCAGGTGAAAACAGAGCCGGCTGAGAAAAACACCTGCCCAGCTCACATTGCCAACTCCGTAAAACAAACAAACAAATAATGAAATAATCACCTCCCCATGAACATGCATCAGCATCAGCCACAGCAGTTGGTCAGAGCCGGTCTAAAAAATAAAAAAATAACACACACACACATGTATATAAACTCTCTGTAACAGTTTCCACACTCTACTTACACAGCCACGCTTTCAGATTTGGCCACCCAACACTCATCTAGCTAATAAAGCTTTTGGGTTGCAGCCCAGAGAGGGGCTGGGTATGAGGGGCTGGTTTTTGGGGGACCGCGCAGAGTAAACAGAGCTTTAAAAACAATAACAAGTCACTTGTGAAAGATTCAGAGTTTGCAGCGGCTCTGTGGACTAATAAACTTTGTATTAGCAGGTGACTTTATTGGGACCTCGGGGGAAATGTGCAGAGGTGTCTGCTTGTGGAGTCCAGCAAGGATCAGGCAGTCTGGTGTCATCGACTTTGGAGGGGGGAGGCAAACACACTCACACATACACACTAATGGCTCATCATTTTCATTTGTACTGCTCTTCACCGAACAAATAAGCTGGAATTTTCACCTGGATTTCATCTCCAGACGCTCTCCAAAGTTGTTGTTGTTTCTTGCTGCGAGAATGCTAAATGACCGTGTTTACAATTAACTCAAGCCTTCAGCAATTTGCACAGGTTGTGAATCTTCAGCTAATGAAAAAATAATGGCAAAAAAAAGAGCTGATGATGCAAAGTTGCTTTCAGGCCGTCTCGAGACAGACAATAACACAGTGCTAAACACACGGGGTGCCTGAGGTGACGGCTACGACAAAAACACAGTATGATACAGAAAAAAACATATGACCTTGCTTCAACTTTTGCCACAATGCAACCAACAACACGATGCAGATGTGCTTGTAAATCCATAAGAGCGACAGTTTCTTCCGTCAACTTAGTCACAATGGAGGAAAAATGTTGTCCCGTGTCTTTCTATTGTAAATTACTGTGGAGTGATTTGATGTCTGAATAATGATAGGAAGCATCATTGAAAAAGATCTTTTCCCAGTGCCTAAAACAACATCAATGCACCCGTGAGGACACTTTTTTACTACTATTATTATTTCTATTTAAATGAGAGTTTTTCCACATATTTTTTTATTGACACGTGATTTTAAATGCTCAAAAGACACAAAATAAAGACCCCTCCTCACACTGTACACACACGTAGCTCAAATGTATAATAACTCTGTGAATTATTTATGCCACTAGGAACAAAACCCATAAAGCCTGATCATGAGCGACTTTGCAGAATCGATCCTTTCTGACTTCTTTTGACGATAATTTCTTTTTAGACAGTTTAAAAAGGCAGATGCAGCCTGAACTTTAGCCATGCTTTTTTTCCCCCCATTTTCCACGGTGTTGAAGCAAAAATGCCTCCACACTTGATGGATGATTGTTGGTTGTGATGATTATCTGTTCACCAGATACTTTCTTCCATTTTGCATTAGTGCAGAAGACAGCGTCATAGTTTACAGGCAACTCTCCCAGCTGGACTATACGGCTTGTTGTCGTGCCTGTTATATGAATTTTAAAATTGATCTGATCAGAGCAGATAATAAATCCTTTACCCGCGTTCGAACGGTAGGTCAGACCTCGAATAAAAAGTGATAGCGCTGATAGACGCACACTCACACAGCCATGTTCTGTTCCACTGAAGCTCAGGTCACCCTGCCTCACCACAGTCTCCGCAGGCCGGGGGAGAGATGAAATAACGTTCGCACTGACTCAGAAAAAAACACACTCTCCATCCAAAGAATGAGCAGGGAAAACAGGCGATCGGCGCAGCAAGTGAGGTGGAAAAGTATTCCTCACACAAAGAATCAGCACAAAAGGCCAAACGCGCTGGAGACTGCAAGATGTGGCCACAAATCCCTGGCTCTGAAAACCACACAAAAAACAATAACTGTTGATCTTTGGAGGGTAGAAAAAGAGAAAAAAAAAAAACAGCTCCAAATGTGTTTTAATGCAAAGTTGTAAAATTAGAACGTCTGTCTAGAAATATCTGCTGTTTTTTCCTAATCCGAGGACATAGCGCCAATATTAATACACCACTTAGGACGTGGAGGCAATGTTATTTCATCTGGATGTTGACTAACTGTGTGTGTGTGAATCTTTGCATGCGTCCAAACTCACGTCTAGGTGAGGCCGAAATGACCCCGTAAGGCCGAGTTAAAAACCACACACACACACACAGAGGAATCCGTACTATGTTTGTTTTGCTTTATTTAAATCCAGACCCCCAGTATGAGGGCTGACAGAACAGTGAAACAGGAGCTGAACATGGGCCAGACACAGCCAGGAATGAAACCAAAAAGTTCTCACTCACACCTTCGCAAGCCTCCGCTGAGGTGCACTTTATCTGTCATATTTACAGCCATCTTGAAACCGTCTCTCAGCAGAGCTTTCTCCGACAGAACGTTGAACCGAGGCCGGCCTAACAAAGGTCGTCTCAGGGTCTCCTTGCGGTACCTTGTACTGCAGAAGCGATAACATTTACACAGGAGACTGTATTTGAGGAGCCATTAATCAACTCGTAACGGTTACAGAAAGAGATTTAAATGTTTGGGTTCTTTTAATAAACTGATTAAAATGCAATTTACAGTCACACTCTGACAGAAGGTGTCACTTAAAAGCATCTAATGGAAAGAAAATGGATTACACGCCTGTAATATTTGGACATACATGGATGGGCCTCTTTTCCTCTTTTCACCAAAACGCTTTTTAAGACCTCTTAAATATAAAAAAAATCTATTTTCTTATCCTGCGTCTCTATAAATATATCTAAGATGTGATTCGAGGTGACCGGTTAACCCAGCTCGTCATATTCAACCTCAGCAGACCTTTTTTCCCACAGCAGCGCTCTTGGCAGGAGAAGCACATGTGTAATTGATAACAACTCTTAAATGGACCTAAGCCATCGTTAACACCATTTGTTTAATCTGCGTTCACGCTCCGACGAGCCAAAAGAAAAAAGCGAGCGTTGCGAACAGCATTAATGACGTTCGGGTGTCTCGATAAGCCGTGACGGGCAGCGCGTGCACGACACCAGGGACCCTGAAACTGGAGCAGCTTCAGCCATAAGTCATTTTAATTATTCACATTTTCCTACTGTGACGTGTCGAAGAAGACCTCTTTATAGTAAAAAAAAAAAAAAGAAAAAGCTCCTCTTGTGATGACATCTTTCCCGTGTACTCCATTACTTCATAGCAATTTAAAGGATAAGAAAAAATGCTGTGAAAATGCTGTGAAAATTGGGCCATTTCCAGACAGATAACATTGAAATAAAACACCCTCACTGAGTTTAATGATGTAGTAACAAACCCTTGAAGGATATATATTTGGTTGCAGTGTGGAGTTTGTTAAACTCAACTTATAACATAATTTTTTATGTGTGTTTTGACCATTTCAGCTAGTTCTTGAAATTGTTAATCTTGCATAGGGGGCTGCGTTTTGGTCCTCGGGGGTTACAAGCTAATGCAAACAACTTTGATATCATTTCAGGAAATAACCCCAACAGTTCTCAGGCTTGTCTCCGGGGAAAAGAGCTGTACAAACAATGCTGATTTTGATTTTATTTGAGCGACATGAGCCGTGGTTACTGATGGGAGAGCAGAAATCATCTGTGCTTCTCCACATCCAAACAGACAGGCAGGTAATTTTAGACCCTGGGAGAACAAATTGGCCTGTTTCACCCACTCAAGTCAATCAAGAGAGTGAGGGGGAAGGGAAGAAAGAGGCAGACAGACAAGAGAAAGGGTAAAATACTCAACTAAGACAAAAAAAAGAGATGATAATAGAGATAAAAAGAAAAGATGACTGTGTTAAGAAGAAAATGGGTAATCACAGATCAGCAGTGAAAGGAAACAAATAAAAAAGGAGGGGATTAAAAGAAAAAAATGTGAAAAGAAATCTGTCTCCCCATCCTCCCACTGGTGGTCCACGTTCCCACTGTTGCCTCACTTGATTTAATTGCCCGGGTAGGAGTGAGATCAGAGCGGCAGTTCGGCACTAGGCTTCTATCAGACTTTAGAAACAACAACAAATAAGAAATTAAAGAGATGAGAAAGAAAGAAAGAAAGAAAGAAAGAAAGAAAGAAAGAAAGAAAGAAAGAAAGAAAGAGAGAGAGAACGACAGAGAGGGGAAATAAGG
>JBAJHX010000035.1:16678653-16706876 GCA_037176925.1 Amniataba percoides | reverse complement strand
TGGACCCAAAGTGTCCCAAAACATGTTTGGTACACTGAAGGACTTGACCTTTGAGAACCGGGGTTTATAGTGTAAATCAAAGACAGTTATACAGTTATACAGTTATAAATTCTTTTATGACAGCAAAAATGCACACACGTGTAGAGAGGTTATATAAAATAAACCTTTCATAAAAGAAATGATTGTACCATATTAACATTCACTGATAACTGCAACATGACCATCAAATTCAGCGGGTATATAATGATTTTCACAAGTATTCGTATAAATCTGTTTCCATTGTACTTTATCAGAACTTTTTCCACCTCAGTCAAGTGAAAAAAACTTTTTGCCATATTTCAGTTTTGTTTTGATCTATTCAATTGACTTTCCATCCATTTGATTCTTATGTTGCAACCATGAGATTCCCAACGTGAAGGTCAAGTCCTCCAAAGTGGTTTCAAGATAAATCTGAGAAGTTGCAAGATGAAAAGAAAAGACAACTTTTGGAGCAGAAAATCATATTCATTTTTAAGCTATTGTTTTATCATTATCTGATACTTTCCAAGGTTTTGTAAGTAATTCATAAGGGGAAAATAACTTCTTTGCTGAACTGATAGATGTAAGCAAACAGACATTGCTCCAGTTTTTTAGTGGGTGAGAATAAAAAAATGTTGGGAACCAGTGTTATAGATTAAAGCTTTGTTTCCATAGTGTTATTTTAGTGATTTCTCTTAGCAGTGCTCATAATATGCAACTAAACATATAAGTATTTAATGCACTGGGAGTCATATTTAACTAATATTTAAATGAAAATCACATAAACATCCAAGAAAGATAATGAAATAAACTGATGTCTAATAAAAGTAACCAAATTCAGAGAAACGTTCATCATCCAGACACATTTTGGAAGCCGTCGTGACATCGCTATTCCCCTTAGAGCGAGACTGGCGACTGCATTTTTACCCACAATGCATCAGTCGTACATTCTGTTTTAACCACAAGCCAGGCGGCAGCAGCAGTAGCCAAAGCAAGAAAACAAAACTAAACATACACTTTGGAATATATACCAGCAGTGGCAGATAGGCCACCCCGGGCTAACCACAGATATGCTGCACGTGTACACACCGTAACACTTCCATTCGGGGACACCCACTGACAACGTACACAAAAAGGCGCGAAAGTGGCCCTGGCGCGGCGAATGTAAATACAGATGTATACGTGTCGCACAAGCAAACGTGACCTTGTGCTTACACGCACACGCAAACACCTCCGCATACGAGAAACAAAAAAATACATTCAGAGTGAGTCACCGGTGAACTCTGATAGATAAACAAGATGTTGGAGGCAGCCAGTTTATTTGACATTTTTCTCTCTCGCCCTCCTTTTCTTTGTGGTGTCTCTCTTGGCCCATCTTTAACCATGACCTCCTGCTGTATTTGTTTTAGACGCTATCACACACACACACCTATGTATGCAACCACACACACACTCTGACGAACACGCATACTGTACATGCACACACAAATATGCAGACATTGCTTAATAGAGGACGGAAATGTAGTAACACAGTCTGACGTTAGTAAAACACAAGTGTCTCCTCGAGGAGTTTTTCAGTTCTGTCTCTTTATCGTCACATCTCAGATATTAAATCGGGGGTCAGATGGTGCTTGAATTTGAAGAGCTTGTTTTCCCTGAAACGGTAAATTCTGTCAGTCTTGTTAAGCTTTTCTGGATCTCAATCTAAAGATCACAGAGACAGGAATATGATCAGAAGCTTGTAAAAAAGAGTAAGTGTTATGACCCATTATTAAATTATTTCCAGTTTTTGGCCGTCAATTAATCAGAGAGAATAACTTTGCATTCACCTCGAGATCTAAGAACATGGTGATGAAAGGGGAAGAAAAAAAAGACTGACAGAGCAAGAAACGCACGTGCTGAGATGATCACAGGTTTTAAACAAACCCCAGGTTAGCCAAACTTACGTGGAAAGGAAAACAAAGCCCAAGATTTAAATTATTGCCCACACTGTCGCTCGTAAACATCCATCAGAGTGTACAGACACTCAACTTTGGCCTACTATACTGACCTACTTCTGAAGTCGGTGGCACATGCACGCTGTATTGGCAATAAGGGATTATAACAAAGAACGTTATTCACTTTGATAAAGTGTCATGTTGCAATGGAAATAAAAATGACCCAAATTATGAACAAAGGATGTCCTAAATCTCTCTCCTGCAGTTGTTCGGATAAAAGTGGTTGCGAGGAGAGGATAAACATGTTTCTGGTAAAATGTGATATATGGATGGCGCTTTGGTGGAAAGATGGATCAGCTGCTCCGTAAACAAGGAAAGTTTTTATTACAACCCGTAAAGGCCATGGAAGAGAGCACAGAAACAGATGAAGACAGATGAAAGTTTAAAAAAAAAGGCCTGTATTTTATATTACTGTCATCATGAAGTCATCAGTTCAGTTTCGATGATGATGATGCACCTTCCTGGGTAGTCTTTCACTGGTAGTTAACCTTATACCTCCATAGACGACAGAGTAATCAAGGAACACCCACACATCAGGGTGCGCGCGTGCGCGCGCTCACACACACACACACATACACACATACACACACACACACACACACACACACACACATATATAACAAACACACTCTCTCCCAGCCTGGTGATGAGCTGGCATGTATAGCAATCCATGTGCAGGCCGGGGTGTGAGGGCTAGCGTTTCAAAAACCCGCCGCCAATTCTGCTCAGAAACAAAGATGAAGTACTCTTACAGGGACACACACATCCACATCTGCACTGAAAGAAAGGAGGAAAAAAAATCTAATTCCAGGTGTGTGTGTGTGTGTGTGTGTAAAATCTGGAATAAACATCCTGAACTAATGTGAGTCGATGATGGAAAAATTATTTGGCAGCAAATAATAAACACTGGTCCTGCCTATTAGTTATTAGACTTTATTGATAGTCCTTATAATTATAAATGGCTGAATGCGTTTTCAGACTGTACAGTACATCAGTTCTGTGATCACATTCAGTGTAATATCATATTCCTGTTTGCTGCTGAGGCTCTGAATCTGTCTCTTTAAAATATTATCAGCAGAGTCGTACTTATCGAGTCTCCAAAGAAAGAAAAATCCAGAAACAACTGCCCCCAAAATCACTACTTCTGAGGCAGATTTACCTTTTTATAGGCCTTTTTCTCACCACCTGTGTTATGTCTTTGGGGTCTAACACTGATTTACTTTTCAGTGCATCCACTGTGCCTTTGCTGTGACAAAAAAAAAGTGTCTGCATACTTTTTTTGAACTCTCTCCACGTCTTTGTATTACTTGCTGTGTGCAGTGTGGGTGGTTTTGCATGCAGACTAAGTTGAATGCAAGCTTGACCACTTCCGCATCTGGTTTTGAAGATTCAATAACTTTTTTTTCCTTTTCTTTTCTTTTTTTTTGCTAAAGCCGATTTCTGTGGATCTAGAAAGTCATATTAAAAGAACAAGTGTAACTGCAGCTCTGGTCTCAATAATTATCCAAAGACCAACAAGAGCTGATTGTGGTTGCCGGGTTCAGTCTATCACCAGTAACGACACTCAGAGAATTTCATGATTTAGTGCATATTTTATCAGGCACTGAGACAAACCACAGTCAAAATCAAAGTCAAATGCACGCCCATTGTGCTAGAACAATATTCCAACTCTTGGGATCGACTCCAAGAGGCTGGAAAATAATGAAAAGACTTTTCAGGCCGAGATTCACAAGCTTTATTGTCAGGTTTTCTCAGCATAGACCAAAACAGAAATGTTCTCCACTAAGTTAGTATACACAGAGATGAACATGTTGGAGCTGAAATGATTGAAACTAAATGACCTTAACACATTAAAATTCTAATCTGGTGAAGGCACAAGAGGAAAAAGTTCATCCAATAGTTCAAATAGACAAACTGATGTCAGCCCCACCAAAGTCGGGAGCATTCATCCTCTGGAGACCAGAAACATGTCCAGAAAAGTTCATACCAAATCCATCACATAGTTGTTAATTGTTTGACCAATCATCATTGCCATCCTCGGAGCCAGAACTGAGTGTTTCCACCGACAAACTAAATGTGAACTGGATCTAGAAGTTTCTTAACCAAACCTTTTTTTTTCTTTGGTGTGCGTGAGAGTTTAAAAGACATGGTTAAACACTCAACACTGCTTCGGCTTTAATCTGTTCCTCTAAGAGCTCTGCACGGTGTACATGCTGTTCCTCATCCACAATCAAACTAACGAAAACAAGCCCTCTGACCGGTTCAAAATTAACAGACACACTTTATCAGTTTTTCTTAAATCAGCTGCACTGAATCAAAACGTAGCCTTGCAATTAAACAGACCCATGGCAAAAAGTCAGGAGCACGAGTGGGCAACAACTACAGGATAAATGTAATAAATGCAATAATATAAACAAGATGTCCTTTATTTCTGTGAGCAAGTGAACTCACCACAGCTCATCTTCATCGTGACCTCCATGCGTCCATACCGCTGCTGTTACATTCACACAACTACGAACCCACACACACACTTTCAAACGTGTACGCAGACACACACAGGCAGGTCAGGGCCTCTTATTAATATTTCCTATTCTGGTGTGTTCTCTTGGCAGGCGGAGCTGAGCTGCTGCAGTGTGTGGCCTGGCTGCACAAACACATCAGTTCCACCAAAAAAAATCTCTAAATTAAGTTTTATTACCGTCTTGAGGGGTGACTCATCAGACTGTCACGCTAACGAGGGGTTCCCCTACTTCTATCCCATTTATTTCTCTGTCTGACACACCAGCGTACAGAAATAAACTTCCCCTCTCTTAGTCATCGCCACCGTCCCCAGCATCAGTTCATTTCAAAAGCTCGGTGTGATTCTACCAGAAAACAACAGCGTTTGTCGTTCACTGACTGAACTGACCCGTGTTTACATTTTCCTGTCTGCGACACGCTTGGTAATTCACTGAGTGACTGTCCTCTCCAAGAAGGCGGGAGCGGCATGACGTTACGCAGCCGCTAAACCTCTCAGGGGAGACATCGGGGTGGATGGCTGGGTGTACAAAACGTCTGGCTTCAGCAACAAAGGCCGCTGATCACATCCTGTCCCCCCACGTTTGGACTGATTCACTGGCAAACGCCGCCTGCTGTTTTCTGTCTGTGCTCCCTGTAAGGCTCTGTAATACTGCAAACACTGACACAAAAGTAATGAAGATAAATTAGTGAAAGAGTGTAAGTGAAAACATGACAATAAATCAAAGTATTCAAGGTTCTTTTTGGGGGGCTGATCAACAGACAACAATCCAAGAGACAGGCTGTCTTGTATTTTCTGCTAGACACATTATAAAAAACAATTCTAAAAACATGTGCACAGCATCTCTCCTATATGAGTGACTGATTTAAAATTAGTTTCTCGTCTGGCACCATGCATCCGCTGTTATTTTTCTCTGCCTGTAATCTGTTCATTGTGTCAAAGTCTGTCAGATATTATTCATGTCTGTCGAGTTGGCGGGGCATTGATTGCTCTCTGTTATTACTGTCTGTTTGCAGTCAGTCTGAACTGTCACAGAAAATGTATTTATACACTCACTAAAAAGAGTCTTTGTCTGTTATCACTATGTAGTGTGATAATTAATGGCGAGGGGGGCGTGGCATGTCACATGAAATGAGGCCTGCACAACCTACTTGAAGCACTTTGCTGTGGATAAGCTGCTGTCAAAACCTCATCTCAGTCTTTGCTGCTGCTGTTAATGCCTCTCATGCAGCATTCAGCTACGTGATCTGTGTCTTCATGGTGTCCAGTTCAAGGTTAACCTTTGTCTTCCCTTTGCATTTTGTTTTGGCTGGCTGTAAATAAAAACTTGTGCAAAACAGAGCCATGATGCCAAAATAAAATCTCCTCAATCTGTACGGGGCAGAGCTCATACTTGCATATTTGCTGTCAGCACTTTCTAATATTCTCAGTTAACACAATAAATCCCACATGGTGATTACGTATTTGCTGATTAAAGTGTGCAAGGCTTGGAAACCAAGGGACTTGGACACTTTTCAACACTGATGTTTCATAAACACAATTACGTTCCCTTATTTTTACCTGTCAAACAAATAAATCTGTGCTTGTGAGAGCAAATCTCATCAGTAAAAAACGGAGGTAGCAGGTTGCTCTTTGTTGCACTTCCAACCAAATCAAGCGAGGACGGGACAACCCTGAATGTGTCTTTTCTGTGTTGTCATCCTCGCTCTGCAGTGGCACGGAATATCTATTGTGCATCCCTCACACATAGACATGAAAAACACCCACAAATCACAACAAGTGCTTTGCCGTTGCTTTGAAAACATGGGAGTGATATGGCTGGGGGGAAGATGATGTGGGCTTAACAAGAGTTTCAAGGTTCCACCGCTGCCACCATCAACATCATCATCAGCCACTTATACGAGAATAATTCATACGTCACGATAGGAAGAGACATCCTGGGCCAACAACAACAACAACAACATTTTGACTTGTCATAGCAGGAAGAAGCACAGGTGCATCAGAGAGCTCTGTCAGCGAGCCAGCGTCCACAGTGACAGGATACTGGAAAGAGTAAAACAGCCATGATTAATAACATTAATTACATCCGTTATATCAAAATGACATGTCAAGCAAAAAGGCCTTTCCTTGGCTGATACTGTGCTATATTTTCCTCACATTTCAAGAGTCTTTCTGGCACTCATAGCCAAGTTTATTTTCAAGCATTCCTAAAACAAATGATCATGGTGTTGCCTTCAGGGCCCCGATGGACATGCCAACAACACAACTTGTTCACATGAAAAAAATACAAAAAAGGAGAAAAAGACAATAGCAAAGAATTTCCCAAAACGGCAAGAGATTCTGTACATATGCATCACCTCACAAGTAGTCTATACAGCCAAGATTAATAATTTTTAGATCAAAATTTGAAAGAGTGGACTTATCAAGCCGAAAGGGATGTGATTTTAATTACACCTTACATGTCTTACCAAGCTGTAAAAAAAAAAGCTTAGCAAAAGTTCCAGTCGGCTGTGACAAATTAAAGTGAATTCCTGGACTCAGTTGTCAGTTAATTCTCTGTCAATAAAGAAATTGATTAATGTATTAATGATTTCTGATGTACAACAGTGACAAGATGATTTACTGGTCACAAACAGATGCTTCATTTGTTCAGCCTTTGTGTAATAAAAACATACTATTGGCCAAATACGGGATTCATTGCGAATGATTAATAATATACAGCAGTAAAACCACTCTTTTTAAAAAGTAAAGGATTCAACAAAATGAGAGGTTGTCGTTTCATGTCAGTGACTGTCCTGTTGTCCAATTTTAAGCAAAATGTCAATATAAAAAAATAATAAAATATCAGCAAGCCAGCACATGAGTCTGGCTGACAGACAGGTTTAATCAGATACACTCAGACCGTGTGATCAAACACTTTATGTGAGCCACCGATCGCTGAATGGGCCACCATACAGCTGGGGAGCGTTCAAAGACTCTCGGGTAGGTAGGTGAGCGAGGTATGCTGGCTGCGGCTGTTTCCCTCTCATCCAAACACCCAAACACACACGCACATACACCTGTGCATGTATACACACACACGCAGCCTCACACAAGTGGCACATTCCTTGTGTGACATAGCACTGCCCAAACAAGGGGCTCAGGTGTTTTCAGCCTTTGTAGTTTTACAAACACCGAGAAAGAGACAGAAAGTGAGTGAGACAGAAAGAAAAAGGGAGGGGAGAAATATGATGTTTTCCTTTTTCCTGCCTCGGCTGTGAAACCCCATCCCTCTTTCATTGTGTCAGTCGCTCTTTTGTGTGCGCGCTGCCGATGAGGCCCCCCTTGACACTGAGGAGGTTATGCAGCCGATACCCGACTCCCATTGAAGACGCTTTCTCTCAAACACGCACGCTTGCATGCACATATCTACTACCCTCTTTTCTTTCATTTTCTTACACACACACACACACACACACACACACACACACAAGCCTCTGTCTCTCAATTTCTTCCTTTCTTCTTTGTTCCCGGAGACTTTTTGTCACCTCTGTGCCGTCCTAACACAGATACGCAGGTCAAACCACACAAAGATACCACAGAAGTGTCGGAAAACACTGACATCACCTTACAGAGGCGGAGGAGGGGAGGCAGGGAGGGAAAGAGGAGTGGGACTATGTGGGGAGAGATATCATTTCTCTTCACCCCATCTGCTGCCATCTGTATGTCCTTTCCCCTCGTTCCTGCATCATTTCTCCTCTTCACCCTTCAGTGATACTGCGGTATTGACAGACCTCTTATTTCCACTCAGTTCTCCTGATTGGACTGTATTTCTGTCATTAAAAGAAATTAATACGGTTTCATCACCCTGAAAAGAGAAGTAAACTCTCCAACAACCCGCCCCCACACACAAGATACAGGACACCACCAGGTCAGATCTCGAGGGATTCAAGCTCCACTCCGGACCCTCTTTTTTTTTTTTTTATTTGGTGACTCTCACGGCAAGTTCAGGAGTTCCCCATGAGATAAAGAAAAAAACACCTCCGATGACGGACCGAAGTGGCCACAAGATAAGGCTGGGTGTGTTTTCTCGTGCTGGGTAGGACGAGACAGATCGAAGCAGATTGTGTGTGTGTCTGTTTGAATAAAAGCGTGATGACAAGTCTTGAAACACTGAACAGCTGGCCCGTATACCCTCAACCCTTCTCCTTCTCACACGCCACTGGCAACCACTCAAGGTGTTTGCAGACCAGCTGGCAGACAAAGTCTTTGCAGACATTTTCAACATGTCACTGCTCCAGTCTGTAGTCACCACATGACTCAAGGACACCATCACTGCCTCTGTCCCCCAGAAAACCAAAATCCTCTGCCTGAATGACGACCGCCCAGTAGCATCACCTCTACCATCACGAAGAGCTTTGAGCGGTTCGTCAAATCATTCAACACCTCCTCCCTCCTGGACTCACAGGCCCAACAGGTCAACTGAAGATGCCATCGGCCTCACCCTTCTTTATCACAAACTCATTCAGAAAGCAGCTCTTCTTCCTCTGCAGGCTGCAGGGGCTCAACATGGACTCCAGGATCCTCTGCAGCTTCTACAGGTGCAGCATAAAGAGCATCCTGACTGGCTGCATCACCGCCTGGTACAACAGCTGCACCGCCCTCAACCGTGAGGCTCTGCAGAGGGTGGTGAAAGCTACTATTTTTTTATATCAAATGTTTGTGAGCAACAAGGTGAGATTCACAGCATTGCACAAGACATTGAAGTTGTAATTGATCATATTTATATATTTCAATGTTATATCTTAACATATTTTCCTTGCAGTTTCCAAATTTGCTGTTTTATTCCCATAAAATGTTATTATACAAAATAACACCTAAGAACTCATAAAATAATGGATGTAAAAAGTCTGCCGGTAATTCATGCATGTAGCAGCCATTAAAGTGTAAATCATCAAGTGACCGTGTGTTAAAATTAATGGCAATAAGCCTGTGTATGATTTATGTTTGTTTCAACTCTGCCAAAACACAATGAACGAGATGAGAACATGCAACGTAAATAAAGCTGTTTCACATTATGCATGTATAATGGGAGATGCTTTGCTCGAAACGCGACACTGTTGTGCCATTATCAACGTTCATTATGTTATTTGTGGTAACGTGCCCAAAGGCCTTGATGAGCTCAATTTCTGGAGGAAGTATTTACGGTGTAAAGTGGATTAGTAGCCAACAAGAACAAGCCACTCGGTGATTTGTGTGATGTGTGTGTTGTCCGTTCTCCGGCGGATCATACAGATCATTACTGAGGAGTGATTTCACATCCATTTTTCGTGACATGTGACTGCGGCCAAAGTAATACATCAAGGACAACTCAACATCTGTGAAAACATTATGAGAACATCATTCACTGACTTTATTACCAGGATTATGCAATGATCCTCTTTGATTAAATATGAGTTATTAAAATGCTTAAAAAGTGAGGAGGAATAACTGTACCATAGCGGTAGTTTTAGTAGCAGCAGTAGTAAAAATACAGCTGTAGTCGTCTGTTAGGTGGCACCCCGAAGATGCTCGACATCGCCCCCAGTGCATTTTTTCATATATATGCACATAATCCATCATTTTCATACTTTTATCTCTCCTCTGTTGCTTTTCTTGAAGTTTCTTCCAGGTTTTCCCTCTTAAAAAGGATTTTATGGGGGAGTTTTTTCCTTATCTGACAGATAAGGACAGATAATGTCATATGCTTTACAGACTGTAAAGCCTCTTGAGGCAGCTTTGTGATTTGTGATATTGGGCTGTATAAATAAAAGTAGTAGTGGTAGAAACAGCTGTGATAGTGCAGCAGTGGTAGTAGTGGTTAAAAGTGCAACAGAGGCAGCAATAGTAGAAGCTGCACTTGTAATAGTAGTCGTATTAGTGGTATGGGAAATCTACCAAAAGGTCCAATCAGTGTTTCATTTAAATGAACCCTTAAAAAGGGGGACTCTGAGGAACATTTTCACTCTCGGGGAGCACTGTCCTGAATTGCCCCGACGCAAATGTAAAAGCCTTCTGTCCGTCCAAGTCTGTATACTAAACCTGTAGGATTAGACTTAATCCACAGCCAGCGAAAAAGGCCATAAAAGGATCGAAAGTAAACATTAACTGAAGCTTCTACAAGTGTCAAGTGATTGAAGTCATTTCAGGGTAAATGCATAAGAAACCCATGAAAAAAAAAAAAAGAGTAGCTTACTGCTCTGACTGCTGAAACGGCTCAGGGTGTGTACAGCACGTGCGTCTGTGTAAGCGGGTATAAATCTCATAACTATGATTAAGTGCGTGATTGTGCGGCGCCTCAGAGTCAGTTCATCAAGGATCAATAAACATTCAAACAGACCAATGAGACGGTCTGTTTCAAAAGCGAACAAGAGGGACCAGACGGGGGCCACAGCAGCAATTACCGAAGCAATCTGTCTCTCACCACAGCCGCATGTAAACACACACACAGAGCTGTTCTAGGTCACAAACTACCACCATATAGATGACCCATTTTACAACCTGACCGGCCCGAGTTCAGACAGTCAGACTAACCTGTGTGTGCGTCTGTGATTTGCCTCATTTTAAGACCTCTGTGCCATGAAAGTAAAATGAAAGTTCTCACATGAAACACAGCAAACGAAGCAGTTTTACAAATATTATACACAAAAATATCACTGATGAACCACACCTCCGCCTTGCTGTTGTTTTACTTCTTGTTTACATGATGCAAATATTCATCTTCAGACAGCATGCAGGCATATTCAAAACAACAGCATATGTACTGTATACCAGACTCTAATAATGGCTGCTTTACTTTCCTCTCTGTAGTTGTAGTGTAGATTTTATCACGCTTTAAGAGTTTTCAAACACATTGACACTGTTAAAACAAATACAACCGTCCACTGGGTCTGCAATGATCATCTATTGAAACTTCTTTCTTATTTATTCGAGTGAAAGTGGAATATAAACTACTGAAGATAACAGAAGAACAAAAGCCTGATATGCTGTTAACTATTATGATATATATATGTAGACACGTAAAGTTGGGAGTATGTGAAAACGCTCTCCCAAGACGGACAATCTATTATGAGGACAACTTCTGAGCAAAACAAATAAATATCCCACTAAAAGGCACCGCAGTTGCATAGCAGACATATTTTTTAAGGATTTCCATCCCAGTGTTTGTGTCTGACGGCCACAGAGAGGCTACATCAGCTTCAAAGCCTCTCAGTGTGATTCCCCCTTCATTTGCATAGGTCAGGTTTCCTAACCATTCACTGTAAATACAATTTGTTTCTTTTTGCATTTCTTTTTTGCCCCTACAACTCTCGCCTCGCCACAAGACGATAACAAACTGATGCTAAGTGGTCTGGGAAGATGTTTCAACAAACATTTTGTTTCTCTGAACTTTGTGATGCCGCTGCGTCTGTATGCTCGGGTATGTGTGTCATTAAAGCAGACACACACACACACACACACACACACACACAAACCACTCTAAAATGATTCCGGCCTTGCTTCAGAGAAAATCTCATCCCCTCACTACTCACCACTACATTAACCACCCCCTCACCTCTTTTCACCCCCGCCTTGTTCCCGTCTTCTCTCATCCTTCCATCCCAACCTCTCAACAATTTACATCCAGGGGCTGAGAAGCAGCTGGACAATAAAAGCGGCTTAAAAGGACACACTTCCACAGTGTTTACGTTAGTCAGCAATGAAACAGAACAGTAAAGAGGCCGGTTGTGTTGCTCGCTGGCCAGGTTAGTGTGTCTGCATTTATCTCAGTCAAAACGACTTTAGGGCAGCCCGGGGCCGACGTTGTGTATGTTTGCGCATGTCGTGGGACGATGTATCCTCGAGGTTCAGGCCTGGGGGGCTTTTAAAACACCGCTCAATAACGCAGTTTCTCCAAACAAGCTCAGGATCAGATTAGACATTAAGGGAGAAAACATGCTCGAGATCGAGGATGAAAAACATTCCTTGAGTTCACTGATGATACACCATCACTCCACCTGTAGGTACGACCAGACCGGCGACCAGACCTGATACAGCTTTTTCTTTACTATTGATGGTGGTTTACTTAATGACAGTGACAAATTCTGTAAAAGTAGCTTGTACATACAGACATATATAATAATGTAATGTTTTATTTCTATTTAACCTATTTAAGCACTTAAGTAAGCCCGCTTAGGTTAGAGACCTCTTTAACAAGGGAGATTTGGCAAGACAGCAGCATAAGGACAACAGAAAGGCAAAGCTAGAACAAATCTGCAATGAGTTTTTTTTTACTTCTTACGCAAGATCAGACTGAACAAAAAAGAAGAGAGGATCAAGAAACAGCTGCTGATCCCACGACTCTATATTTAGTCTGAAGAAAACAACCTGCAGCTAATAAGACCAGTGTGTTTGATCTCTATCGATAATAAATCTCTCATTTAACGTTCTTTAATTTCATATTTGACAAAGATCTGACTAATGGTGGTCATTATTACAATATTTAAGTCCACTGTGTTCAACTTTCCTCACTTTAGGAATGAAATTATTGGATTAGTGGCTCTGATGCCTTTTTAAAATGTCATATTTCTGTTGAGCATGAATAGAACAAGCAATAGTGCAGTTTAACGAGCCTGTACGGCACATTTATGAGACAGATTACTCTGATGTGGTGCCCTCACGTTTAATAACGATGCCTGCGGTGAGTCCAGGCGGAGAACGTCCATATATTACATCGGCTGAGTAGCAAATACAGTGTGCAGCTCATGTTTAGACTGACAATTGGTAGGAAGACATGCTAAACAGATGTTGATCCTGGTACAAAGGCTCGGCGGTGAGGTTTCATCTCGTCGTGCAGCCACATCCTCTGGCCTGATTTTGACACACACACACACACACACACACATACGCTCTCTGTGGTGGAGGACCCGGCTACAAATCTCTCCAATCACACAAAGTTTCATATGCACGCTTTTCAACAAGGATTACTTCATGTACACAAGGCTGTGTGCTCTCCCTCTCTCTCTCACACACACACACACTCACATAAAACACACACACGGCTAACGAGGGTCTGCGGGTTTGGAGTTGCAGATAGTTTTGAGGACTGCGGGGTCTGAGGTTTCAAATCACACGATCAAACACAGTGCAGAGACTCGGGCCTGTCTGCGTAGCCTTGATTTAAAATGTGTTTCTCAGACTGAGGGTGCTGGAAACGACGCTGCTGCCGTGGTGACGCGTGACAGAAAGGATGAGATGTTTCTAAAACATTCAAACACCATTTGCACAAAGTTTAAGTTAAGTTCTGTCGGCCAGCTCATAGAGAACATTTTTTTATCTATCATCAGGGGCAATGAGGTGGAGACATTTTAAATCCAAAAATCCATCCCTTACAGCACAATCTCCTTTCAAAATCTCATATGTCACTGGCACATAAACAAAAGGACATCAGCAGTGAATAATAAGCTTTAAGGTTACAGCATAAACCAGAGAACAAGAGGTCAGCATAATATAAATATGCTCAGCTGAGCAGTGTGGATAATGACAATGAATGGATATGAATGAGAAACAAAATGTTCAGTCCCCTGAAGCAAATAATACACAGCTATCAATTGTAAATGAGCAGAGTGGAAAAACAACAGTCTTGTTTAGCTACATCACTGAAAAAACTACTCATCTCCATCACACCAACCTCAACAACAAGGCCAAACAAAGCAATTCAGCCCATTAAACTGATCAATCAATCACCATCTGAGGCCTGAAATCAGCCGATTCAAAGCACCACTACTCACACAAACAACAACAACCGAAAACAGTTCACTCAGGAAACACGTGGGCAGCAGTGACTTACCTTTAGTGATGTTCGAGGCGCACACCTGACTTCACTTCCGCTTCGTTTGTCCTCCATAAAGTGACAAAAAACAAAAACAAAAACATGATACAGTCCGGACTTGCATTGATTTTTCATTAAGCGCGACACGAGCTGCAGTGGACTAATTAACTTAACGCGTCTTTCAGGCTGAGTGAGAGTGGGCGGAGCCACCAGCGTTTAAATTGACCACCTGTTTGCAATCAGGTGAGTTTGATGACGTTCAGCCTGTGTGACGTCTCCTGATTGGTTATGGCCTTTATTTTAATTATGTAAACAACAGATTTTTGTTTGTTTGTTTGTTTGTTTACTTGCACCTACTTGTTGCACCATTTGGTGGAACATCACATCACAAATGTTTGCTTAATATTCCTGAGGTGCACAAAAAACATAATTTAGGAATAGCTGATGATTTTTTTTTTCAAATGAACCCTTCATATTAAAGGCCACTACAATCACAAGGTGTTGCATGATACAGTTTATCTAATACTTTGAAAAAGTAGGCTGCAATGCACATGTATTATTTTGATTTGAAGTACTGCAGGTATATATTTACTCAGTTACTGTACTTAAGAATTATATCAGGCACTTGTACTTGAATATTTCCATTTTTTGTACTTTATACTTCTACTTCACTACCGTCCGGAAGGAAAATACATTTTGGGTTAAGTATAATTCTTCTGGCTTACCAACAGAGCAACGCTGGAATCTGCACCGGCTCCCGACCCTGAGAGGCCACAAAAGTTCCAGCTTCAGTGGCAGTCAGTTGGTTTGTGATCATTTTACTCTTTAAAGATCTATTTGGGAATATTCAGCAGCATACACCACTAAAGTACAATCATATGAAGTAATATCAGCTTTAAGAAGTTGTCAAGGAGTCAAACAAAGTATGAGAACTAACTAACTAACCTCTTTCTAAAAAGGGGACATTCATGCAAAAGAATAACTGTGAACTTTTAAATATTGGGCTTATTTTTTGCTTTTTAAGTGGTCTGAACACTTTGTCCACAGAGTGCATACTTCTCCTCACACGTGTGCTTGCATGCTCACTGAGCTTATCAAACATGGGATCCACACAGCATGTTTCATCATCAAACAGATTCGAAAGCATCCGCTCACCAAAACACATCCTCGTCATAAATAATTAAACACCCTCCACATCAAATTGCATGCAAGGCCAGGAAAAACAAACTGTGTGAGGTTTTTTATTATTTTGCTTGATTTTTTTTTTCCTTTTCAGGAAGGACAGACTATCCCTGTGGGGAGGAGGGATGGAGGCGTATTGTGGCTGGAGCATGCTGGCTATCCATCAGCACTCTGGGTAAATACTGGCAGTGTGACAATAGACCAGCTTGAGCTAAGGAGGCTGTCACCTCGGCGCTTATCGGACTGTGGATCTGTATGCCGTCTCTTCCACTTATCACTCTCTAACACACACACATACACAGCACAAAGACACTCATGACCTTTGCATGATTCCAGATGCATATTTAAAAAAAAAAGAAATATCTGCAAAAAGAAAATCTGGATGAAGATAGATCTTGCATTCGAGAAGCTATGAATTCAAACAGACAACGCACACAAAAGTGACGGTCATTTCTCAGCCTGTTCTTAAATCACTATCGCTGCATCTCGCCTCTGCTGTGGGAGTGACAGTTCTCCTCAGATCTCCTCCAGCCCGAGAGCAGATAACAGCCCATCTGAGTGCTACTTGTTGCGGGATGAAGCCACCCTCATCGCAAACACATGCGATCTCCATGTAGGGCCTAATCTGCTCCATCTCAGCAGGCCCAACTCCCCCCTCCTCCCTCCCTAAGTACCTCCAGCTCACTCTCCGCCGATGAATAGCAATCAAGTGCAGCGTGTAGGTGAAAATGTCACACAAACTGATATTTACATTTCAGTCATTATCGCAGCCCCCATGACGGACTCATGCAATCCCCTTATGTTGCACTTTGAGGTTAAAGAGGCTGCTTTCCTAACCAGAGCGTGCCGACTATCTCTCATCAAGGCAGAGCTATTGTGTTCATTTATTTTTGGAATAGAGGAGATGCTTGTTGCATGTCACCGGTTGCAGGATGGCACAGAAGGCCCCCACACCCTGTTGTGTTGTGCTCATTTGTGACCATCATGATGTGAAATTTTTATTCTCCTTTTGAATAAAAATCATATCACAGTTATACTGTTATCTCAAACTCTCCAGCTGCATCTAATTTCCATTTCAGGGAGATAAAGTGGAAACAGCAACATGGCTTAAACGCTGCATTTAAGTTTTCCCTAAACATTTCGAGTGTTTGGCTTTTATCATACATTTTCACTTTTTCCTTTCTACAGTTCAAATGATTTGTTTTTTCTGGCACGTGAACAAGCAGTTTTGGCATCTTTAAAGTCCCGTCACCTGCTCTGAAAATGCATCTTTCACAGTGCAAATTGCCAGATTTTGATAAAGTTAAAAGGTCATTTTGCACAAAGTGTGTACATTATTTGGTCTTCACCATGTACAGCAGCTCCGCACAGATGAGGAAGGTGCAACTGTGGATGCAACTTTCCTCCCCATCACGATCCTTCATCCAGGTAATTGCTGCAAATATTTGAGTTTTCAACCAGCGTCGTGCAAAACTGGGCAGGTAACATTAGTATCAAAAGCTGTGGTAAACCTCAGGGAAAACCCTGCAGATCGGCTTGTTTATTATTAAGGGATTCAATTGCACCTTCAAGAGTGTGTCAGTGAAGGAATGACACCCTGAGGCGACACATAGTGTAAATACAGGTTTATTAGGGATGAAAATGTTCCATGATAAACAAGAAGGGGGAGAAAAAACATTCACAGTACATTTCATCATTTTATCTTCCTACACGCTGAAACATTGTACAACTTCAAGACCCCATTGTCAATCTGCACAAATAGCCTCTTTACAAAAATACTCTTCTTAAGGAGAAGACGAAAAAGATAAAAAGGACACAGCGGGGCAATATTGGCCATGGTAAAAAGCTTTTTCCATCTCCCTTAATTTGATCAATTCCTATACAGTACAAAAATGGCAACATGCTACAAATATTAAGCAGACATCTCTTTCTAATAGTCCCTAGATAGACTGCATCTTCTTGTGTAAGTTGACATGTGAGATCAATAACCCTTCATGAGCACTGGTGACATCTGCGGCTCTACTCGTGCATAAACGTACAGAAAAGCAGCCTGCAGCAAACTGAGGTCTGATGGTTAAAAAAAACATAACAAAACACAGTGAACACACAAAACAGAAGGCAAGTTGTCAGGTTGAGGATAAACGAGAGCTGACTGGTTGAGTTAAGGTGTGTGGGTGGAAAATGGTCCGTGTTCGATGTGCTGCGGTAGGTTTGGTCATAGGTGATTGGTCAGATGAAGGTCCTGTGAAGATGTGTTGGTCTTTTTATGGAGAGGTAGGGCAGTTGTCATGGTCAATGTATCAGGTCCCTGGGATGAAACTATAGTCGCTAAATAAGGTCAGTTTTTAAAAGCTCTAAAAGCACTTCATCATAACCGCCACCTCATGAGCTACTGTTCCTCACTGTGTACCAGGAATAACATTACCAATTCATCCGCTGCTATTCATCACGACTGCAAAAAGGGAAGTGAAGTTGTAAAAAGGATGGGAGCGATCCAACTAAAAATTCAAGTTCTGTGGTTTCTTTTTAGTTCGATTGGCTCAGCTGTGTCAAAAAAAAAAAAAAAAAACAGGTGCAGAGTGGAAGCTACCGTCATTATGTCAGTGATCTTTCAAGAATTACTCAAGTGGTTATGTGACGACCAATCAATCTATATTTGTGCCCTGGGATTAATCCAGATTGAGTGCAAAAGGGGATGTGTTGGCACAAGTTTATGTTTATGGCAAATGTTGAAAAAAAAAGAAGAAAAAAAGGACTATTTAAAATTAGAAATGCACGCTTAATAGTAATAACAATTCATGTGCTCTGAAATGTGGCAACGAATTACAAGAATTAACTGCATTGTTGATTTAGACTCTTCACGCAACAGTCAGTTTAACATCTGGCCCCGCTTTACAAACAGTGATCCTTCATTTCCCTCCAGAGCAATAATGAGGACACACGGATCGGAGTGCATGAGCCGCATTCACTTTAACGAAAAACAACAACCCTTCTTTACCGTAAAAAGGCCAAAGGTTAGCGTCGGCATGTACTGTAGTATCACAACCACACAGGATGATGGGACACACCTGGTTCAAAAAACATAATAAAAGTCTTTACTAGCATTACAGGACAGCTGCGGTCTCACACTTAAAGGTCAGATCCAATCGGTTTATTGCCTTAAATGCTCGATAGACGGGGTCTGTGTGGTTCTGCCCGTTTCGGATCCATGTGTGATTGCTGTACTAGAGGCATAGGCGGAGGACACAAAACACTTAAGTGAAAAGAAAAAAAAGCAAATAGCATGACTAGTTTTCAACAACTGGCTATGGCTTCTAAAACGTGATCACATATACATTTTCTAGGTTTCTGATAATTACCAAATCGAATACAAAAATCTCTCAAAACAGTATAAAACTGGAACTGAAAGAACTTTACAAAAATGTTGCGCTATTCTGCTTTTTTTCTTTTCACTTCGTACAGAAAAAGAGGGTGTGACATAGGCATTTCAGCAAATAGATCCATCAAAGGGAACATGACATAACCTTACTATAATAAAAGCAAACTCTGGAGAAAAATGGGAGGAGAAACATTAGTGCTAAAGTCCGGCATACTTCTCTCTCTGGAGGCTCACCTTTATATCTCTGCTTCTGTTCCTATTCAATTCATCCGCGATTTTCTTTCCACCGTCATTTCTAAAATATCTTAACAGCAAAATTTAGCATATCTAACATCTTAATGCATCTAAGTTTCAGGTTTTTGTTTTATATATTTTTCCTAAGTGTCTAAAACGAAGACAACACTTTGTCAGATGCTCTGCGGATTATAGTCCACGTGTGCATGGCTGACATACCCTTCCTCTGATATCTAGAAATAAAAGATGTGTCAAAGAGGGAAAAAAACATCTGTATTTAAGTTACATTACCACAGTGGGAGGACTAATAGAAAAAACAACACTACCTGCATTGCTTGACTCCTACTGCACATGTGTATTTTTACATGAAACACTGCCATTTCTTTTATTTACAGATGACAGGGAGGGTGTGCTGAAAACCTTTTATATACTCGTGATCATCTTTGCTCAACTGAGTCACAGTTGAGCAAAGAGGATCTTAATGCTCAGATATATTTGGAGAAACTTGCTGGACTTGTTGTCTTCCACCTCTGTGTGTGCTCTTGGTGGAGGTGCCCCCCCCCCCCCGGCCTTACTGGCTCTGGGCCTCGCGGACCTTGGCTTGCAGGGCATCGCAAGTCTTCTTGGCGTCGCCTAGCAACATGGCGGTGTTGGGCTTGTAGAAGATGGGGTTGTCGACGGCCGCGTATCCCACGCCGAGGGAACGTTTCATCACGATGACCTGGAGTGAGAGCAGACACACACTCATTATCCGCTAAACTGACAACCAGAGGGATGAAACGATGCTGAAGAAGATGTTAAAAAAAATTTAAAGGAAGCTGCACAGTCTCATGACTATCTGAGGCTTCTAAATTAAAACCAGAAATTTAATAAGCAACAACCTGAAAACCCTATTATAGTTTGTTTTGGACAGTAAATTCAAGAAAGATGCATTTTACAAGTAGTGTGTGTAAGAGTGTTCGTGTGTGTTCTCACATGCCTCGTGTACATAATTGTACACTTATGAATGATTATTTAAAAGCATCTGTGTGATTTTTTTCTTCATACCCAAATTTGTGTCTGTGCATTTTCATCCGTACACCTGCATGTGTGTGTGTGTGTATGAACGTGTGGGGCGAGGCAGGATTTGATTTTCCCCCGGGGGGGGAGGAACGCGTGTGGAAACTAGCGGGAGCGCTGTATAAATCCCAGATCTCGGAGCGGTGCCAGCGGGATGCTCTGAATGTCGTCATTCCGCAGCGACACAGTCACCGCTTAATGGGATCAGGATGGGACCGCACCTGGAACTGTAACAGTCTGTGTACGCCTGAGCGCATGTGTGCACGTGTCCGTGTGTGTGTGCATTTCTGGAGGTCTGTGTGCGTCTCGGAGGCCCCTCTACGGGTGTGGACTTCCAGGATCCAGTTGTGGCGATAAAATGCGGCCCAGTTATAAAATTCCTCTTTATCATTTTGGGCTTCAGGACAACCTCATTATCACACATGCATGCACCAGATGTCTCACCTGCTTAGACTTCCAGACCTCCAGGACAGGCATACCAGCGATGATGGAGTTGGGGTCTTCCTGGGCGGCTGAGTTGACGGTGTCGTTGGCGCCAATCACCAGAGTCAGGTCCGTCTCTGATGGGGTGCAAAATAAATTAAAATTAGAAACTCTCAAATTCTTCCTTTTCTGGATTTCAACTTTTGACTCCATCTGCAAGTGCTACACTTAGATTTAACTTTTCTGTGATTTTAAAATGAAATTATCTGCTTTTTCCCAGCGTTCAGGCTCTCACAGTCCACCCGAGTCATCATGCTGTTTCACTGCAAGTGCAACTTTTGGGAGCTGATGACACTTTATTGACTTTGCTCTCAAACACAATTACAACTGTGTCGTGGTTTTGTGCAGACTGTCACAGCTGATTTTGTTTCACACGTGTGCTTAAAATAACAGTGTCACCAGTCATTTCACTTCAACTTCACTTCAACGTGTGCCAAATCATATTTATTTTGTTATGCGCATCCTGTTTTTGAGGAGTGGAGATATGGAAAACAAGTTACGGCTCATTTAATCGGAGATTGTGCGTGACGGCTGATGGGATCAATATTGTGGGAGAAGTTTACAAAAATAGTTTTTTCAAAAAATGTGAGGAACAAAAAAGTCCACCAAATATGGTGTAAATTAATGTAACCATATGCAACAGATTTGAGTTTTACCAAGAAATTTCAGGACAAATGAATTGCTGAATGTTTCCACGTTACTGGCATGTCACTGGAGTTCATGTTGTTGAAGTTTCTGGCTAATTCCTGCAATTTCCATGAGTGTAACTGTAAGACCGGTGGTCTTAAGAAAATTAACATCACTCTGATGTCTGTGCCACTAAACTTGAATTAAACTTGATGATTAAAAACTGTGGAAATCAGCTAGTTCACATTTAAAAAAAAACAAATTTAGATCAGCACCTCTAGTTCTCATTTATCAGCATGTTACATGTACTACGATTATTCTGTACAAACCCTGTTAATATAACAAGTTGTGGTTTCATTTAGTGGACCTATTTCTTTGTTTATGCAAGCTTCACATTTAGTGTACAAACATGAGATGAATATCAGTCTTCTCATGTAGAAGTCTATTTTGTGTACTAATCTAGCTGAGGTAAAGGTAAAATTGGTGGAGGACATTCAGTGAAGGTACAGTATGTTAAAAGAGAGGATAGGATCTCACCGGGGAAGTCTTCATTAATCTCCTCCATCTCCAGGACGATGTCGTACGGGACACCGGCTTCAGCCAGCAGCACATTGAGCTGACCGGGCATACGGCCAGCCACGGGGTGAATACCGAACCTGAGGGAGCAAAAATTAATGAGTTTGTTAGTCCACGTTCTATACAAGTGATTATTGATCGCTATTAACTATAAACTTTCTTAAATCAGAGGAAAAGACACGAAGAGCAGAGAGGTGATACGATCTAAATAAACAGACAAGAAGATGGAGATGGACGAGCGGAGTTGAGACATTTGTGATTATAGTTTGGTCACAGACACACTTTCCACCTCCCTCCTCCATCATGCATTATTGGTTGAGTGTGTGTGTGTGTGTGTCTGTGTGACTGGGTGTATGTAGCTCTCAAACTCAATTAGCCATGTCATGTAATCAGGGTAGGAAATTAACACCAGCCACCGAACGCCGGTGGCTGTCTCTCTCTTTTTCCTTCTTTCAAGAGGCCGACCAACATTCGGAGATTTATTTTCTGTTGGTTCGGCGGGTTTAGGCAGATACAAGGTTGCCGTCGGCTCTGGGATCCATTATCAACCGCGGCTGCCTCAATTGGAAAAGTCAGTCTCTGCCCTTCGTGTGATTCTCAGTCTGCAGGCACAGCAGGAATAAACAAATGCTTTGGCCTTTGAGAGGGAAGTCAAGGTGTGTTACGCCTCCAGATTTTACACCGTTAATATACGGCATCCAAACTTGGGGATTATGTAGGTTAAAAAGAAAAGTGACAAAAAAGAGAAGGCAGTAAAATACAGAACGGAGAAAAAAAGAGAAAATAGGAAAGAGAGCGAGAGAGAGATCAGAGTTTTTTTCTGACCACCCACTTTCCTCTAATCAAGCACAAATGCTCTAAGTAGCAGCAGCTGCAACAGCCAGGATCAAACGACTGAGGCAGGACAATTACACAAGCTTCCGCTGTACCTTGTCCTTCCTCTCCACTCTTTGGTGTTTCCCTTTTTTCTCTCTCATTCCTTCTTCGCACACAGGTCTTTTCCTATCTGTCCTGTCCCATCTTCTTGTCATCAAGCCCAGAAACTCTTCTTTTCTGCCCTTTCACGCTACAGTTGACATCTTGTACTTTGTAAAATCATTCATTTACCTCCTTAAACTACATTTCCATCCTATGCTGCCTCTCTTTATCTACATGCATACATGCAGTCTCCATTTATATGTACAAATCATCTATATATGTTAAAGTTGATTATTTATGAACTTGTCTTTACTTTACAACTTTACTGCAGTTCTTTGCAATCTCATTTAAATTAAGCGACGTAGTTTACCTGACTTTCTTGCCAGCTTCTTGAAGCATCTTCACCAGCTCAGCTATGGGGTACTGGGCCTTTGCAGCGCAGAGTCCGTAACCTGAAAGAGACGTGCAAACGGGCACAAAATGAGCCGAGGTTACAGCCTGATGCAGAGTACACAACTTTTACGGTTTGAGACGAAATCCATGATGTTGATACAGACGTCACAACAGGATGTCTAGTTCAAGCAGCTCCGTCCTGACCTTAGTTTGAGGTAACGCAGGCTCTAAGACAAACATTTCTAACTTTATTGTAGGTGTGTTTAAAGTTGGAGCCCCTTAAAGACGGGTCAGAGGTGGGAGACGAGGAGCATCCGATGAGAGCAAAGGAGTGAAGTGCAACATATCTTCATTTATTTTCTTTGTGTTAAATATTGTCATTATTCAATTCTTGGGTAGATTCTCTGATCGTTGTATACTTAAATAACAAGTCTAGTTAACTTTTTTTTTATTATTATAAAAAAAACAACAAACTGTCTCATTTTTCAAGTAAAAATGGCAAAAATGTTCTTGCTGCACCTTGTCAAAAGGCAAGATTTTCTCATTTTCAATGTATTTCATGACAGCAAAGTACCTAAGTACAAATATGTCACCTCCAGATCAGCAGCAGATCTGTGACATTTCACTGTTGAATAATTGAGAAAATAATCTGGAGGCTAATAAAAATAATCTTAGTTGCTGCACTGGTCTGTACAAACCTTCTCCAAACCAGAAACGGGGTAAAACATAACAAGCCAGCACTTAAGAAAAGCAAAATAACAAGTTCTTTTAAACTAAAGTCAACAAGCTAAGTTAAGACTATATACACACTCATCTGTGTTAGACAGCAGTCTATAACTGATCTGAAGTTGCAAAATAACCAATAAACGTCTCTTTCCTTGATATTTGCTTTGCTCAGAGGTCTGTCCTGGGTGTGTTTCAGCAGTGTTTAACTAATTATAGGTAACAAATATGAGCAGCCTTTGAGTGGGTCTGTCAAAGGGCTGATAAGTTTTTTATAAAAGTTACAGATGATCAACATAAATAAAAGACAAAAAAACACACATTTAATCCAGTTAACCAAGACTTCCTTCATGTCTGAATATATATTTTAGTCACATATTTAATATAAAACATTCATATTTTAACATAATGTTATAAATGTTGAAAACTGGTAATGAATTCTCTATAGTTTTTTTTTCTCTAAGCTTCGGACCTCTTTCATGTTTAATAATGCTGCTGTGCGGCACTTGATTTTTATCACGGCCTCGCACACACAAACACACGTCAAACGGTCCAGTGGTGTTTCCTAGCCTTGTCACAACAACCAGTCAAAAAGTGTCCTGTTACAACACACCAATCAAAATGACAAGGCCTCAAACTCAGCATAGAGAAAGGAAAAGAGACAAAAAATCTACCAGAAACATAGCTGACTGTCTGCAGTTCACATCAACAATTTAACGGATTTGACTTTTTTTTTTCCCTTTCTCTCCATCATCCCGATTCTTTCGTTCCTTGTGCTTCTAATATTCTCTCTGGAGTTTCTCCTATAAGAAAAACAAGTAGACCAAGACCATGCGGAGATGGCCCAGACGAAGCCAGGAAAACACTTATGTTTATCAGGCAGAGTCTTAACCGTTTCCACAGATGTCAATCAGGCAAAGTGACTGTGACGGCTCCAATTAGGGAAAATGGTCAAAATGGAAACAAAGGGACTGACTGGAAGCCGGCGCTGGGTAACGATATTAGTGTGACTACTGACTACTATGACAGAGAGAAAAATCATGTGTTTGGACGAGATGTGTTTTGAACCTGATGTCATGAGCATACTATTACCCTTATCTGTCATTTTATAAAATCCAGTACAAACGTCTATAAAACTGATCGCCAAAGTCTAAATACTTCAAACCAAGTTTGTGTGATTTCCAGCAAATCACTCGATTCATAAAAATCACTTTGAAAGGTTCTATTCTCCTTATTTCACTGGTTTTTATATTATTATTATATAATCCTCCGTAGAAATGTCTGGCATTTTATTATTGGTGCTGTTTTGGTGTGGTATTGTTTGCAGACCATTTTGAGAAAAGGCTGAACCTCCCCAACTCCCACCCATAATTTTTCATTTCCGCGCCTTTGTGTTTTTTTCCCCACTCCTTCCAACTCTACATTTCTTTGGCCTGTTTTTCCAGCTTTTGTGTTAGTCTCACAAATGCAAGAAGAAGAAGAAGAAATTATCTACACTAGATGCTTCTTTTTCTCTTCTCCAGTACGTTACCGCTTTAAGTTTGCAATTCATGTAAATTGCAGTGGTTTCCTCAGAAGAGCTAGTTTTTGTTTAAAGGCACTCAGCACTGTGACTGGAATCACCAATTTGCAGGGTAGGTGCCTTTAGTCTGTGTTTACATGTACCCACGTGAGTAAAACGACTGCTTGGAACTGCGACTGCCTCACAACAGTCTGGCGAGAGCGCTGAAATGTCACTGGGCCACACAATGATGAGTTTTAAGGACCATCGTCGTAACGGCCCTGATGGGAGGTTCGGACAAATATTTACAGCCAAATGCGAAAAACATGTGAAAAGAAAAAAAAGCATGTAGCTGGAACAAAGGTCGGACCCCACGCTCTAACCCCGAAAAACGAACTCGGAGCCTATTTCGAACGTAGTATTTGAATTGTCAACAAAAACCCAGCGTGCTCTCATTCCATCTAATTTTCCCTTGACCTTGCATATATACGCTGCACTGTAGAATGTCTATTTACCAGGCACTGACGACCACACAGAAACCCGGCGTGTAAGTGTGTGTGTGTGTGTGTGTGTGTGTGTGTGTGTGTGTGTGTGTGTGTGTGTGTGTGTGTGTGTGTGTGTGTGTGGCCACTCTACCATGACTTGTCAATTAGCCTAGCAAAATGGTGATGTAACACGGGTCAAGACAAGGTTACATAAACAGAACACACACTTTGCTAATGCGAAAAAAAAAAAAAGAAAAAAAAACTGACTGGCAAAGTCAAAGTACCATATTTTTCCACTCATGTACAAGACCTCTGAAGTGTGTGTAGGGGTGTTTGTGTGTAAGTGTGTGTGTGTTACCTGGAGTGATGATTATGTTCTGGGCTTCTTTAATCATGTCGACAGTCTGATCCACGTTGACCTCTGTGTGTGTCCCTGTGATCTCCATGGGCTTTCCTGTGCCGGTGGAAGACGTGCCGTAACCTCCCAGGATCACATTAGCCAGTGAACGGTTCATGGCCTGAGGAGGGGGGGGCGGAGGAGATTGTACTTTTTGTATATGAAAACATTCCCTTTTGCTCTCACGTCATTGACTAGGTTAGTGTTGGAATAAGCGACTGTGTTCAGCGTATCAAAAAGGAACTTTTCATCCAAAAATGCACACATTTGTGACCTGACATTTCATTCACTATGGAAACCACTGTGGCAAAGTTAGAGTCCCTCCTGGTGGACAGGGAAGGAACCACCATTTGAAGCTGTGTAGACTAATCTAAAAAAATATCATATACAGCGCTTCAAGTCTGAATTTCACTGTTTCTGAGTTGAAGTTTCTGCACGTTCTTTTTTTAAATCAAGCTCCACTCACCACACACATAATGTACGACAGGATGGCTCCAGACGACCCGATGAGAGCCCCGACGATGGTCAGCAGGTTGTTGTTGAGCAGGAAACCCTCGGCGCACAGAGCCCAGCCCGAGTAACTGTTCAGCACCGTGATGACCACCGGCATGTCGGCGCCTCCGATAGCTGCCGTCAAGGTTACACCCTAAAAAAACAGGAGACCAGATTCAAGATTCAAGAACTTATTGTCATTTATTGCACAACAATTTACATCATTGTCAATAAAAGTCCTAAATCTCATGCTTCATCCGTGGCTGTGATCGGATTAGCTGTTCAACACAATTTACATCACAGCAAACGGAAAGACCAGCTGTTAAGAGGAGCTCCATGTGACTGAAGAGGAAAAATTATTAAAAAGATCAGTATTACAAGACTCCCTCCATAACAACTGGAGCTAACTAGTTTAGCGATGAACTGATTGAACTTTACTAGAATACCTCTTAAAAAAACATTTCTCTTCTGTGTCCCTAAATCATCTCTACAGTTTTTGTTTAAGAAGAGCGAACTCCATTTATTAAAGCAGCAGCACAGGTGCACATCACTGATTGTTCTTTTTGACATACTGCAGATGTATTTTTAATGACTTGTGCAAGTGAAGGAGCACACAGAGGCACAGAGGATGATATATTACACTGTACTGTAAAGAATGATTAGAGATCAGATGCAGCTATTTTAAAACTAATTCATTTATAATCGAAACTAAAATGATATCCATCCAACCTCTCTGGGGATGCATGGGTCTTTTTTTTTCTGGGATTGAGTCCACTTTCTGATTTTCCTGGAAACATGTAAATATGCAAAGCAAGAAAAAAATGCTGAAAATGCAAAACCTTTATATGTATATATTTTTTCTTTTTTTCAGTAAAGACTGATTAAAGGTAATTCCTCAGTTTTATCATCTGATTAAATGTTTTTTCTTCTGATCACACAGTAAAAACTGATTAATAACTTAGAAGCTCATCATCAGTAGCCATCTGACAGCTGAAGGCAAAGTGAGGAAACCTTTGTTTAAAATGTTTTTTCTGCAGATGCCAACTAGTTACCTGTACTAGAAAGAGTAAAACTAAACTTCCCTCAGTAACCACAGGTCAAAAGCAGCTGAAGTAGCTTTTTATTGTTAAATATTTTGGCACTTGTGGCCTCGGCTTATTGTTTAATACAGCTAAGGAAGAATATCCATACTGTGGTGACGTTATAGTCTCTGACAAACTCTGTGACATATTTTCAAAAGTTAATCATGACTTAACTATGGTGGAGACCAATTTAATGAGTCCGATACGAAAAGGTATCTGGCAGATTAATAAAGTCAAGCCTGTTTGCCACGATGGCTGCCAAACTATTAACAGCTCTTTGCCAAGAAATTCAGTCAGAGCTGAGCAGCCACTGTTACCGGCACAATACGG
>JBAJHX010000035.1:16656851-16672990 GCA_037176925.1 Amniataba percoides | reverse complement strand
ATAGATAGATAGATAGATAGATAGATAGATAGATAGATAGATAGATAGATAGATAGATAGATAGATAGATAGATGCTGTTCAATCCTGTAAACCCTTGGCCACCAAGTTTCCTAAATGTCTAGCCAGACAATTTTCCTTTCTTGTTTTTGTCATCTGATTTATGTTTTCAGTGCAGCTAATGTCTTTAAATGAGTTCCTAGGTTGATATTACAGCATTGGACTCTCTGATAAACAGCTTTGCTCTGTTTGATACGTAGATATATTTCAACCAATTGAACGAGTAACATTACACAGACTGATGAATGGCCTCATAAAACGCAGTATTATGGTATTAGGTTCGTTTTGTATTTGGCATCTGTGTGCACATCTGATCACAGTGGTTCGTTTAGCAATAAATATGAAGCCTTTTAGTGCATATTCAGTTTAAAAAATGAAAAAGTATTATTTCTTTAAATCTTTTCTTACAAAATAATATGTAGTTTGAATGTACTTAAAGGTTTAAGCTCAACATTGGATCTGACTGAAGAAAAAAATAGAAATTAATGCTGATTTTTTGGTTGTTTAAATTTGGGTGTTTCAGATAAAGATCCGATACTGATATCAAAGTAATATATTTGCATATTTAAGAGTTGACTAAACTTGTATCTGATACTGAAATAACACCTGTAGCTTACTAAATTTGGGAAACTTTATTCATCACGGGCTACTTGATACGAAAAAAAAGGTACAATTACCTTTTAGATGGAGATCAAAAGGAAGCCTGGCCACCACTACTAACAGATTAGCCAGAAAGAAAGCCAGCAGGCATCAGAGGACACACACACACACACACTCATGCATATACGCTGGGTGGGCCGACGTCCTGCATCAGCCACCAGGCAGAGTGTGACAGTGAGTCGCCGCTCTTGAGTAGATCAAAGCATTTCAGACACCGAATATAAAGATGTGCTTCAATGAGTCGCTGGATATGAGACCAGCGTCTGAAAAATTTAAGATGACCCACCAGTCACAGTCACTATTGGTTGTAATACAATAATCTCCCCGTGAAGAATATAACTGTCCCTCACTTAAACCATAAATTCCAATATGATTCCCTAATGTCTGTGAGCGACTGTGTGTGTGTGTCTTTACGATGCCTGGCACAACAACAACACGGTCCTGTTGGTCTCACTGTTTCCATAACCGCCAGTCAGTGACAGAAAAAAAAAGGTAATAAGGTCATGCCAAATATGAAGGGAAAAATACCTGGACGAGGAGGAAATGGAGAAAAAGGGAGCAAAGAGAGAGCGAACAACACGGAGAGGAGGAAGGAAAGTCTTCTAATGAAGTGTGATGCACGTTAAATTCCTTTGTTGGAATTTAATAAATTTCCAGAAGACGAAACAGACGGTATAACAGGGCAGAAAAATAGGGAGCAGACACACATAGGAACAAGACGGTGTGAATGGGAATGTGAAAATAGGGTATAGGTGTAAGTAATAAAGTTTTAAAGGAGCTGAAAACTGTCTGTCTTCGCTGTCACACCGCTGGGCTCCGTGAGCGGGGCTCCGACGTCCGGCTGTGTGCGCGAGTAAACCAGCAAAAGACTCCCCTGACCCTCAAAGATCACCGGCGGTGTGTTACTTCCTACCCCGGTGTGGGTCTCCAGAGTGATCAAAGCCGCGAGAACACACACATGCACTTACCTCTCTGACCTCTTGACCTCTCCGTGTTAAGCGGCCGTCGACAATAAGGACACAATCTTTAAAGTTTTTTTATTTGGACTCAGAAACGCGGCAGAGATCTGCTGGACTGACACGTGACATGTTTGAGCGTCCAGCTAAGTCTTTGACTGATTTTATGTGTGAAAGTTTTACACCTTTACACCAAGTTTTTATAACATATTTCAAACTCATTCACTATGTCTTAAAACTGCATGACATTTTTAAATAATTTGTTCTTCTGTTTCATGTTTTGTTGACATTTTAACACTTGAATAAAGCTATACTGCCCCCGATTACATCATATATCAACCAATAATCAAGAATATTACCTTGACAATAAATATATTGAGTCAAATCTAAATGTGCTCTCTTCAGTTTGTAATAAAAAAATTGTCTCATTTTATCTCAAGTCCAGACCATATGTCCAGGATGTATAAGGATAAAGTAAGCATGAGAAAGATCATTCTAAATGCTAATGTATTATGGATAATAATACATTAGCATTTACTGTCATAAAGTTAATGTGACACTCTCACTTAAGATCAGGTGTGCCTGTGGAAAGCAGTGGGGGTGTATTGGAGGACATTATATTGACAGGTTTTTCCCACCACCTTCAGAATGATGCATTTGTGTGCAATCATTAAGAAAAAGTCTCATTAAAAGCTGCTGACCTGAGATAGCATTGGTGACAGACATGAGTGGGGAGTGCAGAGCAGGAGTGACTCCCCACACCGTGTGGTATCCCACGATGCCGGCCAGACCAAAGGTGGTGACCATCTGAGTGAAGGCGGCGTTGGGAGCCGACAGACCAAGACCCAGCAGGGTGGCAGCGCCTGGCACAGAGCGAGAAAAAGTTAAAGAGTCTGTAACAACCAGAGGCAGCTTTTATTAAATACCATCAGAATGACAGATTAGTAGAAGCAGTTTAAATATTATATATGAGATTTGTATATAACTGATTTCCCAGACTACAAGCTTGTTTTGTTGACTATAAGATGTGGTTGGTTCTCGACCACCCATGTTGCCTTATTTCCTGTTACCTCAATCAAATGGTGGGCAATTTGTGTGCTTACATTAGGGATGTAACAAACTTTATTTTCCAGACTAATTGTTGCAGCTGAAGAGGTTATCATTGTCCATGTCTGTGAGTCTATAATTATTAAAATACATGACATGCACCACTACAAAGTGCGAGGCGAGTTCTCACCGGGGCAGCTAACATCGGCAGCTGTGTGGTGGCGTTAACTAGGAAACTACTCCAGCACCTAAACGTGTGAACCACATTAACTGCATGTGGCGCGCTTACACAGAGCGCCGAGCGGCACCATGGGAACCGCTCGCTACGGCACGACTTCAAACGCGCACTCAGCGTGACGCCGTTTTTACAATGCGCACTTCCTGACACTAACGGGGTGTCTGTGTGTCACTTCTCGCCCCCTGTGCACATTCCAGCAGTGACCTATAAAGCTGATTATTAACCTATCCTTCACCCTGTGGCAGACCCCGACCTCCCTCCACACCCAGCGTTCAGTTTAGAGCGCGGCGACCGACCTCCAGTGTACATGCCGGCGGTCGTGAGGGTCGCTCTGAAGGGGGAGACCTGTGAAGCCTTCTCCTTCTCCAGCTCCTGGACAGATTTGGGTTTAGGAGGAGCTGCAACGGGCACATTGTTGGGCTGTGGAGCAGGGAACAGGTTCTTTCCATCCTGGAGGTGACAGAGAAGGAGAGAAAAATGAACAAACAAGGTTCAATCACCCTGCATGTAGTTACCTGAGCTTTATAGAAGAGAGAATTTATTATTAAAAAAGTGGTAGAAAATAAGGTAAATTACAGTTATATCAAGAATATTAAATGACACTTATTAAGACGTGATTTGATCTCTACTTTTGTTCTCTGATCTTGTTACCTGAAGCTGTACGACAGCCTCTTTTACATTTGTAAATCTGTGAAACATTAGACCATGCTGTCGAGATCAAAGTAAGCAAACTAATGATTAGTAGGTATGTAAAGTAATATCTGCATTTCAGCATCATTTATAAGAAGTGTGGCCATTATTGCGACTGGATATCGGTCAAATTACTGCTTGAAACAGATTTGTTTTCTCCTAATTTAGACTGATTACATAAAATAAATTATGTAAGAATACAATAATGACCTTTTACTTAAGAATGGTATAAATGATGTAGCACCATCTTACTGAGAAAAAAAGGATACTGAAGAGATAAAGACAAATGTACAGTAGTTGTCGTGGTAAACCATCACAACTTTACACACTCAGTTATGATGGTTTGTTTCTATAATTAGTCTGGCCAACACCAGAGTTTGAAGGATCCTTTGCATCTAATTAGCACTTCTATGATCTTGAAAAGAGCAATTTAAGTAAAAATCTGTAAATAACAAATAAAGGCTGCAGACAATTCATGTTATGACACAAACAAAGTGAGCTGAAATAGTAATGAACTGAAAAATACTTATTTTTGGGTAACATAACTCACAGTTGATGGAAAAACCTCATTAAGAAGACATAAAAAATAAAATCAAAGCTTGATCAGACCCAATTCTAAACCAAATTTTACCAAATTTACCTGTTGCATTTATTTATCATCAAATTTCATTTGTTGCAATGTAGAAACAATTTAGAAATTCTGGAAATCTGATGATGAATATCACCAATAAAGCTAAATGAACAAGTCAGTAAGAAACTCCATGAAACTGATCAACACAATGGCATAAAAATGGTCTTTTTTGTGTGAATGTGTCTGCATCTTTATGATCATGTTAATTGAGTTTTGTTACACTGACTAAAAATACATAATGAGCTCTTCTGTTTATTGTGGGGACAATACTCTACTGGCAACAGCTTGAACTAGACAGAATAAAAGGAAAAGATTGTTTGTCCTTATGGTGACATCTAGTGACTGTGAAAGGTACCTGCAGTGTGTTTGAAAGATTTGCTATATGACTGCATGGATCTTCTCTTTCTTTTTGCTTTTTTTTCTTGTGCTGAATCGTATGCATCAGCTGAGAAATGTGTGTGAAATCCCAGCCATACACACACACACTTGTTTGGCTGCTCACCTCATCACATGAGACGTCATACCTGCATGACGATGGATCCTCTGACAACGTGGTCCATGGTCCCGTAGTCAAACTCCTCTTTGACATCGAGGTAAAAGTTCTCCTTGTCGGGGCTGATGGCTCGCATCAACTTAGTGATGTTGTTGGAGTACAAAGTGCTGGACTGCGTCGGCAAACGGCTGGGGAGGTCTGTGTAGCCGATATGAGTGACTCCCTGATAATAATAATAAAAAAAATCGTGTTACACTAAACTGGAAAGAAAGAGCAGTGAAAAATAACCCCTTAAAGACAAATTGAAAAACTTCTTGGTATGTGTGTGAGGATGTGTGAGCAGTACGTGAGCTGACCTTGTATACTGACAGTTCTCCAGGAACTGTGGTCTCAATGTTTCCTCCAGCCTCGGCAGCCAAGTCCACCACCACCGAGCCGTCTTTCATGCTCTCCACCATGGGTTTGGTGATCAGGATGGGTGCCCGCCGACCTACAATGAGACAGTGGAAACACAAACATCCAGGCATTACAAATACTTACCAGTGAAACTCATTTATTACAGTTACTGTGGATACGCAGCCAAACAATGGACCAAAACTCTCGAAAATAACAGAGAAGTGGAACAAATGGGAACAAATGTTGTAAAATATCTTCTGGTACATTCTGGTAAAGTTATTTTTACTATTCAATATTCCATGACTTGACCTTTTTATTTCCAAATTCTTTGACTGTCTGCCCAGAATCCATGTTTTACACGCGGTCAGAGGAAAATTGTTTACATGTCCTCCGTTTGAAGGCAGTTAGCATCAGCAATGTGTGCTTTGATTTTGACATATACAGCCAATGTTTACGTTGTGCATGAGTTTGTGCTTCCTTGCATACCGGGGATAAGAGCAGTGCTGATGACAATGTCCACGTCCTGACACTGTTTGGCAAACAGCTTCATCTCTGCCTCTATGAACTCCTTTGACATTTCCTTGGCGTAGCCTCCCTGGCCTTCTCCTGACTCCTTGATGTCCACCTCCAGCGGCTCTGCGCCCAGAGATTTAAACTGCTCCAAAGCTGCAGCTCTGGTAGAGGTAGGAGAGAAGATTTCTCAGTCAGGCAGGAGAAAAAAAAACGTCTGAACATATACTGCATGTGATATATACGTTCTTAGTGCTTATTGATATTGCTTCCTTAAAACTGCATACAAAGAACGTAACTGACCATTAGCAATATGATTTTCATGATATCAACTCAGCAATAGCCATTTATTACAGCCTGAGTGTTCACTGTCTCTTTTTATGCTGTATTAAGTTACTCCTGATGCAAACTCAACATTTCCTACTGCTTCTGCTGCTTCATATTAAAAGCATTCAACTGCTGAAACATAAGCTTTGTTTTTTATTGTGAAGAAGCCACAGGTGTTTTTCACTGTGGTTTGCGCCGACCGCAACAGGTCAAGAAAACTCCCCTGTCAAAACATGACAAACTCGTCAACATGATCAGAAAGCAACTGCGCCGCTGTTGTGTGGAAAACTACTCACGCCGTGCACAGCGTGAACTGCAGTTCTGTTGCTCATGGCATGATGGAAAAAGAATGATTATTGACAGACTTCTTTATTAAAACAATCTTAGTCTGGTTGGCTCCGCTGTAAAAAGATGCACCAGTTACTCTTCTGTTGTTTCTGATCAAGGATTGTTTGTTGATCACTGGGCTGATATCTTGAGGATTAAAACTTTAAATTCAGTGTGCTTGGGCACCATCTCAATACAAACTGTGCAACATAAAGCTATTTTTTATTAGTTTTGTGACCATCTAGATCAGTTTCTACACAAGGCTTTAAATACAAGGATTTAAATATATGCACATTTACAGGACATCTTGCCCAAATACAATCTTTCAAAGTGAATATTTATTTCATTTGCAATTCAGAAAAGCAGTAATAGTTCAAACCTGGTGTCGAATCCTCTCACGATGGCTCCCATGGCCCTGGCAGTACCAGCTGCTGCCAACCCAGCCACACCGCCCCCAATGATCAGAACCTAGTCACAAACATACAGTGATTTAGCATTTTTAAAGTAGCAGAGATTCATTCACACTTACGGTAATACTTCTATATGTACAGCAGAAACATACACAGTCATACTACACACCTTTGCAGGTGGCACTTTCCCAGCCGCTGTGATTTGTCCAGTGAAAAAGCGACCGAAGCTGTTAGCTGCCAGCAAAACGGCCTTGTACCTGAAATAATGGAAAAGGGAATAATACAGGAAATTAGAAAGTATTGTTTCTCTCTTTTTCCAATTGATTTAATCAGTGTAAAGTAAATAGTAGACAAAAAAAATAGATAAACAAGATCCCCAGACTGATGTGAGATTCTTTTTTTTTTTTTACTTCATGAGTTGTGACCTAAGTTGTGACCTCATAAACGCAGTCATGGCACCACCTGAAGGCACCGTGTACACACCCTGCGATGTTTGCCATGGAGCTCAGCGCATCATAACCCTGGGCGATGGTGACTCGAGGCACCTGGTCCATAGCCAGCACAGTGGCCTTCTTCTGGGACAGCATGTCCATCAGCTCGGGGTTCTGAGCCGGGTAGATGAAGCTGATTAAAGTGGCCGCGTCCTTCATCATCTCCACCTCATGGACACCCAAAGTGGGGTTGAAAACGGGAGCGCGGACCTGGAAGCAGAGAAATAAAAGGCAGATTATGTATTAATCTCACTTTAAAAATACCACTTCATTACTACAAACTTACTTACTACAAAAGGCTAAATCTGCAGTTATTCATCCTCCCTGCTTTTCATTTTCCTCCCTTCTCACTCCTCTGTTTCTCTACTAGACCACCGTGTCTTAAATGGGAAACATGCTCGACACTTTGTCATCTTCCCCACATTTTAAGAGTTCTTCTCCCTCTTCCTCCAGCACTTACAAATGCAAAAAAAAAGCAGGTGCCAAAAGCTGCTGCCGTCTTCAAAACACTGACTGGACCACCCTGTTTCTTCCTTTTCCCTCCTCATTCACCATCACCAGAAAAGAAGACATCTGGTGTTTTCAGCTGCTTTTAAGGTTGTTTGAGTCATCTGACCACCTTATTTACCTCCTCTTCCCTCTTGTTCTCGGTGAACTATCAAACAATCCACATCTCATTACACTTCCACCCACCACCACTTAAATCCTACCTTAACAACCACATCCGATGCCAAGACATCTTTAATGTCTTTAATTGTTGCTCCGGCCTGGGCGTACGATTCATCCGGGAACTTGGAGGGCTCTCCGGCACCGGACTCCACCACGACATTGAAGCCCTGCTTGATGAGCGCCTGGACACCAGCAGGCGAAAGCGCCACACGACGCTCGTTCTGGAAAATTTCTTTGGGTACACCGACTGTGAGTTGTTTGTATGGAATACCTGCTGCAAAAAGACAGAAGAGACAACTGTTAATGAAGTCAGGTAACTTTTACTCATCATTGCTAAACCTTTCACTATGTCCTGACAGTAATACATGAGATGGGTGGATTGTGGAAATTCAGGCTCCTCTGGCTCCACCTGCTGCCTCTGAGATAATTTGCAAGAATCCACTCCACTCCAATCCACAAAGCCTGAGTCGAAACATAACGAGCGTCTGATGATGCATCAATCACTGCTCCTGTACAGGCAGCTTCCTCTCACTGTGCAGGCTAATGAACAATCAAAAGGCTATAAAGGCTTTTTTTTCCTGGAAATATTTCAGCACCTCTTTTTCACATGTTGGAGCTCGTGATTTAAAGGCAAAAGACCTCATTTGAAAGAAAATGTGTCATTATAAAAACTGCAACAGCACTGAACACAATGTTCTCCAGCCAATGACGCCGAGTTAAATCTGTGTTTACCATAAATACTGTACTGTATGCGACGGCCTTTGTAGGCAGACGGAGAAGGTCGACGTGCTGTCACAACATGAAGAGTCAGCTGTGTGTGCAGCTCTGCAAGGCTGCACTTAGCAAGAAGGACCTGAATACTATTTTGGGGGCTTTGAGGTGGCAGGGGTGGGGTTGAGCATCACCCAATGCCTTGTGGGTAATGTAGTTTATTTAAAGTGATGATGAATTTTCAAGAACTTCCCTTTTAACTGAAACAAGCTTTTACAAAAACACCACAACCATATAAAATAAATGAGAATTAGTTTCCTCAGATGTGGGCCTGTTTCATGATCTGTTTGTGCTTTTTGGGATAATGCATGTATGAAAGAAAAAAATGCAGCATTCAAAAACCGTGTGGCTGCCAATTTCCATGGAAACAGTGCAAACTTTAAAGTATTTGATGTTGAATGCTTCTTCCAAGTCAGCCAGTCAGTTAAGTAATAAATATAAACTCAATGAGCGTGACAAAGACACTGACCCGTTAAGTCAGCCAGTTTATTCTGTGTCTTATTTTAGTGCTCTTATTCAGGTCTAGTGTCTGAGCGACGGGCAGCTCACATGTTGAGTCGGCTCCTATGGAAAATTCCACTGCAGACCCCCCCCCTCCGCCGTCTCCTCGTCTATACATAAACAGAAGAGCCTGTGACTGGCTGCCTTCACTCTCACCCTGCTGCGGAGACGTGTCCTCCAACAAGTTTTGTTTCACAAAATGCTCCACAACACAAGAGGCAAAAGACAGCTATATGAATGTTAAATTTCTATAAACCAAGAGTGACCACTGAATGTGTCGCATGTCACATTTAGCTCTCAGGCCGCAATCAGCTAAATCAGTTAAAAAGATTCACACAGCTGGGTCTGTCCCACAGCTATCTTATTACTGTGCAAAAAAAGCAGGTTAGATTAAGCTCAAATTAAATGGACCAGATTTAAAACGTGAAGCACAAATCACACATTAACTTTTGTTTAGACTTTAGAAATGTGGATGTTGAAAATCTCAGCAGAGAAAATAATATGATAAGCTTTAAATCTCAGCATCTAGATTAAAGATAGCCAGCGTGATCTTTCTGTTTACGTAATAACAAAGTTTTGGGCTTCTATATGATCTGATTCTTTTTTTTTCATCCAGTTTCATCCAAGTTTTGAATATACGATTCCACATTTTCAGGATAAATAGCTGAGTATTTACCTGAACCAGAGGCACAAAAAAATGCAGTAATGCATCAGGAGAGAAGAAGAGAGAATGAACAATATGATTTCAAAACATCTTTAAAATCTGGCTTTGTAGATATGTTATGTGGAAGAAAGCACATTTGATACTTTTATTAGGCGACAGGGACACACACAATGCAATGCATGTTTAAAACCATGTTCACACTGTCTCATTCATTTTAATGTGGGTACTGTACTACGCTGACAGAAAGGGGTGTAAATGACTTTAACTGTAACTCTGTACAATGTTTCCATACAGTATTATAAAAGAGATGCTCAGTGTTTTTGACTCTGATAAGTGCTCTAATTCCTGAAAATGTGACTCAACTCCGCTTTCCTGGATTGTATTTCTCACCAGCTTCTGAAGCAACACGCCTCCGCCAGCACAGCACTGGAGACCGGTTTCCTGTTCAAACGCCCCGTAAGGTTTGCTGTGTCGGAACTTTGACACAGCGCAAAAAAAGACACGCCTACGTGGGCGACTCACCCTGAAAGCATGCTTGCTGTTTTCACTTCATAGCATTAATCCCACAAACAAACATCTCCAGCACGCCTAAGCAGTTGGTGCTTGAAAGTTTGAGCATGCCAATAACAGTAAAAATATCATAAAGCACAGTCATAGTTCATAAATCCACACTGTCTATACTGTTCGTCTACAGGCTCCATAGAGGTCAAAGAATAAGCACATTAAGTGTATGCCGCGTGTATCTCCCCTTTACGACCCTGAAAGCTGACACTAGTGTGTCCCGTATAGACGCTGCCAGCTGTTACTGGAGCGAGCTAAACTGAGGGCATGTCACCGCGAACCAGGTTACATGCACCCCCCCCCCCTCCTCCAAACACACACCTACACATGCAGAGACACCGGCACAGCAGTGAACCCGGTACACTCACACATGAAGCACCTGCAACCAGCTGGTACTGGCTTTCACAGGACACACAACACACACTGCCTGGTTACTGCATACACAGGGAGGGGATGGAAAATGGAGAATAACGCCTCTGGGCTGCAGTATCCTAAATCTGACCTTGGGACTGAGAGTAAATGCAGGTAGCAACACTGACCTCTTAAATGAACTTTAAAGAAGAGTTAGAGGAAAATGTGCTGCATGGGGCTAAAGGGTGTGGTCAGTTTGTTATCTGGAACAGCAGATCACCTTTTTCATAACAACTACAGACTGCAGAGCTTAAAAAAAAAGGACTGCAGCATGTTCACATGACAATGATACTTTGTTTTGCCAGCTCCAAGGCCAATGAAAGGACAATGGTATGAATAGCATAATTGTCTGTCCATTTTTATGCTGCATGGCACCATGTTGTTTAAAACCTGACCCCTGTCGGCGTTTATGTGTGCTGCCACCTGCTTTGCTGCACCTGATGCACACATACATGAGAATGCACACATACATGAGAAGGCTACAGGTGGCGTTGCTTTTTATGTTGCTATCAGTCGTTAAACCTGTCGTCTGTAGAATAAACCTCAAAAGCCAGTTTACCACTGATTTAAATGTTGGTTTGACCTTGACCGTATATTAATTATTTTATTCTCAAAATAAAAATTCCAATCAACTTTCTGCAGATTCATTCACATTCACTTCAGTGTTATGGGAAGTCTGGTCCGTTTGTAGCTCATCAGAATACAACATGTGGAACGACGCTTTAAATTTAAACTGATTTCCAGTCTATCATATTGATCACTTGTATACAGTCCCTGTGCAAGTTAACCTCATTGGTGTGAAACAATGCAGGCATTCTGTCAAAAAATGAAATGTCCAAGACCCGACATTATCAAAATATTTATGTTTGGAACAGTTTTATTTGCTCAAGCTAGGCTGGAAAAGATTGAAATGTTGAGTGTTTTACCACCACAACCTCTATGATGTCTTTGCATATTTAACATATGGACTCATGTTGCTCTTTTGTCACATAGTTTGCAAGATCATGTGACTCAGTGGAGATCACATACGTTTTTTTATGCATTGTCTTAATAGTACTTATGTCACACAAAAAATGAAATTATCATTTGCTCGAAGTATAACAGAGGCTTTTTACAAATTATTGTATTATGCATGAACACTTCGGTGTGTATGTATTGTGTCTTACCTGGACTGGCACATCGTCCGAGGGCCTGATGGGTCCTGAAAAATCGAAGACACGACGATTTGATAGTACGTCCGCTCTGCAGCTTCACACAGGAGACCCCGCTGAACACGGGGGCCGAGCAGCTAGCCGCCACGACACGCAGGAGGCTCGCCATGGCGCACACACACCTGACACTCACACACCAGGAGGAGCTCAATAGGACGCACAGCACCCCTCCTGCAGGAAGAGACGCGAAAGATAAGGGCACCAACAGTCAGAGGAGGGGGGGTAAAGAGGAATGACAAGAGGATGAGTGTGTGTGAAAAGGGGGAGGGGGGGTAAATATCTTAATATCTCTCTCATTATCAGTATTCAACACAACTGCTGTCACATTCAAAGAAGTTTTAATAGTGTAATAGTGTCTTGTTGTAGACACACCTATGTTTATGCAACAGGTCACATTCATTTAGAAAGCTTCCTACATGTTTTTGTACCCAAATCCAACACATGTATATGCATATTTATTCTCATATTTTCATGGAAGGATCATTTGGGAAATTGTAGAAAAGAATAAATCTGCACATCTGAACATGCACAAAATAATGAATAACTCCTGCCACATCATTCAGTTAGTGAGAAGCAGTAAACAGCTCCGAGGACGGCATGTTTGCTTTAAAGGGAGATAAAGAAACTGGGATAGACTGGGAGAGCACGGCTGGTGTCGTAGAGTTTAAACTAGAATTGACTGGCAACGAGCTTCACTTTGTGCACACAGCGGGGCAAAGTAAAGAGACTTTTATTTAAAGAGGAAAAAAACTAGGATGAATATGAGAGTCAAATCCAACTTAAACAAATTCATCGATATATAAACAGTCACAAATACATCCATGATTTTGATAATCAATTCATCATTTAACTCCTTTATATCATTATAAGTTTGAAATAGCACCACTTTATAGTTTAGACCAGTTAGACCGGCCTCAGTGGCAGAACTGACCTACTTGTTTAGCTATTAAAGGGTTAAGTCAAATAATGAATATATCATTACATCTAACCAAAAGTTGAACAAACTTAAAGTAATCATTACTAACAATGATTTCTTCATTTAGTTTTTTTTCACAGTAAATTCATTGGTGATTTTTTCCATCTAACTTTACCTTAGGTTCACATCTTAAAATAGTTTGTTTTGTCAAGAAAACAACTCTAAAATACAAAAAAGACTCAATTTATTATTATAGCAAACAGAGAAATGCAGCATACTGGAAACAGTGTGTTGGCCATTTTGCTTCATAGATGATATGAACAAGTTACTAGTTGATCAAAAATAAAAAATAGACTTTTTACAACTAAAACAAACTTAAACAGGTCAACTTTCACAGCCTGTCCGTGTTGTGTTCAAGACCCTCATTTTAATATCAGAAAAAAAGGAAGCTCCTCGGTACCACGTCACCAAAAAAATAAAACTGCTGCGGTTTTCAGAAATATGAAAAACATTTTTTTCCAGTCTGAAATCAAAACGTTTTGGTTAAACCAGCAAACTGCACACTCTCTGGTTGTGTAATTAGTGTGCGGGGTTAATCTCGGGTCAGGACCAGAACGCCCCTCATAAAACTGCTACTAACGGCGGTGCTCATATTTACGACTCAATAAAACAACATCTGAATCAATGGCGTCCTCCAGAACAGAAAAGCTAAAACTGATGCATTGATTCGGGATTTTAATTAAAATTCTTCTTATTTTGTCACTAAGTCAGTGCTGGTTTCTTTATGAGTCAAACACCAACAACACAAACACCCGGTGGGAGGTGGTTGAGGGGGGGCGTCACTTCTCTTTGTGTCTAAATGAAGCGGGTAGTGAAAGCTAGCATCGCTTAGCCGGTAAGCTAACAGGCGGCTAAAAGCTAAAAAACACAAACACGCATCTGTTGCCGCTGCATGAAGCCGACGTGTGAGTCAAAGGAAAATCCTTTGTTACACATGCACGGAGATGCAAAGCGAAGCAGATGCACGGAAAAAGTGAGAGTAGAGAGGCTCGTAGCTGGACTGACCTTTGCAGAAAGTCCTGGCTCTGTGCAGCACAGGCGGCACTGTCTGTCAACCCGGAAGGTGTCTGTCTGTCTGTGCAGGCGGCCGGCATCACATGAGAGCTGCATCAGAGCATATCCGATGACTACTGATGTGGCTGCGATCATGCATGACAAGGGCATAAATAACATGCACTTCAACTTATATATGAATGCATGCGTGTGTCTTTGTAAACCCAAGAATTTATCGTCTGGCAGAAACATTAATGTACATGTATTATTATTTTAAATCAGTTTACTTGCATTTAACTTAAGCACCAAGTTGTGTTTAAAAGTTTTTTTTATTTAAGAATATGCACGAGATTTCTAGATAAACAACTGTATGCAAATGCTTTATGCAACTGTGCAGAAATATTAATGAGTACATTTACGTGTCCTCCACTTTTTCAGAAATGGCGTCCCCAAAAACTGAAATAAAATAAGGATGCAACTTTGTATATTTCCACTGAGAGGCGCTCTTTTACTATCTATTATTATATCAGCTTTTGCACTGTGGCAGAAACATCTATCCATCTAGCCAATCTTGTTTTCATTTTACACTAAAGTAAACATTAGAAATGGAAAAAATAGACCTGAATATACATACATGCATGTGTCATGCATGGTGGATAATACTGTTTCTGTCAAAGTTTAATATACACAACATCATTTAGGAATATGCAACATTCAGTGTGCATCATCTGTACCAGTTTATTCTTTTAGTTAGAGTCTCTTACATGGTGCATCCGCGACAGGGTTTGAAAATAAACCTGTAGTTTCTCACAGTAAGATGATTTATTAGGTGCATGTAAATGTAGTGAATATATCATTATTTGTTCCACAAGTGAACATGAAGATGAGGAAAGAAAGCATAAAGTCTAGCCCCTGGAGTGCCACATCTACCAAAACAGTGTCTTCTTCTTGTCTTTTTTACGGGAGAGAAATCCCCAAAACTTATATTGTCAGAGCTGGCAAACTAGTTTCTGCCATTGGTTCGATATTATTGACTTTTTGACTTTTAAAAACGTTTCCCTCAGTAAGTTTTTCCAGCAGGCAGACATGATCACAAAATCTTTATCAAGCAAAACCTTGTTTAACAGCAGGATCTTTTTTTTAGGATTGTTTCTCATAAGTTGCATTTTGGAGTCTAATTGGCCATGATTACTTTTCTCTGTTGAAACTGGAGACAGATCTAATCTTTTGTCTGTGGACTCAAATGTGTATATTTGTAAGTCATGCAGAAGCTTTAGGAATGACAAGCAGCAGTGTTGGTGAGTCAGTCTGCTTTGGCATCCTGCACAGTCTATATTTATGTTGCTCCAAATCATATGCAGATCTATGACTGAACTCTGTTTTTAGTTTTTGTTTAGGGTACACATGCCGATGTAACAATTTGTTATTACATGTCAGTGTTGTATTTAGTTAATCTGTGCTGGTTGAATTTGGTTAATGAACTACGAAAACTGGAATAAACTCTCAAAATGCTGAGTCAGCTCACTTTGCCTGGTTTCATTGGGCCATTTAAGAGGCGACAAAGCATACAGATTAACATGAGAACCGAAGTACATCATGTTAAAGTGTTGGGTTAGCTTATACAGGTTAATTTACTTCTGCAGTCCCCAGTTGGTTGATGGCATAAAACATTAAAAGCAAACATACAAAAAAATCTGCATCACTTTGTTCACCAACAGGGAAGAAAACAATGAATACATTTCAATTTGCTAAAGCATTTATTTCGAAAAATAAAACAACTTGAAAAATGAACAGGTTCATCAACACAGACCCAACAACTCGATAATCAGATAAATAAATAAATACTTAAATACAATAAATAGACTGAATGTAAAAAAAAATCACATATTCTTGCATGTTGTCTGATTTTTTTTTAAATAATAATCTGCATCCCTTTTGTTTATGTAACATGGGGAAAAAACAATAGTCATGTTTCAATTTGCTGGAAGTATTATTTTAGATAAATAAACAATAATAAATAAATAAATAAACTGCATGTAAGCAAATAAATGAACGCATTGTTCATCTAACAGACAGATTTTAGTCGGCCCTGAGCAGAGGTGAAGCCAGCAGGTCTGCTCTATTCAGATGGGTTCGGATCTCAGTCAC
>JBAJHX010000035.1:16628628-16650123 GCA_037176925.1 Amniataba percoides | reverse complement strand
TATCTATCTATCTATCTATCTATCTATCTATCTATCTATCTATCTATCTATCTATCTATCTATCTATCTATCATTTTGAATGATAATATTCTTCTGTCTGCAGGGCCACAGTGCTGAAGCCTGGGAGCTGATCGTGACTGAGATCCGAACCCATCTGAATAGAGCAGACCTGCTGGCTTCACCTCTGCTCAGGGCCGACTAAAATCTGTCATCCGTCTGTTAGATGAACAATGCGCTCATTTATTTGCTTACATGCAGTTTATTTATTTATTTATTATTGTATTTATTTATCTAAAATAATACTTCCAGCAAATTGAAATGTGACTATTGTTTTTTCCCCATGTTACATAAACAAAAGGGATGCAGATTATTATTTAAAAAAATCAGACAACATGCAAGAATATGTGATTTTTTTACATTCAGTCTATTTATTGTATTTAAGTATTTATTTATTTATCTGATTATTGAGTTGTTGAGTCTGTGTTGATGAACATGGTCATTTAAAAAAAAAAAAATGTTATCTTTATTTTTCAAAATAAATGCTTTTAGCTAACTGAAATGTATTCATTGATTTTTCCTTGTTGCTTAACAAAGTGATGCAGATTTTCTTTTTTAAAAGTCAGACAACATGCAGGAACACGTGAGGTCTTTTTTCAGTTTTCCATCGAAACACCTGATGTCCAGTTATCATGTGCAGTACTCACACCCGTACAAGACAGAACTGACAAGGAATAATCAGTTCAGAGAATTTAAAACTTAATAACCTGCGTACAAAGGTACTTTTATAAACTTTTAAAATGTGTTTTTCAGATGCTGCAACATCTTTATTCTTTCACTGCAACACAAATACACATAATATTTGCATCATTCTTATCAAACACACAAACACTGAATTATCATTATTGATGCATTAATGTGTTCATCCTTTTAATGTGTCAGCTGGAAAAGGAGATGTTTTCAATTACTTTATGCTGAGAAGTTTATTCATTTCTTCTTGCCCTATAATACATCACATTATATTAAAATTCTGTAATCTGAATCTGTTAAGTAACTAATAACATTACGACAAACTTTTCATTCAGGTTAATTAAAAGTATTGCACTCTCACAGTTTGGAGATGTGCAGGAAAACCCATACTGATCCAATACTGACTTATTTCAACAGAGGGCGCAATAAACAACTCAATAGTGAGTTTTAACTATGTTTTTGTTTCTTTACTGAGCATTTCCTATCGCTTGAAGGAAGACTTTCTTGTGCATTACCATAATACGCATCTTAAAAACACACACTCCTTAACTTGTTATTCACTGACTTGTCGATATAAATTTAAAGCATGTGGCGTGGACACGATGCGTGAACTGCGCATGCGCTCACAGCAACCGTGGCAACGACGTTTGGAACCGTGTAACGTTGCCAACGTAACAATTTACGTAGTGATTTTTTTACGTAGAGTCATGAAAGGGTTGATAGTTGACTAATTTAACCAACATTGCTGATTAATTCAACTCAATAAAAGGTTATATGGAGGTTAGAAAGTCTTGCCAAAGATTACGGACTTCAGTTAGATGACACGGTTATTTAGTGCCTCACGTTTTCACCCGGAAGTGCAGGTTAGTGTGAATGAAACTCGTCATGTGTTAGCATATAGCAGCTCGGTAGCTCTCAGTGTGCTTCTTAGTATGTGATATTGTCTCTAAAATAAAAGATATGTCACAGATAATATTTGCAGCTGTGTTTTATGAGCCAACCTCCACAAAGAGATTACAAGAAAACGTTAACAACATTTATAATATTTGGGTTGCTTCTATTGTAGCTAGATTTTACGTAAAAGCTTCTGTGGATACCATCAGTAAATGACTTACTACCACCGGAATAAGTGCAATTATTAATAATTTAGACCAGTAACTATTGAAAATTGATCCCCATCAAAAGAAGTATGAAAAACAGTAACAGAAGGTTCATTCATATAAACAGGATCACGGACAGACATGGAGTTTCTGCCAGTGTTGGAGCCTCTTGATAAACCCAAAGAAGGAATATGGTAAGTCAATGTAGATTATGTATGATATAAAGTGAGCATCACATGTTTTTTTTATGTTGTTTCATTGTTTTGTTGTCAACAGGTATTCTTTGATACCCAGAGGAAGTGCTCCAGGTGTTAGTGTGGGCCACACCTGCACCTTTATCCCACCTGGAGATGGAGATGGAGGAAAAGGGAGTGTCTTTATTGTTGGGGGAGCCAACCCCAGTGGCAGCTTCTCACATTCGCACGTCATAAATCTAGGTAAAGAAAAAGATATGACATCTGTGGGACTGTGTTTTTAAGCCACCACATTTACATGAAGGGATATATTTTATAGTGAGTTTGCATTGGTTTGATTGTAGGTAAATCTCACTCATATTTGGGTTTTTGTCAGTACCGTCAGCTGTTTTATGAGTTGTCTCAAATATGACAAGTAAAACTTAGAGCAGAGTGTATGATCTGTTTATCTGAAATCACAAATGTGTAATTCACATGAAGTATATGGAGAGGAGTTTACCAACTGTGATTTTGTAAATTGTAGTTAGTTATTTGACCATTATAAATAAAGCTTCCAGCCTCAACAACTAAAGACAGGCTGAACTTAAGTTAATATTGAGGGTCAATCATCGTCTGAAGTGTCACTTGTCGTGGCACAATGTTGGTAAAACACTTTTGTTGTTTAGGCAGGGTCATTGGTGTGTTCCCTTCACATCCATATTATTAGAGTTTCTTAACATTTCTGTTCTTTCAGATAATCATGAATGGGACATCCCAGAGTGGGAGGGTTTGGAGTCGCGGTACGAGCACTGCTGCTTTGTGCCAGAAAGCCGCCCTCGGAGCCTGTGTGTGTTTGGTGGGGCACAGCAGAGTGGCAATCGCAATTGTATCCAGAATTTACAGCTGACAGGTGACTCCCAATTTAACTTCACTGGGTAATCTGTAATCTACATTTTAGTTGCCTCTGTCATACATGTTTTTTTTACTTTGTTGTAACATATTGTTGCTGTGTTGTTACCAGACAGATTGTTGTCCAGTATGTGGCCACAGATTTCAGTACCTTGAGTATAATCTGTCTTGTATATGTGTGTTCAGAGAGTGAGTCTCGCTGGAAGAATGTAGTGGTTAATGGCAAACCCCCCAGTCCCAGGACATACCACACCAACTCAGCCTGCCTTGGGGACAAACTGTATGTGTTTTCTGGTGGGGAAGCAGGAGCTGCACCTGTCTTAGACCCCAAACTTCATGTCTTTGATACAGGTTTGTTTTGAATTAACCTGCTGTTTAACATAATTATATCAAGCATATTCTTTTGTTAAACAGCCAGGTTACATTTCTATGGGATTTTATAAAAAATAATTGAGGAAAAAGATAAGAGAGAATTTTGTGTTTTGACAAAATTTGATACGAAAATACATCAATATGAAAAAATTCCAATGTTCTTGTCTTTATTTAAAACAGATATGACTAAGTAGATGTTTATCAGGAAACACACAGATGTAATTATTAACCCTAATTAATCATGCTTTCAATATTTTTAGGTGCCCTGTTTTTGTGCATGCTGGCTCACAAATGTAACAGAGCCTTCATTAATTTTATCAGCAACACCTGCTGCAATGACAAGTGAAACCACCTTCTACAAATAAGGCATTTTCAAGGTTTTGAGAATCCTTGGTTATGTATAATGCTTTAGCAATGAACAGATCCATAGATTGTAGTGCTTTCCTGTCTAATCCCACTTCATTCCATATTATATACACAAATGTGCATTTGATAGATTTGCACTCTGTCAAATTTATTTAACAGCTTAAGTCATTTTCAATTGTTGGCATGAAATGAATTCTGCCTCAAGTTATTGTTTCCAACAAAGTTGTTTGTGTCAGTGTTATCAAATACTAAAACAGTTTGGATGTGACCTTAAAAGTTTTAAAGACCAGAAATATATTCTTCCTCAGTTTATTGTAAGATGCCCTAATGGCATCAATAGCCAAAGATGTGTTAACTTTTATCTTTTGGTGTTCCCAGTGTCTTCCACCTGGTCCCAGCCAGAAACACAAGGCAGACACCCACCAGTCAGACACGGCCACATCATCGTAGCAGTCGACTCAAAGATTTACATTCATGGAGGCATGGCAGGAGACAAATTCCACAGTGATATGTACAGTTTTGACACAAGTGAGCCCAAACTCTCCTGCATCATAAGATGAAAAAAGTTTATCCATTCCCAGCTGTCTTGCGTGTCTTTATTTTGAAAACTTAAAATGTTTGTCTGTTTAAAGGAAATATGAAGTGGGAAAAAGTGCAGACCAAAGGAGACATCCCAGCAGCAGTAGCAGCTCACTCAGCTGTGGTGGTGGGGAAGAATATCTACATTTTTGGGGGGATGACTGCAGATGGAGCCACAAACTCCATGTACAGATTCAACACTGGTATGCAGCACTACTTGTTGCTACATGAATAAATGCTATGGGGAATATTACTTCAGCAAAGTCTTCATTTAAATTTGTATCATGTCTTAACATTACATCTCCTGTCTTCTAGACAAATGCAGGTGGACAATCATGAAGTTTGAAGGTGACATGCCACCCAATCGCCTGGACCACTCCATGTGTTTATTACCGTGGAAGGTGTGCAGTGAAGGGAATGGAGACGAAGCACACGTCAGCAGCCCAGCAGCCTCAGAGACAATAAATCTGGCCTTTGTATTTGGAGGGATGGACACCCAGGGTGTCATTCATAATGACTGTATTGTGACTGTGGTGACGTGATGTGCTGCAATGTTGTCATTCATTTACCTAATCAGTAATAAAGGGTTTATCAAGTACTTGCATGTTTTATTTCAAATCCTAAAACTAACAGGTCAGTTTTATACTGTCACTGGTGAAATTAATAGTTTTGCAGATTCACTGTTCTGGACCATAAATGCAGGTGGTAAGCAAAAACGTGTCATTTGAGTGAGTGAAATAGTAAATCATGTAATCAGACAGTCAAGTAACATTTTGTATCAAACATTTATTTCAATGTCTTTCCAGAAGTACAATGACCAGATTCAATAAATAACTTTTAGCATTGCCTGTGAACATAAAGAGCCCTTGATCCCACAGACATCTTACTCAATGGACCCACACCTGCCCCCCACCCACTAAGTCCCTCCCCACTACAGAACCCCTCCCATCAGGACTGCCTGAGAACAGCAGCAGCAAGCCTCATATCTGGGCTGACGAATAGCTCCGCCTTCCAGCGAAGAGAACACCTCTCACACACTGAAACATTTAAAAAGTCTTTCAGAAGATTCAGTATGGTTGCTTGTTTTCGCCGCCCCTTCCTAACCATTCCTCTCACTATTGAGTCCCATCAGTCCAATATGTACATCTAGATGCCATAACCAGAGAGGCAAGGGGCGACGGACGAGTTGCCTACAAAGCTGCCTACAACTCGTCCTTCTCGTCTTGCTCACTTTCAGCTCCCTCAGGTGGAGGTCCACCCGCGCTGCCGTAAAGCTTGCTGATGATGGGTTGGACCACCTCCTCCAGCTCCTTCTTCTTGGCCTGGAAGTCTTCCAGTTCGGCATCCTGATGAGACTCCATCCACTCGATCTTCTCCTCCACTGCCTTCTCAATGACTTCCTTGTCGTCATCTGACAGCTTGCCGCCCAGCTTCTCCTTGTCGCCGATCTGGTTCTTCAGAGAGTAGGCGTAGCTCTCCAGCTCGTTGCGGGCGTCGATCCTCTCCTTCAGCTTCTTGTCCTCGTCGGCGAAGCGCTCAGCGTCGTTCACCATGCGCTCGATGTCCTCAGGCGTCAGGCGGTTCTGGTCGTTGGTGATTGTGATCTTGTTCTTGTTGCCTGTGCCTTTGTCCTCAGCAGTTACACGGAGAATACCGTTGACGTCAATCTCAAAAGTGACCTCAATCTGTGGCACACCACGGGGGGCAGGAGGGATACCAGTCAGGTCGAATGTGCCCAACAGATGGTTGTCTTTTGTCAGAGGGCGCTCACCTAAAGAAAAATATCAACCATTAAAAGTTGTGCAATATTTCATTTCTGTTTGCATAATTAAAGGCCTAAAACATTTGTGTGGCAAGTTTGCTCTGAAATCTATAACTCTTACCTTCATAAACCTTGATGGTGACAGTGGGCTGGTTATCAGAGGCTGTAGAGAAGATCTGGGATTTCTTTGTGGGCACCACAGTGTTCCTGGGGATCAGCTTGGTCATCACTCCTCCAACAGTCTCAATACCAAGAGTCAGAGGGCACACATCCAGAAGAACCACATCACCTGCAAGAGAGGAGAATGTTTAGTAAGCAAGATAAAGATGGTAAGTTCAGTTAAGGAAAGTAGACAACACTGCAAGAGGAAGAAGCCTTACCAGTGTCCTCCTCTCCAGAAAGGACTCCAGCCTGCACAGCAGCTCCATACGCCACAGCCTCATCAGGGTTGATGCCCCTAGAGGGCTCTTTGCCATTGAAGAACTCCTTCACCAGCTGCTGGATTTTGGGGATACGGGTGGAGCCTCCAACCAGGACAATCTCATCAATGTCAGACTTCTTCAGGTCAGCATCTTCAAGCACCTTCTGTACAGGCTTCATGGTGGAACGGAACAGGTCCTGAAGAAGCAAAAGCCAAGTTTGAACTGGTTAATTAAAACATAAGATTTGACTAAAAACCGGTGTTTTATTAAATGTGCAGTAGTTGTTTACACAACCGAACAGACAGGTATTAGAACTTACCATGTTGAGCTCCTCAAACTTGGCACGGGTCAGGGTCTCAGAGAAGTCTTCTCCCTCAAAGAAGGACTCGATCTCAATGCGGGCCTGGTGCTGGGCAGACAGCGCCCTCTTTGCCTTCTCAACCTCACGACGCAGCTTCTGCACGGCACGGTTGTCTTTGCGCACATCTTTGCCAGTCTTCTTCTTGTACAGCTTGATGAAGTGCTCCATGACACGCTGGTCGAAGTCCTCACCTCCCAGATGAGTGTCGCCGTTGGTGGCCACCACTTCAAACACACCATTGTCGATGGTCAGCAGGGAGACGTCGAAGGTACCGCCGCCCAAATCAAACACAAGAATGTTCTTCTCGCCGTCCCTCTTGTCCAGACCATAAGCGATGGCAGCAGCAGTTCTAAAGAAAAAAAAAAAAAAGACATGAGAATTTATTATTACAATAAAGTATGAGCGATATATTCCATATTTTTTTAAAAAAAGCTAGACAGGTGAATTATTTTCCCCAGACACTTACGGCTCATTGATGATTCTCATCACATTCAGTCCAGCGATGGTTCCAGCATCCTTGGTGGCCTGGCGCTGGGCATCATTAAAGTAGGCAGGGACAGTGACCACAGCATGTGTAACCTGAGGAGAAGATGAGAATATTATATTCAATTCCAGATTTATTCAGAAGTGGTATATTCCCTGAAGCATATTCTTTGACATTTTTTGTACCTTCTTGCCCAGGTAAGCCTCAGCAGTCTCCTTCATCTTAACCAGCACCATGGCAGAGATCTCCTCTGGGGCAAATGTCTTCATCTGGCCACCACCAATGTCAACCTGGATGTGAGGCTTGCTCTTCTTCTCAGTAACCTAAAGAGGAAATCAGGTCAATATTATACCAAGTCTGTCACTCAAACATCAACTTTAAGCCTTACAATCATAACTTTTGCTTCAAACTTTTCAAAATCTAAATTTACCTTGAAGGGCAGGTACTTGATGTCCTGCTGCACAGAGGAGTCACCCCAAGTGCGCCCAATCAATCTCTTGGCATCAAAGACGGTGTTCTCGGGGTTGGAGGTCAGCTGGTTCTTGGCAGCATCACCAATCAGACGCTCACCCTCGCTGGTGAAGGCGACGTATGACGGGGTGATGCGGTTGCCCTGGTCGTTGGCGATGATCTCCACACGGCCATTCTTGAACACGCCAACGCTGCAAAGACAAGATTCAAGAAAGCGTTACACAAAACAGGCAACAATTCATGAGCAGCTTTAAAATTTTCATCATCTTCTGCAACAATCAAGTCACTTTTTTTTCCTTCTTACCATGAGTAGGTGGTTCCCAGGTCAATCCCAACCACAGTCCCCACACTCTCCTTCTTGTCGTCCTCGTCGGCAAACACAGTGCCGGCCACCAGCATCACGACCCACAGTAGCTTCATGTCTGCTTGTTTGAACTCACACCTACGAAGAAAACTACAGAAAGGAAACACAACGTCAAAAAACGAGAAAATAAAACGTGGCCTCTCTTCCTCCCCAGCTCATGTAGCCACCAGCTAATATTAGTGCTACATAATGAATCTCAATCTTTAGTTTTTGCAGTGAAATCACAAGAAAACGTCAAACATATGAGCTCTGAATGAAAATGGGTGGAGCACAACAGCTTCTTAACACCAGTGAACTAGATTTTTTTCCATCCATCCGCCGGTAGCTAACCACGTTAGCGTGTCTAGCAGACATGCGAGAGGAAGCAGCTCAACATAATGAGGAGCTTTTTTCGTGTTATTTCGCATTCAAAGTCACAGCTCGACTGTTTTATAAAATATGCGTTGAGTTAAACTTGAAAGTGAGTAATCAGCATTGTCAAATGTTAGCTTAGCTCGTTTTAACAGGATGAAATTGTCTTACAAAAGCACCATATGACGTCGTAGCAGTTTCACATTCACATCAGTATTTGTACGTACCTTAACAGCGCTATTGCGAATGAATTAACGGCCTTGGCGTCGCCTCAGTTGATCCTTACTCAAAGTGTTTGTCTGTCTTCTCTGTCTGCTCTGTAATTTCTCCTCTATGAAGTGATGCTGAATGAACTGAGCGCTCTGCATTTATAAGCCGCCGCTGCTTCCCAGTCGTGGAGCGCCGCGATTGGCCGAGCCGCTGCTCGTTGGAAGGCGCTGATTGGTCGCACCCGGCACGCTGGCCGCCGCTGATTTGCACACGACGGACTGATGTGACGTCACGGCTTTGGCCCACTGAGGCAACGCTGATTGGCTGCCTGTCATGAAGAGCCACTCATGCAGTTGGAGCAAAGACACGCCACTCCAATAACCAAGGAAGGGTGGATTTTCACATTTTGTGCATTTAAAACTACTTATTTTTCTCTTTTTTTGATAAGGGCTGCACTTTGGATTGAACTGACATTCATCCTCATGTTGCTATTGCCATAAGTAGTGCATGATATGTTGGTCTCATGAGCAGTCATGATGACTCAACAGTGAGTAATAAATGTACAAACCCTGTGTGATTTGCATGATGCGACTGAACTAACCTAAATGTTACATCAGATGAGCTGATTGTCTGGACATTTCATCAGCTAATGTAAACACTTACAGTTGTTGCTTATGATATCCATCTTGAATTACAAGAAACCTGCAGTAATTTAACTTATATGTGTGAACATGCACACATGTTGATATACTTTTATTTTGTTCTCTGTATGTGAGGCAGGATATATCCAATGGTAAAACAAAACCACATACACTGCATTATCTCACACATTCTCCTTTGTGCAAAGTCTAAATAGGTCAAGGTTAGGTAACTAACTAGTTGCCAAACCACACAATGTGAACAATTTCAAAATGTGTAGATTCACACCAGCCAAAGCTTGACTGTAAATGAGAGAATTAGGGAAGAACAGTAACCAAGTAAAGAACTGGATGTTACCTGTGTGTGTCCCAATAAATATAAGGTCCAAAAATGCACTGTCCTCTTTTGTTGTTGCTGCAGGCCCAATCATCCTTATCACTTGTATGCATGCATACCAAGCTAGATATGAAGAACACAGTGAAAAATATTACATATATAACAAGACATGTGAGGGTGAGATTATTTCACAAAACCAATTAGCTTGTTTTGAGAATTTTGTGAAAGCAATGATAATTTCATTGGTATTATCCCTCCTCCAGAGCTCAGAGATTTCTAAAATCAATGCCAAGGATCAGTGAAGTTGTTCGGGGGGAACGCCTCACCAAAACACTGTTTTATGTTTTGTTTTCCTTAATTCTTCAACTATTTGTAGAACATTTCTGAAATTAGTAATCCTTTGCTTCAGGAAATTTCTAGAAAAGACAGGGAACAACAACAAGGACATCTGATAACACAATTTGATTGGTAGTAATGAGAACATACTTTCTCGAAAATTCCTGAAACTTTGGATTTTTATTCTGTGGCTTTTCAACAAATTATGACCTGTATCTTTAAGAAAGGATGGAATGAGGTAGAGCTCTGCATTAGTATGAAGGTGACTTGGTTCTGGAAAATTCTTGAATGAGTCCGTTTGTATTACTGGAAACAGGTGAAATAACATTGACCCTGAGATATTCTTTTCTGTCTAATAGTCGTAAAGGTGCTTTTTCTCCCTACTGAGGCTTGACGTGTCTCTTGCTCTTTGCTGACCTCTCACCCTGCTTAAGGTCACTGCAGGTTACTGCATGGATTGAGTGCTGTGGGTCAGACTGGAGGATAGGCAAAATTAATAGTTATAGTCACAGCTTTTGATATATCTTCACATATCTTTTTATGTGATTTATTACAATTCAATTATCACTTTGCATTTACACTGAAAAATTGAAGATAAGACTTTGATTCAAGTCAAGATACAGCAGTGGATTATGGTGTAAGTTCTGCACTCTGGCATTTTTATTTGCTTTATAGTAAAGGGCACTGATCAGGCTGTTTAGTTCTTCTCTTGTGTTTTCATTTTCACTGAACAAATAAGAGGAACTGTGACAGACACTAAATGTTGGAGGAAGAAAAAAAAAGACAAAATACTGGAATGGCTGATCCCTAGTTGGAAAGATCAATAATACACATTAGTTACAATCACACATATTTGTACATTTTGTTTTATTTTACACTGAACTGAATCCTTTGCCTTCATTATACAATTGTAAATATTAAAATGATTGTTTTCTGAAATATTTTTCCTCCTCTTTCATAATTGACACAGGCATGTTAATTGAGCTTAGCACCTCACAAATAAACACACTCATACTTAAAATTCTTTACCAGACATACAAACATACATCAATCACATGTAACACAATGGTATAACTAAATCATTTAGACACACTATACACAATAACAGTGTTGACAGGCCCGAGAAACTGGATGACTTTGAGTTTAGCTTTAAATGTAGGTACAGATTTTATAGATCACTGGGCAAAGCATTCAAAGGGCAGGTCCACAGTAACTGAAAGCAAAACTGAAAATGATTGTTTAAGAGTGGTAATTGTTTTGGTTGTGTGTGGCATGATGGGAGTACAGCTTGCATTTTGTTTTCTAAACATGTTTTACAACTAATGATTGTTTTTTTAATTGTTTGATTCATTAGATGTAAGAAAAATGGTGAAAATGTTGATCACTGTCCCCTAAAGTCAAAAGTGACATCTTGTTTCCTTTGTTTAGTCTCTTGTTTAGTCCACAACCTAAATATAATCGGTTTACTGTCATAGATGACTGAAGAAACCAGAAAATACTCACATTCAAGCAGCCAAAGTCAGAAAATTAACAACTAATAAATTACTCCACTAAATACTAATCATTGCAGCTCTACCTCAAACCCTGGAAAGTAACATAGGAAGTTAAAGACAGAGAAAAGTGACAGGGAAATAACTAAAATGGTGACATCGTATCTGACACTTTCATTTAAACATAAAAATACAATAATAATGATAAGCAGAGTCAAAATGATGACTTACTTATCCTGAAATAATGATGCAATATCTGAAAACTTTGATTTATGACAGATTCTTTATGATATAATAAGTAATTATTTAAATAACTATTTTTATTATTATGGGATACCAAATATTTCCCTATAAAGTTTCTCGTTCTTCAGTTAGATTTTTAGATAATAAATCGTAATTTTGAGATATTAAGTTATTATTGTGAATGTAAATCATTATTTTGAGAAAGTTTGTCATGATGATGTATTAAAGGATCTTTTCTCTTCATTACAGTGACAGAAATGGGCTTCCAGACATATTAATAATATCAATAGATAATACATAAATAAACCCGGAATTTATGAATAAAAAAATCCATAAAAACAGTAATTTGTGTTTGTATTTATCTTTTATGTGGAGGCTGGCAGACCGAGCAGCGCGCCCTCTACCGGCAGAGACGGAGACACACACCGAAGTGATGACGTGGTCCGGCCGGTTGAGCAGAGCAGCAGTATGGCCGACCAGAGCAGGCAAATCAAACTCGCTGCAGCTAAGAAAAAGGTAAAGTATTTTACAACTGATCCGCCTTTACACCCCTGGAAAGCACTTGTGCTGTATCTCCTCGGCGCCGTTCGTGTTGTCGGTTTTTATTTCCCATTAGTTTGGTTTAAATCGCTCCGCGGATCGGGGGTGTTGTCATTCCACGTCGTCCGGCCTCTGCGCTGTCGCTAGCCCCGCCTCTGTCGCTCCTCTCCCGGCGTCAGCGCGCAGGAAACTCCGGTGCTTCTCCCGCGGCCTCTTGTTGATTAACTTTACCAGATTATGGGGACTATTTTTAAACCCTTTCACAGGCGTTTAAAGCATCACCACGCCGCTTCGTCAGCCAGTTATCAGTTCAACTTACTCTCTGTCCCTTGGCTAACATTAAATATGGACATTAGCAACATTTAACGTGCTAACTAAGGCAAGTTAACGTTAGCAACCGTGGCTAACTAGATAATGCATAGTTGTGTGTGTGTGTGTGTGTGTGTGTGTAAAGACTGGCACACAGCAGTCGGGCAGCTTTCTGTCTCGTCTGCTTTATTATCTCAAAAAATGGCTCTTAAACAGAGCAGCAGTTTTTAACACAAACACTGCGTTAGCATCGTAGCAGCTGGTCAGATTGACAGGGAGTGTTTTGACAGCTGACACCCCTCTTTCCTATCCAGCTATGTGTGAGAGTATGTGTGTGTGTGTGTGTGTGTGTGTGTGTGTGTGTGTCTGTTTGTCTGTCTGTACGTGCATTTATTCAGCCAGTGTGTGTGTTGTTGGGCCGGTCAGACTGATGGCCTTATCAGCTGTGAAATATCAGCCCCAGGAAATGACTCGTCAGCACTTCTTGCAGCACTACGATCTTCTTGGATGAGAGGTCGAAATGAAAACGTTTCGTTGTAATTCAGCCTTTATGTTTTGTTTACTGCAGTGGTCTCTTCTGGGCCCCCTTTTTGACAGCTGTCACAGTCCTCCCCTCCCATGCCCAGACACTTGCAGGCGATCGAAACTACATGCCTCCAGCCAGTTATCAGCCTCATCTTGTTTGGTTTGGAGGAAACATGCCAAAGAGACAGTCAGTAACTTGTTGGCAGTGACTCTGCATTTCGGAGCGCATTGGAAATTGTGTCATTTGACCACCCCTGCCTTATATAGAACCACATTCACATCTCCTAATTCAGTCACCCATAGCTGCCAGTGCCACAACGCATTATTTGTTTCTCATTATTTTGACATTCTGACTTGAGAAAATGTTCTATTATAATGACTAACAGGATCTTTTTTCATCAGTACAGTGGTGGAAATAGGTGGTTAGAGATTAGTTGCTGGTTGAAAGCTGGGGAGAAATTCAAGGGCATGCTGCAGGAATAGCAAGAAGTGATAAATTAAGTGTAATCTAGGGCTGAGGAGCTTTCTTTCTAAATATTATCTTTTTACCAGCTGGTGTGTTGTCTATCCCTGCTTCGTCTCAGACCACATTCACATCTTCTAATTCAGCCAGCTTTGATCCTCCAAGGGTTAAAGATTAGTTGTGTGTAAGAGGTAATAGAATAAAGTGTAATTCAGGGTAGAGGAGTTTTCTTTCTAGCTGTGAAGAATTGCTTGCTGCACTTTTCATGCATCTGTTGTTTCCCTTTTTTTATGTGCTGCTCAGCTGAAGGAGTTTCAGCAGAAGAGCTCCCCTGCTAGTGTGGGGGGAGAAAAAGGTGGAGGAGGAGGAGCAGGGGCCAAGAAGAAGAGGAAGGTGAAGGGACCGAGCCCACACGACGCACCTTCGTCCGACAGAAACTCACCAGACAATGTAAGCCGGTCCGAGTCTTTATTTGCCTGCCTGACCTTGCAGGTCAAACAACAACCTCTCTGTGTTCTCAACTGTCCCACCTGTGTCCTTTCTTACGACTGGTTTCAGAAGCCTAGTGTAAACACGAAAAATAAACATTCGACGATTTTTTTTCCTTTTTGTATGTTTACCCACCCAGCATTAGACTGCTTTCAAACTCATTGTTACACTGGCTGATTACAACAGGCTGACAAAATTAGTTATTGTTTTTTGTTTGTACATGTTATGGATAGCACATAAAAAGCTAAAACATCATTCAACGAGAACAGTCTAACACTAAATGTGGACTGTTTCTGTTTTCTGTTTTCTCAAAATTGAGCAATTAACGGTAGCTTGTTTGGCCACTGATCACAAAATATTTTGCTGCTAAATTATACTGCTGATTTTCTAGATTGTCAAGTTGGCAACTTACTCAAATAGCAGTGCCACAGAAATATTATTTACATTTTAAAGTGTTGCCATCATGAGCAGAAGCCTTTCTCCGTGCTCTCTCTATTAATAGCCTCTTGTTTTGTCTCAAATGCTGCTCTGATTTAACAGACAGACAGATGAACAAGGACTCATCCTCATCAAAACAGCTCTGTCTATCGGATTAATAATAAATTAAATCATCCTAATCATGGTGAAGCAGTGAATCGTTCTGTTGTTTTAGGCATGAATTTAGACTTGTCTGAATTATAAATCATACTTACCTAATGTGTTTTGCTTGGTGATTTAAAGAAAGTTCAGTGTATGCTAATTGACATTTGTAATTTGTCTATCTGCAGCTCTTTGCTAGTGCCGCATTTAAATGTTAAGCACTGTCTCTTTCTGTGAGGTCTTTTAAAACTTTGATAAGCAAATTGAGAGTGCCAGTGAGGACACACAGTTAGGCATGTGACTCCAGCGCACAGCTTTCACACACAGCGGTGACTGTCAGGTCAAATTTTCCACAGGCCAGTATTTTTACACACCTGATTGGAGTCTGAGTTTTGGGGCTCGCTGCTGTGTCTTGTTTGTTCTGATGCAGTTTTTTTCTCCTTAAATATTTGGTTTTGGTTGTCACACTGGATCAACTCAGGACATTTGAATCAGGATAAGACAGAAGTGCGATGGCGGCAATAAACAAATGGAGTTCAGTTTACAGGGTCAGCACAAAGGAGACATTTCACAATAACAGCCTGTGCATGATGATAATTCATATTTGAAAGATTCCCATTTCTGTTTGTTTTTTATGTCTGCTTGTTGATGATGCTGAAGCATCTGGGGATTTGTGGTCAGGGATTATGACACTCCACAAAGGCAAGATGTGGAAAAATGCTGTGCTGTAATCTTATTCTGATTTAAATGTCAGTGGTTATTCAGATTTTTTAATGGTATAAAAGGTTCCTTAAAAATGCACACAATATCTACTGCCCTCTTGGCATCATAGCCTCACTTTCTCCTTAACACACATCCAAGTAACTCCATCTTTCTAAGATTTCTTGTAGCAGCTGCTTCTCTGTGCCTGTTTGTTTATATCTCTATCACTTTCTAAACCTTTCTCTCCCCCTTTCACATCTTTTTCCTTCTCCACCCTTGTTTCTTCTTTCCTGTAGTTTGACAGTATTCTCAAAGCACTTAGTCAAAGCAATGGAGTAGTCCTACCTCCTTATGGCAACAGTCAGGTGAGCCTCTGTCTCTCTCTTTCCTTTCTTTGTTTCTGCCCCGCCTGATTTCTTTCTGTCTGCATCCCTGTGCCATAAATAGCCGCTTCTCATGTGGTATTTAATATTGTACCTGTCTTCCCCATTCTTACGCCAAGTACACATACCTTTTATTTTTTTGCATAGACCAGAAAGCACAGGATGAACTTGAGTGCAAAGTCTTGCATTGGTGCTGTGCTTTTTAAATCCACATCAACAGAGTCCATTAATGGTTGAGAAATGTGTTGTTGGTGATCTTCTGAAGTTCACCATATTATGTAGAAGTTCAGTGAGGGTGGGCTGGATGTGCACACTTGAGTGGCTCAAGTCTCAGGAGTTGCATGGTTGTGATATCTGCGCCTGGGTGCATCATGCAGGCTCGCATCTGGGAAAACAAGAAATGTGTTTCACTTTTCAGCCATGTCTTTCTTGCTTCATATTTGTTTGTTGTTGTTTTTTATTGTAATTACAGATTAATACAAATGTCTTGCTCGCATAAGCTTTAAACTCAGAGGCAGTGTAACTGAAGTAACAGATGAGAGTTATTTGGCTGTTCAGACTAATATTTGCATCTACACAGCAGGGTGTTGACGTTTCAGAAACCAAAATGGGGAGCTTTCCTGCAATAGCGGTCAGCCTAAGTGTCAAAGCTTGCATTATGGTTCTCTGTTAGCTATTGACCACAAGTCACTCCTTTTTTGTATTATGTCATTTTATTGATGTAGACTGTAGAATATCCTGCATTAATATGGATGTCTAAATGACATGACCGAGCTAACCAGACTACAATCATAACTTGAGTTAGTACAGTAATCAAGTTGTTTCCCTGCATTTAACGCATTTTATGTCTGACACATCATTGTGGTCTTTCTGTTGCTCTTTCACCATAGCTCCTCTTTTTTTCGTGGCATTAAACCTGCGTGTGCTTTTTTTGTGTATGTGTTGCCTCAGACCTTTGCCAGCGTGGAGGCTGTGGGGTCTTCAGTGCCCCAGCTGCTGGAGGACCCAAAGGGCGAGCCTGGCCGCAGCTCACCTGTGTCTAACCCTGCTAGCGCTAACACTACTACTAACCCTGAGTCTGTCGGTCACAACACTGACCTGCAGGTGTGTCTCTCTCTCCTGCTCTGTCATTCTTACACCTGAATGTTAGTCATGTTAAAGATTATATGCCTCAGAATAAGGACTCTTAAAGTCTGCTGACAGTGACTGCATTTTTACTAATATATGTGTGGAATAACTCTGTGATAGGTGTAATGTGCATTGTCATCATGCAGCTTTTTTATCAGATGTTCTTATTGTATTTTCTTTGTTCCTTCTCTCTCTATTTGTCTAACGCTCATTCTTTCGATCTTTCCATCATACTTTCTCTCTGCAGGACTATCCTGATACCAACGGCAATGAGAGTTTAACAGAAGAAAACAGGTGGGTTATCTGATTTCTTGCCTGTCACCTGTGTTTTTATGGAAATACACACCATGCACAGAGCAGAGGTCACAAATGAATGTATGTGGACTGTGTATAGTCCTCATAGCCAAGGTTTTGCACTATAATGGCACAGACAAGATGTTTTGCAGTAAAATGCTATATGTTTAGAAATTGGAGGTAAAGATATACCTGACAAAAGCTGGAAACAACCTCTTGAAACTGCTAAAACCCTGTGAAGCACATTTAAAGTGTGCCACATCTTACAGACTACCTTAACTAACAAAATATGTCATAAATTAGGTACCATAAGCAATACTTCTGTGGCTCCAATTTAATATCCTACTACTCAAGCCATTAATTACTAATGCAGCTAAGTAAATTGCATCATTAATATGTGTGATTGATTATTTATTTATGTTATCCTGCAGACCGCTGTCTTCCACAGAGAGCCTTCGACAGCTCTCGCAGCAACTCAATGGCCTGGTCTCTGAGGTATGATTTTAGAACCGCCAATGTCATACTTTCTCTCGCTCTCACACACACACAGTCACACTTCTTTGTCCTACAGAGTTAGGCTTTTAACAATAACACCCCCTCACTGATGTGCACTTTCAGCGAGGGTGTGATGCATCTATTCTTGGCAGGATTGCACTGGAAGCATTTTCAGATTTGCCAGTTGTTCCAGTGGGCCTCGAGCGCACTGACGGCATCAACTGGTGCCCCAAAGCAGCTTCATATAGTCCCCCTGAACTTGGTTTGGTTTTGTACAGTCAGCAGCAAGTCACTGCTGGGGGTGCTTTCTTTCAGGCTTCAGAGACAGACGAGTCCGCAGTGCTGATCTAATAATGAGTTAAAGATAAACATTATAAGCACACCGCTTTATATTACATTCAAGAAAGTATGATATTTTTGCTTCACATGGTGATGAAGTGCAGGTGTTACAACTGCTGACTAAACAAATCACCCATCTGCAGTACATGCTGTAATTTTCAGTTTCAGCTTTAAGCTCATAGAGAAAGGTCATTTTTCTATTCAAGTCCACTCATATTTCATCCTATAAATATCTACAGAAACAGTGGTATAAATTTAGGGAATGGTATTGTTGTCATTTGCAACTTTCACTGTGGAGGGCTTGACGCCGGGTTTGTATATAAACCTGACTTAAAACACATGATGAGTTTTTCTGTTTGAAGTGCTTTAATGTGCATTTCTGTCGTTTCAGTCATCTGCTGCGTATGTGAATGGGGACAGTGCACCAACTGTCAGTGAGAGAGAACTGGAGGTGAGATGGAAATGTACTAAGTTTCTGTGAATCGCAAAACTAAGTTATTCCTCTCACAGTAAAAGCAGGACTTCTTTTAATCATGTTCTCACACAGTGCCATTAAAGTGAAGCCCAATTCTTTGTCAGCAAACTTTGCACAGGATGGACTTTCCCTGGCAGCCCTTTATTGTTACAGGATAGTACGTTTCCTAGGTGGTTTTCTGAAACAGTAAGCCTCGTGTTTGCAGCACCGCCAGTGTAATCTACCCACACTGTGACTCTTTGTGTGATGGTGACCTTTCTCTGTGTGTGTAATTTAATTAGCCACACGAAAGTCCACTGTATCAACTCCCCCAAGTGATCCTTGATTTTTAACTTATCATAATGTGATACGACAGTGTAAGCATGAATGGAGGTGTTTTTTAATATACTATCATTGTATCCTACAGCATCTCAGGCATTGCCTCTTAGTTTATGTGAAAGCTGTTAGGGCAGCATTAGTAGTGGGTGGATGATTGATTGTTCATGGTTGAAAATAGTTAAATATCACAAAGCTACAAAAGTCCCTTGGATAATGGCAGTTTGTAAGTGAGTTTAACCTTTTGTATAACTGTGTGGGTTAGGGTTAGGTTAAGTGGTGTCTCTTGTGAGTGTGTCAGAAACAATAAAGAAATATATGGATATATTAAAACACAATATAATAAAACACTGCTGTGTTGCTTGGCATCATGAAGTGTTATTCATATGTCCACAATTTTAGACAGCTCTTAGATGAGCCTATTAACTTCAACTTAGAAACTCTCAGAGGCTTCATATGACAGTCTGGAGTAATTCAGGTCATGTGGATTGCAGCCACATCTTGCAAATTATACTTGAAGAGCTTGTAAAGAAGGCTCCACTATCTCTGAACCAGCTCCATTAATCAGTTTAACAACCATTCTGTATTTGAATTATTTGCTTCTCATCACATTATTGACAACACATTTTTGCACTACTTATAAATGTGCTATTGTTTGCCTCCATGTTAATAATTCACATTTGAATTTTTCTCCTCCCATGTCTTTGTTTGACTTTTGCCACTGCACTTCACACCTCTCTCCTTTTTTTTTTTTTTTTTCCCCCTTCTCCCGGATGCATGTGTGCACGTGATAGAGTCGGAACCAGGAGCTGGCAGCCGCCCTGGAGTCCAGCAACCTAACAAACTCTCAGCTCAATACCAAGCTAGACCAGCTGGTAAGAAGCTGTGTGTGTATGCGTATATGTGTGCATACTTTTGTGTTTGACTGGAATAACTCCTTTCCAGCCATCCCACAATTACCACATCAGTGCATGTACTGCATGCGTCACACGTAAGCACACACGTGCAGTAGTCATGCATGTTTTTCATATTATTTATTTATCTTTCACTTAGGTTGACTAAAATGCATTTGTGCAAAGTGTAACCACTGCATAAGGAGCACTATGTCAGAGTTCTTATAACCTGGTTGTAGATGCCTGATTGTAGGACGTTTTCCTGCCAGTTTAGTACACTAACAGCAATAAACATAACAAAGTTAACATAATGTAGATAACAAATTAGGATCATTATTTAAAAACATGTCACTTCCCCTGTCCTGTCTGGCATGCAGATGAGTTCTTCTGTGAAAGAATTTTGCTTATGTTGTTAACCAGCTTGAATTGTCTGACACCGCTGAAAGACACTTACATTTATGTCTGGTCTGACAGGCACAACAATCTCAGGGGCTCTCAGATCAGCTACAAAAGGTAAATATTTTTCTCCCCCCGTCTGCCAGACTGTCTGTTCATTCCTGTCTTCATTTTTCCAGTCTGCTGAATTTTTGCTTCCTTCCTGGTCATTCATGAACTTTGGTATTTTTCTTCTGCCAGGAGCGAAAAGAATTTGAACAGAGGTTTTCAAAAGAGCAGGGAGCCATGCGGGAGCAGTTACAGGTACCTTGTCTAATTTAATTTGTCTGATGGTGGATTTTTAGAATTCTTTTTATTGTACTGCCATGTAATGTATCAGTGTCTGATGTTGGAGTCCATCCTGGTGTCACCCTGGTATAAAATTGATAGAAATGTGATCCAAGGGCACACTCTCCTCATTCAAGCCCTCCACTCACCAATCGCTAACCCTGATAAGAAAGAATTTTGTAGTCAAGGCTGAACCACTGAATAATTACTCTGAGTATTTAATTCATTTTGTGATTTAATCATGATAATCAGGGACATGAATTGAAATCAGTTGACAGTATTTAGTCTCATGACAAGCCATGCTTTCTGTTTGTTCTCTCCCAAGGTTCACATCCAGACCATTGGCATCCTGGTATCAGAGAAATCTGAGCTACAAACAGCACTACAATACACCCAACAGGCTGCACGGCAGAAAACAGGTGAGTGTGTTTTGTCATCTGCTGTACATGCACTCGAATGAAAGACTTTCTTGGCAAGACTTTACCACTATAGCAGTTAGTTAAAAGTCTGTACGTGCGTCTTTCTTTGTGTCTGTGTGTGTGTAGCTGAGACAGAGGAGCTGAATAATCGTCTGCAGGCAACAAAGCAGAGAGTGTCAGAGCTGGAGAGAACACTTTCCTCTGTCTCGACACAGCAGAAACAGTTTGAAAAGGTAACACACAGCAACAAGCTGCATGCATGTAATACAGATCAGCTACTCACAGAGGGATTCACTTTTATTCTTCACATTGGTGCTTTGAAATGTATTTTTGATGTGTTTTGTCATGCTGGCTAAGCGTCTGTGATATTTTAATAATTGTTTTGCTTTTTGTCTCCAGCACAACAAAGAACTTGAAAAGGAGAGAGACAGCCTGAGGCTCGAGGTGTTCAGACTAAAGTAAGTCACTTAACCTGAGTATACACAAGGAGATGTATTTCATAACATTTTTCACAGCAAAGCCACTCTGACATTAATGTCAGTATTAAGTCCATCAAGTTATTTGAGGTGCAACAGATGGGATGAACAAGTCTCCCAAGCCCAATTAGAATCTGGTAGGTTAGAAATGACTAACAATTTGTGTGTGTGTGTGTGTGTGTGTGTGTGTGTGTGTGTGTGTGTGTGTGTGTGTGTGTGTGTGTGTGTGTGTG
>JBAJHX010000035.1:16610744-16628528 GCA_037176925.1 Amniataba percoides | reverse complement strand
TGTGTGTGTGTGTGTGTGTGTGTGTGTGTGTGTGTGTGTGTGTGTGTGTGTGTGTGTGTGTGTGTGTGTGTTTGCAGCAATCTGAGCGAGGAGTCGAAGCAGCAGAGCTCAGAGCTGTCAGAGCAGTTAAAGCTGAGTACACAGGAGAATGGAGCAATGAGGCTGGAGGTCGAGGATCTTCGCAAAAGGCTTGAGATAGCTGACCTCATGCTACAACAGGTATGCTAAGACACAGACACAGCGTTTTACAGTACATGCACATTTATTATTATTGGAGGTGGTGGATCACCTAGAGAGATAAGTTGATCTTAATGTTTGTTTAGCGACAGTGCAGTTGAACATATTTTTCACTTATTACTTGGATTTTGTTCAATGTTTGTCCTTTTTATTTCTCTCCAGTGCTCCAACCAGTCAGATCCCACGAGTGCCAACCAGCAGGTCCAGTTACTGCTGGAAGAGAAGCAGCAGCTGGAGGCACACACTCACCAGGTCTGTACACAAGGATCTTTCTCTTATGATTATCTGAATTTTTGTTTGTGTAGATATCTATTCAAAGATTGACACTACTGACAAATTTATGGTTAATGAGAAAGTCTTGTTGGGTTAACACTGTTTCCCCCTTTGTGTTCTTGATGTTGTAGCTGATGGAGTCGATTGCCAAGCTGAAGACGGAGAGGGACTGCTATGCAGAGCAGATCCAGGATGAGGGCCGTGTATGGAAGGACAAAACAGAACAGCTGCTAACACAGGTAAGCTATACAGTAAAAATCAGAGCAGTCATTATGGTTAACTGTAGTTTTGTCATACTCATTGATCTTTGTTGATTTTTGTGTCTGTGCAGGTCTCTTTGGTTGCAGAGGAGAGGGACAGAAACATCAGCCGAGTCCAAGAATTGGAGGCCAGCATCACAGAGCTGAAAAATGCTGCAGGTAAGAAGGTCATGCTGACTTTATCTAAAGCCTTGTCTTTTTCTGGGCTATTCTGCAGCATCCACCTTGATATGAAGAACATAGAGTGGGCTCCTCTTATCTTCCAGCGAAGTACACCTGATTAAGGAGCTTCTGGTGATCAAGGAGAGCAAACTTCAGAGGGAAAGAGGACTGGAGCTCACCGATTGATGTGCAGCCATAATAGTCAGGAATTCTTAGTAACTAGGGTGAAATGTAATAATGGCACAAACATTTGTTTTTCCCTCTATAGAAGATATGATATTAACATGAGATTTTACTTTCATTGCAAATTATTCACGTAGGTGAACACAATTTTGTGTCTAGTTTTCAATATAATCTTAAAGCTTTAGTATGTGAACTGTAGAAGTCTGAATACAGGGAGCACAGTTGTGACACACTTAACAGAAACTGGTGTATTTCAGTGTAGAAAAATTCATCACATCATTCCTCCTCTCTGCCAGCCTTATTGTCCCAGGAGAGGGAGGCTCAGGATGTTGCAGAGCCTCAGTCCTCAGGCCCATCAGAGAGCGAAGTGGCTCTGCAGGAGGCCCTCAACACTCTGCAACAGGAGAAAGATGCTCTTGCTGCACAGTACCAGGCACAGGTACGCATTACATTGACACCTAAGCACAAATGCATTATAATTTAATATTATGTGAAGCAGAGTATTATGATGGTCATTCACCCGCAATGTTTGAAACACTGGTTGATCTGTTTCTTAAGATTAAAATCATTAATACTTTTTGGTTTGAAGTTTCTAAGATCAACCTCTGTCACATTTCCCCCAGCTGCGAGATAACGAGCAGCTGAGCCGCATGTGTGCAGAGCAGGAGACTCGTCTGGGGGAGCTGGAGCGGCAGGTGGAGAGCCAGGCCCAGGAGGAGGAGGACCGCCGGCGCATGTTGGAGGATGTTCAGTCAGACAAGGCAACTATTAGCCGTGCTCTCACCCAGAACCGAACACTGAAGGACCAGCTGGCTGAGCTACAGAACGGTTTTGTCAAACTGGTGAGGCTGAAAATCTAGCTGTCCATCTGTCCTTTTTATAATGACGTTTTGAAAGTGCTGTTATTTAGATCCTTTATATTTCTTTCTGTATTGTCTGGCCTTTTTTCCTTAAACACATGTCGTGTCTGAATGTATCCTCTTGTATCTTTTCCACATTTTTGTCAATTGGTTGTTGATTTGTGTCTCTGTGACAACTAGTCAACAATGTTTTCACAAAAGTACATTCATAACGAATGTTACCTCAGAGGGTGGGAAGCTTCTGTCTTTAAGCCAAAATTCCTTCATCCGCACAGACTAATGAGAACATGGAGCTGACTAATGCCATCCAGTCAGAACAACATGTGAAAAAAGAGCTGGCTCGCAGGATGGGTGAACTGCAAGAGAACCTGCACAATGTCAAGGAGGAGGTATGGTCACACACTCACACACACACACACACACTCTCTATGACAAACATGGTCAGAGGTCCTCCTGATAGATTTTTCATGTTGTGGGATTTTCTTCTTTCTTCCCTTCACTCCAGCTGGAACTGAAATGTAAGGAGACTCAGGGTCTGATCGAGCAGAGGGACCAGGTAGTTGCTCACCTGCAGCAGTACTGTGCTGGGTATCAGACTTTGGCCGCAGAGAGGGAGCAGCTCCACCACCAGTATCTGCAGCAGGTCCAGCTCATGGACCGCCTGCAGCACGATGAAAGCCAGGGCCGCGTGCAGCTGGAGATGAGCCACAATCAGCTCAAGCAAGCACAGGTTTGTATTTAAGGAATAAGGCTGTGCTCACATGATCCAGTTTGTTGTGATACTTGGTGCAATAAACGGCGCTTATGTTCTGTCTCTTCTTAATTGATGTGAAACTCTCAAACACACAACTGTATTTCTGTCTTTGTTTTGAATGACTCTCTGTCTCCCCCCACAGGAGCACTTGGAGATGTTGGTCCGGGACAATGAGCAGCTGAAGGCAGAAGTGAAGGAGCTGCTCAACAGCTCTGCTCTTGCCTCGTCACCCAGAGACCAAGGTAAGATTAGTCTGCTTGTGGTATTTTGGTACTTTTTGCCTTATTCATTTTTAACTGTCATTTTCAGAGCTCCTTTGAAACTGTAGTCTTTCAGTATAAACAAGGACACCGTGTCATTGATGCAAAGCATCTGACACTTTCTAACAGCAGAGCTCCACTTCCTGTCTAACCTGTGCCACCTGCAGGCAAATAAAGTGAGAGCAGCAGTCATTTTAACATTTGCTCTCTCCCTGCAGGTTGTTACAAACAAAACCTGTTACAAATCTGTTAATATTTTTAATTTATCATATTGTTACTTAGGTGATGGAGTGGAAAGTCAGTCCCTGCAAGAGAGCCCGACAAAGTCCTCCTCCATAGTGATCCCTGAAGACTTTGAGAGCCAGAAGGAGATGGTGAGGAGGGAGATTAATGTTCTGCTTGTGCAAATATACTTCTTGTCTCTTATTTTTCTTTGTTTTGTCTCTTATTTCACACTGTAAATGCCTGATTTAACATTAGGTTAACATTTTCTTGATATGTCCAATGTCCAGAGTGCTTGTGTGAATAATTTATGTTTCATTTTGGTGCGGAAAAAAAGAGTAGTCAATGGTAATAATTACAAAAACTATACAGGAGCCGAATGATTACCCTAACCACCACCACCTCCTGCCGCCCCTGCAGGAGGAGTTTATCCGTGGAGCTTTGGCTCAGTTGGAGGCAGAAAGAGACGAGGCCAGAAGGCAACTTGAGGAAGAGCGCAGGCTCCACATGGCAGCCCGACACCAGACAGCTCTGGCTCTCAGCCTTGAGCACCAACACCACAGCCACAAACCTGTTCATGACCACCATCACGGTCATGAGCACGAGCACGATCACGAGCATGAGCACGATCACACTCAGGGCCAACATAGTCACTGTGACTACAGTCATGAGCATTCAGGTGAGAAAGACCAAATGGTTTATATTTATGCTAATCTGACAATGTTTCTTACAGTGAAATGTCCAAGAGTAGGATAGTGATTGTGTTGAATACAGTTGAGACTGATCACATTATACAAACAAAAAGTAAACCAGCTGTGTACTTTGCTGTTGTTTTGGCAGAAGGAGGAGTCCCGGTTGAAGTTCACCAAGCCCTGCAAGCTGCCATGGAAAAGCTTCAGCAGCGTTTCACCTCTCTCATGCAAGAGAAAGCTGATCTGAAGGAAAGAGTGGAGGAGCTGGAGCACCGCTGCATCCAGCTGTCCGGAGAGACCGACACTATAGGTGAGAGAGCAGGATGTTTTTTTTTGTGCTCGTTACTTTGTTTGGAAATTTGTTTTGGTTGAACGTAATATTTTAATACAGAAAGTTTAAAATACTCCCTATCGCCATACTAATTTCAGTCACTGTCTTTCCAGGGGAGTATATTGCTCTGTACCAGAGCCAGCGGGCCATCATGAAGCAGAAACACCAGGAGAAGGAGCAGTACATCAGCATGCTGGCCCAGGACAAGGAGGAGATGAAGGTACTGGAGAAAGAAACCTGCTTTATTGAAAATAACCAGCAATTCAGGCCCATGTAGTTTAGTTATATGAGCTTTGTTTTCATGAATATCTTTGCTAATTTTTCTTTCTTGCCAACATTCAGAGCCCGCTGTGACTAAAAGAAATACAAATGGATATCCATCTTAAGAAAAAAAAAAAGTTTGGCTTCATTTTGGCAGCCCAAATAAAAACAGACAGTGAGCCCTTGAATGTGACACAGCAATTTAACACTGTGAGACTGTAATATGAAGGAAGCCGTCTAGACAGTTTTGAGGATCACTGATTGGACTCACAAAGTAATATGAAGAAATAAATAAGTCTCAGTCTCTTAACTGAGATGGATGGATGTGGTCTAACCTACTTTCTCAGATAATAAGTCCCACTCAACACTGACCTTTGTCGGGTAATAGAATGATTTCACATTGTCTCCAGTAATCATATTTAATAGAAGTTAAAACTGCATCATTCTCTCCTCCCAACTTACATTCTTGTCTCTGCCGTCCATCAGGCGAAGCTGGCGGAGCTGCAGGACCTGGTGATGAGGCTGGTGGCCGAGAGGAACGACTGGTACAGCCGCTACACCGGAGCCGTGGCCGGCGGCGGCTCGGTGAACCCCGACCTGCTTCCTATTGGGGAGGATCACGCTCACTCAGAGCATCAAGCACACACACACACAGAGCTTAGTGCTGTCAGTGGAGCAGGTAGGCACGACCAGCAACAACATTTATCAATGCAGAAACAATTACACAGCAATTTTTGTATCCAGAAGACGGTCAGGGAGTTTTCTCCTGAGCCAAATGTTTGATCTGTCCTCAGTTAGTTTAATATTTATATGGACAGGGAGCAGAATTTACCTGAATATCACTATCAGAATAAATAAATAAATGCAGGCACGATGGATTGTCAGTAATAAGTAAGTAAAAGTAATTTTTGACATGTTTATATATTTTGTGAGCCTTAAGACAGCATTTTACAAATCCTGTCTCTCTGCTGCAGAAGCCATGGAGATCATCCCTCTGTCAGAGCCCTCTGCAGGCCTGGAGGCCACCTCGTCTCAGACGCTGTCGACCGGGTCAGCCCAGACCGACTCTAAGGCGCTGGTGCCCAAAGAGGACGGCACGGCCCAGCAGATCATGCAGCTGCTCCACGAGATCCAGAACCCCCAGGGAGCGCAGAGATCGCCCCCTTTCCTCGGGGAGAACCCCTGCATCCCCTTCTTCTACCGACCTGACGAACAGGACGAAGTCAAGATCCTGGTCGTGTGAGGTGTGACCGAGGCCGATGTGTGTGTGCGCGCGTGTGTGAGAGATATTGAACCTGTCCTGAAGTCTGAGGAATATTTAACACCACAGTTTACCATATTTGTAGCTTATTTATCATATTCACCCTGAAAAACTGGTCACAGATATGTGGACGTGTTTGATCCAATTACACAAAGATGCACCCCCCCCGTTCTGTGTGCATGGTTAAAAAGAAAGTTTTATATTTGTTGTTTCTATTTTTTTGTTTTCTATGATGCTTCTTCCAGAGAAGAGATAATCAGTATTCCTTAACACAGTCTGATTATTCTCCTTACCACGATTTTTGAGTCCCACACCCCCTCTCGTCTCTCGTCTTACACATAAGTGCAATAAAGGGGCAGTATACTCCGCCCCCTCCCCCGCTGATAAAGCACTTAAAGAGCTGTCAGAAAGTTGTGTTCTACTTTATTTTAGTTTTACACAATTCACTGTACAAATGCCAAGAAAAAAAGCGCATCACGTTTGAATGTAATAATCCAAATACTTGTATGTTAGTGTAAAGATGAAACGGGAGGAGAACTGATGACGGCGAGAGGGAGGAGAAACAGGAGGAGAGATTCAGAGCGCGGTTTAAGTTAAAGTCAGTAAGGAAACTTGGTGCACATAATAGCTTTTGAAATGTTCAAAGTCGAGAGCTCGCTAGTTACACGGAAAGGTTCAGGAAGACGGAGGCAGGTGTCGCAGATTGATGCTGTTTCTGAAACAACCTTTTCTCCACGTCGTCTTTTTCTCCTCCAAACACTGAAAAATAAGTCTTGCGTTTTGTACCGTGCGAGATGTTAATATATGTGAAACATTTGTGTTGTGATATTGTCAAACACCCTTTTAGACTGAGAGAAGTCACCACTGTTACAACGAGGTGGTTTCTCAGTCACGGAGGAGAGAGATGCAATTTAAAGACCCCATGAAGAAAAAAAAAACACACTTTATTCAAAGTTGGCATTATTTTCTTTGTTCTGGCTCTTCTTCAAAGTGTTATTTAGATAAATAATAGAGCTTGGGGTGCTGTGTTAGAGGTTGTTTTACATATTATTGTTTTCTGCAAGCTGTTTTACTTTTATTTTATGCCAGTGCTGTGACAGATACCAAAGCGTGCTCACTTGAGGAAATTACAGGAAGTTCGCTGTTCAGATCTCTTTATCCGCACCTGTAATTCAAATATTCTGTCTTGAGGTGCTCTGAGGCATTTGGCTGGTTATCACAATCACATTAGTCAGGAAAATCTGTTTTTCCCTCATCAAGGCTGCTCATCCGTAACTGAACTTCTATTTCATGGGGTCTTTAAGTTTCCTGACAAATTGACACTATTAATAATAATTTATTTTCTGTTACATCTGCTTGTAGTCTTACATATCAAAGATGAATCGATGCACATCCTTTACAACTGGACCGTGTGAGTGTGTGTGACGTGTGTGTGATCCAAACTGTCTCCTCTTCAGCCGTGAGTTGCATCTATTCTACTTTTTAATTTTTTTTTTTTTTGTAGAGCTCTATAAGATTATATAAGTATGATTGCACTAAACTGTACAAAGCTTCCCGTTCAGCTCTGTCCTCCCCTCTGGCTGGTTGGACAGTGACGTTTCTGCCATAGAGCCTCTCAGCCGACTTTTTCATTTCTGTGGGGAAAGAAAAGGGGGAATCCTATGAAGCCGCTTTCTTCAGCTGAGGGTTCCAGCTGAAGCAAGTGGACTGAATTGAAAGTGTGTGTGTGTGTGTGTGCCCATGTAAATATGAGAAGAAGGTGAAATTGGTGAGATTGCTCAATTCGAGAAGGCGTGATTTTATTCCCAAAAGTGTGGGACCAATCAGAGTTTGAGAAAATGAACAACTCTTTCTAAAACTGGAGACTGAAGGTCGACTCGTTCATATTTCGTGTATTGGCCAGCAACACCTGAACTCTTTTGGGCATTAAAACATGAAATTCAACAGGATCTCAAAATCTGGACCAACTTCATACTTTGAGAAAGGGTTGCTCATATTCACAAATGTAGATTGGACGATTGATATCTTCAGTGCAGAGCTCTTCTCCTTTATAAATAATCAACCAAGAGCTTCGCTGTCACACCTGAGTTTTATTTTCCCCCAGTTTCAGATCAAATCATGGCAGAGGCCTCTGTTTTGTGAGAGCCTCTCCATGATTTTAATATGCAAGGACATACTTTTTTGAGGTGTTCGTACCCTCTTAGTTGAGTGTCTTTGAGTTTTAAGATCTGTTTGGTGTTTACTTTAAAGCAGAGGACACATTTCTTCAATTATTAAATCACACACTTGGTATTTATCAGTATAAAGCAACAGGGCAGAAAACATTAGTGCAACTTCTGGTATTATAGAGAGCCTATTATAGAGAGCAAAATGTAATTAAAATATGAGGTATGTGGAGGCCATATTTACTTTTTTGTTTTGTTTTTTTACACGGCGCTGCGTCCACTTCGAACCACAGCAGCGTGTTAGTGCTGCGGTTTGGTGTCCTTAGTTTTAAAATTCCTTGCTTCATAGCATTCTGACAAACTGTGGTTTCCTTTGAAACATTCACAAAGTATGATTTTCTTTTTTCCATTTTGTTATTTGGGAGTGGTCAGACCAAGAGGTAAATATATAATAAAATCATTTTAGTATTTTATGGGGGCTTGCAAAAATAACAAATAAAACAATGAATGAAATTACTTCCCACACTTTCTAATTCACTGTTAAATATGTTATGATTGAAACGAACAGCGATGAGGAAGCATTTATTGTCTGTACTGTAAAAGAGGTGGTGTATATACTGTAACTGTGTAACATATTGTATATTCATTATGCCTGTTGTGTGGGGGAAAGCTGCTCCGCCATGTTTGCTGGCGGGGTGGACTGTATGTATGTCTGTTAGTTCAGATTCGGGGCGTTGGCGGTTACTGACTGGCTGTGATTTAATACAAAGATTGACTTAAGAGAAAATATTCTATTTATTTGGAATAAGTTAGTGTCTCAACTAATCAGTTTTAATGTAAAATAGAAGTGACTGAAATGAAGGATCATTCAGACAACTGATTTGTTCGAGGGCTGCTTCTGACAGAAGCTTTGATTTTTTTTTTCTTTTCCTTGAGTAATATTTTCTCCCCCTCTCCTGAATAAAACTGATTGAGCAACTTAAACATGTTGTGTTTTGATTTCTTCATAACAGCTCCATCTGCAGTCTGTAATTTTTGCATCATCCTAGCAGTGTTTTGGTCTCTCAGATATCTTAAACTCATTGATTGCCATGAAGTTTTGCAGAGCCATTCATGCTTTCCAGAGAATAAATCCTACTGGCTTTGGTGATTCCCTGATTTAACTTCAGCACCATCATGAAGTGGACATTTATGTTTTTTTAGTGAAACATCTCAACAACTACCAGATGGGCTGCAGTGATTTTTGATACTCAGATTCACCAGATGCTCTGCAGCTGTTCTGTTATCACCACAAATAGAAAGAAAAGATAAAGACAAAACTTCATTCAGTACACTGAGTTTTTTTTTTTTTTTTTTTTTTTAATGTGTTGACAAAGCACAGAAGTCCTGCGGGGTAAAGTCATCGTTTCATCCACAGCAGCAGTTTGAACAAGATGCAGGACCTGCAGGAGTTCACACATTCACACCGTCCCTCCCTGCTCCTCTACACAGAGAGAGACAAGAAAAACAAACAAAAAAACCCTCTCTGCTACAAGCTAAAGTATCAAACAACCTGCCAACATCCATATACATCACTGCGTTACACATTTTTTATAAGATTTTCAAATAGTATTTCCTTATACACATACTCATTTATTCATAATAATTTAAATATTCAGCAATTTCATACGTTGCAGACTAAAATCTCTAGACGGTGGAAGTACAAGTCCCATAAGATGCACCACACATATACATAATAACACATCAAGATATGTCCATAATAAACTATTTACTGTTAAATAATAGGTAGGATATGCTCTGTTGTGTTTGCGCTGCAGATGTGGAGTACTAAGATGCACAAAGAGGGTTTCAGGTGGGTTTTTTATGACATCGATTGAGGTACAGAGATAATGGGGGAGGGTTTTTTTTCTGGCTGGTGGGTTTTCGTTTGGGGTCAAAATACAACACGTCACACCGGACAGAAGAGCTCAGTTGCAACGAGAGGTTGTGACACGGCGGGCTGAACTCACAGGCCCTCAAGACAGCGGTGCGAGGGTGAAACAGGAGGAGCTTTTGATAGTTTTATGCATAGACTGTGGCTGTTTTCATGCTCTCACTCACCCCCGTGACCACTGAGAGAAAGAAAGAAAAGAAGGGGGGAAAAAAAACAACAGAAGATGAATGGCAGATCTTAACCTGGATTGAAAAAAGTTTTTCCTGTCAGTATATCAGAAGAATTGATGTTTAATTAAATCAACTCAGAAACACACTCCAAATCTTTGAAACTACCGAACTACCAAATCATTTCCTCTTAATAAAAAGGACGCAAAAGACGCTTTCTAACAGTCTGAGGGTGCAACCCAGGCCACAGTTTCCCCCTTCTCTCTGTTAAAAATGTTCTCCTTTCTGTGAACGGTGTCATGCAGCTGCCTGCAGAAGGACTTTCTTTATATTGCACTTTCTATTAAGATCCCGCCTCGATAAGATAACAGCGTTTAGGAGGAGAGGAGGTGAGCGGGGAAAAGTGGCGTGGGAGGCGCCTCTTTGAGCCAAAAGGAGGCGAGGAGACGTTTTTCTCTGTTGCATAGTTTCTGTGAAAGCACAGAAAACAGTGTTTTTTGTTTTTTTTTTTTAGAGGTGGCTGTGACGCAGAATGATTCAGCTACACTAGAGACTAATAACGCAGGTGGATTAAGTGATAGTGAGGCTTTCTGGAGTCTACAGCAGGCATAAGAGTTCAGCAGGTCCCTCAGGTGATCGCTCCTCCAGTCCTACTGCAGGGGGAGAAAGAGGAGGAGGGGAGGTAAAGAAAGAGTGAAGAGCAGCAGCCTGTGTGTGTCCAGGTATCTGAGAGTGAGGAGTCTGTCAGTTTTGTCCTTTTGTTTTACTCAAGCCCTGAGTGATGGATGGGTGGTGCAGTCTGTTTTATAGTTGATGGGAGGGGGGATAAAAAGGGGGAGGTTCTCCTATGGTGGCAAATCATAAAGAGGAGGACACTCCGGGGGAACCACCTCACAAATAAATCACCTCGTACTCTGAAATGATGAGCTCCAGGAGAGCCGAGCTTCAGTGAAGTTTTTGCAAACAGAAAGTAATTTCAGGTCTCCGGCTGCTCAGATGTGTCGTAAAAACGAGCAGCGTCACCAAAGATAGCTGAAGACTTTGTCATGCTGCTGTTCGCCTTCATTTTATCCAAAAGTAGCTATCATTCTTTAAAACTGTCAATTAAAAACTTTGAACGTGACAAGCAATAAAGAAATTTACTTTTACTTTTTTAAAACTAAAGTAAAGTTTTCCTCTCTGAAATAAAATGAATAAATCAGGCAAAAAACATAAAGGAAACATATAATAATATAAATTAAATGTTAATAAGAGAATAGGAGTCAGTCAGCAGCCAGAATACACATCAGAAAGGCTGGAGTATAAAGCAATACTCAGGTTAAGTGTCATGCTAAATGTGTACACGTCTCCCACAGCAGGAACAGATATCTGTATGTATACATATATATATATATATATATATATATACTGTATTTAAGCAGGTGTGCATGCACGTGTGCGCATACACTCACAAATGTGTTCTCATTTCATGTTCTCTACATATTTTGTTTAAAGTCCGACGGTGCAGCATGTTCAGATGTCAGTCATGCAGGTTTGTTTCAAGTATTCTGCATCTCTGTGTGCAACAGAGGGGCGTGTGGGGAGGTGGTGGGGGTGTGCTGGGGGTTTGAGGGGAGAGAGAGACGTGTCCTGATGTAAGGGAGCAGGAGAAGGGAGCCGCCTCCGGTCGGCTGCGGCGGAAAAGGAAACGACAGGAAGGTGGCACTGTTGTCCGCGGCCTCGCATCCGAGAGGTGGGACAGACGGGCGGACGGATGCACGGACGGACGGAGGAGGGAGGGAGGAGCTCGGAGGTCTAGTGGGTTGGAGAAGGCGGGGGTCTCCGACTGCCACACAGACACACAGGAACAGATGGAAAGAAGAGAGGAAGGGGGACAGGTTGGATTAGTGTTTTCAAGTCGTCTCCTTTATCTCGACCTCAAGCTGGCGTTCATACTTACGCGTTGTCATGTCAACATGCAGAAAAACAGCACCTGCACTCGCACAGACAACCACCTACATCATGAGGTCATACATCTGACATCATGAAGATATCAGGCTCAGTTAACGTGGCCACGATGCAGGTAATGTGTGTTTGCAATGTTACTGTGCGTCCTCCAAACGTACAGCTGCATGCACTTATTTATCCTCTATTAAGCTCTGCTCATGTCATTTGATGTTGCTACAGGGGAGTAAAAAAAGGCATTAAAGGGGGCCTACATGCTGCTGTTAGAGATTTTAGGTGTGGAGATCAACAGTCGGAGGGCATTCATTTAAAACATCCTCCAAAACAGAAGATAATATAAATATCACACAAGAAGATTTATGAGTTTGACATTTTGGTGAATACACTTACTTGCTTTCTTACAGGCAGTCAGATGAGAATATACCACACGTGTCTACAGCAGGAAAGACGAAACTGTAACAACCAGCAGCCGGTTGGGTTAGTTTAGTATAAACTGTGCACACAGGCTGTTGCTGTTGGCCCTGCGAGACTTCAGAAAGTTACTGTGCAATAATTCGTTTTTAAAGGAATTAAACACAGAGTATAACATGTTAATTAGCGAGCTTTAGAGGTGCAGTCAGGTGGATGAAGTTTAATCTGCTGGCTCGCACAGATAAAAGCAGTGATATCAGAGTTCTCATCCAGCTCCCTGCACAGAAGAACGTAAGCGAATTTTCCAAAATGAACAGACTGTTCCTTTAGGAAAAATGATCTCCTTTTAAGCTTGTTATCATTTAACAACCCCTTTTCACAGGTCTGTCTATCTATATGATTTTCCTCTTTTTCATTTTCATTTATTATCACATGCATTTAATCGTTCTGGTGGTCTCAAAGAGTAAAACTATCTGGTGTATTTTCTGAGGAAATAGTTCACTTGAGAGTCACCACCAGCACTACCTGCACACTCACTAAGCGAACAACAGTGATTTCTGACAGATACGGTGACTCTGAAGGACAACATCAGACAGAGTAAAAGATGAGTGGGATGTCATGGAACACAAACTGCACATCACACGTGACACAGACAACAAAAACAACAATAATCTTCACGTTTTGGACATTTGAGTTGAATCCTGTTTAACCCAGAGGAGGAAAATTCCTCCTTCACAAGACACATTGTGACACACCGGTGACCCTTCAATCGTTCAATCAAATAAACCAGCATCAACTCCAAAAGGCTCAAACACATGCAAACACACACACTCTGAACTGCGGTGTGTGTTTGCCCATGCAGCGCTCTGAGAAGAGAAAAGAAAAGTGAGAAAATAAAGGAGAGGGCGTGCAGTGAAAGGATGCTTTTTTGAGAGGAGGAGAAAGAAAGAAAGAAAGTGGTGATGGTGATGGTGATGGTGATGGTGATGGCGGTGATGATGGCGGACAGTACCCAACGTACCAGAAACGTTAGTCCTCATTGGTCAGTGATAGTGATTCTGTGGAAGGAACCATAGTCATGTGTGGGACAGAGGTGTGGTGAGGAAAAGAGGGATGAAGAGGCGGAAAAGAGAAAAGGAGTGCAAACAGTTACAGAGCAGGAAAGGACCAAAGTCACATGTGCTCAGCTCTCACTCAGGACAGACCGGAAAATTGGAGCTCCCACGTTTTTAGTGAGGTTTTGAAAGACGACTCCGTCTGATTTTGAGGCTGCATTTGTCTGTGAGAGCTTTGCTCAGCAACGTTAGTGTCTCCTACGGCGAGAGAGGCAAGCTGCTACTCTGATGATGAATCGACCCGGGTTAAAAAACAAAAAACAAGTTATCTATCACAAACACGGGCAAGCACGGGGCGATTGTTTGGTGCAAAGGCAGATACAGTTAATGCAGAACAGAAAAGAGAAGACTTTTTAAAATCTCCCAGCATTTTTATAACGCAAACATTTTCATTAGTCGGGTGAGGACAGCGGTGAGGTGGGTGTGAGCGATGAATGGTGGCGTGTTAGCGATCACTGGTGGTGCTCGACAGCGTGTTGAAAGTTCAGAGCGGTGGCGGAAAGGTGCCAAGAGGTCAAGGTGGAAGGAAGAAGTCGAACCCAAGAGAGAACGAGGAAATGAGTCCACTGATCGTAAGTTAAATCACGGACTATCTGTCTATCAAGGGATCTCTAACAGTCTATCAGTCTATTCCTCTACCCTCTATCACAACCAGTACTCTCCACTTTCATTTACCTCCTTTATCCCCTCATCCAGGTGTCTTCACATCCCCCTTAGTAACAGAGAGTATCCACACTTCAGGTTGGATAGCTTTTCATAATATCATAAGCTTTGGTTTGGACGTTACTGTCCACTGAAAACCTACTGAGGCACACTGAAAAAATGAAGAGGGGCCGTGTGTTTGAGAGACCTCTGGTGTGTTTACACTCACCTGGGCACACTTGGGGGTGCACGGTTAGGCCGGGAGGGCACAGTGGGCGGCGGCCCGCTGTATGGGTCTGGAGAAGCCCCTGGGCGAGATGGAACAGGGGGGCCACCGGCAGGAGGAGGCCCGGGTGGAGGCCCGCGAGAGCCCGGGCGGGCCGGAGGAGCCCTGCGGTTTGGAGTCGGACTGGTGGCAGGAGACCTGGAGGAGAGAGAGGAGAGGAGGTACGCTGTTCGAATAATCACTGCTTTACTGTTTGATGGTTTCTCCACTGTCTCATTGTTCATCATTTAATCACTCTTTCTGATCAGTTCTTTGCCACCATATTTTTTACACATTGCTAAATAAACCTTCATCTACTCCCGTTTGTCCATCCACAGAGGATCTAACTTAAACAGGGATTTGAAGGAATTCAAATTAAAACTGAGACAGCAAAAAATACTCCAGATGTTTCTCAAATCATATCAAACATTCAGACAACCATGTAAGAACAAATCTGACTTACATACAGTGAAACAAGCAGGATAAAATTGCAGACGTGGTCTATTTTATACAGACTCAGACCCAGAACAGGTCCAAAGAATGGATGCATGAAAAAAAAGCTCATATTAAATAGTGACCCTGATGAGAAACCCACTTCAGACCCACCTTCCTCCGGAGCCGCCGCGCTGCACCTGCAGCCAGGAGTCGTCCACGGGAGGCGGCATGCTGGTGCTCACGGTGGTCGTGCTGATGTCGCCGATGATGCTGAGGGCCTCCCGCAGGGCGTGGTACATCCGCAGCATCTCATCACGGTGCTGGGCCTGCTCCTGAGACTCCTCCATCAGCGAATTTTGGTCGCCACATGAGTACAGCTGGGCCAGCAGCTCAGCGTTGATGAACTCTTTAGTCTGCAGAACACGAGAGAGGTGTTCTGTTTTTACAGATCTATGTTTGGAGGATGTATAAATCTGATAAACGTCCAGCCATCACATCATTCTGGTTTTTTTTACCCCCTCACATTGTTAATCATGAGATGCATGATGGTCTTCGGCATCAAGTCGCGGACCGTCTTGTTCACGATGGCCATGTAGGAGTCCACCAGGTTCCGAATGGTCTCCACCTGCCGCTCCAGCTGAGGGTCCATGCTGTGCATCAGGTTGTCAGAGCCGTTCTCATCGCCGCCCTCACTCTGCGAGGAGGAACGAGGGAGGGAAAAGAGAGGACGCAGAGTTTAACTTCAGTTTAGCTTCAGCAAGAAAGAGTTGGAGAGACAGAAAAAAGAGAAACCGTAGAGCCTCTGCGTCTCATTGGTTTCTCATCATTTTCACTGATGCTGCAAAGAAATCATCCCTAACTCTTAAACTGAAGAGACACGTGCACAGATATCATGTCCACAATATTTTCTGTGTCACTGTAAGGAAATTAAGAAAATGCATGATGCAGTCAGAAGTCACGTACCTTTCCTTCCTTGTCCTGTAAGGTCAAACAGCGATGACGGAAACAGACGTTGAAAGAGAACAGACACAGTGATCACATGAGAGACTTGACAACATTTAAAAAGACTCCATATAAACATCACAACAGTCACGTATAAAACTAACAAACTATTAATCAGCCTTAATTTTTGTCCATGCTATTTGGATGAAATCAGTGTTAATAATGTGTCATGTTGTGTTTTGCAAACATCTTTCAACCATCCAATTATTAAAGGAGCAATATGAACATGTTATACACTTTTCCTCCACTCAGCTTGTACATGTATGCAAAAAGTAAACACTCGTTACCGCGACGCGCTCAGGATAAACTCCGGCTCTGAGGAAAGACGCCTTCCAAGCATCGATGTCTTCCTGACTCTCGCAGGCCAGCTCCAGCTGACGGTAATCCTTATACACGTTCCTGTGGACAGACAGGGACATCAGAGCTGAATTTAGATCTTCATGTTTGTATGGAGGCTATTTTTCTTTGTCTATCCACTTGATGTCCTTCAGCAGCAGAACAATTCTGAGGCATTTGTGATAAACTTGAGTGCTTCCATGTTTTTGTTTCTTTATACTTCTGCCATCACCTTTATTTCTCAGCTGTGATTACTCTTCAGTTTGAGAAGTGACATAGAAAACACACAATCGTGCTACATACACAAAAGTATATAAAAGCAGTTCTTTTTCTTTTTTTAGCCTCAGAAAACAACAACATTCAATTTTCTGCTTAAATAAAAATGCTAAAATGATCCAACACTTCATTAATATGACACTGACAGGGGGCTTTCTGCACAATTGGTACATTTTGTACATTCTGTACTTTTACTTTAGACAAATAATCATTTTTTAATCCTAATCAAATGACTTCAGTAAGTTTTTGCCTTTTAAATTAATTTTAAATTGAACTTTAAATCCTGTGAAATTTTACCCAGAAGTAACATGAATGTTGAATGTTTAGATGAGCTAAAGAGCCAATGTTTATGGTAATAGTTCTTAATAGTTAACAGTGAACACATAATAGTCACATTTGTCCAAACAGAGAATGGTTATGAGATAGAGATTAAATCTTAACTTGGAAAGAAAAACATTGTTAAGTGTATCTGCTGTATGTATGTATACTGACGTGTGTGTGTGTGTGCGTGTGTGTGTGTAATAGTACCTCTGCTCGGTATTAAAGAGGGCAAAGATGTGCTTGCTGGACATGAAGCCTTTCTCCACATCGCGCAGCTTCAGGTTGTCCACCTGCAGCATGTACTTCTTCTCCTTCTCCTGCAGGAGGCGAGAGAGAAACACACTGGTTGTACTCGAGAAGGACTGCGGGTGAGGAATGTGGCTGAAGAGTAAAAATGATTGTAGACATTCACAGTTTTTGTGCTGACATTGTATTCACAATGACAAAAAAAAAAGGCAAAGTGAAGTCGATGCTGCTGCTGATCACTATGAGCTGATCCTCTTCCACCTTTATATATTTATATTTAATAAGATTTGGTAGTAGACCCAAAGTAACAAAAACAGAAACCCAAATTAAAAGAGACAAAAGCAAAGCAGATGAAAGAACTCAGGGGAAATCAGGAGTAAACGCTCACATATTAAATTTTAGGGCAGAAAAAAAAGGGAAAAAAAGGCAAAAGAGCCGAATGGAAAAGTCGTACACAGTCCTCGAGTCTGTGGTTTTGATTACAGTTGTGCAGAGTTTAAAAAAAAAAAAGGGGGGGGGGGGGCAACAAATGAGAAACACACACACACAGCGAGAGAGAGAGAGAGAGAGAGAGAGAGAGAGAGAGAGTAGAAATGTCTTGTACTTGCAAATTTGCACACAACATATGATATCCAGACATCCAACTATTTATGAATCAGGGAACCTCAAAGTTAGTCAGCTCAGTCTGACACATGCCAGCACACACACACACACACACACACACACACACACACACACACACACACACACACACACACACACACACACAC
>JBAJHX010000035.1:16597130-16610644 GCA_037176925.1 Amniataba percoides | reverse complement strand
ACACACACACACACACACACACACACACACACACACACACACACACACACACACACACACACACACACACACTTTGTGGTTATACTCCTCAAAGCCTATTGTTACAAAAGTTTCTTCACCAAGGATCCATTTGCTTGTGTGAATCTTTTACTATCGGCAGTAAAATTAGTATTTAAAACAAAAGAGAGGCCAAAAATAGCACGGGGTGAGCGAGTTTCTATAAACATACAGTAAACATGCACACACACGCACATACATAGAAATACACACACACTGCTTTGGTTGCAAACAGCACCTTTGAGCGTAGTCTCTAACTAACCTTAAAACCATCTGGATAGCTAACCACGGGCCTGCCCTGCCCAACCCAGTGTGTGTAAGTGTGTGTGTGTATGAGGGAGAGAGAGAGAGAGAGAGAGAGAGAGAGAGAGAGAGAGTGTGTGTGTGTGTGTGTGAAAGAGAGAGGGAGACAGGGGGTTGTGTGTATGTGTGACCAAACTCCTTCATCAAAGGATTTATGACCTGTGCAGCCAAATGGTCATATCCCCTAAATGCATGTAAAAACTGTCTCTCACACACATAAAAACACACACACACATTTGGCAGGGACGGCACACCCAGGTGTCCACACTACATAAAAAAAAAAAAAACTAAACAAGCAGTCGCCCCAGACTGCCCAATGCTGACATCATCATTTATCGTGGCGGTGTGGGCAAAGAGTTCCCCGTCCTCCGTCTCCAGTTTGTTCAGTATTTCTCCATCGTGCCTTCGTCCCTTTTCTCACTCTTTCTTCATCTTTTTTTCTGCTTTTTTTCTCCTCTTCCCCCCTTGTTCCCTCGCTCTCTGGCTTCCCCTCACCCTGGGAGTGAGCAACCTTGGACTGATTCATACATTTTCCTCTCCTCTGGCCAGTAAATCCAGTCAAGAGAGTTGGAAAGGGAACGAAAGGGAAGAGGGGGGGGCAGTGTATGAATGCATGATGTGGGGAAAGTACAGAGAAACCGAACTGAAACAGGGACAGCGGGCAAAGTATATGATGAAACAAGCTACACATTATGATATAAAGACAACAAGAGCCACTATATGTTGGGTATTACAAGAAAAACGTTCAGGAGGATGTGTGAGATTGTAAAAATTTGGTTTGATACACCTACAAGTGAACTGTCAGAAGGCGTGTGTGTGCGAGTATTATTGCAAAATCACACACAGATTGTGCACTTCTGACAAATTACCAGGAGGTTTTGCATTTTGCGTGTGTGCGTGTTTTATGTGTGTGTGGAGTTGTGCTGAGGGAAGTCGGGAATTGAGCGCTTTCCCATATGCTCCCATAAAAGCCGGCCAGCAACAAGCGGGCAAATGTACAGATTTCAGACGGTAAGCACACGCTGGGACGCAGGGGACAACAAACACGCACGCATACAGATGCACACGTGACATGCAAAAGCTATATGAGGTACATCTGTATGAAGTACACACTTTACTTGACCTTTATGTGCAGAATTTCACTTGCATGAGACCAAATGTCTGTGAATCGGCTTCCCGGAGAGAGAAAGACACTCAAACGCTGCCAGAGAGGTATGGATTTATAATGGCTAAACCACGACTGGGCTGTCAGGAGACGTCCTTTTTTTGTTTGCAGCGATCACCATGGAGACAAAAAGTGCAACACAAAGCTTTCTGTGTACGTGGTCATCTGCACCTTTAGCTTCTATCAAAACACACTTGCATCTGTCTCCATGTGTGTGATGAATATAAAATACAAGATTTGGGGATGCAAATACGTAATTGTCGAGCAAGTTTTGGGGAACATGTAAAAGATAAAATTGTGAGAAATGTGACTTAATGTGCAATTATATGAGCACACGAATAAGAAAAGATTAAAACCTGATTCTGACATGAGGCCTCTCTACAAGACAGGTTTAAAAAATATTATCCTTTGCTTAAGATGTGATAAAGTATTTCAATTTAAGTTTTTCACCTGCGTCATAACTAGCATGAAGCATATAGCTGGTAGTTGTTCACATATTATATACACTGTAAACTGCATAAATATGGATGGGGTGTGAAAAAACATGGAAGGCAGAAATGAAAACGACTTCCCCAATCTGTGCAGATATAACCGCTATAAAAACAGGATATATCATTTTAAATAATAATCATGTTATTCATTACTCAATGCAGTGATAATGAGTCAAAATTGAAAACCTTTTGTGCATGTAACTATTCTTACATAGTGCATACTTGCATAATAACAAGATCATTATCTTATAACAATTCAACCATTACCATAACAATAATAGAGGAGATACATAATCTTGTTTGTGTCAAATACTCTAAACAGACCTGCCAACAATGTTCAAATATGTAGATTAATTTTCTTTTTTAAAATAGTAACTAATATGGCACTTTCACTTAAAACCTTAAAGAGACTTTGAACAAAAAAAACCCTCAAGTTTGGTTTTTGCTTTTTTTTGTGCTTTATTTAATGAATGAAAGTGGCAATTATTATCAACAGTAACGTCATTACTGTTCTTTGCCAGGGGCCACTTTTGGTGCTTTTAGCTTTTTCATGAGTCCCTCCAGTGAGCATCTCTCCTTTTCTGCGACAGCCTCTTTCCACTGCTCTTGGAAGGCGTCGTGGGTGGAAATGTTTTGGACGATGTCGTGTCCATGGCGCCTCACGTCCCATGAAGCATCCACACACATTGCGCTCACAGCAACCAGGAAGCGTGTGGTGAAGTTCTTCCCACCTGTGAGGATCTGTGTGGCTCCAAGGACGTCGCATAACCGGCTGAGGTACTGAGCTGTGCTCACTCGAACTGCGGCGTTGCAGTGACCCAGTCCTGCATTCAGCAAGGCGTTCATGGTGAGATTGGGACTGCAGTTTTGAACCATGGCGTCCAACGCGTGGCTTGCCTTCTGCTGGATGAAGGTGTTGGACTCAGACATCTTCAGTATCAGTGTAAGGCCTGTTTCCTCCACCATGTCATCCATGGCCCTCTGGAGGGAGGCATACATCTCACCCAGGGTGGCCATAGCAGCACATGACACAATAGAACGGGGGTTTTTAACCTCTTCTACCACACCCACGCAGACCTTACGAAGGGCAGCCTTCAGTACCTCTGGTTGGTTTCTTGCCAGATCTTGAATAAACATTAAGCCATCAAATTTTTTTTTCCAGTCGTCAGAGCTGAGCAGTTTGAGGATATGGTCTGGGCTTTTTGTAGGATTGGTCAACGGCCACGGTTGCTGCTTGTCCTCATCAGCCTTTGATGGTTTCAGCTGAGGGGGTTGAGCGGAGGTGGAAGATGAATGAGGGATGGATACCTGAGTGCTGGACTGTGGACCTGAGTCGGTCATTTCAGACACCTTGAGGGATCGCTGACACGGATGAGCATGGACGGCCTGATCCTCCATCAAAGTCTGGACCTCCTTGTATTTTGGGGTCCTCTGTTTACCCGACTCTCTGCCAATCATGTCAGCCACCTTATATGCTTCGGCCTTGAGGTGGGCGTGCATGTCTTCGTTTTTCATGATGGACCAGAAGCTGTCATCATCAAAGTTTTCACACGTCTGCAGGTCTAGCTTGGACGTAGATATCTTCTTCCATTCGCAGGCAATCAGATCAGCCACCTTGACGGATTCTTGCCTGAGATTTGCATGAACGGCCTTGTCCTGCATTAAAGTCCAGAAGTTTTGCCCGGCCATCTTTTTACGAGTCCCACAGCCCCTCATGTATGTAGAGCTTCTCTGTTGACTCGGCTCTCTGGCGATCAGGTCAGCCATTTTGTACGCTTCAGCCTTGAGATGATCATACATGTCCCCATCTTCCATGATAGTCCGGACTTTGCCCCCATCAACGTTTTCACGAGTCTGCTGGTCTAGCTTGGACTTGGGCTTCCTCTGACTGCCAAAATCTCTGTTATGCTCCATGACAGGCCAGAAGTTGTCCTCATGAAACCTTTCAGGAGTTTTCTGGGCTCCGTTGTTTTTACAGAAATAATGTGAGTTTTGTTTCTCTGGATAATCCATTGGTAATGTTGAATGTTGAGTTAATGATCAATAAGTCTTAAAAAGGTAAGACAGCTGTAACTTCATATTCCATCTGATGTCATTAGAATGATGTCGTTTCTATTCCACTCAATCAAACACAAACACAATCAAACATAAATATAGCCACAGATAATATAAATTTAGTCAATATAGTCACTCATCCATGCAAAAAGCAGTATATATTTATATTTATTCTGTATTTCTCTGCTTAGCAGAGATGTACCTAATAAAACAGTAACTGCTGAGTGTATGTCAGTGTGACTTTGCTTTTGTCACTTTATCAACACACACAAACATAAAAGAAAAAGATGAGTGTGAATGAATTGGTGAGGAAGGTTAATAAATTCAAACTCAGTTCATCTGTTCACAAAAGCCACATGTGAGAGGAGGTTAATAGGTGCTCATCAAAAGTACCTTCAACCAAACAGTCCCTTTGAAAACAGTTCCCGATGAGCTCTGTGAGTTATCCACACTTCCAGGAAAACTGATCCTGGAGAGAGATGTTATTCTTTCTGTGAGCAGCACAAAATGAAATTACAGTGGCCGCCTTTGTTGTGTATTGGAAGCAGAAATAACAGAGGCTGATATCTAAAAACACAGTGTGATACCACCAGAATTAGCTGAAAAAATGTCTTTTATAATTTGGATGATGTGACCCTTTAACCTGAAACGGCGACTTTGAACCTTTAAAAGCTGCCTCGCTCAGTTTCTCCCCTCACAACTTCACACTAAATGACTATTTATTGATTTTCACACACATATCTTACGTGAATTATTCAATCAGATGTTTTATTTACCAGGTGCGATGTGACTCCTTTTTGTCTGAACTTCTACACAATCAGTTTTATGCACACACACACGTCGCAGCAGCCCAGGCAGTGCACTTGGTATTTAACCTGTGGTGTTTGGAGCAGTGTGTGAGCAAAGTACTTTCCATGGTTTTGTTTTGCTAGTGAGTAATAGCAGGCTCATTATGAAAAAGCCAGAGGAAGTTCACTTCTGGATTCATAAAGGCACTTCACCACTCTGCTCACCGTCCAAGAAACGTCTCAAAGACTCACTTTCAGTGCGGATGAAATACGGCCTCACACACACTTGCACACACACACACAAAGAAATACTACACTATGTACAAACACCAAAAAGACACACACATAGGGACCTTACACAAACCGTATCCAATTAACACTTTGAAACAAATCTGAGCAGTTTGGTGGGCAAAACCAAGAAGATAGTCGTTTACGGCATCCATGTTGTTTTAAGAGGCTGTGTGTCTTAGTGTGTGTGTGAGTGTGTGGTAGTGTGTATGTTGATGGGAGGCTGATAGAAAAGTCCTGGTGACTTGGGCCATGCATCAAAGGGCTGCGGAGAAGCCGCACGGCATCTGGGAGCAATAACGTTGCTTCTAACCCTTCATTACCACAAAGACTGGGCCCTGGGTGGCAGCCAACGGCAATTTTCACAACCCTCCTCCTCACCTCCCTCCGTTTTTCTTTCCCTCCATTCTTCTCCTACCATTCCCCTATTGAGCTCTGTCTTAAAAAAAAAAAAAAATTAAACACAGAAAGCGTTTCTGTGAGTCTTACACGATGGGAGGGGACTTTGTGGGGTTTGAGAGTGTTTCACGTCTCCACTTGATGTCACATTAGAATTTAGTCCGACCAGTTATAGTAATGTTTTTAAAGAGCTTTTGTCAGATAGGTTTTATTGCTAAATGCTGCATAGAAAATCATTATTCTACACATAATGGACTTTTGCTCCAGACATTACAGAGTCCGCATATAATCAGAAATCCCACTAACGCACGCAGAATCTGTGTTTGGTCTGTGAGTAATATGCCTTTGAGAAACAGCATCTGAGGAAACTTAATTTGACTTAATGCTGTTTGGACTTTATTTAAAGTAAGTCCACATGTTGCCAACTTTTAAATCAGGAACAGCGAATGATCTAGAGAGAATATAACGATTGGGAGCAGTTAGCTCGGAGCTATTCTGGGAGAATTTGTAAAAATGCACAGCTGTTGATGACTCACGGAGCTGCAAGGTTGTGCAATAATGCTCATAACAAATCACCTCGGGCAGCCGGCCAGTGTCCGTGCTGTCTAATACTTCATATATCATTTAAAGTGCTACTTGATAACAGAGCAGACACGAAGGTTGTCCCAGCTCGTCTGTCAGCCACAGACAAATCCGCTGGGAAAACAAATCTGAAGCGTCCACTTTCGCAGGGATAAAAACATAAATTCTCACATTTTCAAATTATGGAAAAATCTGCCTTTAAAGCATGACATGTTTTGTTTGGCTGCTGCAACTTGCTTTTCATTGCTTTACTGTTTTTTCCCTCCCAAATGTTTTATCTCAGCCGACTGTGCTGACTCTAAAAAAGTGACAGGCTTTGTGCTCTGCTTAGCTCTTCCTGTGGGAACGAGCACAAACACAAATAAACGTTTTTGTGGAGAAAGGAAACGCGGTGTCCACATGACAATGACACATTCAGTCGGCGAGGTCGGCCGAGCTCGGGACGGCAGGTCAGTGATACCTTCCTGTTTAGCAGCTAATTGCCGAGCAGTTAATTATCTGGTCTGCGTTTACTCCTGCAGAAGGTCAGCGTAACAACCGAGGGGCTCGCCGGGACATGTGATCAATCACCGGTGACCACCAAAGAGTAAAAGGAGGAGGGAGGGGGCACCACATCCCACTAACCACATAAACACATGAAAATCCCCACGTGTCCAACAGCTAGAGGGCAAAAACTGGTCAAACTGCATGGTGGCATAAAACCAGAGGCATATTTCAAGCCCTTTTTGAAAAACTTCATGTAAACATGAAATTTACATCAAATATGAAACTGTACCTGTAAACAGTATCTTAGTTACTATTATTGCTTCATTATAGTTATTAGATTTAAAAATATTTTAAAAATGCATCGCCAAACTAAAACATAAATAAACATTACGATACGATAAAATGCACTTTGTATGATGTCCTAACCTGTCTTGGTGGAAATACTTTAATAGATGCTTTAATTAAAGGAAACAAGGGAAGCCTAATCCTAGTCCTGTTTTATGAGCACATCACAGTCATTTCATCATCAGAACTGCATGATCCAAATACAGTAAGACCCAAATAAACTGCTGGAGTACTTTTTTATAGTAAAACGAAGTGCCAGAATATAAAATTTGCACGTCTAAATCAGACTTGTTCTGCATATTACACAGAGGGTGTGCTTGGACTAGGCATGTTTTTATGACACGATTGTGCCAATGTTGGGTACTTCCAAGAGTTTTTTTTTTAACACATTTACAGTAAATCTTGTCTTGTAAAACTTGATCTTTATGAACATAAAAATCTCTCACTTATGTCGAGGTTAAAGATTCGATTGTATTTCATTCACCGAATCATGGAAAGTCGGTCATTAAGAAAAATATTAAAAAACAGAGGATTAGATCACAAAAAGTACAAATATATATGCATGCAACCTGAGAATATGTTCTTTAAAAACTATCAAACAACCACAGGAATACTAAAGTGTTATCGTCATGTGCTGTTAAACACATGCAGTCATCTTTAAACGTCCGTCAATCCTCCTTCAAAGGAGGCGGTGAGTCTGCAGAGTCTCACATACAAGATTACAAACTCCAAACACACACATGCAGGGTGTACACAACATGCCAAAAGACATTAAGAGCCACCAGCGTGGTTTCTTTTTATCTGCTTGAGTCTAATCTCGGGCTTTGTTTCTTTTAATCGTTTTCGTATTGATAACATGGTGTGGATGTACAGGAAGCAATCAGAGGAAAGAAATTATAATTCACGGCGAGAAGCAGATACATTACTCATTTATCTCATCAGTCAGGCAGGATAAACTTTGAATTATCCACAAACCACCCTGTGTACCTCCTCGGCCGCCTCTTACACGCTGCGGTCGTCGCTCATCTCTTGTTTCTCTTTTACAACCTCTAACCCCCTTTTCTAATGTTATCTTTTACAGCGAGACACCATAATTATCATTACTGGGTTTGGTAGCATAGTTGCCATTTTTCCATCATCATTGTCCATTACATCTTTCAGCTTTCTGCTCAAAGTTCTCACATCTTTGCCACATTCACTCTTTTCTACAGCAGTTTTCAAACCATTGAGCTGTTTCTGACCTCTGATCTTTTATGTCACTGCTTTGTACTTTACATGTGAAAGGAGGCAAAGACACAGACGCCAACTTGACCTCTTGTATTTATGTGTGTTTTTTCACCTGTGTGTGTGTGTGTGTGTGAGTGAGAGAGGTGACTGTCTGTCCTTGTACTTAAACGCAAACAGGCACCTTGAGTATTTCCATTTTATGTTACTTTAATAAAATGGGAATACTGTACTTTTGACTCCATTTCATTATTTTTACAGCTCTAAACAGTAGTTTATTTTAGTGACTAATGATACCAATAAAATTCTGCTAAAAAATAATAATAATACACATTAGATAAAAATACAGGATATTTAACTTTAATGAAATATTTTTGCATTTGCATATTGTTACCTTTACTTAATCTTAAACATAACGTGGCAATAATGTGTTCAGTAATCTCATCATGTCTGGTCATTGATCTTTTCTTTATCTGTGTGGCCATATAACATGAGAGCAGACATGGGAAAAAAATACTACACTGCTTCACACACAAGTGAGTTGAAGAGCAAAGAGTCATTAAAAGCCTTGTTAAAAGCCCGACTGTGTGCAAGTTGGGATTTTTGCGGGAAAGTTGCCACTGACTCGACTGCAGGCTGTCATCAATGGGCCATATGCACTACTGTGTTGCATCACCTGGCAATAGATGGTGACGTATCGGACATTTATTCAAATGTAAATCTTGAACTTAAAGAAAGGGATCTGAATACTTTTTCCACAACTGCCCTTCGACTACCCCACTGTTTCCTGGGACAACATCTAAAATATGTTGGATAGTTTCTTGGTTTTTCATTTCAACAGAGAAAAAACTGCTAGTATGACATGATGAAGGAGAAAGAAAATAAAACAGAGCGACTATGTGGTCGTCATTCGTGCTATCTGACAGGAGTAATGGTGATTTGCCATCTCCAGTATGAAAATCTGTTTTTTGGGGGTGCCTTTCTCTGTCTGGTTAACGAATTACACACAAATCTCCAGAGCTCCGTTCACACGCTGATCCTTCCCCACACTGACGCAAACACCAGAAAGACACAATTACACCCACATAAACTGACGGAGTCATTCGTTTTATGCAATACAGAGAGGACAGACGGATGAGAAGACTAACAGGGATTACACTGGATGAGTGTGTGTGTTTGTGTGTGTGTGTGTGTGCATACTTCCTCAGTATTTCTTTACTGACTAAGAGTTTGAAAAGGAAGCTGCCTGCCTGGTCATCCAAACAGTGGAAACAATGTTGGTGCGACCGCAGCGCTCCCCCCACCCAGCCATTAAAATTCACTCCCTCCAATCCCCGAACCCAAAAACTTCACTGCAACAATAATGAGGATTGATTCCCGTCGTTCCCTTTTCTGGCTTGCCACATTTTTCACGTGTGTCGAAGTCGCTCACCGGGCATCGTTTCACCTCCTTCTCGCCCTGAAATTTTAACTCGCTTCCTCCTTTCATCTGCACCCCCCCCCCCCGTTTCTCTCACTTTCCCTCCACGTCCCTCCATCCCCGGCAGTACTGCTGACTCGTCTCTCCTGGGATTGCGCCTGCTTTGATTCGGAGCTCAGGTCGGGGCTCAGAAACCATAGCTAAAACAAACACACTGCCTTTGGCCACCTCTGCTCACACACACACACACACACACACACACCTGGAAACACTAGCATTGATTACTTAACTTAAAACGAGTGGGTGTGTGAAACGAAGAAGGTGAAGGAGGCAAGCTTTGACCACTTATGTCTCAACCGTGAATCAGGCTGACTTTTCCTCCTCGTCTGCACACACGCACACACGCACGCACGCACGCACGCGCACACACACACACACACACACACACACACACACACTCTTTTCCTCTGGTTCTGATTTACCAGTAGTATGTCACCCTTCACCAGCACCACTGCCCCCTCCTCCTTCTGTGTGTGTGTGCTGCAGAGCTGCATAAAGGGCCCTTTATTCGAGTCGGACAGGGAGAGGAAATCAGCTTTAGAAGTAAAAACAGAGGGAGCAAGAGAGAGATGGAGACCACAGGGCTGCACATCTGGAGTTATTACAAGGCTTCCTCCCGCTTGCCAAGAAAACGCCGACATTCCTGCCCTTGCTACAAAGACCATGGAGCCTCTACTCTCATCCAGCCCCACTCCTACACACACATCCATCACTCAAAAACCACACATGCACTCACATGTACCATGAGCGAGCGCACACGCTGGACGGCCAGGAAGAACATGCAGGCGCCTTTTTTTTTTTTTTTTTGAGAAACACTCATATCTGCCTCCACGTGAGTCTACGATCGCAGACGTCCTCCCATCTGCCAACAGACGCTTCCACTAAAAAAGTTCCCTCCCTCCACAGCCAATCTTTCACTCCCTTTCCAAACTTTACAACGCGCACGCCAAATGAATGCTCCTCACTTCCTGTTCACCTTTGACCTTCCACTTTCTCTCCCCGAAAGCTGGAGAAGAAAGAGGTTGTGGAGAGAGGGGGTGAAAAGTAAAAAAAAAAAAAAAAAAAAAAAAGCCAGACAGAGGGAGGGGAGAGAGGAAGAAGAGAGGAGAGGAAAAAATGGGGGGCCGGCGAGCTCCTCCTCTTTCTTCTCTCTCCATATCTCCTCTCTCTCTCTCCTTCTTTTTTTCTCCTTCTGCCTCTCGGAGGGGAAACTTGATGGCCAGTCCTTTGCCACGTCGAGCCTCCAGCCGGTCCACCTTGCTGCGGCTTTTTCAGATCCGGGATGATTCGGGGAGGAAACGCGACGCAGAATTAGCCTGGTTACGCAGCAGCGTTGAATCAAAAAGTAAGAAATAAAAAAGGACGTCGGGAGATGAATCGTGGCCGAGCAGTCGAGAAGGAGACGAAACGAATGTTAGATGAGAAGACGAGGCATCACTCAAGACGGCGAGATGAGCAGAAGAGAAAGGAGACCGTCAAGTCTGTAAGAACAAATTTCTTTCTGTTTGCGTGTGTCAGGGAGGCGAAAGGTTTGCGTACTGTGGTGTTTCAGTGGGAGGCGTTGGGTCAGACTTGAGTATGATCTCAGCTGACCACAACTATTCACTGATAAATATCTAACCACATAATATTAAGAGCACTTGGAGACCAGATTATCTTTTAATGATGGCTTTATCTCACAAGTTTACTTTTAACTGTGTCACAACTTGTGAAATATACCATTTTTATTTATTTATTTTGAGGCCGGGGGTCAACGGGGGCAAACTGAGTTTAGGGGTTGTGTGTGTTTATACATTTGTGCTTGCTTGTGTTTATCTTTGTGTGTCATCTGCTTCAATCTGCTTTCAGCAAACAGACCAAGGACGTTTCGTAAACTAAATCACAGGTTGAAAAGAAATAAATGGATAACTGAAACTTTGACCAAACAAAACACAGTTATTTAATGTATTTGCAAGTCTTTAACTTTTCTTTACGTTGCTGGGAAACATCTGAAATGCATTTCTGCCACTTGTGCGTCTCCTCATAAGAGCTGAGTCTGGTATGCCGCCTCTCACAGCGGGAAACAGGAGGGAATGTCGTTGAATCTCTCAATCAGTGGCTATCACATCTGTCTAACCTCTCCTCCTCCTCTTCCTCCTCCTCCTTCACCTCCCTGCCAGCCCCTCATCCATCCCTCACTCGCTGTCTCTCCTCCAGCTCCGCACAATCAGCCTGATCAGCACTTTGCAGCAGTCAGACAGTGAGAGCGGAGGGAGCTGCAGTCGAGTCGCTGGGATCACAGTAAGTATAGTCCAACATGAATCTGACGGCATCTCCACACCGAACGCGTGAGCTTATCTGCTCGAGTGAAAAACCCCCTCCACAGCATCCTCCAGCCGCCCAGCCCGCCTGCCCAGTGTTCAGACTACCTGTTCAGGAAGTAGTGGTTGTACAGTAGTCTGCACATTGGTTAGGCTGGCCGGGGAAGCACGGGACGACTCGCGGCGTCCGAAAAACAGAGCGAGGGCGCTCCAGAGGGCACCCAGCAGGCACAAACACACACACACACCGGGATGTGGCAGCGCGGCACCACCCCTCGTCCATCTGGACAAGCCCAGGCATAAGCCTAAATAAAGCACCCGGAGGCTCCACCGCAGAGGCCTGGCCCTCGCCCATTCTGGATTTATGAGTGACGGATACACAAGTCTCCAAACTGTTTGAGTTTATCTCCATGTGTGCAGTTTTGTTTTGAATTGTGCCAAGGTGTGAAATCTGATAAGATCGTGACAGATTGTTTGAGACAGCTGAAATAAAGATGCTTGTATTTCTATTTGATACTGTTTCTGCTTTTCTTTTCTCGAGCATGTTGCACACAGATTGAGCAAATACTAACCCACACAAACATGGGAAAGCCCATATCAACCTACAGGATCATTTTCATATAAATACACATGATGGTTGCGTGACATTCTCCTGACATGTTGTTTATTTTTCTACAAAACCGAAAGATCTAATTGAACACTGAAACCAGAAAAAAAACAAAAAAGCTCAACCGCACAGTAAAAAATGAACACGTACCCAAAAAAAGATAACTAAAACACACAGTACGCCCCCAGCATCGCGCGGCACTCTCGACCGAGATGTACAATTACGTCTCTGCCTTTCCTGCGTCGACTTGTGGCCGCCTTACCTCAAATGACCACGTAATGTGCAGAGAGGCAGGAAGCCACCGTACAAAAATGTCAAAAGAGCAGCCACTCTGTCATTGTCTATTCGCCATTTTTAACAAGTCTTTGTATAGCTCTTCCCAAAAAAAAAACAAAAAAACGCTGTGGCTTCAGTGTTTGTAGGTGACGTCATGTGAAATGTTACCAGTTTAGCGAGGCCCCCTGTCTCGTTTTCCATTGTGTTTTCTTTTCTACCTTCACCGGGGCCGCAGTTTGTCTTCCAGCCCGCCTGTCTTTGATAAAGCAAAAACCCACAGCGTGCCATTTTGAACTCCCTCTCATGTACACAAAAGAAGTAGAGGGCAGAAACATTCACACGGTGTCCCATCACAGAGCATCGTCTGCAGGAATGAGAACCGCAAACCAACCTGTTTCCATTTAGAGCCCTGCCACCATGTCGCAGCCCCAGGAGCACACACACACGCGCACACACACACCGTATGGCAGACATGTTTCTGGTGAGTGCGTTGAAAGCAGCAGTCTGTTGTTTCCCCCCAGGATGTTTACAGCTGGGATCACCAGGCGAGTCTGGCTTTCTGGCAACTTTACAGCCAGCAGGAGCAGGGAAACCCATACACACACACACACACACACACACACACACACACACACACACACACACACACACACACACACACACACACA
>JBAJHX010000035.1:16535298-16572292 GCA_037176925.1 Amniataba percoides | reverse complement strand
GTGGCACACGTTTTATATTTCCTCAAGAACAGCACATTTACTGTCTCTACTGTAAAGAAAAACACCACACACTGCTTCACCTCCCGTTTTAGTCACATCAGCCTCTCTGAATTAAATTATTTACTTCTTTGTCCCTGCAGCTTTTCTTGAATAACTTTTTGGCCTCATTTAAAAAATTGTCACACCGTTTACAGGATAATGTTGAATTTACTCAAACATCCTCCACCTGAGCGACTAACAGGTTTCACCCAGCTGGCCCTGCATGTGTCGGGCACTCGAGACCAGCAAAGCTCCTTGTGCTGTCTGTGCTAATTAGACTCATGGGAATACAGACTGGGTGACAGACACAGATGTGAAACGGGAGTCGTGCTCAGATTCGTACTGGTGAAACGTCCTTCCTCACTATCAAATCACTGGCAGACTAATGGGACACCAGCAGAGCGATGCTTGACCTGTGTGAAACAGTTACGGTCCTGAGACTGGAAAATAATTAGCTGATTAATTAATAAGTCAATGAACAAAACAAAAAGAATCTGCTGAAGTTTTGACAAGTAATTAATTGAAATTTTATTTAATTCAAGTGCTTAACACTGACTGTTCCCAGCTTCTTAACTGTGATGATTTGCTGCTTTTGACTCATAATAAACTGAATAACTTTGATTTTGGCTCTGGGAACTTTTTTATTTAGTTATTAATCAGTTTATTGACAGAATCGGCAAAGGATTAAACAATAATGAAGATAATTAATAGTTGCATCCCCAAGTTAACATATCATATCTTATTAAAAGACATTTAACATGAAAATCTACTCTTCATTCATGAAGAAAAGAAAAGAGAGCAGTCCCCAGATGAAGCTTAATACATCTAAAAAGGGCACACATGAGAATAAGAGACTTTACTAAAGATGTTAGTTGATGTTGTTATATCTTATTATACTATAAACCTTTAGTTTAACCTTGCTGCTTTTGCTTTGGAGTTGAGCACTTTTGTATTCATACAGCAACAAAGCACCTTTGAATCAAATTCAAACTGAAGGAGATAGAAGAGGGGTGAAGTGGAGAGTTAAACACAGAGCTGAGCGCTGAAAACAAAGAAGACGACAGCAGACTCTCCTTGAGGACAAATTATGAAAGCAGGATTAAACAAAAAAAGATGTACTGAAGGGCAGATGATATGGGGGGAAAAGATCATTTTATTGTGTCCTTAGATGTTCTCTCATGACACCTGAGAGGAAAGGTGTCATGATGAACCATCAGTATGTGGACCTACAATAAATTCCTTTCAGCTCAGTTTGTATCAATCCTGTAGTTGCCCAAAACCTCTTATAATACAGAAATCCATTTGCTTGCCTCTTTCCACTCAAGCAAGCTTTAAACAGCTAATTTGCCTTGTGAAATAATTGATGTAAATGTTTCTCTGGCATCTATACAACTCCTATACTTTGTTATTGATCGCCTGCGCTGACCGTAAGCAGCAACAGCAAACAGAGGGACAACAAAGCCAGGACCCATTTGCAACAGTGCTGTTAGTTTTTAAGTAAAAAGGGGTTTAATGACAAGCAGCAACATCACTGGTTTGATACACAGCTCGTGTTAAATGACTTTCTAAGAGGCGCCAATGAGAGACGAGAAGGCGGAAGATGGAGACGGAGCAAAAGGAGCCTTGTGACACGTCGACACACAATGCAACGTGCTGTAAGTGTGTGTCGGTTCAGGCGGGTAACGTAAACACAATAGGCCACTCGGGGGGGGAGGAGGACTGGAGGATGGGAGGACCTGAGCGACGTCACTGCAGCTGGCCTGGGAGAGCGCATTACATTAACACACACACACACACACACACAGAAGCGCTGCTTGACAGGATGCTCCTCTGCAGCTGATGGTGGAGGTTTTCCTGTCACAGCCAAGTAAAATCATTTCACATCTTCAATTAAAGGTGGGCTTCGTTGCGATACATCTGCCTGCAGTAGTATCTCAGATTTTCCTCCAATCGTGACGCTGGTCTCTCGAGTGAGGCGGCTTAATTGGGCTCAAGCTGTTTCTATGACAACTGCAGCGAGACGTGGCCCTCCTAACGAGCGCAAAGAGGTTGTTTTAATAGCACTAATTACTCAAAAATAAAAAACATTAACTGATATTAAAACAAGATCTCCCTTAATGTGCTGGAGAACAAGAAAAAACATCCTGTTAAATCACTGTTTTTTTTTTTACCATAGCTCATATAAATGTCTGTTTTCTCTACTAAAGGGATACATATAAAATAATTTATAATGGCAAAAAATTAGCTCATTTGAATTTCAGTGTATATTCATTATATTGTGGATTATAAATTATTATGTTAAGGCTGATTCCTCCAATTTAACATGAAAATGATTTTTATAATAGGGCTGAAACTAATGATTTCCTTCATTCTTTCATTAATGGTGATTTTAAGCTTCTAAAAACTGTTCAGTCTACTTTCAGAGAGGACTAAAAAACTGGAAATATTCACATTTGAGAAGGAGAAGCAGTTGTTTAAAGGCTGTTAAGAAGCTGCCAAATATCAAATTTACTGCCTCAAGTGATGTCATTTGAGGTGTCAGTTGTGTCATGTTTGAAATTTTAGATAATGGAGGTGAGGAGTCAGAAAGTAGTGAGATTACTGGCTCCACAACAAATTTTGTCTACATTGCTCTCCACTTTATCAACAAAACATATGCGTTCCATAAGTAGCATCACGTGTAGATTATTGTGACATATAAACAGTAGGCGCGCCTCACCTACTACCTGTTAAGACGGGGATTAGCGATCTGGCCATGTGGCAAACTGCTTGACTCGGCTGCCAAACAAATGCAGGAGGAGAGATCGGAGGCGTCAAACAAAAGAGATGACAATGATAGATGTGCTGAAAGTAACGAGATCTATCGGAGACTGATTGATCAATCAGACGTCGGTGCACAGATAGATCCTGCTCTGTTCAGTGGGATGTGTGTTACATTTGGTTGTGGGCCTTGTTCAGTGGTGGGGGTGGGGGCAGCGGGATGGCTCGGAGCCACAGTGTGCACACCATCTGACCTTGCTTAAGCAGGAAATACTGCTGAATCACACACACACACACACACACACACACACACAGAGTATCAGAGGGATTAAAAGTCTATGAGGACCACCAGAGAAATCTTCGAATCGAGTGAAATAGAAGTCAGCCTGTTGTTGTCGCCTGCATGCAGTAAAGCTTCACTCACAGCAGACAGATGGAGGAGCTGAGCTGAAAGGGCTCAAAGCTCAGGTGGACTCTCTCTCTCTCTCTCTCTCTCTCTCTCTATCTCTCTCTCTCTGCAAGGTCATACTGCAGCATAACAGATCAGATTTGTTGCCCCCCCTCCTTCCTCAGTATTGTTTTGTATCATCATCAGCTCTGACAGACAGAAAAGTGTGCATGTTTGCAAGATTGAATCCTCTTTCCACACACACACACACACACACACACACACACACACACACTCTGCACCTTTGCCTGGTCAGGATTTAATCCCCTCAGGACCACAAAATGGTAGCTGTGCCACAGAAACATCATCACCCGCCGGGCTGCCTGTCACTGTATCTTCTGAACAGGAAGCTGACCTCCTGTGACAGATTTCTAACGATAAACACGTACAACTTTATCTCAATTTGGCACCCAAAATCATCAAGTTCAGAAACTAACTGAACCTCCTTTGCAGACTCATAACCAGAAATGATTGATCACAGTAAAAAAAAAACAAGTTATTTGTGGTTCCCTGAATGCACCATGCAGCAGTTGCACAGATAAACTTGAGTGGGGATTTATTCAGGGCCTAACAAAATAATCTCCTCGTCAAGGTGTCCACAGAGGAGGACGGAGGGGGGGTTGGAAGTGGTTTCTGGAGGTCTCTGTGGAGCCTGTGTGGTGGATTTAAACCTGCATGAGAAGGGGGATGGGGGCTGGGGAGTGTGAAATGAAAAAGGCTGTGCAGCTCGGGGGAGGAATCGACTTACTTCCCGACGAAGTTCTCCAGCACCGAGCTCTTCCCGGCGCTCTGCCCGCCCACCACGGCGATCTGCGGCAGGTCCAGGTTCGCGTTCTGGCCGATGGCGGAGAAAGCGTCCTGCATGCGGTTCACCAGAGGAATCAGGTCCTCCATCCCCCGGTTCCCCATCTCTGCGGCGCGACGGGCAGTGCCTCTTCCTGCTCAGAGCTGGGGAGGAGATTTTTCCTTCTTATTTTTTTTATTTCTATTTTTTCCCTCCTCCTCTCCTCGCCACTCTCTCAGCGTTTAAAGGACGTTTTTTTTTTTGTTTTTTGGCGCACACCGGCTCACTTTCCCCTCATGCACCGCGCCTCCCTGCGTGTGGTCACCTCAGATCCGACTCCACCGAGCACCGCAGGGGGGAGGAGGAGCAGCAGGAGGAGGAGGAGGAAGAGGAGGAGGAGGATGATCTGCTCTCAGGAGATCCCTGCAGTTCTGCGCGCACACCGCTGGGTGGCGACACTGCTGCTCTTTCCACTGTCAAAAGAAAATTGTGAAGTTAACAGTTGTTGTTTTTTTAAGATTCTCATTTAGTCTGAGTGCATTTATTTAAAACAGTGAAGGTGGAAAGCCAAAAATGTTCATGGTTTTGTGCAGAGGTGGTTTGTTGTGATGAGCAGATCTGTCCATGGTGCTGAACCGGTCAGCTCCGCACACACACGCCAGGGGGCGCTGCAACCTGCTGGTGTGTTTGTTTGCAGAGGAGGAGGAAGGATTCAGATCCTTTATTCAAGCATAAATACTCATATCACAGTGAGAAAATACTCCACTACAAGTACAATTCATTCAGCACTCATTCTGCAGGAAAATGCTCACTGTTAGTGTTTTATTATATCTGATGTATCTGGATTATTACAGCTGCACTGTTATCTGGTACATTATGCTCCTGTAGATGTTTACGGTTTATTTTATATACTGTTGGGTCGTTTTTTAGTGCTCTTTTTATTCAAGCTTCTATTGAGTTTTTATAGAAATGTGTTTTCATGTGTCCTGTCTGGATCTGATATGTTGAAACATTTATTCATCAAACATAATTTCACAAAGCTAAATTTTCCTAACCAGTAAAACACACTGATACTCAGTTTAATACACTCACAGGTTTTGCTTCTAGCATTCATGTAAAATTTTTCCACATAAATGATGAAAATGAAAATAGAAAATTGATTTTTTTTTCTTCTGAAAATACTACATTATCCCTAATAATGAGAACAAAAACTATTTGGTTCCAGCAATTGTCAGTCCCTAATTTTAATATCAAACAGCTTGTCTGTGTCTTAAAATTAGACTTTTTTTAATCATACATGCCTGGCTGTTGTGATGTGGTTTTATTTTATTATTTGTGCATTTTGTTTGAGCATTAATATGAGTTTATTTATCATATATACACTACACATACCAGGCTATACATTTTATTTTGTATATTATTTCAATATTTGTACAGCTTGTCTTTGCAGAAATATAAGTTTATTTACCATAGATGGCTATCAAGCTGCATACTTTTTGTTTTTATTTTATTTCAATTGAATATTTGTGCAGCTTGTCTGTGGAATAAGATATCTTATTATTAGAGGAAATTTTATGCAGCTGTTACAGTACAAAGACTGAAAACAATACTTTGGTTGCAACAGTGTGACCCCAAACACGTCATGTCCTGCAGACGTGTGTCAGTTCTCCAGACGGCCTGAAGGGGGCGACAGGGCGCGCTAATGTCTCCACACCGCTGCCTCACAGAAGTTGCACCGCCGGGGCAGAAAGCAGGCTTTTACCCGCCTGTGTTATGACTTTAACTGGATAATCGCCACCTGATGCTGCTTGTCACTTTTTTGTAAGAAGTAAGTTTTAACAACAGCGTGAAGTTAAAACGTTAAAAACACCGAGAGGCTGCTTTTCTCTGCGAGTTAGCAATGCTAAGCTAACTGTTATGCTAACCTAGCTTCGCTCTTTTCACGGCAGGTGTACTTCATTTATTGATTCAACGTACTTTTTATTAATTCCAATTAAAACAAACAAATATCACACAGTTTGCGAAACATGCTAACTGAGAGGAGACATTAAAATAAAGAGGAGAAAATTTGTTTATTTGTTAGCTTACGTGCTAGCAGAAGCTAGCCGGTTGTCATCACGAAACCTGAGAGCGACCTGTTGTGTGAGGAAGAGGAGGAGGAGGAGGAGTGTTATTGAAGCTTTCTCCATCTTTAATCCCACTTTATTTCCCGTCCTGTGATCCAGAGGTGTTTCACTCTCGCTCCTCGCAGCAGCTGGTCGGTCAGCTCTCGGTGCAGGAAGCCCGTGATGTTCAATCCGCACATCCATCAGCAGCAGCAGCAGCAACAACAGCAGCAGTTTCACCAACATCTCCGACAGCTGCAGCAACTTTTCCAGCAGCAGCAGCCTCCACCTCCTCCTCCACCTCAGCCGCCTCCGGGACACCATGTCCCCCATCACCACCACCAGGCACCCCGGTAAGATCGACAACTCGAGACCGGGGATTAGACGGGGCCCTCTGGATGAAATAGATATACAACACAGGCTGTATGTTTATAAGTGTTTTTAATCATTTAGTCAATTCATCACTTAGTTTAACTGGATATTTTTGCAGTTTTTCTGTGCTGTACGAGAGGCTGTGCATGCATATGTTTTTATTTTATTTAACTGATTATATCTGCAGATTGCAGATGTTCATGTAAGATTATTTTTCATAGATTTATGTGGATTAGTTTTATTTTAGTTGAATATTTATTTGGGTGTTAATGTGAGGTTATTTATCATAGATACATGCCAGGCTGTTTATATGAGTTTTTATTTGATTTTAATTGAGTATTTGTGCAGCGTCTCTGTCTTAATATCAGATTATTTACCATAGATACGCAACACACACCAGACTGTAGATTTATACGTTTGTATTTCATTTTAATGATTCATTTGTGCAACTTGTCTGTGCGATAATATGAGATTGCGTATCAGGAGGGGAATCGTGCAGCTATTGCAGTGCAAAGTAGAAAAATACTGCAAATATCTTGATAACAAAGAGTTTGAACAGTGCTTATGACATAAGACTTGGATTTGTACAGTAAAATTTGTCCCAACCTAGCAGTACTGACACACTTACAAAGGTGTTTACTCTGAATGCACTACACACTTATTCTGTTAATGATATAGTTTGTAAATTAAAAGTTGGACTTTTTCCATGCTCTGTTATCTGGCCTGCTCAAAGGTAGTATTGATAATGTGCACATCGTATAAAACACTGTTGTAAGATTACTGGCATTGGACCAAAACTTATGATCACCTCATTTCACCTGGCACTGGCCATTCAATTTAACCACTTCAAGTAAAAACGCTCATTGTGCTGTGTTACCTGTAAGCTTTTGTTACTCTATTTTATTATGAAATCTATATAGGTCGATAGGTTATATAGGTTGATCCTCATAAAAACCCAGGATGCAGGACTCTTGTTTATACTGGGGGATGTGAAAAAGCAGCACACCATACAGTGCCTGTTTTCTTCTGTGTATTCCCAAGCTGTCTTTCGATGTTATCCCTCGGTGTGGTTGGTCTTTTCTAATTATTCTGTGATTTTTATAGCACATAATAGCATGTAGACTCTGAGCTAAAGCTGATGTAGGAGGAAAATGACTTCTGATAAAGGCTTATCCACGTAAGAGCTGCCACACACTTTACTGTAGCAGATGATAAGCTTAGGATGTGTCCATGTGAAATCATTACAGATGTGTATACAATAGAAAGAATAGATGCTTTATGGTTATTTTCCTTTTGTTCCCCAGTGCCATTTCCGTTGCCCCCCAGACGGCCCCTCCTCCCAGGATGGTCAACCTGTGCCAGGCGACCCAGACGGCCATCATCGCCCCCAATCCCATGCTGCAGGGGGCCCTGCTGATGCAGCAGATGCAGGGTACAGCTCAGATTATAGCATAAAGAGAGCAGCAATGACCATTTGTTCATAGATAATGTTTATTTTATTTTGTTTTTTTATTTATCTTCCTCTGGTGCAGGTAACATGCGGGGCTTCGGGATGGGTGGACAGCAGTTCCGTCAGTTCTTCGCCGCTGGGGCGAGGTCGTCTCTGCTCGGGCCGGTTCCCATCGGCATGGCCATCAAGTCCCCCATGATGGGTTTCCCAGCTGCTCGTCCGTTCCATCCACATCCTCGCTACTACAACAACACCACTCCCACCACCACAGCCTCTTCCTCCTCCTCATTGTCCTCTTCCATCACCACCACAGTAATTACAACACCACCTTTAAAACAACTGTGATCACTTTGTGTTTCAGACCAACTGATACATACACGGGTGATTTAGAAATTTATAAATATTAACAAGCTTGGCCTCTTCATTTACAGCATATTTGTAATCTGTCTGTTCGTGTAGGACGCTGCAGCTCACCAGACAGACAGGAAGAGAGACAGCGAGCAGATGGCAGCAGGGTGTACAGACGACCAGTCAGCAGCTAGCAGAACCAATGAAGACACTGACAAGTCTGAAACAGGTACAGTAGAGCTTTAACCAGGCATGTAAAATAACTGTTTAAAGAGGGAGCTCGAAAGGATGTGGCATTCACTGAACGTCAAATCTGACTTTCAACTTGTGGAAAAGTAATTACTTAGAGAAGATCGGTAGTGAACATTTGTTTGTACATGATGTTTTCTTCTGTGTATCCAGCCTTAGTTTTGCCTTTTCTACCCGCAGATGGTGCAGTGGGAGGAACGTACAGACTCTCACAGTCTGCTGAGGGACACCTTGAAGGAACGGCTGTTAAGAAGCCAAGGATAGAAAGGTGTGGAAAACATATATGAACAGATATGAGTTTTATCTATGGCAGTAATGAAAAATATCCAACTAAAAAACAAGGCTTTTAAAAATAAGGGAAGACAAGATTTAAGATAAAAGAAGTGTTCTCTTCTGAGCATTTGTGCCTTTTTCCTTCTTTGATTTTGATCTTGCAGCTCTGTGGAGCTTAAAGAAATGGACGGGGAACTGCTTTCTTCAGAGTGTAACAGCAATACAGAGGACAGCCAGCCTGAAGGTAAAACCCCACAGAAACTTACCATGTTACCTAAAAAATATCTTCAAATTGTTGTGTGGTTTAGATAAAAACAAATGTCTCCTTTTCGTAGACTCCCTCATTCTGGAGGAACGAGGCTCAACAGGGGGATCAGATGTCGTTGAGGCGTTGGAGGAGAGCAGAGCTGCTGAGGTAAGAGAACATTTTGTTTGGGGCAGTCAGCTCATAGCCAGAATAATGTAGACACTAAACAATAGATGGTTCTGAAGTAACTAAATCACTACTGCAAGCACCACTGCAGAGGTGAATGCATGACGATGGGTTTTGATCTGTAGGTGCAGATCTGTTTATCGGCCCCGTCCCCATCAGGCAGGCTGAGTGAAGATGACCAGCAGGCTCATTTACAACCAGACGAGATGGAACAAGGAAAAGATGCCACTTTGGCTTCACCAGACAACCAGGAGGAAGGAGAGGAGGGTGTAGCGGAGGGCGCCAACAAGTTTTACTGCTACCTCTGCAGCATTACCTGCCACAACCAGCAAGTAGGCTGAACGTATACACACACACGAAAAAACATAGAGATGCAATAGTGGAATGAAAAAGACACAGCAGATCAGTGAGGATTTCCTTCTCCTTGTTCTTTTTTATCTGCAGAACTTCAGGAGTCACATGAACAGTGTTTCCCACCAGCAAAGGATGATGGAGATCCAACACATGAGTAACGCCTGCCTGGTCACCCTGCTGCCGCGAGTGCAGGAGTCTCTACAGGGAGCAAGCAAAGATGGGTCAGTTTAAAAGCTGCTTGGCTTCATATTTTTCTAACATTTAACTACTTTGAATGACAGAGATCACACACCTCTTTAACTCAACCTCAACAAGAAAATCATGATCCTGATGAGTCTTTAATAATGTTCTTCTGTGCTTTTTGCAGAGAGAAGAAAGCAGACTCAAAGCACTGGTGTGCCACCTGTCACACCCACTTCACTGGTAGCATCATGGACCACCGGCGCACCGAGGAACACAAAGTAAGAAGCTGTTATAGATTAGCACGTTTAAATGGTGTAATGTCAAGCAGCTTTGCTTAAAATGAGAATGATAATAACCATCGTGTGCGGTTCTACCTCTCAGCTCGCCAGCAGAACAGCTATCTCCTCCTGCACAGTCTGCAAGAAACACTTCAGGACCTCCCAGATTTTTGTGGAGCACTTACAGTCCCAGGAGCACAGACAGAAAGTGGAGAAGGTATCTGTGTTTATGTTCCTCATTTAAAACCATTAAACACCAGAGAAGTGTTGTTTTTTTAATGAATGAATATTAAATTCACTTGCTCCTGATTACTAGCTCCAGGAAAAGGAGGGCTGTGAGGCTCTGGGTAAGCTGACTGCCATGGACACAGATGGCTTCACGCTGGACGAGGTGGAGGACAGTGAGGTGGAGGAGGGAGAGGAAAGGCAGACAAATGAAGGAGACCAATATTGTTCAGAGAAGCAGGTGATTTGCATGTAATTTGTTGTTGTTTGTAATGCCGCCCCACGAGAGCATTGATAATATTTGCATTGAATAAGCTTTCATACCAAAGTTCAACATCACTTTGAGGTTCAGCCTCATATTTGGCACATTTGTCACGCTACATTTGCTAACTCTGTCTCTAACTTTGTTCAGGATGGCTGGTCCTCCCTTAAAGAAGTGACTCTGAAGGACATGGCCAGTGATGAGCAGCATGACCCCGACACAGTCTACGGTGAGTTGTGACTTCATTTTCATACATCACTGATTGCTGCATCAGTAATTTAGTTCTTTTCCCAATTTACCAGCAGCATTTAATAATTTATGACCTTGTAATGTCACGTCTGATTGAACTTTTATTGTTTTTCTTTTCCTCTTCAGGGTCCAGTTTTTTTGTGCCAGTAGCTGGTTTTATCTGCAGACTTTGCAATAAGTTTTACCACTTTGAGTCTTCTGCCCTTCACACCCACTGCAAGTCACTGAAGCACTTTGAGAACCTCAAGGTTTGTTTTTGGTGACTTTACTTACTTTGACCCCTCTGCATAATAGAGAGGTAGTCAATATAGATGAATATCTGAAACCAAATGACATTATTGTTGTTCTACTTTCTTTTAGAGGAAGTCTACTTAAAGTCAACTTGTGGTCATTTGTGTTCAGCATTTAAGAGATGCATGCTTTTTGTTTTCTCTGCATATTTCCATAGATATTTGCAGTATTACAGTATTTTTATGCTTCCTCTTCTCAGAGGTACAGGGAGTTGCTGAATCAAAAGGGTGAAGCAGTCGGCTCCTCCAGAGAGTCTCCGAACGCTGCCCACAGCCTCAGGCCTGTTACAGAAACCACCACAGACTGTTTGGAGGAAATGTCCCTCTCTAAGGACTCTGGTTTAGCGAACGTGAACTCCATGCAGCCAAGCATCACACTCACCCGACTGAACGTACAGACAGAAAACCAGCAACAGGGGGAACCAGCAGAACCCGACCCAACCTCACAGGACACCTCAGCGACCAGCACTGACAGCACAGACCAAGACCTCAGCCTCCACAGCAGAGGGGAGGAAGCCACATCCTCTGTGGTTGCCGAGAGTCCGGCTGAGAAGCCCGACTCTGAGCCGGCAGCTGCTGCTGAGGATGACAACAGAGAGGAGGAGGAGGAGGAGGAGAAGGAAGCTCCTGCTGTCCCAGGGAAAAAGACCAGCACAGGGAAGGCAAAAGCGACACCCAAACGCAGGTCAGGGAGGGCCACGAACAGACGCTGAGTCAAAGACGAGACGTGGCAACCTTAAGATGGGATGTGTTGGTATGTGAAAAGGTGCTTTCATAAAACCGAGACCAAGGAGTGAACAGTCCTGCCTCGTCCCATGTTGGAAAGTCTGAATTAGACACACCTACAAATAGGCAGACTGAATGCTGGTAAATCATGGTGGAACATGACGTCTCATGTGAATTACTCTCCCAGGGTGGGAAATTAACACCTGACAACCATCGTATAGAAGTTCAGTCAGGGTTTGCACAAGTAATTATTGTAGTGCTTAGAATGATGTTCATCTCCAGCTTCACCGTAGATATTAAAATAAATTATAACGTGTCAAGCTCAGAAGAGTCTCTTCAATATATAATATTGACAAATCTACGTCAAATGAAACATTTTTAAATAAGGAGACCCTCCTTATCGTAGTTACCCACTAGAGAAACTACCACAACAATCTAATCTCGTTCTGAGGATTTAGTGTGTTTACACTGGAAAAGTTGATAAAGTAAACTAAATAAAAGTCTCTTGCACAATTCTGCAACGATGAATTGCAGAAAGGAAATTGAGGAGCTAACATGTGAATTTAATATATTCAGTATTTTAAACTTGTTGTTTTTTAAACTTGTTGTTTTTCACCTTCCACTCCCAAGTATTATAATCAGTGTCTTTACTTCTGACACTAACTGAACAGTGTCATGTTGGTAGATAATTTCCCACCCTGCTGTCCTCGAGGATCAGGAGGCTGATGAGCGCTGATTGTTGATGTTTCTCTCGCTTGCTGGATGGATGATTGTTAACTTAATATAACCTACAAGAGGGGGCGTTTTCAACACTGCTAACACCGTAGCACACGCTTTTAGTAACCTGAAATGTAGAATGTAACCAAATTAAGCATTTGAGCAGGCAACACCTCCTCTATAAAAAAAGTGTTAAAGTGGTACTTTGGCTTGAGTGTCGAGACCTTTCTGAAATCTTGAGTCTGATCATGTTTTTGTTCAGGGCATTTTATGATCTTGATTGTCTTTTATTTTAAGACATTTTGGGGAAGTTAATGTCGTGTTTTGGGTTAAAAAAAAGCCGTGGCCTTTTCCCTTAAACAGTCCTGCACACATGCTTATATTGTCATTGTTTTCTACACAGTGAAGACACGGTGAGCAGGAGCTGAATGTAGCAGTGAACATCTGCCAACAAAATGTCTAAAAACCCTTTTACATCAGCACAGTCACGAGGAACAGAAATGTTCAAGAAGCTCTAAACATAACTTACTAAAGGAAGGTGTTTCTGTCACCAGCCAGATACTGAATACAAATCAAGTCTGCGAGCCCTTTAGGACTCTTTAGGACTCGCAAAAAGCTGCACTACGTCTGCATTTAGCTCATTATGAAATTTGAAAGCTTGTCAGTGGAGGCAGAGATTTGTTGTTTGAAGCGGGAGAGGTTTTATTTCTCGCTGGGTGCTGAAGATTGAGTCTTCAAGGGACCCACAGATCAGTCTTTTAACTCAGAATTCATAAAAAGGATTTGCAACGTCGCATTTAGTGTCATATTCCTGTGTACGTTTGTAGTGCCTACATTCAGGGGAAATTAATCCCTTTCTTATTGTGGAAGTTGGCGCTTATTATCCACCCGTTTACCGCCGCATTGATTTATATTTTCTCAGTAACATTTTTTATTTGATACACGCTGACCAGAGGGAATCGCATTTGTTAATGGAAGGAGAAAAAACAAAACATGAAGTGTCTGTAGAGATTAAATGTAGCAAATGATCTTTTTCTGAACTTAAAACCTTGATTTTAAGCACCAGAATGATACAGTAGATTATTCTGGTTACAGATTACACCAGTGTATAACTTTGGTTCCAGCATTTCCGCCGTCACAAGTCACTTCCTCATGACTAGTTTGCCGTGTCCTAAAATATTTCATGCATTGTATAAAGAGTATAAACCACGAAAGACTGGATGACGCATGTAGCAACTCTTCAGCTCGTGGCTGTCACATGTGGTCTGAAGGAAACAGACATGATGGAAACTTCGCTGCTGATCTGAAGCAGAAGGGAGCAGGAGAGAGAAACAGACATGTAAAGTCTAATTTCAAATAAAGCTGTATGTTTCTTATTGTATTTTTATTCATCTACTGACAAATTGAGATGAACAAACAGGCGATGTTTTCTAACTGCTGGAAGTTTAATGTATTTTTGGATGTTTCTTTTCTGTTTGGGGCGGGGAGGGGAGGGTATTTTAATTTATATTAAAATGTCTGACAATTCCCACACTTTCTTTTTGACTCTTCTGTTCAACGCTTGTACACATAAAAACACAGATTATACAGTCATGCTGCTGCTTAAACTTTTTTAATTTTCTGATAGACATCTGGAATGTTGCATATTTTACTTCTATCAGATAATTCAGACATTTACAGAACTATTATACAGCTGAATGTTAGACCAAATGGATCAACACACGACATAGAAGTTCGACTCCCTGTTAGACCATGAAGACAAATCCTGAAGATTGTATGAGCACTCTGCTATGCTGCGTGTCAATCTCTCACCTCGTAGCTCATTTTCCTGAAAACTAAAGCCCTGAAATGATATCACACTGATTTCTATATCTGGAAAATCTCAGCAGCACATCACAGTTTAACAAAGGAAAAAGAGGAAAAGCTAAATATCACTGCTGTAAACACATCTGCTGATGAGGGTAAATTCACAGAAGAATCAAACAGGCTTCGATGATGTACATGAGTCCAACAGACAGAGGTTTGGAGTTGAGTCAACCATCATAAATATTTCTAGCCCTGCGTTTTGCATATATCAGTCCCCTTTGTTCTCGTTCAGGTCTTCATTGTTGGGTGAGTCCCCGTCTGCAGGATGACTCTCCTCCTGGGGCGTCGGGGAGCCGAGCAGCTGGGCCCTGAACTCCAGCCGGGCCTGCCGGTTCGACTCCATCAGTTCATGCAGTTTGCCATTGAGTGAATCATTTCGCTCCTCCAGGTCGTCAAGATATGAGTTGATCTGATCCAGCATGGAGTTGATGGCTGCATACTCTGTGGAGACGCAGCGGAGAGATTAAGCGCTTCCATCAGAGTTTCAGGGCTTTAACCTACAAGATGTATTTACTTTTTATCTTTATGTCACTGAAACTCCCCATTCCTTTAGACAGGATTGGTGCTGATTTGATGTCTAAATGTTTAAACAGATTGATGAGAAGAGAGCAAGTTCCACTCTGAATCAGAGTTAAAGATATCAGTCATTGTCTCAATTCATTAATCAGTTCTTTGATGATAAAGGATCAAAAAACGGTGGTAAATGTTAATTAAAGCGCAACGATGACGCATTGAGGTGTTAAAAAGTATATGAAGTCATCTGATGTTTATAATGAATGTCTCAGTCAGCTACACTATTTAAATGCTCAGTGATAATAATCCAATAATCCACTATTATATATAAAAATAACACTGATGGTCAGCTTTGGCCTGCAGTGAGTACTTTTACTTTTATACTTTAAGTACATTTTGTTGAAAATTATATACTTTTTCCTCATGTAGGAAAAACTTTTACTGAACACTTCTTCAGCCTTTGTATACTTGCATTAAAAAAAGACAACTCCTATAATACAACATTTCTGGCAACTCAATGAACAACAGAAACAAATGGAAAACTTTATAAAAATAAAAAACAGCTTTTCTAAACTGAACATTTTTACTTTATTTGATCATTTGAACCTGGGATATATTTGGATATTAATGTCGTATTTCTTCTTCAGAAAGAGACTTAGACTATAAGAGGGCAAATAAACTGAATATATATAAAAATGTATTCAAATAAACCTGCTTTCATGTCACATTTCACCAGAAACAACGAATTAAACCTGAATAACACCGCACATCATGGTTTAATGATTTAATTTAACATTTCTGCTTCTATACAAAGTATTTAGGAGTTTGCATATTTTGGCTTTATCGATTATCGATTATCAAAAATCACTAAATTAGATTTTTTTATTTAGTTTAGTCTTTGCTGCAGTAACGTTGTTAGCTCATTCACCTTCTTCATCGCCGAAGTCATCTTCGTCATTGATGATTCCTTCGTCACTGGACATGCTCGGGTCCCCGTTTGGTCCAGACATTGTTTAAATATTTATTACTTTATTCCTTTTTTTCTTATTAATTTATTTTATTATTATTATTTAGTCACTGAGCTCAGCTAGCTTACATGACACCTATCGTATTTATTTACTGAAGCGGTGGATTATGGGAAAATGTGGGCGGAGTATTTACGTTTCCTGCAAAGATCGTTTAGTAAATGTGAAGATGTCACTACATACGAATAATGTGACACTGCAAAAACACTTTCCTGGTTCCCGCTTTAAAAATGGCGAAGATTGACGCCTTTCTTTAATAAATATTTGAATTAATATATGTGTTTTTATAGTCTTGAGGTTTCTAGGGTTGAATGGACAAATATGTCAATCACAAACATTGTGAAGGTGTCACATTTTGTTCTCTCAGTCACATAATTAATAATTTGACTAAAGACGAAATAATCCGCTGCTTAATTAAGAATGAAAATGATCAGTAGTTGTAGTCCAGTACAAAATAATGAAATAAGCTCTACTTCAGCAAACTACACCAGTGAAATCCTGATTTTACATGAATGCATAAGTAATACAATTCTATAATATATATAGTTTAATAGTTACTGCATTGAGTACTTTTATACTTACGTACATTTTCCAGATAACACTCACATACGTGTACAAGGCAAACACTTTTATTTGGAAATGAGTGTTTTTATAATGTGCTTTGTGCTTAAAAAAATTAAATCATATGAATGCTTTGGTGCACTACATTTATGGTGTCTGAAAGATACGACCAGAGTAAGACCTCTCTTTTTCATTATCTCTGAGCTGTCAGCTGACTGAAGCCAATTAAACTTTTTATTTAATCCCTTGACCGAAAACCTTTTTCTGTTTGTCACCTCGGCTGCTAAAAATATAAAACACACTGACGAGTCTGTTTCAAAGAAGCAGATCCACCGTGCAGAAAATGCTAACGACACTTGACAGATGAAACGCTAAAAGAGACGCTGCGTCTCGTTTTGACCAGCAGGTGGCGCCAAAGCACCGAGCGACGGAGTCTGCGCAGTGAACCCACGTGTGGACGCTTCCTGTAAAGTGGGTCAACACAACTCCTGGACCCCGTCTTCAGGTTTCGTTTCGCAGCCATGGAGGAACTCCCAGCAGACCTCAGAGCTTTTCTCCTCAACCATCCTTTCCTGCAGCTCACAGACGCCAAAAAGGTCAGCGAGCAAATCACGTCCAAACGATGCGATGCTGCAGCTAGCCGCGATGCTAACTGAGCTCGGGATGCGAGCAGGGTGCAGTGTTGGGGAGCAACATGTGAATGATTGGCGCTGTTTAAGGGAGGAGGCCAAAATGATCCACATGTCGATGTTGTTTGCAGATCAAGTGCTCCCTGAACGGCCACGAGTTTCCCTGCAACCTGTCAGAGCTGCAGAAGTTCACTCAGGGGAGGAAGTACGAGAGGCTGAGCGCTGCTGCAGAGTTCAACTACAGCCAGTATGAACCTCATGTGGTGCCCAGCTCCAAGCAAGCGTGAGGACACTTCACTTCACTTCAGTTATCTGCATATTATATTTATAAGGGAGCTTACATACAAACACGAGTCCCACAGAGCAAAGCAAAAGCAATGCAGACAAAAAAGTAATCCTGCAAGACTAGAAATTACAATAAAACAATAAGATGTTAAAAAAGGAAACAATTCAGTTATTAAAACTTAATCATGGCTGTAACAGTACTCTCAATTTAAAGCCAGAATAGATAGATAAATAGATAGATAAACAGATAGATAAAAATCTAATAAAATCTTGATAAAAAAGCACATTAAAAGAGCTTCATATTCCAACATCTGGAGGTGGTGAGATCCACTGTTAAGAAGCATAAAACAGAAGGCATCCTTGTAGCTACTTTCTTGGGACACATAAGGAACATTTAAAATAAGAAACATTAAAAAAAAACATCGAGAGGAACATGCTGATTTGTCTTGAACATGAAAACGACAGAAAATGTTACTTTTTTTTGTCTTTGTTAATATTTTGTCTCCAGTTGTCTGAATGATCTGTAGTTTTCTTTAGTAAACATTTTAAGTGATCCAGCATAAAGAGAAAAATGTATATTTTAAATGTCTGCAGTAAAAGCATGACTGAGCATTTCAGCAGCTGTTTGAGTTAAACGGGTTCTGACGTTTTGCAAGAGAAAGCACCTTCCTTATCTCAGTCTCAGGATCAGGTTTACTGCCAAGTATGTTTGCACATAGAGGGAATCTTTTTGTGACTAGCTGCAGAACATTACACTTAGTAAGTAGAAAATATAGTAAAGTAGAAAAGCAAGTACATGCAAAGATATAAAGCAGTTTTGTTCTGAAATCTGCAGAACTTCACAATGGCTAACTGCAGTAGTGGTGATAATGGTCACCGTTTGTTATCAATCTGCACTTTGTAATGTGTTTTCTGACGCTTTCTGTCCTTTTTTTCCAGGAACCAGCTCTTCTGCAAACTGACCCTCAGGCACCTCAACCGGCAGCCGCATCACGTCCTGAGACACGTTAACGGGAAACGCTTCAAGAAAGCTCTCTCCAAATGTAAGCGCATCACTCATGGTGCATGGCACCTTTTTTTTTTTTTTTTTTTTTTTACAAATGATCATTTTGCCTTTTGTCACAGCGAGGATGTCACAGAGACTTTTGGTGAAACTTATCACTCAGGAAGGAAAGCGAAGCTGCCTGATTGATCTGATGATTAAAAATGTGTCTTTCTGCAGCATCACTTTCCCCGCTGAATGTAATTGTTTGGATTTTATTCTGAGTTGTGTTTCAGTAAATGACATCATGTTCAAATATCCAGCCAGTTATTTAGTCAGCATAGTTTTGATTTCATACAAATGGACAATATCTTCCAGATTTGCAGTGTTATATTACTCGAGCTCTTATCAGTCTCACAGCTGTACCTTGATCCTTCAAATCTCCCCGACATTGTTACTTAACTTTTTTCATGCTGTTCGCCACAGAGCCAAGTGTTGTCAGTTTACACTTCACATTTAGAGGAGTTTTCTGAAATAAATGAAGTAAGATTCTTCAATTATGAACTTAAAGCCTGCAAAACCATGATAGGATTTTTTTTTTAAATGATGAGCATTTGATGTTTCACCCTGTCATCCTGATTACTGACATCACCGTCTCTTTCCCGCTGTAGATGAAGAAAGCGTGCGACAAGGGGTCGAGTTCGTTCCAGCCAGACTCAAACAGAAAAAGCCCAAAGACATCGACGAGGAGGTCGGTCGGGGGAGGGGCTCTAAACAGTGGGAACCTTCATCCAGTGACGAGGACCACAGCGACTCGGAGGACAGCATGAGCGACCTCTACCCGCGTCAGTATTTCGGAGAGCACACACGTCTTTGTCCTCTTTTATTGTGGTTGTTAATGTTGTGCATCACACAGGTCCCATGAGTCTGCAGGATTTTGAGTCACCACTGGCTTTGAGTTTGACTTCGCTGTATCACTTTTCCCGCAGCCTCCATGTTCTCTTTAAAAAACCCAGAGGGAGAAAGTATGGAGGGAGACGGCGAGGAGGAGAAGGAGGAGGAAGACGACTTCCAGACAGATGAAGACGAGGACATGGAGGTGGATACGCAGGCGCTGCAGAAACGCAAGAAGGTTTGTAGGAATCTGAAATAACAGAATAGTCTTTTGAGTTTTTTTGAGTTTGATGTTTATGCCATTATATTCATCTCTTTCAGGTGCAGGGTGGTGGTTTACAGAAGAAATTCAGAAATAACCACTGGAAATCAGGCCGTAAGAAACGTGGGAAAGCACTAAATGCGAAGTAAAACGCAAAACCATCTATGTGAAGTATTTTTATACCTGCTTGTGTGTCGGAGAGCAACACTGCACTTCCAGTTTGGAGGAGGACTTCTGTGTCTGAGCCACCTTTTGTACACGTGAACACCCAAGAGACTTTTCATATTTTCTGCTTATGAAATGTCGCACAGATCCGAGCGGGCTGGTTTACGTGGTGGCAGTAAACGCAACATTTTGACTGGATAAACTGTTTTCTGATTTGCAACCAAGCACTCTAGTATAAAATACAACTCAGTTTGGATTTGCAAACATTGTCTGGGTTTTTTTTTTCTTTATAAAAAACCCTCAAACAGACAGTTGTAGGACACAAACTCAGAATCACTTCACAAAAAGGTCCTGTTCATAAAAAGCATTTTTTCTCACAACTGCCAAGAAGCTTTGATGCCGCAGATAACACTTCTTTCAGTGCCTCAATAAACATTTTCAACATGTGTCAACGTTATTCTTGCATTTCCTCTTTCTTTGCCTCTATAGAAGTCATGTTTAAAGTGCAAAGCTTTTAGCACTTAATGCAAAGTCATGGTTATTGCCTTGCATTTAGAAAACATCTGGCAGAGCGTGCTCAGGACGGCTGCTTGTGAAAATACCACCTTTTTTTCTGCTTGGCTAACAGGGATTGTACATTCTTTGACATTTAACAAGCTTTTTGTGAGCCGTGGCCTCTTTTTCATCTCCATCTTATGTCCCCTCATGTAGCTAACATAATAATATGAAATAAGATTATCCACCACCATCAACATTAACCAGATTTCCGCCCAGCTGGACACATGAGGGAGATTATAGACAGACATGTTGGATTGAGCTCTCCACCATCATCATGGAAACACCAAATGAGGGATTTTTTTTTGCCTCCAGCAGAGTTTCAGAGTCTTTAAGAATTTGTGACGAAGTGAAACGAGACTTTTCTGGAGACGTGTGTTTTCTTCCCAAGACACTTAGGTGTTTTTCCTCTCATTTCTTCCTCTTCAATATATGCACATTTGTTTTGGTGAAGTATTTAGTTTCTCTGTGAGAGACCATAAATCTTATTATATATTAATAAATGTATTTCATGTCTTTGGTATTTTCTGATTTCAGCCTCTAAAATGTAAATATTTTCTGGTTCCTTTAGTATGAAATGCACCAAAAGTGCCATACAAATTAACTTTATTATTACCATTAGTATCATCATCATTATTATTGTTGTTGTTAGTAGTGGTAGTAAGGAATGTACTAATAATATAAGTCATTAAATACATTTACTCATGCAGTGCAATTTTGAGGTACTTGTGCTGTATTTCCATTTTTCTGCTACTAACACAACTGCTTTACTTGTTAAAAAAAAGTGCCATACAAATGAACTTTATTATTACTGTTATTATTATTATTGTTGATACTGTAGTTAATAGTAGTGGTACTATAAAACCAATGTTTACTCATTGGAAAGGTGCCATACAAATGAACTTTATGGTCACTATTATTATCATTATTATTATTAGTAGTAGTAGTATTAGTATTAGTATCATTATTATTATTATTATCATTATTATTATTATTGTTGTTGTTGTTGTTGTTAATATTGTTTTTGTTAGTAATAGTAGTAGTAATATGAGATGTTGTTGTTGTCAGTAACAGTAGTGTAGCACTGTATTCTGAAATAATCCCCTGCACAATGAGTACTTTAACTTACTACTTTTGAGCTTTTACTAAAAAAACAAAAAAAAGGTGGGGGGGTTTACACACAAACCTGTTTTTGTTTACCTGAGCTGCAGCAGCCCTGCAAACAGTGCCCCCCCTCTGTGTGTGTGTGTCCGGATCAGTATACGTGGCATGAAGCGGTTGCAGCGCCATGTACGAGTGAGGGGGGGGAGTGAAAGGAAAGGAGGGAGGGGGGGCAGCGTGTGTCGTCAAAGCGCGGGGCATTGTGGGGCGGAGGCGGCCTTTCCTCTCGGGGCAGACCGGGGAAGAAACCAACAGTCGCACACCGAGCGAGAGAGCCACCGAGCCGGGGGGGAGCACCAGACCGAGCGGCGGGAACCGAGCTGCTCCGACCCGTCGACATTTAACGATTAAAACAATAAAAAAAATAATAAAAAATAAATAAAACAGAGGCGAACATGGGGCAGGAGGATCTCATGAACACGGCGGAGGACGTGGCCGACCAGGTGAGTCCGAGCAGCCGCTGTTAGCTAACTTATCTGCGGGGAAGTGATTCAACATTAGCCTCACACACTTATACACACACACACACCTGTTTTAACCAGCTGGGGGGCTGTCAGGGGTCTCCAGGTGGGCTGACACAGCTTTTAAACATACATAAATGTATAAATCTGTGTGTTATTGTGGGTGTTGTCTGTCATTATGTGCATTGTGAAATCAGCTTTAACTTATTAGCCAACTCTCATTAGTCATAATTCAGCTGCAGCAGCCTGTTTTCTTGCTGTTTCTGGAGGCTTGTGGTTTGTTTTGTTTTTTTTGTCCTTTTTTTATCTTAAACAGAGCTCCCTTTTAAATGTACTGATGTGTGCTTTCACTTTATTCATGGCACAGCTGTTTCTCTGTTTTATTTAATGAAACCAGCTGATTTCAGGTGTGCCTCTGATCCATGTTATTGTGCAAGAAAATGGAGAAAAAAGCAGAGATTTGTGTCTCTTGTGGCCTTTTTTGATAAGTTACTGCTGTCTGATTGGTTGGCAGGAGGCTCTTGTTGCTGGATTCAAGGCCTTGTTGTTTTTTTTCCTTTTTGCAGAACATGCCAGAGCTCTCCTTTTTATAAACCAATTTATTGTGTTGATTTTTCTTGTGCATTTATGGCAGAAACCAGCATGCCAAACCTGCACCACTTCCCTAATCTAATTACATCTGATTGATTTATATCACGAGTGCTGTGTGTGTTGTGCTGCGAGGAAGAAAAGGGAAGCTTAAAATGTCTTCATGCTTTGTAAGAAACCCTGCTTTAGGGCACATCCCTCACCAAGGGGTCCTGAGCTGGCATGTTACTTACACGTTACCCTACAAAATGGTCTATTTCTAGGCTGTTGCAGCAACCTCGGGCTTGTTGGGATTGGCTCCTGGTCGGTCCATTCATGTCCCACATAGCAGTCGTAGTGGGAGTTGGTGGGCGCTGATAGGCTGCCGAGGTCTGACAGTGCTGATGTGGACTGCCGAGGAGGCGGGGAAAGGGGGGGCGGGTTGCTGCTCCACTACTGTGTCACTGTAGTATCTGAGGATCTCTTTATGAAATCTGTTTGAGAGGAGGGCAGAGGGTAGTTTCTTTTTTCTTTTTTTCTCTTTTTTTTTGTGTGTTTGTTTAAACCCTCGGTGTACCTCTACTCCAAATAACACACCGTTTTAAGTTTGTAACAAGGAGGCATGGTCCTGTCATGGTCTTTAGTTTTGTGTTGATTCCTTTTCTGCACTGAACATTTAAATGATCATTTATTCAGTCCACTTACAAATCTTATGTACAACTAGTTTATCTTTTTCTTTTATTAGAAAATATGCAACCTGTGTTATCAGGATGGAAAGAACACCATGTATCTGTACAAGTTTTTCACCTCTTCTTTGACTTTTTAATTGTTTTATAGAGAAAACTTACTGTAGATGTTGTTGCTCTTGTGCTGTATAAATCAGTACTGATTGTTAAAATGATCGTCCAAAAACAGAAAAAGTCAGCAGGAAACATCAGACTAAACTTATCTAGCTGTTGTACCTCCGTCACTTATTACATGCATATATTTGTGGTGACTAAAAGCAAAGTAAGAACTCCACAGGAAACACGTCATCTGCTCTAACCTCAGGTGGGGGTGTGGTCTTTCTCAAAGTCTGTCGGAGGCAGCAGTTTGGCTTTAAACAGCGACTGTTTGGACTTTCTCTTAGAGCATAGCAATTGCATTCAGATGACTAGTGGGTTAATTCGTATCCCTGTAATTGCCAGGGTGTAAATAATGATTAGCAGCAGTCCTGGCTGCTTCTTTTCTGTCCTCATTTAGAGTCTTTTTGAGTCATAGCAGGTCAGAACTTAATGTTGTGATGCAACTTGGCAGCCCAGAAATGTCAGTTTTTCGGCTTTAAGCTCGCTCATCATTGAACACCTCAAGAACCACATCCTTTCATTGCTCGTCTTTGCACTTCAAGTGGCCTCTTTTTCTTGCGAATCATCTGCCCTCTTCTTCTTTGCTTGTTTGTCGCACAGTTCCTGCGAATAACCAAACAGTACTTGCCCCACCTGGCACGTCTGTGTCTCATCAGCACCTTCCTGGAAGACGGCATCCGCATGTGGTTCCAGTGGAACGAGCAGAGAGACTACATAGAGGCCACCTGGAGCTGTGGCTACTTCCTGGCAACATGCTTTGTGCTGCTCAACCTCATAGGACAGCTGGGTGAGTGTGCAGGAGGCAGGTTAAGATCAGGACATGAGATGAGTCAAAAGTTGCATGTTTTTGTTCTGAAAAAATATCTGGATTTTGCATAACAAGTTAATATGTGCGCTCAGTTAATTTCAGCTCCCTTTTGACTAAAGAGTTGTGAAATAAATACACAGTGAGCTTCACTTCAGGGTCATAAACCATCTGGCTGATTAGAAATGTCAGATCAGGGATGACGAGGCTTGTTGAAGGAAACCAAGTGGCAGCACACTTGTTTGTGGATCAGCTAAGTGCTGCAGTCGATGCTAAAATGCACCCGAGAGCTCCTTGAACTTTAGAGGAGCGAGAACACACTGATGAAGAACGCATCGCCTAAAAACCCAGCAGAAGACAGAAGAAATGTCAAGTAGATGTCAGGTTCTATTTTTATCGAGCAAGAACCAGAACATGAAACGACTGCATGCTGCGATCACCACCTCGCACTGAAGCGAGCGGTCAGTTTGGCATAAACATTATGAATTTGTTGACCTATCCGGCAACATGTTTTGTTTACCGAAGTCGAGATAGAGCAGCAGCCAGCATGACTGTCCTTTTTAACAAGCCTGGAACTATAAAATACTCTCCTTCTCTGCACAACAGTGTGTTGACAATGGCACCAACAAGTGATTTTTTTTTTTTAACCCTAACCCTAAACAAAAATAATAGTCATGATAATAATAATGATTCATTCATAACAGGGCTGTGGGTTATATATCGTGATGGCATTTTAAAGACTGAAATGAGGAATAAAACACTGTGATGCAACCCTAATGATTGTAACCTTTCCTTTATATTTCGTTGCTTTGTTGTGTGTCCCAACAGGTGGTTGTGTCCTCATCCTCAGTAGAAATTTTGTACAGTATGCCTGCTTTGGACTATTTGGCATCATAGCGCTACAGGTGAGCACAATTACATCATAACTACACTTTCAGTGCACACAAACAATATGTTGTTGTATCTGATCTGAAATCTTTTTTTCCCCTCCAGACTGTTGCATACAGCATTTTATGGGATCTTAAATTTTTGATGAGGTAAGTGGCACTAATTGTTGTTTTAGTCAGTGCTAGAAACTTCTTCAAAGTATAATAATCTGAGTAAATCCATGCAAGAACAGTACTGTATTTATCAAGTTGCACCATTTTATCAACTCCCAAACATATTCAGCCATCAGCGGTTTGCAAATCACTGTTTAAATACGTAGCATAGAACATGTGAAGTTTGCAGAAATTATTTGCACATGCAAATTTCACCACTTATGATTGTAGATAAGAAAAATAAGGACAGGTGCTTTTGCTGCATTAATAGTAACTTTGATTTGCTTGTAATGGTAGTGAATGGAGAAGCATCTCATTCATCAAGCAGACACCAACAATTACAATGACTGTAATTAGCGTTGGCAAGACCTGTGATTTATTTAAACATTAACGGCCGGATGAGTCATCTGCTGTTGGAGAAATCTGTTAAATACAGTGCTACATTTAAGTTATTCTGTCAGGGTAAACTGTAGAGCTACTCACTGGACAGAAAGACAGAGGATGCCAATTTTACTCACTCATAAATCTTTTATTTAGTATACCAGATTTGGAAATCCTAAATCAAAATAAGCAGCATTAATAGTATAATATCAGTATGTGGTTAAATGAAAATAATACAGCTTTAAAAGCCTCAGCTGACCTGATTGTACTGTGTGCTGTGTGTTTTCCAGACATCTCGCTGCTTGTCTCAGTGCAGGTCAGACAGGCACAATCCAAAAATAACCATTCTCTGTCTCCCCCCTCCCAGAAACCTCGCCCTCGGAGGTGGTCTGCTCCTGCTGCTGGCCGAGTCTCGTTCGGAGGGAAAGAGCATGTTTGCCGGAGTCCCCTCCATGGGAGAGAGTTCGCCAAAGCAGTACATGCAGCTGGGTGGTCGAGTACTGCTGGTGCTCATGTTCATGACCCTGCTGCACTTTGACTCTAGCTTCTTCTCTGTGAGTACTGACAGCAGCAGCCCTCACTGTCACATACTTACAGACAAGATCTAAATCAATCAGCTTTAGACTTAAAGGAATAATTTCACACTTTGAGATGCTTCTTTGCTGTCAGTTAACTTAGTGTAAAGACTGGATGCAAGGGGGGAAACAGTGAACAAAATCCACCTCTAAAACTCAACAATCAATATAGTTTATATTGTTTTTCATCTGAACAATAACCAAAATGTGAAAAGGAAAATTCAGGTTTTACAGAGGTTATGTGCTATGGCGGTTGCCTGACAACTGCAACGGGCAACAACATAGTACAGTAAGTGCATAATTCCCCTGTACACTGCAGTTTTATAAGCAATAAACAAATTAAATCTAATTTGCAGCTGTAGAGCTGCTGTAAGCAGACTGTTTTACCTTTGGACAGAGTTAGGCCAGCAGTTTCCAGTCTTTCATTACTGACTGTCAGATAAATGTGACAGCGGAGGGGATCTACTGAAGTAAGCCATTAGATGTAGATTAACCGGCAACCATTTCTCAAGCGTATAAAGTCAGTTTTATTTATATAATCTGGGTGGGTTTTACAGTCCATATAACATACAACTCCTCTTCTTCCCTCCTCATTGCTGCCGCGTTGAAGCTTATCTTAGTGTGTTACCGCCACCTGTTGATCAGTAGAATAATGTGACACCATTGACATGAGTGTGTATCATATCAACTCCCTCTGTGTTCATGTGTCTTTTTTGTCTTGTCTGATTTATCAACAGTTTAAATGTGCTCACTTAATGTATATTATTGTTCCAAAACATGATAAACAGAGTTATATGTTATCAAAAAGACCAAGGTGAGGAACAGAAACTAGAGATTCAACTATAAAAGAAAGACAGACCACATATTGACAGATTGTTTACAGTCTGGATACATAAAAATTCACTAAAAACCATTTCTGTCATCACAGCTACCAAAATGTGTGACCGCATGTGTCACATTGATTACATATTTTCACTAAAGCTGCCATCACCTTCGCCCACCTCAACATGCGCGTTCCTCCACAGATCCTGCAGAACATGGTTGGGACTGCTCTCATCATCCTGGTCGCCATCGGCTTCAAAACCAAGCTGGCGGCGCTGACCCTCGTCGTGTGGCTCCTGGCCATCAACGTCTACTTCAACGCTTTCTGGACCATCCCCGCCTACAAGCCCATGCACGACTTCCTCAAGTACGACTTCTTCCAGACCACCTCGGTCATCGGCGGCCTGCTGCTGGTGGTGGCGCTCGGACCCGGCGGGGTGTCCATGGATGAGAAGAAGAAAGAGTGGTAGGCAAAGGGGGTTAAGATTAGAGGATTGCACAGCACCACTAACTTCCCCCTTCGACCGGGACTCAAAGACCCTCCCTCTCCTCCAGCCCCACAACCCCCCCATCACATCAGGGTACACTGTTTTTTTTTTCCAAATCGACAGACACCACCTCACACATCTATGGACATTTTCTTTGTATTTTCCTCCTAACTGCTGTTTTTTTTTTTTTTTTTTTTTTAAAAAACACCCTTCTTGTTGTATGTCTTCCTTTTTCATGACAACAAGAATACACAAAAGGCCCATTTATTTCAAAGTGCAAGGTACACAAGTAATAGAGACATGGACAAAGAGATGTATTTGTTCGTTCTGTGTGCAGAAAGAATGAAAAGAATTTATTGTATTTTCTGGTTGTCATGCCATGAGTTATGATAGATTTACGTTCATACGTGTCATACTTTCTGAATAAAAGCGGCAAAGTGGCTCGGATGCAGCGCTCCCCACCCCCACCCCCCATGGAAGCTGATCTTTTTCTGCCGTTGGAGTGTCACCACATCGATCCTGAGAACTCGGGCACTGATTTTACAGCAACTCACCTTGACTCTTCAGGTTTCATCTCCCCTCTTTATTTTTTCCTCTGCCTGTTAGTACACGTATACAACCATCAATCTCAACTGACTCTTGTTCATGGGGAGTCGATTCCAGTGGGGGAGGGCGTGTACATTGTATACAAAGTGGTGGATTGCAGTCGTGTTTGATTTGAAAATTTCAACACAGTTGTTAGCACCAGGACTTGTTATTGGGCACTTTGTACTGTACGTCTTTGGCCAATGCCTAACTAGTGAACTGTGTATGATCGGGGATAATAGGAGGGAGGCTCGACATTTGTGAAACGCCATATTCTGCGATCTAGAAAAGCAAAGAGGACTGAGCAGAGTCATTAGCCATCGGGACTTTGTCTTTGCTCAGTGTTTTTTGCCCTGTGTAAGAAACTTATAAAAAAAATATTCAGTGTGTTGATTTTCAGAAGTTTATATTGTATTTTTGATCATTTTGTTTTTTTGATTTTGGAAGTTCATGGCGAAGAAATAAAATTTCAAAAATATAAAGTCACTGTCTCATTTGAGGTTTTTAGCTCATGTGATGATCTCAGAGGTTGAAGGACATTGTTGGACCGGAGTGATGTCACTTCCCAACCAGTGAAGGAAGCGAGTATGAACGTTTGTAACGGTGATGTGTGTGGGCCTGCTGGATATCTCAGCTTCTCAGAAAATGGTAATGAAAGATTAAAAAAAACATGAATGAAACCATGCATAAGAATGAAACCAACACCTGAACTGACAGCAGTTTACTGTCAGGTCAAAGACTTGGAGTAAATACTGACCTCTAATGGACTGCTGTGGTACAAATTTGCCGCAATGGAGCATTTCAGATGATGGTTGTTGGTCTCATGTTTCAGTGAGCTTGTGATTGCTGCCATGATTGGAAAAAAAAACTTGTTTTATGTGCTTTCTTTACAGTGGTTCCTGCTGGAAAAAAAACTATTTAACCATGAGTTATAATAAACAGGTTTTACTAGACTGAACTCTCCATGTGCTTTCTAGAGTTTCTTATCATAGAGATTCTTCTAGTGATGTAGCTCTAAGAGGAAGTGTTTCTTTGAAACCTGACGCACATCTGGAGGGTGGATGCATGCTGAGGAGAAATGTGACGTGAGACTTCCTTTAAATAAAAGGAGTCATTTCTACTTCTTCACAATCACAATGAATACAGTGTTAATCACGATGATGATCAGTAACAATGTCAGGCTTTACTTGTAAAGGAGGTCCAGGTTAGGGAGTTTGAATTCATTCACATGGATAAAAATGGGTGAGCCGGTGAAAAATTAGTAATAAATTATGGGATATAATACACACTGTTGTTTTAATCCTGTGTCTATGTGTTTATATAAATATTAAAGGGCAAACATACATGTCTGCATATATGTACGTGTGACATTAACCTAATTTATTCATTATGTAGTTTAAAACTTACCTGTAAAGGATGACACTGATTTATTTATTACATGTCATAAATGAATGTGTTTATAGAGTTAAAAACTATCAGTAAGACAAAGGTTGAACAGAAACTAGAGATTGAGAGGTGATGTATTTATGATACAGACACAGACCATCCGTTTCTGCCTCACAGCTACCAAAATGTGTGACTGTATGCGTCACTTAGATCACATCTTTCCACTGCAGCTGCCATCACCGTTTCACATGGCAGCTGTGAATGACAATGGTAGATTGACACCAACGTAGTGGTAAAATGAGCTTTTACTCAGCAACTGTTGTTGAGAACAATTTTAACAGTTTTGAGCACTCTCTACTTGAGTATTTATTCAAAATTATTTATATTGTACTTTTTCCTCCATTACATTTGTAATACAGCTGCAGTTATTTTTGATATTTTACGTGAAAAAACTTAAGAAGCTGATAAATAAATGGCATATATTGCAGTATTCATGATTAAACAAAAGGGTCCAAATCTTTTCAGTGAATAATTCCAAAGTAACATCTCACTTGTCTCTTGTTTTTCTTGCAGAAAAATTGAGAAAAGTCAGAAAAACGCCATGTACACTTGTCTTACAGAACCTTATTTTTTTCTTCTTTCCTCCCATATTGATCATTTTTCAACTTTCAAATGTATTTTTTGACCCCTTGGATGGGAAACAAGTCCTAAAATACCAAATTGCCAGATTATAAAAGTTTTACTCCTCCTCATTCTAATATAATGATATGTAGTTAAATATCAGTAACTGAACCATTTTCTGCAGAACAAATCCTTTTTACAGTTTAAAATCAAGTGCTGATGATACTCATGTACTTCCACTGTACTTTTTGAATGTATGAATTTCCTGGAGTACTTTTTACATTAAAGTATTGGTAGAAATGAGTATTCAGAGGTGAAAGAAGTGAAAGTGAAAGTATCAGTACAGAAGTTTTAAAATACTCTGTTACAAGTAAATGCAAAGCATTTAATTTCTTCAGTTGTTCAATTCCAATTAATTTTTTAACTTAACTAGAAGTACACAGTCTATTATCATCAAAATAAACCAGTGACAGTAATAAAGTACCAAAAGAAATAGACCAGTTATCAGACTACTTTCTTTACTTTACTTTTGATTCTGCTAATTCTAATATGTATGTTTTGTTGTTGTTGTTGTTGTTGTTGTTGTTGTTGTTGTCGTTTAAATGAAAATGTTCTTCCTTAAGTGGTACTTTTGCTTCAGTAAAGTTTCTGAATACTTCCTTCCCAACTGCTTAGAGGATACTTGTACAGCACTTCTGCAAACATTTTCTCACACCTGCAAAGTTTGTTTTAAACCTGTTTTTATGACTCGTGGTGAACCATTTTTATTGTCTCATAAAACACTTTGTAACCTCTTTTAAAGGTGCTATATAAGTAAAATGTTTTATCATTGTTTTGGCCTTTAGTTATCTTTAGTTTGTAGGTTGTATGCAGGTAAGAAAGAGTTCACCTTACATCAAACATGATCAAATAGTGAAATTACTTCTACAGTTGTTGAAACAGATTAAAACAAAGATGATCAAGACTGACTGTTAGAGAGGCTTCCTCCTACAATTATTTATACAATAATTATACAACCAGGGAGTAGCTTTCATCATGTTTGCATATTTTTATCACACATGTCCAAGAAAAATGTCAAATATGTTGTTGTTGCTGTTGTTTTATTATATAAAAAAGCAACAGATTAAAGCAGAATTGTAAAAATTATTGCTCAGGGTCCAAAAAGGCTACAACCTACAGTTTCCATGATGCAACCTGAAAGCATCTTTCATCATGTCTACACATTTTTTGTCATGTAAGACTAAGAGAAGAGGCAAATGTATTGTTGTTATTATAAGAAAATAAAAAGATTAAAACAAAAACGGTTAAAACTGACTCCTAATATGGTTCAGGCTCCAAAAATATCCTACAATTCCCATGATGCAACTAAAGCGCACCTCCATTGTGTTGACACATTTTTGTCATCCAAGAACGGTGTGAATTTTTTTGTCGTTATTATGAGTAAAGAAAAAGATTAAAATAATGGTTAAAACTGACTCCTAGTCCGACAAAGGCTGCATCGTACATTTCCCATGATGCAATCAAAGCGCATCTCTCATCATACACATGTGCGCATTTTTTTTCCCTCGATACGATTTTTATGAATGAGTGGTCCGAGTGACGCAACTCGCAGCGGACCAATCAGAGCGCAGCAGCCGCTGCTCAAGAGGCCGTCGGGTCGACCACGCGCCACCACTCTCCTCCGCGCGACCGTCGTCTCCAAGCAACGCAGATCTTCCTCTCCGTCTCTGTGAGTAAAACACACATTTTTATCATATTATGGTGAAATTAGAGGCTTTTTTCCGCCGGATACAGCGACAGACGGCGTTTTCGTCGGTGGGCTTCGTCGTCAGGGGCGACGGTTTGTCAGCGCAGCTGCTGCAAAACACATACGCGAGGCTGTGAGGCTTTAAAAACAACAAATAAACAACAGCAACAGTGTTTATTTGTGTAGTTAGGTGAGTGATGCGGCTCCATATTACCACCTGTACTCAGACACTTTGTGAGGCTGCAGAGGAAACACACACTGGGGTCTATTTATGGTCATTATGGTCTCATTATAAAGCATTTATTTACAATCTAGTGTTTTTTGTTATAGTGTTTTTTTGTTTTGTTTTTTTTAATAAAAAAAACGCCCACAAATCCAACGTCTCTTCTCTGAAAACACATTTTTTAACATCACAACATAACGTACTTTTTTCTCGTTTATTTGTGGTTTGACACTTTTTTTAAAACTCAAAACTGTTCCTAGAAACAGAAACCGGTTCAGTAAATGAGGAAACCACCTGTGAAAGTTTCATCATCTCTTCAACAGCACCAGGCTGGCCTTTGTTGTACTTCCACTTTAAATACAGCAGCCAGATTATTCTGCCAACATGTAATGAAAGGTGTCAAGTCTTCAGGTTGGAAAAAGGTCAAATCCACCTGAGGCATTTAAAGAGGAAAATTGAATCAAAAATCAATGTTTACTAATGTCGGTTTTGCCACCTGACAATAACCTGAGGATACTAATGATTTAACACCTCATTGATTAAACTATCTTCCAGTTGTCTGATCATTTTTTTCTCCAAAGTGTCATGACAACCTCAAATGTATTGCACCAGCTGATGACTATTTTTTATTATTACTAATCTGCTGATTATTTTCTTGATTTATGATCAATAAAAGACAAGAAAACTGTGAAAATTTCAGTCACATTACGCAAAAAAACTCATCAGATGCTTCAGTTTGTCCCACCAACAGAAATATCTCAAAAATAGTAAACCTATTGTAATGTAAGACCAAAGAAAATGGGGAAAGTTTGGATCCATAAACAGTCAAAATGTTGTAGCTACAGTCAGATTGTTTGTTCAGATGTTAAAATTTAAGCAGCTGGACACAGAAAATGTTTGTCCTCGATAAATGACTGAATAGTTTTGCTTTTAAAGATGAACGAAGGCGTTAGTGTTAAACCTTGCTCACAGATCAGACTTTGCCACGTGTGTTGATCCAAGGTATAACATGACATATTGGAGATTAACTCACAGCTGTACCCAGGTAATCTATTGACATTGTGACCGATGTAATTGCCTCCTGTCTCCTCTCCACAGTTTCTCTCCCTGCTGGACCAAGCGGCCCTCATCATGTCTAAAGGTACAGTGGTTCTGGCCTACAGTGGTGGATTGGACACCTCCTGTATCCTGGTGTGGCTGAAGGAACAAGGCTACGATGTGATCACGTACTTGGTAAGGCTTAAACACCAGTGTGTGTGTGTGTGTGTGTATTCACAACAGGTGTCTCCAAGCAGCTGCCATTGTATGTCACACATCTCTGGAGTTTCACTGTTTGCTGTTTTCAGACAACTGACACAATTTGTCATTCAGGCATGTTAGTCAGAGCCGCAGTACGGGTTAACTCCCAACCTCAGCTCCATAATGCCTGCACAAATCTGGCTGGATTTACTTTTTGCCCTGTGGCACTTTAGAACTGCACAGCAGGCAGATTTTCTTGCCGCCTAACTTTTCATTCAGAGGTTTTTGTGGTTTGGTGTGCGGGGGGAAGGGTGTGTGACAGTTTACTGCTGTGGCCCACGAGGTGCGGCCCTCTAAATCTTTCTGACTTGGCTCTCAAGGGGAGCAGAAGAAGAATGGCAGGCGCCGATGTAACGCATGAGTGACTGTCTTTCATGAAATTACAAAACTATGCACTTGTACCAACTTGTCAAAGAAATTGCATCAACTGATTACAAAGGAGTAACTGCTGGAATGTGTTACGCAGCCATAATGGCATTTTTCATTTATTGTTTTAATATATGTATCAAATAAAATGAAATATATGTGTCAAATAAAATTAAATAATGCATCTGGAGTGCAACAGTAATTAATAAGTAATGGAAAAAATTAAAAAGTAGTGCACTATATTTTGAGTATGACTCATCCAGCTGTGAATGTGTGATCAGAAAAGCAGCAAAATTAAAATGCTTGAGTAAGTTTTCTTGTATAGATCCATATCATGTCTATGTGGGGAAAATATTCTCTTATTCAGTTTATTGAGTAAGTCAGTAAATGTTCAGCCCAGAAAGTCAGACACTACCTCGAGCCTGTAGGTGGTGTTCAGGCTCGGTCTCTGTTGCAAAGAGGTTGTTACACCTCCTCAACGGACGTGATCTGAATTACAAGATGAGGGGTTGTGAGAATTAACACTTGCATGGTCAGGAGCCTACGTGTCTCATGTAACTGAACTAACAGCACAGTTTTCTTGTTTTTAGTTGTGTTGATGTAGTTTCAGTTGCAGATATGAGTGAAAATATGTACATTTAATGTGTTTTTTTTTTTTCTAGGCGGACATTGGTCAAGATGAAGATTTTGAAGCTGCTCGGAAAAAGGCAGAAAGCCTTGGCGCAAAGAAGGTGAAAGACTGTGAGATGTGATGCAGGTTTAAGGATGTCTACAGTAATTCTGCATGTTCCTGTCCCAGGCTTATATTAGTGTTCACATGCAGGTGGGAGATCGTTTTGCAGTGGGTTTGATTCCCCCCTAAATATAACGCATAAATGAAAGGTATTTTACCAGCTGATTCAAATTTCCAGTGTCAGAGGTTCCCTCCAAGAACTTATATGTGCCATTTAAAGAAGTTTAGAAATGTTGTTTAACTTGCAGTTATAATAAACTTCTGACCAAAAGCAAGTTACCAGCCCCCACCAGCATGAAGGAAATCACTGGTTGTTTTATTCTGATTCTTGAGGGAGAATTTTTCACATTGTATAGTTACAGTATGAGACAAAGCTCTTTGATGGCAAACAGTCATCAGTTATTTCTTTTCCTAGAAGGGAACAGTATCATAAATAATTCATAAGACATTTCTCACAAAATGGCCCGGACATGAAGAGAATTGAGAATTGTTTGTTCTGGGTCCTGACCTCCGTTCTTGTGTAGGTTTACATTGAAGACCTGCGTGCCGAGTTTGTGGAGGACTTCATCTGGCCCTCAGTCCAGGCCAACGCCGTGTACGAGGACCGATACCTGCTGGGCACTGCCATAGCACGGCCTTGCATCGCCCGCCGACAGGTCGAGATCGCACGCAGGGAAGGTGCACATTTTGTCTCCCATGGTGCTACAGGAAAGGTAAATGAGAGTGAGCAGACCGTCTTTGTACCATCTTTATTCCACAGCTGAGACAGAAGTAAGTCAGAGGAATGACATTGAATCTAAGACCAGCTTCAGACATTGTGGTTACCTGCTGTACACTGGGCCTGTACGTGGGCCTGATTCATATTGAAGCACCACTTCACAAGGTCACAGTCCATAGTCTGAACATGAGGATTGGTGCCATGTTTTGGCAAGGTTAAACATTAACTTTTTTTTTGCCCAAAGTAAGTCAGAAATCAGCCCTCCATTGAGAAATTTTTTCCCTCCCTAATTCAGAAACCGCAATTTCCTTCTTTTTATCTTGTATTCATTGAGTGAAAATTAATGCAAATCTAAGACAGATGTTTTCATCTCTAATGGCTGCATTGAGTCAGCAGCTAAAGGAAACGAGGCACGGCAGTTCAAAGGAAAATGCAAATGTGTTTTTGCACATTGGAGGCCTGACATGTTTTTCTCATCAGTATGAGTGAGTAAAATTCACCTGAATTCAAGGCAGTGTATCATGACGTTATCCGTACTATAATCACGCTGTCATTTCAAAACACTTTTTGGACAAATACCTTTTTTTGGATTCACCTACATTGCTGAGTTGTGTGACTCAAGTAATCTGGCATGTTTTAACTTGAAACAGCATTGCATCCTGTATTTCAACTTTTTAACACCAGGAAAATAAATAAACTATTCTAAAGTGACATAAAACTGAAAAGTTACTGAGTGATGGGTGAGGTTCACATATGTTGTCATAAATATATAGATCACTCTTATGGAAAGCAGTGATCTACTTATAAATAAATAATCACAGTATAAAAGCTGCAATAGCTTAGTCACAACCCATCTGTTTTGCCAGAATAACTTTTCTTCAACTAACATAAAATGCTGTGGATGCTGCAGCAGTGGTTGTTGGAGAAATGTCAAGTCCTTGTGTGATTTAAGGATTTCAGGATTAATGATTTTTTATTTTATTGTGCTAGAATCCATTATGATTTATTTCAGAGGATATAAGATAGCTGCTGTATTTCTTTAATGTACAGTTTATTACCTTTACAGATTTTTTTCTTGTATTGCTTCAACTTCAAGTGTGTTAAATTGAGCCATCAGTTGATGTGCAGTGTTCAACTTTTGTCTCTAGATGGAGACAGATACCACATCATGACATTACAACATATCCTCCAGTTACACCTCCAGCTATGTCTGAACATTTTTCAGTTGTTTTGTTTATTTATTTTATTTATCCTGACGCTGACCATGGAGAAAAGAAGAGAAAGAGCATTGTACAGGAAAATTATGGGAATGAATGCCATTTATAAATCCAAACACAGAAAAGATCATCACTCATCCATCACTGTACACTTGATCTGGATTGGTAGGCAATTAATCAGTGACAGCAGCTATTTAAGTAATTAATTGCAAATTTTAATTCCAGCTGAGGGCTTTTGGTGATAAAAAGGAAGACTTTTGTTATTTTCCAATATCTTTATAGAGCAAATTATTATTTGATTAAGCTAATAAATGATGATAACCCACAGATTAGGCGTTTGCCTTTAGTGTGCACACTTTCAAAAACCTTTGTTGCTCTTAAACCATTAACCCAATGCAGATGAACGCTGAAACTTCTCACATGTAGCACTCACAGCTCAATCATTATGTTTGTGTGTTTCAGGGCAATGACCAGATACGCTTTGAGCTCACATGCTACGCCCTCTACCCTGAAGTTAAGGTACGTTTGCGGTGTCAACGTATGGAGATTGCTCATGCTGTTTGTTCCAGTATCGTTTGAAACGATGCTGCAGCCGCCAAGCCGACACTCTCTCTTTGTTTGTGCTGCTCAGATCATCGCGCCGTGGAGGATCCCTGAGTTTTACAATCGTTT
>JBAJHX010000035.1:16520505-16535198 GCA_037176925.1 Amniataba percoides | reverse complement strand
CCAAGCCGACACTCTCTCTTTGTTTGTGCTGCTCAGATCATCGCGCCGTGGAGGATCCCTGAGTTTTACAATCGTTTCCGAGGAAGAACAGACCTGATGGAATATGCACAGGTAATGCCATCGCTGTGGTAATGTCAAAATCACAAAAGTCATAGTTCAATTCAATTCACGGCTGCCAACAAAAAAGAATCATTTTGATCATCAATCAAATGATTTCTTGGTTTGAATAACTAAAGTAAAAAAATGTGTTTTGACATTGAATCCAAGAATAAATTTGGAATTTTTAGCAGGTGAAATTTAGTTTTTTTCTGTCTGAGGGATTTCAGATGATTTCTCAGCAGCATATTAGCAAAAAAGAACAAAGCAAGTAAATAAATATTCAGAAATCCACCAATATATTTTGAGTATTCATTGTGTGGTTTAATTTTCCTTCTCACATAATTCTTTCCTGCACTGATTCTTAGATCTGCATGTAGCTGGGATTTTATCCTTCTATCCTTTCCCTGTTCTGAATCCTTTTATATATCTGGTCTCTCTCACCTTCTGATGTAATGCCTAATATCAAGAAGAAGAAGAAGAATCGAGAAGACTTATCCTTATGTGTTGACAAAACTCAGCAGTGTCTGAACGAGAAAATGAAATCCCTTCAGTATTTGTATTGAATGTAGATGCGTAAAGGGAAGAATACAATTCATAGCATAACATTACTGTTACATTACTACTCTTTACCTGTAATTTAATTTCACACTGAAGATTACACTCACATACAACTTGACCATTTTTAGATTTATATCCAGGCCACATGCGCATCCATTGGCTGTTGTGTTCATTTTGGCCCACTAGAGGGCGGTCATGGTGTTTCAGTCAACACCATCGGGATACTTGTGAAATGCCACTCACATCAGAACACCGAATTTTTTCTTTTTCTTTTCTTTTTGAACACACTAAAAATATCTTTCTTTGTCAATTGCTTTTGTTCTTTTCACCGTGGACTCTTAAAAGACAAATGCAGCGTGGAGAAAATGGATGTACTTTGGTTACACAGCATGCCCAAAAACCAGCCACTGAAAATAGTTTTGCTTGGTTCCCATTGTTCAGAACTTTCTCAAGAGACAAGTACGGCTTTGATTTAAAGTCTCTTTGATTTAAAGCCCTCAGGTGCAGATAGCTCACAGGTAAATGGTTCGTAACATAACAACAGCTTTCTCTGTCATACTGTAGAAACATGGCATCCCTGTGCCTGTCACTCCTCGGGCACCCTGGAGCATGGACGCCAACCTCATGCATATAAGGTGGGTTGGACTGGTGTCACACCGCTTTAGTGAATCCCTGTTTCATTTTTATTTTTACAGTCACAAAATGAAACTAAATTGTGTTTCCCTGCAGCTATGAGTCTGGCATCCTGGAGAATCCTAAGGTAAGACTGAATGCCTTGTCTGCAAATTCTTGAAAAGAAAAGTCCCACTTTTAATGAGCCTTTTGTCCTACATCAATTCATCACTACTAAACACCACTAACCTAGTGAATCTGACACAGTAACTAAAGAAATTTCCTTGCATATACACTGCATTATTTTGAATACACACTGGTTTGCGCAGGTGAAAAGAAAATGTACCTAAAAGGTGAAATGTCTTGTGAAATTCCACATAAACATCTGGACAGTGGATGTCATCTTCAGATCAGTAACTGTTTTTGAAACTTTTTGTACTTCTAATTCACCAGAATGTAATCTAAAATGACCAGAACAATGAGAGATAAAATGGCAGAGAACATTTGTCCACCTACAGAGTACAGTAAATAACCTCCTTTGTGCACACGAGAAGAGGACAATGTTCGCTGTCGTTCCCACAACAGCAGACAGACGAGATATGACATGTTTTTTCTACAGTTGAAATGCATAATCCATTTGCAGCGGCTGTAAAAATAACACGGCAGTAAGGCGCTTGTCCCTTCTGCTGACCCATGCCAGCCCCACCAGAGAGAAGCACCATTCGCTCTCCCACAGTGCCATGGGTGAGACAGAGTTTGATCTCTGTTAGGGTCAGAGGTCAGAGCAGTACATGCAAGTTGCCCTCAGTGACCCCCAAAGCTCCCATCCCTTGGTCTCTGTGTCTGTGTCTCTGTCTCTCCTCACCCCGGGTCCCTGCCGGGCCCTGGGAAGAGCCTGGGACACACAGACACTGACTTGTCGTCAGCAACGCTTCGACTAATTCCCGATTTCATGGGAGCCGGGAAGGGGGAAGGGTTAGGGCGTTGCGCCCAGCTGGGGCCTCCTGAGTTCCAGCCCCAACTCCTCGGGACCTCATTGTTCCACTGGTTGCGCCGCCGCGGGCTGCGACGTGGGAGGGGAGCCATTTCATCGTGACACCGTGACACCAAAATGTCACCAGTAACAGTAAAGTACAAAGACAGTGCGCCAGACAGATGAGTCCCCAATGGACGGGGTGTCACAGGGAGGCGAGGGGTCCCGCGCTGCTGGAGTGGAGATTCAGGGGCAGGGCCACTGTAACTCACAGACCTCTATCTCTTTCTCTGTCCCTTTCCCACCCATCCGCTGCCTCTTTAGTGGTCGGCCTGTGGAGAAATGTTTTGAAAAGAATGAGGCGGACCGGCTCAATAGCATAGCGATGCACGATGACAGTATTGTGTAACTGATTTCATTCAGGGGTTTTGTGTCGGACCATTTACTCCGATATTGAATCGATTAATGGCATTAAATACAATGAAATATTTATGGTGCAGGGGTCCAGAGTGGTAAAAGGATTTGAATACATTACCCAGGGCATGAAATGATATTTTAAACTTTGAATGAGCTGTAATAATTGAGTAAATTTCAGTGGCCACAACCCCAGGCCCTTCTGGCAATTTGACTTTTTGCAAGTATGTTTGTTAATTAGACTCATCACAAAAACAACAGCGCTATATCCAAGTGTCTTTCCAAGGCTACACATTCATTTAAATGCTTTTTACAGCAGAGATATAATACAAATTAAAAAAAAGGCCAGTACAACAACAACTTTCTCACCCAGATGCTAAAACCAACATGACAGATTCTGATCAACTTAGAAGGTCATCTTAAAGAGGTCACCTTGTTCTAAGTATCTCTTCTCTGTATCAGCCTCTCTCTCTCCTCCTGTTACAGCCCTAAAGGCTCAGGGCGGACCTCAACTATTCAAACCCCCCCCTCCCGAGCACCCCCCCACCTGTGGTACAAAGGCTCCTCTCTGCTCAACACGGCCAGATTAGGAAATGTCCAAATGGTCGCTCATATGTTCTCCTGTAGATAAGAGTCAGCAGAGTTCAGGTTACTCTACGATTAACGCTGCATCCTTCCTGATAACCCTAAACCATCATGCCTGTAGCACAATGGCCTTTTTTTTATATTTACTCACCTCCATCTGGCAGCGTTAACATTTGTGGAGACATGCACCCGGGGGAAATTTCATCTATCTGTAGTCATGTTTCTATACAATCACATTTCATATTATTAGCATGTACCTGTTGACTGCATTGAGGTAGAGGTTGTCGTAAGTCAAACTAATTGTGCTCCCACATGAGATGCTGGGTTTGTTGGCATTAAGTCAATATCTCTGCTGGTGTGTGACCATTACAGAAAATACTGCAGTATTGGATCTTCAAAATTCATCAGGTGTTGCATATGTAAATGTTGCTCAGTTGCATTTTTAAAGTTTTATATATACTATCACAGAAGATTTGAACCCTATCGCCAACCCCTATTTGGTGTACTAGGTCACATTTCTTTAGATTGTTTAGTATGCCATATGTCTAACGTTTGGTATTCGTAGCATTTTATCGGCAGAATGCCAATTCTCGGATGACTCCATAGCCTGCAGGCCCCCCCTCTTCTCCATCCCTCCACACATGAGCAGTCAGGGCCGGCCTGAGGCAGACTGACACTCGTCCTGAGTCATTAAAACATCACTTCAGTCTTAATTATAGCCTCTGTCAGTGAGCTTCCCCCGGCCCACTCCTCTCTTTGATCAGGGAGCTGATGGGCCGCTGCTCGTGTTGACCAGGAGTAAAGGAGCGTGACGCCGAGCCCCTGCTCACCTAGGAGGAAATGAAAACTTGTTTTCTGCTGGTCGCATGGCTGGCTCGAAAGATGGATTGAGGGAAGACTGCCTGTAGGGAAAGGAAGTGGGCTTGTAGGTGTATGTAAGGATGTGAATGTGTGCTTTGAAGCAAAGAGGTCAGCGTTTGTCATGTGCCTTCGCCGCCCTCAGGTCTGATTGTTCTGACCTGTGATACTTAGCAACGCTCCCTGAGTCCACCTCGGCATCGCCGCTGCGTCGCCTCCATGCAGAAGTGCCTGTTGTCCTCATTAAATTCAGCGGAGGCCCTAACATTAACCAAAACATCCCGGGTGTTAAGAATATAAATATCTCTCCAGCACATCACGTGCATATTGTTTTATTTTTGTCTCAATTTGCCATGTTTGCATTTTAAGGAGAAGGACAGACTTGAAACGTGGTGATTTAAGCGTCATTTCCAACCCATTGCGTCAAAGATGTTTTTACCATCCTCTTCTTTTCTATCTCCCTCTCAACTCTCCCTTCCCTGCACTGCGCCCCCCTCATTCCCTCCTGCCACCTCTGCCTCCTTTGGCTCCGTTGGCTTCGATTGAAAACCAATGAGGCAACTAATATGTGGAAAGATAGAAATTTACTTGCTTTAAGTTCATGCGTCAGCCTTCTTCTTTGCTGTATGGGCTGCGTTTAGCACAACAATATGGCAGAAGCAAAGACTGCCAAAGGAGCTGCTCTGTGCTACATGATGGTGTGCTTCATGCCCCATTTCCCACCAATACCCCTGCCCCCCGCCTTCTCTGTCTCTACCTTTTCCTCTCTTTCAGGGCCGTGGCTCTGGGACAGGTCCACCTGCAGGGGGTTTGAATTGAAATGCATTGATCTCTCGCTCACTGGAAACAAGCCTATTCCCTTCGCTTTTCTGTTTTTGTTTTTTTTTCTCTTTGTATCTAATAGTTAAAGCTCTCATTGTTGGAGCATGCATGAGTTTTCGAGCATTACTCGGCCAGAGGCACAGGTTTATACATACAGGTTTTAATAATGTGTTTTTAATTGATCAGGTGGAAATTGTTCTTATGTGAGGTCTGTCTTTAAGTCACAGGCAGTAAAATATGTTTAGTTTTTTTTAGGTAATAGAAGACACTTATACACACATACTGAAAATTCTAGAGAAGTTAATTAAAAATCATCTGTCTTTATTTTTCCAGAGCTAGAATAGTAAAGATATGCTAAATCTAAAGGTGCTCATTTAATTAATGCATGTCAAACACCCTAAAGATGAAATACTGAAGCTGTTAAGTTTTCCTGTACGTTAAAAACACACCACCAACAAATACTGTAATTGCTCTTATATTTTATAGTGATTTTCTTTTGATAGTTTAAAAACACAGCCATTTGTTTACAACCTCGATATAACAAGGCAGGAACCGTGGACTTTCTCATTCTTTGGTATTTAAAATTCAGTCCATCTTTCCCCCCCTCAAAGAGTATGCATCAAAAGGCTTTTTAGGGTAGTCATTTCGCCCCTCTCCTGTTCGCTCTCATTTGGCATCTTTCAGGGCACTGAGGCAGAAAATAAAGGAGAGGAAGACGGGCGCCTTCCCAGTCAATTTTGGTGTTTAGTTAAAAGGAAGGAAAGTGATTGCGCTGCTCGTTTTCTCCTCACTGACAGGCGACCAGCAGATGCCGATTAGTTATTGTATGATGATTTAGTGTCTGGTAAAGCTTTCCATTTAAATGCACCCAGTAGTTATTTTGCATAGTCCCCCTGCAATTTGCCTCAGCTCAGGAGACATTGGCCATCGTCTTGTCCTAATGCTGTGTAATTGTTGGAGGGCCACATCGCTTGGCAGACACGTCAGACCGCCATGCTCTTTTAGGTCCCAACCACGACTTACTGAAATCGCTCCCACCAACTGGAAAAAAAAACGACAAACGTCCGTCACCTGCGACAACTTTAGTGGGTTTAGGGTGTGGACTTTGGTGGCTTTGTTGTGTGATGCCCATTTAGCAAAAAAATCTTCATTTGAAAATAAAATAGAAGGGAAACGTCGCTCAGAAAATCAGAAGTGGAAAAACTGGAAGATTAGAGGAGGTGAAGACAGGTAGCGAAGAACTGGCAGATCTGAGATTTTTACAGACGGGCAGAACATTGTTGAGGACGCGGTGTTGCTCAAATAGGATCTGTCACAGTATCAGGTGTGTGTTGACTCGTCAAATGTTGGCTGTTCCTGGGGATGTGAGTCATTTCTTTCTTTTGCCCTTTCCCCGCTCTCCTCCTCACTGCATCCCACTTTTCCCCGCCTCCTCCTGTGGTGAAGGGCCATGCAGGAAAAATGAAACCAAATAGAGGAGAAAAATAGAACATTGATTTTTTCTTCTTTTTTTTTTTTCTTTTTGTCTTCACTCAACTCCTGATGGTGTTTTCAGGTTCGCCCCCTTTTTTTTCACGCATCAAATTCTCTTTTCTTCTACGGGCCACATCTCGAGTTGTCTGTTATCATCTCGTACAATAGTCTCCCCATCCTACAGAACTGCTCTTTTGATGGGGTCTCAGAAGGTCCTAGTAATTTATCGAGGGGAGATAAAGTGTGTGAAATGGAGAGAGTGACTATGTGTATGTGTGTGTTTCTGTGTGTTTTTTTTATCAGAGCCATGCCCCGACTGACCTGTACCTGATGACCAAGAACCCAGAAGATTCTCCAAACACTCCTGATGTCCTGGAGGTCCAGTTCAGAAAAGGTGCGTATTTGCAACATGTCACCTGTTGAATCCTCTTTTATGACATTTAAAATCCCAGGTGCTGATTGAAAATATGTAATTTGTCAAAATGTCCATGTCAAAATCATTTGATTTCAGGTCACTCAAATTAATTGATACTTCCCTTATATTCACATAACATTACTGATAAAAATCAGTAATACATTTTTAACTTACATTTGAAACAGAAAAAAAATAAAATGTCTGGCTTATAATAGGTTTTAGATGTTTGTGAATGAAATGGATTTGGAATTTCTCTAATATAGAGTGGTCTTTTTCAGCTGGACTTGAATAACATTACATTTTATGAAAAATTCAATCAAAATGTTCAATTTTAAATGAAAAATGGCAGGACTTGCCCAAGCTTGGTGTCTGAAATCTGTCACCCATCCATGCCGATTTGATGCATTTGATTTAGTTATATATCGTGCTGGAAAAGATGATCCAGTTGGTTGAACTTCTTATTAATGCATCAGTAAAGGCTGATGTCCGTCCTTACTCAGTGGTCAACTCCGGTCCACATCTCTTCATCTAACTTAACATTTTGTGGTTATTGCTGCAGGGCTACAGCTCTCACGCTGACCCAGTTGCACTTTTATCACCATTCCCGACCACCCACATTTATCCCTAACTCCTCACAGCATTACTTGGTCCAAAGCTGCCATGTTTGGCCCGGGGGCACACACACAGGCCGGAAGCATTAAGTCCAGCTAATACACCGAGTCCTGAGGGGCCAGAGGAACGCTCATTAGATATATTGCCACAAGGGCCGGGCTGAATAGTGGAAAGTGTCACATGTTTGCGCAAAGAGAAAACTGCAAGAAACATCCAAGCCTGGGGCAAACGGCACAGATGTCCCTTCATCCCCGGTCACCAGTGGAGGCTTTGGAGCACTAACATCAGTCGTCTGAGAGACACTAGCTCCTCTGATCACATGGCCTTGATGGGCAGCTTTATGAGCTGTAATAATGATTTAAGGGAAGTTCAAGAGGTTGGCAGAAGATTTTCTGGGAATATTTCTTACTAAAGCTTCAGAGAGTGTAAATTAAAATGCCTTCCAGTTGTCACATGTACCTGGTCTGATCTCACTTTACCAGTTGTTTAACTATAAAACAAGTAGGTTGGCGTCACTTCAGCTGGAGATGAGATGTGCTTTTGTAAAACGGCGACGCAGTAGTAAAGCCTAGTCTGGTTTCGCGGGTTCTTTGCAGGCCTGCGCTCTGTTTTCACACATATTCCCTGTGCTTTTATTGAGCGCCCTATGACAAAAGCTGTTTTAGTTGTCCACACAAAGGCCCGAGCTTACTCCGCCCTCTGAGCACAAGATCAGCACAAGAATGTTTCATTTCATTCCCCTCCCACCTTTTCATCCCTGCTTTTCTCACCAAAGTTTTCTCACTGATTAAAAAAGAATATTTAACGACAGGAACCTTTTCCCCCGTCAAACACTCTCATTCCCCATTCCTCTCCCCCCCTTTTTTTTTTTTATAAGAAGAAAAAAAATCATCCCTCCCTCCTTTCATGCCAAAGAAGTGGAGAGGAAAAAGAGACAGAGAGGAAAAATGTAAAGCAGTAATTTTTCCTACAACTGTGTCTGCGCTCCCATTGTCTGCACTGTTAGGCTGCGAAAAACTGAAGAAAAGGATCACGGGGAGAAAAAGACCCCTCAGTGAATGATAGAACTTGCACGATGGAGAGAGCGAGGGAAAATGAGAGCAGAGGGACGAAAGGCCAGCCCCTACACTCCCACGTTCACGACACTTAATTTATTTGAACTTTTAATCTAATTATTAAGTATCTGGGAGCCGGCACAGTTTTCGTCCACACTGCCCTCTCCTGCGCAGGGAGGTACTTTTTTTTTTCCTTCTCCCTCTTCCATGGGAGCCACCGTGATTCCCGCAAAATGAGAAAGGGCCATCAACAAAGCCCTTGTCTAAAAAAATTTGTCAAGTCCTTCACGTGTCACTCCTATGAGGGCTTTGTAAACGCTGGCTGAAAGGCGTCCTGAAGTGCTGCTCTTCTCCTCAAAGCTATTTCACCAACAAGCATGTGAAAGTATGTATAGGATGGAGGGCAAATATCAGCAATTTTCCTCCCTTTGTGTCGCCCTCAAATGGTCATATTACCTTCTAAACACACTCACAGACACACACACACATAGCCATGTGTCATGTTTGTTTCCTTGCCTCCACCTTTGCCCTGTGTGGCTCATTGAAGGCCATGAATATGCAGGTCCGTGACAGTGATTGATATGTACTTGGTTTAAGTAGCTTTAGAGAGGAAGTGTGTGGAGTGAACGTGGGTGTCGGCTCTTAAGAAAAGTGTGTGTGTGTGTTGGAGACATATTAATAGGAAGATGGGCGATGAATCTGCAAGTGGTTTTGTCTCCTGCACATGCGCATGAACTCACAAACGCTCAGTGGCGCAAAAAAAATCTCAGCGCTAAAGAGAGTATGGGTAACAAAGCTGCGTGAGTAATTGAATTAGGTAAAAAGGCTTGCCCACGATTTCACAGCTTTCAAATGAGCAGGGCCTTTGAATTTATTAGGCCTTCTCACCACCTCCTTTTGTAATGGTTTTCACTTTTAGCTGACAACTATTGATTCCAGTGACGGAGATAATGAGTGCTTGTCAGCAGATTTTATCAAGTTTTTTTTTTTAACTCTCACATTCTTTGCTCATTGTTCTTTCTGGGCTATGTATTAATTGAAACTCTAATCTTGTTGAAAATCACTTGTGTTTTTGTGTTACCCGTCTCAAAGAGCAAATATCAGTTTGGCAGGTAATGTCAGGATGTTGTATTTTTATCACATTTACATTTAAGCCTTGATGTTCTCACAAAGATGCAGGTTTCTTCCTAAAAACATAACATTTTTTCTTTGGCAACAACAAAAGCAATCAAAGAATAGAAACATCATTGTAAAATCATATAAAGAAGGAAGTGATGAGAGCAAAAAACACATTTCAATTTAATGTTAATTCTTATACCAAAAGAATTGGCCAGCTCTGTTTTTTGTCAGACTTTCAAGCTCTTAACCAGCAAATCTTATGCTTTTCCTAGTGTTATATTCATTACTAGATGTGCATGTTTCTCATAGAAATCGTTAATTGAAAGCTTTGATTGAGAAATTTCATAAATATGAACAACACAGATAATTGGCATGCAACTAGATTTTTTTCCACACATCAGGTATCAAAGTAAAATATATCACACATCTTAAAGATGATTTTCACACAAGTAATCCATTTTTTTTTGTTTGAGCAAATAAGCAAGAAAGGCTTTGCTGCGGTTACTTTTTAGGATCAACAAATTTATACTAGATGTTAAGGAAATTATTTAGCTCAAAATCAAAATTCATCTTTGTAATCCACCCATGAAGAAAGTTTTTTCTTTCAGTTTTTGAATCTCAAATCCAAAAATGCATCTCAGATTGTGACATTTTGACTAAAACACTTCATGAAATTACTAGATGAATTACATTAAGAGTACATGAGTTTTAAGTAATTTAAATCCAATTTAAAATGTGTTCTTATGAAGAAAATTAACTTTTTTCCCTTTAGGTGTGCCTGTAAAGGTGACCAATGTGAAGGACGGCAAATCAGAGGATTTGCCCCTGAATATCTTCTCATACCTCAATGAAATTGGGTAAGCATTTTTTTCTTTTCTAAGCCATATAAAGCAGACTTGCCTCGGTGTATCAGAACAGTATGCAAGTGTCAGCAGTAGAGGCAGGACAGTGGTTAAGTTCACCACCTCTGGAATGATGCCTTTCATGTCGCTGCTGGCCTGGGATCAAATCCCTCCAGAGTTTTTCCCTCCTGTGTCTCCTCCACTGTCTCCCTCTTTGCTTCTCAACTGTCTGAATAAATGAAAAGTACTGAAGGTGAACCAGCTGATGTCAAAGAAAAATCTGTTTCCTCCACCACTTTGAGCATGAGGTTACTTGAGAGCATTGTTTTTTTTAAATTTTTTTTAGTGTAACTGTCATTAACTTTAGAGATTAACCTCTAATCTGTTTAAGTTTGTGCAGCTTCTTCATTGTGTGCACCACAAACAGGACTGTATAATTTGTAGCATGGAATTAATTTACATTTTCTGGAGAAACAAGAACAGTTTTTCAGATTTGCTTCTCTAAATATTACATGAATGAACTCAGCTACTTTACATACAAAGGTGTTAATTCTGTCTTGGCAGTGTCTGAGCTCCATATATTTTATTTTATTTTAATTTTTAATTTTGCACTATATTGCTTATTAAAAGATGATTATTGATAAAATGTACTTGATCCTGAATGCTTCTTATGATGCTGACGTGAATGTATGAGTGTGTGTCCACTGAAAATTGTCTGGCTCTCTCTGTCTGTCTCTTAGAGGAAAACACGGCGTGGGTCGGATTGACATTGTAGAGAACCGTTTCATTGGCATGAAGTCTCGAGGTAAGCAATTAAAAATTATCTTTCATCTGTCTCTGTAATGACATGTTACTATTTGTGCCAAATTAATCTGACAAGCGTCCTCACTTACACAGACAGTGATATGCACTTTAAATGCATCAAGATGGACATGTTTGCACTCTGAAATACTCAATATTTTAATTTTACATCTATTCAGAAGCTTTCTTTTCACTGTCCAGGGCTTTCATGCAATTTGCAGTTATTTTACATGAGTGCTTTAAGTGTCACACTTGCTATTCCACTTCCATAAAAGTGGGCTGGATGGCAAACACACTCTCCACAAAGAAAAAAAAATCTTTTACTTTGGTTCACCTGGAATCAAATACACTTCCGTTACTTCCGTTCACTTATGCATGCACACACATACAGAAAACACACTGTGACCACGATAACGGCTCACATGCTTCATCGCATACAAACAAATGCACAGTCGATCACATATGCGCACATGCAGTCACACAGCGGTCTTTTTTTTTGTTTCTTTATCTTTGCCATGAACAGGCAGCTTGAAAAGCTCCTTTGTTGCGTCTCTACATGTGTTAGCGCTGCTAATATACAGGGGCAGTGAGCTGGCCTTGTATGATGCACACACACACATGCACACATGCTCCTTTTCCCCCACGACACTATGTGCTGTGATTGGCAAATTGACTGGCCAACAGACTGTGGCTGTGGCGCAACTTGGCAGGTAGAAATTGGAAAATGGGAAGCCCACTTTTCTCTCCCCTCGGCTGAACAAAAGATCAAAGCTTTTTCTTCCACTGAAGCAATAGGAAGAGGTGGAGCACAAGGTGTCCAAGTGCTTGAATAACTACCATCGAGTGTACATGCTGGTCTCCTCCGCAATGGCAGTCGCGTTAGCACAATAGATGATGGGAGGGATTGAATGGGGACATGTCATACCTATTTGTGTTGGGTCATATTTATTTGTGTGGGGTCAGAGAGGCGGAGGGGATTTGAAATGGTTTGTCAAGAATGTTGTCACTGTGCTACAAAACATTCAACAGCCCGCGAGCCAGACTAACATTTCCCACCTGTCACGGGGCTGTCAGGCCTCTGACCTGCGCGCCGGTGACGGCTTTAGCTGAGGTGCCGCCGATCAAAAGGAGTCGGAAATAGTTGTTGCTTTCAATGATGAGCGGGCAGCCTCATATCAAGTCTTTGCTGCTGCCAAACTTCAAAACTGTGGCACAAAAGATCAAGACTTCCTAAAGCATTGTAATGTGTTTACCTGTTGATTTTTATTAGTTTTTGTTTGTTGAATGTCCAAATGTCCAAACACTAAACAGGAAAGTGTTTCACCTTAGAATAGGCACACTTTAATTTTCTTACATCTTAAGATGTTTATCTGCTTTTATTTACATGCGTTGCCTGTTTATGCTGAACAGTTTGCCCAAAGGGTCTGAGCAGATCAGCTCAAGAGGAATTAATTCCTGACCTGACCCCCCCCCCTGTCCTTCAGGCCTGCAGCATGGTTAGCATACCTGCAGTACCGGTATAAAAGATTAAAACCTCAAAAACCACTGGGGGTGTTGTCTCTTTAAGCTTAACTAAACCGCCACTGTTGGAGCTTACCCGGATAGACTTTCATTGTTTCCCCATCTCTGCAGAGCTAGCTCTCTTTTGGAGCACTTAAGCCAAGTTGTGTTGCAGGGCAGTTTTAACTTATTTATCTGATAGAGCCAGCGGAAATGTCCCTACGTGCCCTCTGTGGCCCTGAATTGCCAAAGAGCCACAAGCCGTTCTGGCTCAGGTGGCAGCCTTTTGAGGCTTTAGACAATTAGCGGCATTGCTAAGCTCTGATTCTGGCTGCCAGCGCAAAGTAAGTGCTTCTCCATTTTCAGATCAGGGCCGTGGTCGCTCAGATTTGAGCTCTGCCACTCACCAGATTGGAAGAGATTAAATGCTGTTTATCTAAATCTCAGAGAAGAGTCGGCAGGAAAAAAAACAACACACAGATCATGAAATTTGGCAGCCCGATGCTGGCAAAGTATCTGTAGTTTGAAATGAAGAGTGACCGTCATCCAGATTGACAGATGATGTGAGGGGCCATGTATCAGACAGGAGAAACAGCACTCAGTTATTCCAAATTTCAGCTCTCAGAAAAATGCATGTCATTCATAAAGCTCCTATTTCTGTTGTCAAACCTGTCTGGTAGCGTTTTTCTGGCCCTCCTTTTGTTTTAGCTGACATTTGAGTGACAGCTTCATTTCTCCTGTCAACCACCTCATCTTTTCTCCTCTCACCCCTCCTTCCCTGTCCAGAGGGGGTAAATTGCAGGGTAGGCAGAGCCCTGGTCCAGGCTCCAGGCTGGCAGGGGCCTCCTACCCTGTCATTTACCCAGGACAGGCTCATCCATGTTTTGTGAGCACTGTGAAGGCCTGTCTGTCAGACTGCTGATGGCTAATAGAGGAGTTTGCTTGTTAGTTCAGATGAACAGGGCTCGTAGTTTATGCTCCTGTGAATGGCCACGGATGATGTGCCGCTGGTTGACACAAAATTAAGGGATGTGTTGGAGAAAATTGTGTTTTAGACACAATTTCTACCATTTAGGTCTCAAAAAGATGACAAACTAAGATATTTTGTTGAATTTTTGAGAACACTATACAGCCTGTTAAAGGTGTTTGCATCTCCTTGCTGATCTGTTAATTCCTGCCGTTGATCTCTCTTCTGTGTTTGTGTGTCAGGGATATATGAAACCCCAGGGGGCACAATTCTGTTGAAAGCCCATTTAGACATCGAGACCTTCACCATGGACAAAGAGGTGCGTCGGATCAAACAGGGGCTGAGCGTCAAGTTCTCTGAGCTCCTCTATAACGGTAAGCCCCTAAAATACATAATCTTACTTACAGAGCTTCACCTATTCTGTTATATGCGTTGTATTTTCAGTCCTATTTTTATTCAAAGATTTATTGCTTAGTTTTGATATTTTAAAGCCAAAATATAAATGCCATATATTGATTTCAGGAAAGGTCAGGCCTTGTTGACCTATCATTATTTTGCATTACGCATCTTATTTTTACATCCAGATGAGCTGTCCATAAAATGTTATTATTATTGAAATATGCCATATTGTTCCTTGCACGACATTAAATGTTAATTTATATGGGCGATATAAATTAACATGGTAGTTAATAATGTCAGATGTAGAGCTAAAAGACATATGTAATTTGTCAACTGACAACTCTGTTAAATTTATTTTTCAACTGGTAAATGTCACTAAGGAATCTAACAACTATTACTATACTATTTGCTTATATTCTATTATTTGATTTTTTTCTTTAATTCCAATAATCAATAATACTCTTACACTCCGGTATCGGTCGGGCTCTGGTCAGAAGACTTTGGAGGCTCTTTGGAGTGACCATGTTTAATGCGTACCTGGGTCCCCTTGTGTTCAGTGTGTGTGTGTGTGCGTGTGTGCGTGTGTGCG
>JBAJHX010000035.1:16482145-16510390 GCA_037176925.1 Amniataba percoides | reverse complement strand
CCATGTGACTGCCCCAAAAGCAGTGTCAGTCCGTCACGTTTTAAAGAAAGATCTTTTTATAGCTGCCTGTTTCTTCTTCATTCATACAGACCAACTTCAGGTCAGGAGCTCATTTTTATCATGTAGATTTTAGGATGTTCGGGATGTTTTTTCCAACTGTTGAGTCCTGTGTTTATATGCATCTTGCATCTATCTATCTATCTATCTATCTATCTATCTATCTATCTATCTATCTATGTAGCTATCAGGGTTTATCATGTTCATCATCACACTTACTGTAAGTAAATACTGTAAATTCATTAAATTCATAACAACTCGTCCTTCATGGCGATCCATCCAATAGTTTTTGAGCCATTTCACTAAAACCACAAATGTGAACCTCATGGAGTCAAGGGAGCATCAAACTCAGCAGAAGTCATCCTGTGGTGATCATGAATGCTCTACACCTGATTTCTTTCAAGCAAAAAACATCTACCTGCTGTTTGCACTGGGAAGAAAGTCAGAAAGCTGTTTGTTGCTATTTAAGTTTGGAAGAGAAGTGGCGGCTCGACCGACAAACAGACCGGAAATGCCATCTCCAGAGCCGTGCCCCGGGCATGGCTACAAACCACCACCATTACACCCTCCTCCACTTCCCAGATTCCCCGGGGCAGCTGCAGTAATGCAGCGCGCTGATCTCAAAACAATAGATTTATCTCCCTCATTTGAGAGGGACTTGGCCTGCGCCTCTCCCCTTCCCCTCCTCCCCCGGGGATCCACTGGTGGGGTTGGTTTGCTGGCGCGCACTCTTTATGTTCTTCGATCTGTTGGTCTGCGAGGTGGTGAATGGATGAGGGGCCTATCAGGTTCAAGGTGGTTATCCTGGTAGCTTTGTCCGCTCCACTCTCAGCGAATCCCTTGGACGACCTAAATATTTAATAGCGCTGGTTATTTGGTTGTTATGGCGTGTGTTATGATGGATGGTAATGCAGTGAATGTTGTTTCCGATAGCGCCTGAATTACCCCACAGGGCATGCAGGCTGTTTGGGTTGGGTGTTTAACTGGTCTTCAATACTAAGACTATAGCAAATATGTTCCAAAGTTATAGTTAAAGCTAGGATTTTCTTTTTGGGATCAAACTTATGTTGTTTTTATGGCAACCTCTAATCATACACATTGTACAGATGCTGATAATCACATTCAAACAGACAGGTGACAAGGATCATTTTAAAATAAAAGATAAGATTAAGATAAAATTAAAGTGTCTCAGTAAGATTTTAGGCTGCCAGAACAACATCAGTGCACCTTGGCATTAATTCATCAAGTCTCTGAACTCTACTGGGAGGATGAACGGCGTTTTTTTCAAAAGATATTCCCTGATTTGGGGTTCTGATGATGGTGATGTAGAGCACGTCGGTCCAACGATCTCCCACAGGTGTTCAGTTGGGTTGAGATGTGGAGACTGTGAGGGCCATAGCATCTGATTCACATCAATTTCATCCTCTTTAAACCATTCAGTGACCCCTTGTGACCTATGTATGGGGGCATTGTCATCTTGGAAGAGACCCCTCCCATCAGAATAGAACATTTTCATCAGAGGATAAAGGTGATGACTCAAGTTTATATTGATCTGCTGTGACCTGCTATGCCATCAAACTGCCCCCCACAGCGTAACAGAGACATCAGATTCCTAATTGTAGGGGTCAAACATTTAGGCCTGTACCATTGTTTTGGTGTATGCTGTACATATCACTTTTTTTTTTGCACATCTCTGTAGACCAGTGTTTTTTTATTGCTGAACTCTGAAACAGACATTCATCTTTGTAATTCATCTTTCTCTTCACATCTTGATTCAAATCAGAATCGATTGAGCCTGCTAAAAATTTATAGGATAGGAATGACATGATTAATAGATAAATAAATAGATAAATGAAAGACAGCTCTGAACTTATTTCCTCCCTTTTCCTGACATACATACATATTTTCATTAGTCACCTTATCAGCTACCAACATATTGCATCCCATCCATTCATACAAAATAAATTGTAAAAATACTGTATGTCATTGAATATGGAGGGAGGGGATTTCCACTGCACAGCTACTGTAGCAAGTGTTTTCATTCACAGCAGTCGAGCCAGCAGTGTCTTATCTGCTGTGTTTGCTGGGTTTAATATTACCAGAATCATTCAATAGCAAGAATTTGTCTCCACCAACACCAAAACACTCAAGTACGTACATTTGTTGGAAAATACCAGCTCATTCACCCCAAAATAGTCATAAATAAGCTTTCTCTTGGTGTTAAATACTCGTGGTACTCTGTAAGTTCATGAAGCCTGTTTTAGAAGAGGATTAAAGATGGAGGATTTCCTGTTTCAATAGCCCCTTCGGATGAACCGCCACCTTAAAGCTGAGCCAGCCGCACACTTTGGTTGGTTGCCGCTTTGCACCTCAGTGAGTATGAGTGACGCAGCAGTAGGTGAGGGTTTTATCTTGAAAGTAGATTCAACAGCAGCAGAGTACATCAAAGATAGTTTCCACTTTTAAAATGCCTCAGGCCTCCCAAAAAGCTGTGGGTTTAAAGTGCTGCAAAGAAAAGAATCACAACACCGCTTTGCCTTGGATGAATAAAAAAAAATCTGTCCATCTCTGCAGCTCTGCCTGCTGATATGCTTTTATTTCTGTCATGCCTGGTGTTTGGATTTCAAAGTGTGATCCTTAAAGAAACTCTTCTTTTTTTCCTTTTCTTTTTTCGGTGGCTCGTTGTGTGGCCACCGCAGGAGAATTACCTGCGAACCACTTTGTCAGCTCACCGTGCAGAGAGCTCACAAACAAGACCATTTAGTTATTATTTCCTCTCAGTCGCAGATACACAGCAAAGCGAACGTTTATCGGGAAAAATGGGCGACGGTGGGAGAGGAGGAAAATAGGACAGGTGGAGACAGAGGCCAGGAGAGAGGGATGGAGGAAAGAGGAGGAGGAGGGGGGGGTTATTGAAGCTGGGGAGGGGTCATGGTGTCCCAGCGGAGAGAAATAGTAGAAAACATCCGTAATTTTCACCGCGGGATCCCATGTAATTGAGTCATTTAAAATACAGATACAGAGCTGAATCAAAGCAAAGTGGCTGGTGGAGGAGGAGGAGGAGGCTGCAAAGTAAAATGGAAGAGAGGTAAAAACAAGGAGGTAGAAGTGTGTGTCTCGCATTATTGGACAAAGCCGGTCTGTTTATCCTTTTCATCTGTCAATCTTCTCTTTCAAGACGGGATGTTACCTGTCAGAAATTTTTGTTTGTTTGTTTGTCCTTTGTGTTCCTCTGTCAACCCCTCACAATGTCCCGCTTCCTCTCTTCAGTAGCTCTCTAAAAATTTTTATTCTGTCCATTTATTTGTATAGGAAATGCACTTCCCCTCGTTTTGTTATATCAGTCTTTGGTTGTTCTTGATAGATCTCTTTTTATTTGCTTCTTAATGTACACATTTTTGGATGTTTCACATATCTGTATTTTATTCCGGAGACAGAGTTCGCAAAGTGTTTTATATTTCTCAAGATGGTACAATGGCTCTGACACACACGTTTAAAGAGAACAAAACACACCTTAACAAAAACTTATTTTAAAAGAGGCTTGTACAATCAATGGTAAAATTGCACAATTACATACACAGTAAAAAGACTTAACTATGCTGGTTATGACGTCTGGCTGTGTGTTTGTGTGTGTGTGTGTGTGTGTGTTTGTAATCCATCAGCAGCTTAATAACTTTATTGATGCATCACAGCATTACAAAGTTCTTAAAAGGAAACTTCACCTTTACTCCTCACAGTCTGTTTAAGTCAGGTCTAAAGGAGATCACACTGCATTTGCATGAGACCGCAAGTTTAAAAATAAAAAAGACCCTCATTGTGTTGAGCCAGAGAGAAATGAGCTTATCCGACCTTTGCAGGCCGCTGCTCATCTCTGCCTGTGGCCTGCAGCTCAAGGTTACGTTAGCCACTAAGAGCATAACCAGCCTGAATGTCGGCTGCTCGAGTTGCCTTGTGGGTAATGTAGGCACCAGGTTTTGGTAATGAATAAGAATGCGTAGAATAAAAAAGAAAAATATATAACTGATTCAGTAAATATGCTAAAATAACATATATATAACACATATATAGTGAGAACAAACCAAACTAAACAAAACTGAAATGGGTGAAAACAAAGTTAGTTAGAGTCGAGTTTAGAGAAAGGATTTAAAAGGTGCTGCAGATTTGGCTTCAAACATGACGAGTATTAATATGTTAGCTTTAGTCACAGTTCCCCTCTGCATGAACAATGTGTTCCTGAATAAAAGCTGTGCTCAGATACCTCAGAGGTCTCTGGATGAAACACTATCTGCTTCTTGTATCCAGCCTTTAGAAATTTACGCCCATAGCAGAACCGGTGCAATTATAAAGCAATTACAGTTTCATATAGCCTTGAGACTGAGGAAGAGAAAGGAGGAGGTAAAAGCTTGAATACTCAAGAAGAAAAAGTGTGCCAATATTGATGTTCCTTTTTTTTCTCCTTCTTCTAAATGCTCAGTCGTCCAGCTGGGCATATGTTCCACTTGCCTGACCGCAAAAACATCACATTTCCACTTCATTGAAATGAAAATGAAAGAAAAATGGATCAATTACTCAGCACACGTTGATAATTTCTTGAACTCTTGCTCTTGCGCTGTGCTGACGATTGGACCCGCAGTGTTACAACAGTGAACCATGGGAACAAGAGTCTATTCTCTGCAAGACAATAACAGAGAGGAAGCTGTGTGTGTGTGTGTGACACTTGATCAGCCTGATTCAGTAACCACAGCTCACCACACACACTTGGTCCGCACTAACTTAATTCCCACTGCTTGATTGGCAGGATGCCACAGACCCACACCTGCTTTAACTGCCTGATGGGGGCTGAATTCCAAATAACTATCAGTGTATGTGTGTGTGTGTGTGTGTGTGTGTTCTGGTTTCTCTGTTAACTTATGCATCATCTGGCGGTGTATGACGACCACCACCTGACTCACCCTTTGATACCGGAGCTCTGAAATAATTTCCCAGCCACCTTGAATGCATTGCACAGCACATGGTAGCAATATGTGATGTCCGGGCCTGGATCACACTTCAATCATGCTAAATTGGACGTCTTCGTTCAGAGCTGCTGGTCTTTCAGCTGGCTGCTTAATTTCTTTTGCTTCTTTTTCAGAGGTGATAACATGCCTGGGGGGAGGCAGTGGGCTGATGAGGAAGGGAAGTCGATATCTGCACTGATGTCTGTAAGACGCAGCATTCGAGGTCGATCATTGCTCAAGCAGCTGTGTGTTGCATAGAAGTTACCAGAGAGGGAAACAGTTACTTAAGTGTTAAAAAACAGCACATTTCTTATTAAATTTATGAGATGCTTCTGGCTTGTGTATTTCCTCTTGCTGTCTTGTCTTAAAATCACATCTCTGGAGCAAATTTTAATCTTTAGTAACAGTATAAACAAAACACCACTATGTGATTAAGAAACTTATCCTACTGCATCTGAAGAAAGAGACACACAACTCTCAACTGTTTCTAACCCTGCTGGGCTGCACATTCATTTTATTCCTCACTGGTCAACTTTTGCTCATTGAGGTTTGGACACAATTTATGGAGCAGGAACTGTTTTGCATAAACAGTTTGGAAAATTTGCAGCAATTTGACTTTCTTCTGTCTGGCTGCTGGCATTTTCCAGATGTGCAACAATAGATGTTTCCACATGTGAAGCAAAGAGAAAAAACTGTTGTGTCAGATGGGAATTTTTAGATTCTGACACCACAGCCTGCAATATTTAGGACTAAAAATAAACTGTAGATTGCACAAGTCAGTTCAGAACATATATACGTCTCCACAGAGAGAACTATAAGATGCATGTCATTTAGATTTTCATTTTTTACTAACACTTATTGTTGTTTTATGGACCATCATGGAATCTCTCCAACATGATAATGTTGGTGTGAAATTTAAAGTGTACTGATGTTTTTCAGTGATTTAAGACATATTCAAGATACATATATAGATAGAGTGTGTACGTATGTATGTATATGTGTGCACATATATATAGATAGTAGCAAATGTAGTATATTAATACATTTCAATAAGACAAGATAACACAATATTTTTATCATTTTGTATTATATATATCATAACATCATTTGTTGTATGTTGCAATAAAATCCTCTGCAGTAGAGGTGTAAGAAGTACTCTGAGTGCTGTGTTCAAATACTTGCTTAAGTAAGAGTATTAGAATTAAAATATACTTGAAGTACCAAAAGTAAAAATATCCATTATGCAGAATAGCACATTTCAGGATAATGTAATATTGTATAAAATGATTCAGATGTAATTATTAATAAATAATTGTGCATATAATTATGATGTTGCACCTGATAAAGGTGAAGCTAATCATTATCATTTAACCACTGGGTATCTTCATTTATAATACATCACAGTTTTCATTGTTCTGCACATAAAATACATTTCAGTCAAACGGTAAAGGACAGTATGATTTAGATTATATTATTTTGTATTACATGTCACAATAGTTGACTGTATATAAAGACATTTACATACTGAATATAAGTATATTTTTATATCTATATATACTGTACCTATAGCCTGTATATAAAGATATTTACATGCACTATATATAGACATGTATATCCCATGACCACACTATGACCATAAACTGTGTATAAAGATATTTATCTTTTTATATAAAGTAATCATACACAGTATTATAGATGCAGTATATAAATATCTTTACATACTGTCCATGGTCAGTGTATATATGAATAAACATACTTATTTATTGTATATAGAGATATTTACATACAGTATATAAATATCTTTACACACAGTGGATGTCAGTGTGAATATAAATACAATTACATACAGTATATAAATACAATTCTATACAGTATAGAATTATATTTACACACAGTATAGAACAGTATAGAAACATACATAAACATACAGTATATAAATGTATTTACATACAGTATATAACATGCATAAAAACAGTATACAAATACATTTACATACAGTATATAACACATAAACACAGTATATAAATATATAAAATACAGTATATAACATACATAAAAACAGTATATAAATATGTTGGATGCTCTGAGTCGTGGTGAGGTGTTTTCTGTGAGCACGTGGTCTCGACATTAGCTCGCGAGATCACGCAGCTCGCGGAGCTTTGCCTCGGCACGTGTGCTCTCTCTCTCTTTTTTTTTTTTTTTTGAAGTGTGGCTCTCAGCTGCCGAGGCGGACGATGATGATGGCGGAGCTGGTTCAGGGACAGGCCTCGGTGGCTCAGCCCGGAACGAAAGATGACTTCGCAGACACGATACGCCGGGTCCGACAGGTAAAAAAAACAACCAGCGCGCTCTCCGGCGGACACGACCGAGAAACGGGCGTGTTTTTCCGTGTCGTACCAGGGGCAGGACTTCAGTTCTGGGGCACCCCGGACCTACTTTACCACTACTACAAACACTCCTCATGTTGCTAACAAGCTACATAGCCGAGCTGGAGAGTAATTTCGCGTCGCTTTATGACAAAATCACAACAAAACCTCACAAACTGAGCAGACGAGCCGCCAAAAACACGAAGGCCTCTTCGAGAAATGTCGAAGTTTTTTGGCAACTTTAGTAAGTTAAGCCGACTTCAACTGCAACCTGTTGTCAAGACAACAGAAGTTGCGAGTTAGCTTAGCTCATCAACTTCCCTAAAATCACAAGTCTCTCATTTCTCCAAACGCCTCTTAGCTCGACCGAAAGCGACAAATGCTGAGTGTTTTACCAGCGCTGTCACAAAGTTAGCCTGCAAGTTAGCTTCAGCTGCCCCACTTAAACACTCACACACACTCAGGCAGCTCAACCAGCAGCCACATGACACGTTTAAACCCCCTTATCCCCCCTCCTTTAACTCAATAATAAGCTTGTGTGTTCACCTTGTGTGGTATCTTTCACACAATAACACATCTGAGCTGGCTAGTTGGCTAGTTAGTTAGCTTGCTAGCATGTGTGAGTACTGTGTGTCCTAACAGGCCATGTAATGAAACGTCATCTGTGCAAATAAGCCCCCCTCCTCCTGTTGAGCACACACTTTTTTTCCATTTGCTGCATGGAAAATACCTGGAAAAGAATATACATGTAGGGTTATAACACAACCTGGTTGACTGCTCAGTTTTTGATAGTAAAAGTGAGACTGCAAGAGCAGATAAGCGTCTCACTAACTGCACTTAATAGTGTTTGTAAAATGGACTTTAGTCGTGTAGCTACACGTTGAGCTTTCCCCCTGTTTATATTATAACCTATCTGTGGACAAATGGTCCCATTGATGATAAAATATATGTGCACAGATACCTTGCGTAACAGATAAGTTGATGCACATAGCTGGTGCATTTCAAGACTTTTATTTGTCATTTGCACAAAGATTGCATGCAGCAATGACAATTTTAACTCACAGGCTCCTTCTGCAACAGAAAACAGGCAGTGATATTCAATAAAATACAGAGCAATCAGTGAAAAGATGAAGATTCAGGATATTATTTGTCATGTGCACAACTATTACATGCAGCAATGAGTTTAAAGGAGTTGTCTTATGGCCTGAGTGATAAAGCAGCACCTTAGACTCGTGGTGCGATTTCAAAGTAGAGGCGTTTTGTATAATTTTGAATACACCCAGATAAAAACGGCACATGTAGCTGCCCATAAATGTCTGCCATGATGGTTTTAAAGCCCTCTATAAACCCTCCACTTTCTTGATTATGTGTGTTTGCACTCACACAAATTGTTCACAAGATCTCAGATGCTCAGAAACAAAAAATTGCTGCAGCAGCAAGAGGAGGAGGAGTGTTTCATGTCGATTCTCTTGGCAGCAACAATAGGTGGAATAATCATAATAATAATAATAAGGGATGTGATCGTGGGCATCAACCTCTCTCCTGCGTCATTAATTGCCATAGAGGCTGAAGTTTACAGTCAAAGATAAACATCAGAATGAATCACATATTAACTCGTATACGAAGCAGTTTACGTCTGCCACATTCAGCCTGTGTATTCAAAGAACACAAACACGTCAGCGCCTGTATGTTCTTTACTGAAAAAGGAAGTAATACTGTTGTTGGGCTTGTTATCATATGATATCTATGTGACACAGGGCTGAGCGATGAGAAGTGGAGGTCTTGTTTTAATGCCTCTGTACTCTGGTTTGTGTGGTGTTGGTTACCACAGATGCAGTTACAGCCGTCACCTGCTTCTCCCGACTCGAGATCAGTGACTGACATTTAAATCTTCAAGCGGCACCAGCTGAAATTACTTTGCATCGCATTTCATTTTAACCTCTGTTTTTTTTTTATTAAACACTTATCAGAGCAAACAAAAGCAAAGCACACAGACTTGTAAAGGTCCATTAACTCATTAGCTTCGATCAGCACAAGACTCCCATTTACTTATTACACTCTGCCTCCTTCTGCTTGCTGCTTCTGGTATTTTTTTTTAAATTGCCAGGGTGACTAAATGTATCCATTTGATCCGAAACATAATCGTTGATTATAAAGCAATCAAAGCAAAGACATTTTCTTCTATAATATAAAAACCTTATTGAGTTGAAGAGTCATGAACAGTGTGGACTACTGACGAAACACATGTGCCAGAGCGCCCAATGGACGAGGTGTTCTTGGATCCTAAATATAAACGATACATACTTTAGTTCCCATGTGACCACGTGCCTCATGATTTCATCTGTCGTATTTTTAGATAAATCAGACTTTAAGTATATATTTTTCAGCAAAAAATATAAAACCTGTCTGACTGTTGTTACTTTTAAAGGTCTGTCTTTTTTCCCCTTTCTTTTTTTTCAACATATTTGCTCAGCTAAGATTTAATTAATGTAGTGAGTTGGTCTTGGAGTCCAGTCCACTGTGGTGTTTACCCAGAGGCCTCGGTGGACATGGAGGGGTTTCTGCCGCTGGATAGACAGTTTGTACCAAACAGCAGAGTACATGAAACTGAAGTAGTAAACTTGAGCCGAGTGCTGCAGACTCCGCTGTAGTAAATATGTGATGGTGCACACACATAAACCAGAGGTATGCTCAACATATGACTAAATGGGTTTCATAGTTTTTGTCAGTAAAATTATGCAAACGTGCATCCACATTGAAACACCTGAACAAAAGAAAAATGCATTTGGCTAATCTAGTCATGATTTTCTATATACAAAAATATTTGTCAGATCAGCAAACAAGTCAAACATCTTGACTATCTGTATTGTAAATACCTCATGCTAACCAACAATAATTCAAAAGTGACTGTACTGTAGAATCATAGTTTCACAATTGCTAAGTAGTCTGGCAAAAACCACAAGTATGTGTCATTGACAAAAGCTGTGTGAGGGTTTGGTCATATTGACATTTAAAATGATTAATCAAAGGAAACGTTAGAAGTGACAGTAAGCTCATCTTTACTTTAATGACACACAGCCGCCCACCTGGGTCTGATGCAATGATGTCATTGTTTTGCAAAATAATTTTTCCTCGTACACATTTAACCACAATGTGGAGACGCTCGCCTCGTGAGGATTTAAGGTTGAAAGAAAGGAAAAATAGGCAACATTTTCTCGACTCAACTCAGTTTTTAGGCTTTTCCATTACATGCTAGTACCTGGTACCAGGCACTTTTTCAGTACTTACTTGGCTGAGGTCTCAAGAGAGCTGAGTCTAGCCAGAAATGTGACGTTGTGTGTTTGTGTTGCATAACAAATGATGGAGTTTCAGGTCGCCTTGCTGTGACGACCCCACCCAAGCTGAGATGGTACTCTATTGTAACAGAAACAACAGAAACTGAGTCGAGTCGAGTAGTGCTAGAAATGTGCTAGAATGGAAAAGTGCCAATGGTCTGCATGACACACTTTGTGTTAAAAAAAAAAGCAACTTACTGTGTTTGTCATATGTTCTCACAAAACAAGTTTGAATTTGATAGTTAGCAGTTTAATTAACCTAACCTCAGCTTAATTATTTAAACAAGAGATTTTAGCATCTGATGAAAACTGGGGAGTTGAGCAATAAAAACCACGCCAGCCTGCGGCCACACTTACGGACAAAACAGGCTGGTGTTTGCAGAGAAACATCTCAGGTGTCTGCCCACCTGTAGAGAAACAAAACTCAGATTTTACACAAAATTTAAACCTTTTCTTGAGCATTGACTTGACTCCGAAATGCTTTTAATGTTGTTTGACGTACGTAGCTGTACAAATGTCAGGGAAAACAGCAGCTCCACACCTGCTTCCTTTTCTGCCTCCTTATTTCCATCGCGGCCCTCTCACTTCCACTGGTGGGCTCTGAAGTAGATAATCATCCCCGAAGGTGATGGAAGACTCTAATTGCCGTCGCTATATTTTCATATTGTGAGGGGGAAAAAAATTCCAGTCAGGCGCAGATGTCAATTTAGTGTAATTTTCTGAAATGCTATACTTTTGTAAGGAAGGAGAGGTTGGCAGATTAACGGGGGAGTGGAAAATGCTGTTGGTGCTCTCATGCAGCGTAACTGAAGATTTAAACGTCCATCACTGAAGAACTTTAGGTCGGCAAATGAATGATTTTGAAAGTAGACGTAGATTGTTTTTTAAGCTAAGCTGTAATGCAAATAAGTGCACTCCTCTTGGATCTGTTAGCAGGGTTTGGACATTTCCATCAACACAGGAGGAATAAGTGTAGAGAAATGTGTGTCTGGGAAGGTGGGGGAGACCGTAAATGTTGTTTATCACGTAATGGTTTGATTCACAAGCTTAAATACTGATTAGATTAGAACTGCATTGTGTTCTTACATTAGTAGAGATTGTACTTTTTTGGTTCAGAAAGTAATAACAGTCGAGTACCAAAAGTATACATCAAGTGTGTAATGTCATTCTTGTTTACTTAACCTTTAATTTAATATAAAGGCAAAAATTTCCTCATTTAAGATGTTTGAAATGAAAAAAATTGAGTTAGTTAAAGACAGTGTTTGGATTTGTAAGCGTTTGGATTTGTCCATCTTATCTTTCCTCTTTTGTATAGCTTTGCATATATGTAGTCTCTTACTGCTTTACAAACACAGTGGACATTCAAATAAGGAACTGGAAATGTATTTTTTTCTCAGTAGTTTTAAGCAGGTGTCATGTCCGTCTTAACTTTTATGCAATTCATGTACCTGCAAATGTTTGCCGATACATGAATTGCATAAACGTTAAGCAGAGAGCTGCCACATGATGGACATATCGGGGAACGCACCAGCATCTGTATACTCAGTGAGAACTTTAACGGACTGATTCAAGCTGCTGCAAAGATAACGCTCGCCACAACAGACGGCTTCACAGAAAATCGAATGCTTTTTTAGAAAACACAAAAAACGGAACATGTCACACTTGTCGTGAAGGGGTTGCCTGAAAATGAAATGAAAATGTGTGTTCAAAGTGAATATCATCACATGCCCACCTCTCACCTTTTTTATTCCATCTGTCTTCCTGTTATGTGTCTGCAGATGGCAGCCAAGATGGGAGGAGACCAGATGCCCAACATGAACAGCTCCTCTCCGGTCATAGATCCCTCACTCTATGGCTTCGGAGGCCAAAAACGTTCACTAGACAACGGAGGTAAACCTTCAGTCCACATACGCAGGTTCACAGTCACAGTCTCTCTGCCGGATGTTTTAGCTTTTATCATTTTTCTAACACATGTGGACACCTTCATAAATTGCCATAAAAGCTCTCAATGTGTTTATCCAGTCGCTGTAGAAAGGAGGTGCCCTAAAGTGGTTATTTTCACACGTCCATTGTCAACATTTTTGGATGGTACCAATAGAGGCACTCCTTACTGTCCATTTTTTTTCAATAACCCATCATTTTCTCACCCCCTTTTCATTAATTACCCAACAAACTGATCCAGTACCAACCAATACAGTATTGTAATGATGGTGATAATAATATAACAATTAGAAAGAGAATAGGAAAGCGTGACAAACAGCTTGTCTCTCCCATAATAAAATATATGTGACTACTAGTACCTTGAAAGAAAGAATCAACTTTGAATTAAATGTGGCGTGAATGTTTCTGGGGGGAAAAAAACAGAAGTTCACATAATTTGCATCCATACTTACTTGCCAGACATCCTCTTCTTGCCCTGCAGTGAATAGTCTGTTTGCATGTACATCCTCATGCATGAGATCAAACAATACAGTGAACTGCTCATACAAACATTCATCTATAATACTGCTAGTGGTCAACAACTCTACAAGATACCTATTTTAAGATTAACTTTAGAGGAGTATTTCTACACTTATTTGCTGTTTGCACATATTTGTGAACTAAATTAGATTTTTGTTTTTCATGATTCGGTGTAGATTTGGAAAAACTGGCTGTGCAGTAGAGAAGATATGTAGGGAGAAACGCTGTAATCTGAACAGAGAGCCTCTGTTTTGTATTTTCATGTTTGTATGGAGTAAATATCGGAGAATGCAGTGTAGTGAAAAGAAGTGTCTTCTATCTCGCTGTGCCTTGCGCACATAACAAAGATTTGATCCATTTCATATCCATGAAGTGGAAACACCAGTCATTTATCCTGTCCTCCTTATCTTGTCACAGTTGTTTGTATGATAGTTCAGTCCTGAATGCATGGATAGATAAATTGTATGCAATTCTGGTTTAGGTTTGTTTGACGCACTGTTATTGTCTGCAACAATTTGTCCTCAGTTTTTCTCAGTCAAGGTTGTTGCACAATATGGTGGAAATAACAGACATGGTGTCTGTGTAGCACTGCAGTTAGTTCAGAGCATTTAATTATAGAAAGTATACAAACACAGACTCGAGGCATTCACATTTTATCTTGCAGTTTTTGTCCTTGTATGAATCTGGTACACCTCCTGCTTTATATTCATAGCTGTTCCATTCTCAAGCATTAACCCCGGTGCATTTCCAGAAGAAGTGAAATCAGTTCAAACAGCCATAAAATTGATTGAAGCTGCTAGATATCAACTCAGGTGTTCACGTCCATGGCAGCACATCCTCCACTGACCCTGCAGGACCCTTGCTTGGTGCTACCTGTCAAAATTCAATTCATGACCAGCAGCCACTGACCCGGCTGCTGCCTCTCTCCTTTCTGAACGGCTCTGATTGAAACACTCACTCAAACACTCGCAGGCCTGATTACCATGCTGGTGAAAGTCCCCCGCTGTGGGTCAGACAGCAACAAGAAGGATTGGCAGGACTGCATCCATCTGCTCCCGTCCCACCCACCCCCCAAGCCCCAAATCATTCGGTCACATGAAGAGAGATTTAGAAATATTTATGTATTTTAAAACCATGATCTCAAATAATTTCTCACATATTAATTGATTTGCTTTCCTCTCACTTCTCTCAGTAGGGAACCACCTCGGTGCAATGGTACATCAAAGGTGAGCAAATGCACATTTCTGTTTGTTCGGTTTTCAATTCACATTCAATATATGCCTGGTGTATATACTTTCAAAGATAGATCATCTTGTGACCAAAAATATGCATCAGATATAATTATTGTCTCACTGTTTGAGTACTTTTTTTTTTAAGAAAGGCTGCAGCCAATATTACTTTTCATTTCACTGTTCTCATGGCCGGATTGAAGAAATATCAGTTGTAGTTAAACAGAGTACAAGTTGACATATTCAGATCACTAACTTTGTACACCCAAACATCCCAAAACTGAAAGATATTAATTTCACTGTAATAGAACAGAGAGAAGGCAGCAAATCTTTGTATTTCAGATGCTATAACCAGTTAATTTTTGGAATTTTTGCTTGAAACATTATGCAAACAATGAACCTGTTATTAAAATAGTTTGATTAATAGTGTCAGACAATTAATATTTTAAAGAGCTGATACACTGAGCCAATTTGAATGATTTAGTCAATCAAAAGGCCATCAATCTACATAATTCTGCATAAAATGTTAAATAATTTTTCATGATATTAAACACTCGCCTGCCAGCTTCTCAAATGTGAATATTTGCTGTTTTTCTTCTGACAATAAATGTCAAATTCTTTGGGATTTGAATGTCAGACAACAGAGGCAATCTCAATGTGTCAACCTGGAGATTTTATAGACCAAATGATTAATGGGATAGTGAATGTAATCGTTAGTTGTGGTACTAATCATTTAAGCTCTGGTTTTAGATATTGTGATTTCTTTTCTTTGGTCAGCCACAGTTATTCATCATGTCTTAATCTCTCCCAGGGCTCTTGCGACAGAAGACTTCAAAGTGCCTGATAAGATGGTGGGATTCAGTAAGTAGCCCTTCAGTTCATTATAGTCAATATTACTGTTGGCCATGTAATCATCAGTATTGATATTCTACTCAGTTTAGGGGTCACTGCCTGGGGCCGCTGTCTAAATTGAAAAAGACTGACCTCTTTCTCTTCTCTCTCGTCTGTAGTCATTGGAAAAGGAGGAGAGCAGATCTCAAGAATTCAGCTTGAATCAGGTTGTAAGATCCAGATTGCTTCAGGTGAGTTGCAATACACACGTTATCTAAGCCCCTTATTTCTGCTTCATTTTAATCCTCCTCACATATTGGGAACGCTTGACTTATAAACATTTGAACATTTCTGGTAGAGTTTGCATTTTGTCCATGTGCCTACGCAAGTTTCCTCCCAGACTCAAAGAACGTGCACTTCAAGTTGACCTTATCAAAGGTTAACCATTAAAGACTTACAAGCCATGTAATAAATGTGTGTGTTCTGCTTATAAATACTTAATGTGGGACTGAGATTTAAGTGCTACTCTTAACATCTCACAAATCTCCTGGAATAAGTAATTTAATCAGCAGACCTGCAAAGAACTCCAGGTTACATAAAACAGCGTGTGATAAGGGTCAGGCTTTGCATTCATTTTCATCATAAACTTAAAAATGTAATAATTAGAGCACAGAAAAGGTTCAATTGAAATGTCTTTTGTCCTTGTACTGCACTTCGTGGTCGTAGCCTTTTGGCAGAGCGCTGGTGTTCTTGGCTGTACGTGGTCAGAGATAAGAGATGATACTTACTGCCAATCTGGTGACTGTTGTTTGCTGTAAGATTGCACAAGCAGGCGAGATTGTTTACTGTTTAATAGTTTCTGTAAAATTCCTGGTACATCATAGACCATGCTGATCACAACAACTGCTCTTTGGTGTTTTTAAGGTAAATAATATTAAAAGTGTACATTTTTTTTAAAATAAAATCCTTTTTTTTCTTGATGTGTTTTCTGAAGTGAAGTTAAAATTTTTTGGTCTTTGCACCTTCATCAGATACATCTTGGTGTTTTTAAAGGGTATCAAGCCTCTTTAAACAGTTTAAATCTTTGTTTTTGGAGTATTATGTGATTTGCTGCCATTGTTTTGTTTCAGTCTTTATTTTGGTGTTAAACAGAGGCTATGACCTCCATAGTCTGACAGTGAGGTGTGACACAGTACAATTAAATGCACTCTTTTGGAAAGCCTTTTTATTCAAACTATGGCAGAAAGGGGGCGCTCTGTGGTCTGAGGGTTTTGAGGCCAAAAACTGCAGAGTCCCTAGTTTGAGTCTGGACTGTTGCATGTCATTTTTCTTTTTTTCACCTCCTTGAAAATAGTTCACACAAGAACTTTATTAAAGTTGAACAAATTGAAAGTTACAATTTGACCCTTTCGCAGAAAGATATTTTTTCGATGATGACTCATTATTTTGTGTGTTAAAGGAGTATACTGTTGCGTGTTCATTTGTATGCATTCTTATGTAAATGTCTCTTTCATTGGTTTTGTTTTCTTACAGACAGTGGAGGCATGTTGGACAGGCCCTGCACGCTGACCGGGAGCCCGGAGAACATTGAGTAAGTCACCTCTCAACTTTGACAGATTTACTGAAACTGCCACAGAGCATTTGGAAAGTGTGCCCCTATTGTTGTGACGCAAAGGGCATGAACTCGCATCTCTTTTCACATCTCCTCTTAATCGGTCACTGAATCACCTGAACACCTCTTTCACATCTGACAAAGAAACCGTGATACAGAGACGTTGTTTTTGTGTAGAGCCTTTAACCGCGCTGACGGATGTATTTCTTGGTGTTCCCGCCTCCACAGACAGGCCAAGAGGCTGCTCAGTGAGATTGTGGAGCAGTGTCGGTACGGTCCCGGCTTCCACAGCGACATGGACGGCAACAGTTCGATCCAACAGATCCTCATCCCCGCCAACAAAGTCGGCCTGGTCATCGGCAAAGGAGGAGAGACCATCAAACAGCTGCAGGTCTGGTAGTAGACCACACTGAAGGAGGATAAAGTAGAAGTAATAAAGGAGTTACAGCAGTAGTTGTGCATCTTACACCCTCATTTTTCTTCTGGACATTCCAGTAAAGATTCTTGACGTGCCACTGAACGCAGCTCTGCAATCATGCCTGCATAGTTGAAGCCGGTTATTTAAAACCACAGTCTTTGCACTAAAAGAGTAAACTAAAAGTTAGGCTTTAGGCTTCTGTGTCTATTATATTGCCTTTGTTTGCCCAGATCAGACAGGAAAGCAGATGTTTGTTTCCAGAATTTTTATAGTGATGTTTGTGCTCTTGAAATGTTTAATTTTATGTAATAATTGATAACAATCAATTAAGAGCCTGACTAATTAGGACTATAGTTTAAGTCAAATCCAAATGATTACATACCTACAAAAAACCTGTTTTCACTTTCATTGGGGACGTAAGTTCAAAGTTGGACCAGGATTTAACTTTGCTGTACTGTGAATACTGTAGTTATTTTGTTTTCTCTTATTAAATTAGCCTTTTTTGTTATGGTACAGGTGTATACAGAAAACAACATGCAACAATGATTCCTGTCCTTAATCGGAATTTTATGCAACTTTGGGACTTTTGTTTTCAATGTTTGCTTTAGATTTCACTTCCCAAAGAGTGTCTCATTGAAGAGACATCTCTTCACAATGATGGTGACGTGAAGTTATATCTATAAAGATGGAACTACTGTCCAAACTGCATATATACTTAAGTTCATATAGTGCTGTTGCATCTCAAAGTACTAGTAACATGAACATGTTTTGAATTATGGCTGACTTTTTTCCCTTTATTAAATAGCTAAAAGGTGTTTGCAAAGGCTAGTTATACTGGATTTTTTTAAAACCTAAACTAACATGTTTCTTTTTTGTTAAGTACATAAACGTTTCACTTGAAATATAATTTCATATCCTTTATAGGTGTTCAGCTCCTTGTGTAGGTTGCCAAGATTACCTTGAAAAATAAAACCTGTCCTTTGAGATGTGGCAGAATTTCTACCCTTCAGAGTAAATGGTCTTCAGGCCCCAGGTAACGTCCGTTTGATTGTACCCCTGCAGGAGAGAACAGGAGTGCAGATGATAATGATTCAGGATGACCCCATGCCCACTGGAGCGGACAAGCCCCTCAGGATCACTGGGGATCCCCACAAAGTGCAGGTCAGTCCCAGAAGAGCTCAGTGTGCGCCGCTATCTTTCCAGTTTACACTCAATTTTACACATTTTATGCCTTCACTCCTCCACTCACACATTTGAAAACCTCTCAGCTCCACTTTTGTTGTAATATTCCTGCTCAGCATTCTTTCTTAAAATGTTGTTTAATCATAAAGATCTTGTTGTATCCTCTTTTATAGCAAGCCCGTGAACTTGTGGTTAAGCTCATCCGAGACAAGGACCAAGGAGACTTCAGGGTTGGCAGAGCAGACTTTGGATCCAAAATGGGGGGCAGCAGTCTGGATGTAAGAGCTTTTTTTCTTCCTGCCTGTCTAATCCTGCACATCTAAGATTAATGTGGTTTATTTATGCACTCACTAAAAATATGTGTAATCTCTTCTGATTCCTTCTGTTTTCAAAAACCAGGTGGTCGTGCCCAGATTTGCTGTCGGCATCATAATCGGCAGGAACGGAGAGATGATCAAGAAGATTCAGAATGATGCAGGAGTCAGGATCCAGTTTAAACAAGGTCAGAAGACGGAACAAGAAGTCATGTTGAAATGTCATTTTAAATAAACCTGGTTTTCTAGCTGTACATGAAGCTATTACAACACAGCTAAGCACAGAACTGCTCCTAAAAAATGCAACATTGAAAACCTTTGGAATAGCAAAGTCTCTGTTCCTTGTGGAGTTTGTTGTCATAGTCATATGTGAAAATATCAAGGAAGTTAATGTAGTAATGGGCCAACTGCACAGCAATAGTCAGATTCATCTACCTTAAGGTTTTGATCTGTATGATACATTTCAAACTACAATCAGTTAAGTTAATTGAATATTTAAAATATACTGATGCATTAAAAACAGATAATGTGCTGTTTGGAAATAGAAACAAGTTTGAACTTTTTCATCTGACCTCTCCTGTTGGTGTTGGAGTACTTTATGGCTGATATGAATCATTCAGCTTCACAATCATCAGAATTCATGGACAGTGAAATTTATTCCAGTTCGATCATCCAAAAGTTCAACATTTTTTCCTGCTTTTTCACTGCTCGCTTGATCTGTGAGCATCTAAAATATGAAAAGTCACAAAGCTTTTGCTCCTTTTCTGTAAAGACCCATATATAAGCACTTGAAAATAAATGCGTAGGAAATTTTGACCTTTTGTTTCTCTTTATTTTTGTCATTCAGATGATGGAGTGAGCCCCGACAGAGTTGCTCAGGTGATGGGCCAGCCCGACCACTGCCACCACGCAGTCCACCTCATCAATGAACTGGTTCAGACTGCTCAGGTAGGAGTCCCTGCTGTCTCTTCTCTTTCTGCCTGTACAGTTAAATTTGTTTTTTTGGTTGGAAACAATAGCAAAAAGTTTTGCCAAGAAACATTAAAGCAGTTTACTTGTGCATTAAACTTTTGTCAATATGTGCATCTTTCTTCGAAGCTAGAAAACATAAAGCTAATTTCACCGTTTTCTTTACTGTTTTTTAATTCCTTATTTTTAATGTCCTCATTCCCTTTCTGCAGGAGCGAGATGGCTTTGGAGGTATTGTGGGACGTCGAGGTCGAGGGGACTGTAACATGGGAGGGCCCGGAGGACTGCAAGAGGTCACTTATGCAGTACCTGCTGACAAGTGTGGACTAGTGATCGGGAAAGGTGAGGAACACGTTTTCACTGAGTTTTTATGAGCTGATATAAACACCTGTTGGTGCTGTAAGCCCTTTGCTGAACTGAGCTGGTCCTGCTTTCTATTTAGCTGACACTTCTTTGTTACGAGCTTTAGGGTTTTTTTTAAAAAGTTGAATGAACTGAATTGTGTCTCGGCAGAGCTCATCAGTACAAACAGACTTAATAATAAGAGCATATCCAGCTCGCCAGATTGCCTTTTTCCCTCTTTAATAACTGAATGCCGTTTGGTGTTCTGCCACTGCGTGAAACTGATGAGAAGAGGGGGCGACTGACCACCCTCCTATTCTCCCTCCGGGGCTCATGTATACAGCACAAGTGGCATTCATTGGCTTCACTAAGGGCTTAATGACGGGGATAATGCGTGTAATGTGACATTAATTGTTAAAGGTGCATAATAACAGCCCTCAATCATGTGGAAGGCTGCCTGGCATCTAATGAGGGTCTTTCAGCCCAATAGAGTGCAGCGAGGGAATGAATAGGAGGAATTAGCTTATTGGCTATTCATGCCCACTCTATTGCCAGCTATTTAAAAGTCATTGACCATTGCATTGGAAGGAGCTGTGAGTGTGTGTGTGTGGTGTATGTGTGCATGCATGTTGCCTCTGTGTGTGTGTGTGTGTGTGTGTGTGTGTGTGTGCAGAGGTGGGCGGGGTCGGAGGGGGCCTCTTTACCTAAGATAAAAACATGGCAATAGAAATGTCAAGTGGCTTTTGTGCATGTAGTGGGGCGAGGGAAACAAATAAACCTGGGCGTTGCGTCCCCCTCTCTGAGCATTAGCATATGAAGTGAGCCAATATGGTGGAGATGGCGGTGGGTCTGGGTGCTGTCAGCCGTCCCTTAAAGGGTGCGGTGATTAATATCTTTACGATGCCATATGCAGCCCATTGCCCCTCTGTTTTGACCCCCTACACTCACACACACACACACACACACTCACACGCTTGATGAATCAAGCCACCCACCAACCTGCTCAGACGTTATTACAGACGTGAATTCATTGCAAGAGTCATAGCAAGTATCCTGCATCCACTTTGACCTAAAAAAATCTAATCAGTTGATGGTTTAAATGTTCTTGTTTGAAAATCCTGGTAAAAACTACTATGTGGAGCTTTCAATTAAGATTTCTTTGTCAAACTACTACTTCTAACGTCAGGAATTAATTTAAATGTACTTAAATTCAACCTGACTTTGATTTGAGTCACACTTCTTGTCTCATTCTTGCTCTTTTGCTAAGTATGGTTTATTTTTGGTCACTACCCCAGAGAAATGCAAACTAAAAGTGACAAAATCATCCATCAGTGTCGATCTCTTTCTCAGTGTAGGTGTCTACATTTTATTTTTCTTATCTTATTCTAAGTGTAATCAGGTCTTAGTGATATAATGAGGGTCCTGTTTACTAAATTAAGCCACCAAATTCAGGTAAACACTCATTTAAAAGTAATATAAAGATTTAGTTATGGTCTTTTTCTAAACAGATGTGTAAAGCTGGATTTTCTTCAACTTTGCATACGTCTTTGCGAGCATTTTCCATCATAGCTTGCTACCATGTGAGTATGTCAGGGAATTGGAGGGTTATTGTAAAGTGCTTTGGATAAAAGTTCTGCATCTATGCAATTATTTTTTGGAAGTTCTGTTAGTTTAGTTGGATAGTTTTAACTTAATATGTATATTAAAAAGAAAGGGATCTCTCTAAGTGGAGTCCTTTACTCTGCGACGACAGATCCAGGTTTAGGTTGACCAGAAACTCTAAAATCTGTTGTGGGTTTGTCCGTCTGCACGTCAGCCCTGTGATTGGCTTGGATGATCAGTGGGTATCACTAATAGATGGATGGACTGACAATTAATGTTCAACAAACTGATTAATTTGGCAAACTTATGAGAATTAAGAAAGAATTTTCTATATCTTCAGGGAAATAGTTGTGCTGTAGAAAAAATAGGAAAGAGTCCACAAAGATTAACAGTATATAAAAGTAGAGATTATCATAAGGTGAAATAAGTAGTCACTTTTGACTTTTTCCTTTAGTTTGTCTGAGAGTAAAATCCGTTACCATAATTTATACGTAAGACCAATGAAGAGAAACGAACATTATCCTCGAGGGCAAATCTGATTCTTTCGTTGACACACTCTTGGTCTTGATATCATAAAAATCATCTTCAGCATAATCTTGATTTCCACCTCGAAGCTTTGAGGTTACACGCTCCGTTAACGTTATTTTCCCCTGAGGCCTGAGCGTTTTTCCCCACCAGCAGCTAACCAGTCCCTCGGCCTCACCCTGAATACCGTCACCAGTTGCACTTTCGTACCCCCCCCGCCTCCCTTTTTTTTTTCTTCTTCTCCAGCTCACTAAACCAGTCTCATTAATAAGGCCCGTATTATCTGTCCTCACTACAGCCCAGTCCATGAAATGAATAGTCAGGGTCTTCATTGCTCTCTGCTGTCTGACTAGAAGAGCTCATAATGGCTTCATTAAGGCAGAAGTTTCATTTGGTTGACAATGGGTTAATGGCCCATGTGCAGTCTGTTGGCAGCAAGGAATAGGCCGCGGGAGGGGAGAGGTTTTTGATGAGCGTTTTCATTCGGGGGTCAGCCAGGGTCATCCGAGTGTCAGCCACAAGTGAACAAATGTGTAATTGATGTTGGGACAGCCCCGGTGTCCCCCCGGGAAGCACCCTCAGCCCTTTTTTCGTTCAGATGGGCATTGTGGAGTGGAGGTGGGGGGTGGCGGCGGCGGTGGCGGCTATATGCCCCCCGTTCACTCCCTCCTCTCATCACACAGGACAACACAGAGTCAAGAATGAAAAGGCTAAAAAGAGACAAACGATATCCCAGAAGGAGGATACGCTTCAATTTTGTCCCCTTTTCTCCTGCCAGCTATGTTTCATTTCTCCCTGCTGGTGTAATTGCTCTCCCCACACGTCGGGAAGCTGGCATCCGATGCCGGCGAGGGGGAGGTGTGCAGGAGATGTCTCCTTTTGTTTCCCGATTTAGCATGGATGTTACCACAGAATGGCAGATAAGTGGTGAGACACATGCCAGAGTCCTCATAAGGTAACGCCATCACGCCGCTTCAGGCGAGTGGAGAGACGGAGAACGCTTCCCCAAGTCTTCGGATAACTTTGTAAACACTCGGTCAAGTTAGGGTGAAAAATCCTGACAGTATGAATCACTGTAAAGTAGAATTTAGGTTTGATTACATCCAACAGAACAGTTAGTCATGTCATACTGGAAAAAAAGTTCATACAACATCTGACCACGCTGGAAAAGGTTCATGTCTCAGTCGGAGGTGGAGGGAGAAACTGGCTGTTGTAGAGAGGGAGCAGATGATAAACGTGCACCTTTTATCCCCCCACAGTCGAGCTGCTTTTGCACGAGTGTTACCTGAGGAAAATTGTGTAAAAACTACGAGAGTCCTGCTTACTGTGTTTGTTTTGTAAAGTGACACAAATTTTAGGATGCTGCTTCCCCAAATTCTCATTCATAAAGACGATATTTGCCGTCTGATGAGCACTTCAGACAGCGAAGAAAATCATCTGCAGATCAGCGAGTGACGAGAGTGTTTTATTTGGTTAAATATTTCCAATCGTTCTGCAGGTGGAGAAACCATCAAAAACATCAAGGAGCAGTCTCGTGCCCACGTGGAGCTCCAGAGAAACCCGCCGCCCAACACTGACCCCAACGTGCGCATCTTCTCCATCCGAGGCACCCCTCAGCAGCTGGAAAAGGCTCGCCAGCTGATCGATGAGAGAATTGGGGTAGGTGGTCTGTCTCTTACCCCTCCTGCCATCACCCCCCTCCTCCCTCTGGTACTCGCCCCAAAATGCTATTGTCTGGCCTGATATTCATGAGCGCACATGTCAATGCGCAGAGCTGCCGGGTCTGCCGTGGTCCTGGTGGCTGGCAGGATGTCACCAGAGGTTAAACATGAAGAATCCATCAAATGGACTTAATGGAGTGCATCAGCGCCCGGCCCTGCCCTCTGACCTTGCCTGTTGGCTCCCTTTAAAGACAAGTGTGGTCTCTCGCTCACTCACCTCTTCCCTTTCTCTTACCCCAGGGCCCGGGGATGGGGGGCAACAGCAGCTTCGGTATGAATCCCTACAACCAAGGACCAACCACTCCTCCTCAACAGTAAGGTTCAACGCCTCTCTGCTCACATTTTGGTTTTAAAGTGAGAGAGACTGTCAGGTTATTTACTCACATTGACTGTTCATTTTGCATCAGTGGGCCTCAGACGTTCATGACCGGAGGATGGGGTACAACTTTTCAAATATGGCAACCTCAAGGCCAGCAGGACCACAGTAAGTCTAAAACATGTCCATGGTTTCTAGAAACAAAATGCTGCCTTACATCTTGGGCCAGATTAAAATGTAAAAACGTGACAAATGAATAATTTAGCTTTATAAGTCCCAAACTGAATGAGGAAACAAAAGAATATACACATTTTTCACCTCCTGAATTCATTTCATAAAGAGCAGCCAGGCGAGTTTTCATGTCGCGGTGTATTCAAAGTCTTCCACAGGCCGCGAAGAGATGACGGCTAACCGCCTGTTTCCTGCACGGAGAGATTTTCAAATTAGCCGTCGATGGAAATCATTAGGAAACAGATTTGCAGACGAGGGCAGAAGGTGAATAGGAGAAAAAAAGCGCCCTCAGTAACTCTGGTGGTGTTATCTGTGTCTGGTTTCAGGTCACAATGGATCCCAGACGGGCCAGATGGACTGGGAGCAGTATTATAAAAAGCTAGGCAAGTGTCAAAGAGAGAGTGAGAGAAAGGACTTAATGTTTTAAAAACTGTCAAAAAGCCTACTTTGTTTTGCTATCTTAAATTTATTCCTCTTTTTTTATATGCAATTCATGTTTTTTTTTTTAATGGTCAAAGTGAAAAAGGAGAGAAAAATTGTCAAAAAAAGAAGAAAGATTGAAACGTACATTTTACAGAGAATTTAATGAGTTGTTTTATGTGTTTACAGGTCAGCAGAACCAAGCCCAGAACACTGCTCCTGAATACAACAAAGCCTGGGGTGAGTATCTTTTTATTAAAAGTACAAAACAAACCTGAAGATGTGACTTTCTTGACTCCTGCTCTTCTGTTCCTTCTTGCTTACGTTTTTCTTTCCCACCCCTCCCTCCTCTTCAGGCCAGACAGCTGGTCCTGGATCTCAGCAGACCTCTAATCCTGACTACAACGCCTGGGTTGACTTCTACAGACAGCCGATGGCTTACTTCAACCAGGGCGCACAGCAGACACAAGCCCCGGGCCTTCAGGTGAGAACCGACAGCGTTTATCTGTTACTGTCAGCAAGTCCCAGAAAAAGTCCAAAACAAACTGTCTCTGAACACTTAGACATCTGTCGGCATCAAGCTCCATCTGAAGACGTGAATCTTTCTCAGATGCATCAGTTACTTGAACAGAAGTCGACTGAAAGGAAATGATAAAATACCAAATATTTGCTAGTTCCAGTGTCTCAAATGTCACTTTTATTTGTCTCATTTGATGGTAAATCTCTTGAGTTTTACATCTTTTTGGACATTTTTAGTTATTTTTAACCTTTCTTATTCACAAAATGGTGATAAAAGAACATCAGAATAGTAATGATAAAGAAAATAATGTGTAGCTGCTGTAAAAAGAAAAACTGGGGCCATTTTGAGTTTGATATTAGTTCGCATTGGTGTTTTGTCATTCCCATATATCCCATAAATACTCAAAGGACTACAGTACCCATGATCAGTGTAATGACGAAACGTGTCAACCAAACGTTTGTGGAGAAACATTTTTAGAGTACTCTTTAGTGGAACTGACTCATTTGTTAGTTTTGGTCTTTTTTTGTGGGATTTGTTGAAGAAAACGCAGACTTGAGGTGTTTTGTGTCACTTGGATCGGTTGAATGTTGTGATGATGACTTAACAGACTGGTTTTCTTTTACAGGATCATTAGAGAAGTCGCCCCGGAGAAAGACTTGAATCACTGAGGATGAAAACGACCCTTTTTTAACAGAGAGGGTTCTAGATTTGCAACGCCTTGAAGACTTTTTTTCTTAGTGAGAAACACTAGCTGTAGAATGACTTATATGATAAAGTAATATTTCTAAAAATCAGGAACATTTCTTTGTTACTAAATGCTTGTGTACACTGTTATTTTGAATAGACAGTATCTGGGATCCCTTTTTGGACTTGAGAGAGCTGTTTCGTTTTTTCTATATTTTCCTGTCTTTGACTCAGATTGTACCGCCAAAATGAACCCAAAAGTTGTAACATTTCAAACGGCAATATGATCTATTTTTTCTAGTTATGTTGAAATGAACCATGGTTATGTGCTTAGCAGTCTTGAATACCTGTTTTTTTTTGTTGGTTTTTTTGTCATATGTCACGAGAAGTTTAAAGCGTGTGTTAAAATGTTTTTCCTTTTACATAATTCAGTGAAATGAAACTGTGATATTTTGTTACAGGAAATGTATTTTTGTTACAAGGCTTAAAAGAAAATAAGGATTAATGTCAGCCAGTGGCAATAGTTCTAATTTAATTCCTGTTGTGCATTGTATGCTGTTTTTCATTGTCATTTTATTGTACTCTGGTTTAAAAAAAGGTGCAATATCTTATTTCACTTTTGAAAACAAAGATGGGTTCTCTAATATTTTGACAGACTTTTAACTTGTAGTTTTAAGATGTTTTTTTTTTCTTTATTTCAAATGGAAATGTCATGGATAATTTATTACAATTATCTGATGATAGGATTTAGGGGGATGTTGCAAATAGCTTTTTTGCCTTTGCTACCTTGTAAAACTATGTATATATGCTCATATATTTGACTGTTAATTTAAAATATATATGTTTCATATATATATACTTATATAAAAATTATTTTTTTTCCTGTCATCAGTGTTGCAGGAAAATTGTCCCTCTTTTTCTGTTGTTTTCATACTGAAAATGTTCAAAGATTGTGAATGTGTGATTTGAAATTTGATGTTGCATCTTGTTATGAAGAAAAATAAGAAGTGGTAGATTTTTGTGTATGTTCTGTACCTAAACTATTCAAGACTGCTAAGCCTCTGTACTTCTACCTGTGTAATAATTAATGTAGTATTTTTATTTTTTAAGTATTATGATCAAAAACTGTCTTATTTGGTACCTCCCAGTTCACTAACGCCCCACTGAGCCCTCGCTGTGGACTCAGTGGGGCGTTGGACTCAGTCCAATGCTAATAACTTTTTAATTAATTTTTTTATTTCTTTGTGATCTAATATAAATGATGCATCATTATGGAAAAATGATTCTGGTATTAACGTCATTTCTTAATGAAAAGGGATATAATTTCAAAATGTCTAATTATGGTGTTTGTTTTTTTCCTTCTGTGTACAGTTAACCATGTATTAAAAACATCCAGACTACCTTTGTTGTGTACTGTTAAGCTGATTTTCTGTTTTTGAACGTATTTGCTGTATTCTGATGCCGTGTTGGATCCTCTGAAAAACGCTCTATTGTGTGTACTAACAGATGATAAATAGAAGATATATATAGAGAGAGAACACAACTGTATGTTCATGTTTTATAAGCAGAAAAATCTATATTTTCTAGAGTCTTTCCACTTCTCAAACTCAAATAAACGTTCCGCAAGCCTCTCTTGTGGTTGAGTTGTACTATCGGTACAATTTCTTAATGTTAACTGTAACACCTCTGATGTAGTTTTAATCACACAACACACACATACATACATCTTTCTGCCACACAGCTGCCACTGACGGCAAATGCAAATGTTTTCAGTTAAAAATATCTCACATAAATGCCCTCAAATGTTTGAAACTAATTGACACCTAATTGTTGTTGGTTTGCATTAAAATCTGTTGAATTCTTTACTCTCTGCTTCAGTGTTTTGGAAAAGGTTTTAGCGTTTGCAGTATTTTTCTAGTAGAGTGAAAAGTAACATGTTAAAGTCAAAAGATTTATGCTTACGTTGGACTTTTTGGAAGCTTTCACATCAGTTTGGCAGCAGCTTCCCTATCTGTGCCTGTTTAAGCCTGTTGAAATGCCAGAAATCACGATCAGGTGTCATCTCAGGAGTCCTTACTGCTAAAATCAATAGTTATATAATGGTACTTTTTCCC
>JBAJHX010000035.1:16434950-16459284 GCA_037176925.1 Amniataba percoides | reverse complement strand
TCATTTAAAAGTGCAGGAAGATGTGTTCAGATCTAATGTTTGTCTTCAATCCAAATAATTTCAGATTAATAACAAACAAAAATTATCAAAATCGATTATCAAAATATTCAGTAATCGTGACTTGTTGTCACCTGGTTGTTGTCACACTAAAAAAAGTACTGGACATTGAATTGAAGTGGATTGAAATTCTGACCTGATGATGTTGCCACAGAAAAGTTAAGGGATCATCATTGGAACTAAAATTTCTTTTGTTGAGTTGACGTGTTTGAATTGGTTCCAGATTTCATGACAATCCATTCAGGGTTTTTTATTATTGTAAATGACATGATTTTTTCTTTTTAAAGCCTAACAGTAACAGGTTTATTTTAGGGATGGAAGATTTTAATCAAACTTCTCTCGCACATCAGTCACATTTGTGCTCAAAATATCCACAAACCACATGAGAAATTACGTTTCTTTGAGGAAGCGAACTAAGCGGTTTAAAAAAAGAAATACCCTCAGTGACTGGAAGAAACTGACAGCTCGTCTCATTTTATTTGTTTTATTTGTTTTTTTTTTTCTGCGTGGCTCGGGTCTGTCTGCTTTCACTGTGCCAAGCGTGGCTGTGAAGGCGTGCGTTTCCCTTCTCGCCTCAGCAGCAGATAGCAGAGATGTGTCATGTACAGCGGTTAAAGCTTTCAAAATACATCTCTGTGTTTTCACCACGGCTGCAGCAGCTCCACATTTGAGTCATCGCCTATTTTATAGATAAGGGGTGAGTCTTTCTTGAATATGGTCCATTGTGGTGACATCTTAACAATAAACGGAGGGAGCCCCATTGTTCATCCGCTCCGCTCTTCACACTTGGTCGATGTGTTGCTGAGCACCCTGGGAAGTTCAGTGGTTCTTTAGATAGCAACAGGTTCTGCAGAGGTCCTGATAAATTAACTGATTTGGTGGAAAAGTCAAGTCAGTTAAAGTCAAGTCGACTGAAAGTTCAGTTTGTTTCACAGCTGCATGTTTGCAGATATGACTCCTCAGTGACTCGACAAACCTATTTGGGTGTTTCATGAGTCACAAGTTTCTGAGTTTTGTCTTGTGATAATGACTTTGCACTGTGCCTGAACTTTATAGTTCAATTCTGTAGTGAAGAATTGGTTTGTATTGTTGCTGTAATTTGTGAGAACTAATTTTTTTATGCAACCTGTGACTCAGAGGTAGCAAACTAAGTACTTTGAATCAACTTGTGTAGGTGCATTTTTAATCTTTTTATGATATGCATCTGATTGTTATGGCAGGAATTTAGTCAGCCATCTACATAAAGTCGGGGATTAAAAAAAACCGAATTAGTCAAAATCCAAAGACAATGGTTCCTTCATTTCCCATAATGCATCCCTTTGTTTAGATCCACCCTCCCCACATATTTAAAAATTCCATGTCTCAGTTTGTAACGAGGACTTTCTCTTTAAATCTGTAATCTCCCATCTTAAAACAAAAGATGCTGTGTTGTTTCGGACCTGATGAAACTCTGGACCCACAGAAGAAATCACACAAAAATACTCACTCCTTATATCTAAACTGAACTTTAATGGGAGTCCCCCACTCACGTGTTTTTTCAACCAAGTTTTGGGACTGCAGCCAACGCATCATTTTGAAAGAACACACAGGAAAAGAAGAGTCACCTCAATCTGCCATCTGCACCAGAAGCAGTAAACAGGTTAAAACAGTAACCGGGTTTTTCTTTTTGGCTTGTGGGTGTTTTCTATCTTAGCTGCAACAACTCATCAGCCTGCAGAGTTGTTGCAGCTAAGTTTCCACAGCTGCAGATGGCGTCCTTCACACCCGAACCCGCAGAAAAGCACCAAAAAGCAACATCGAGAAATAGACTCAGATAAATTTGCTCACAGGGGAAAGTTGTCGCATTCACAAATGACATATTAACACAAATACCCGCAGGGCGACCTGAAATAAAAGGAAACTCCAGCTCTCGAGATGTTTTAATTTATGTGTGTGATTCTCCTATAAAAACTAAATACCTCACTTAGATGATGGTGTAGTTAATTTTCTAAATTGAATTATTATTTTCTTGTTTAATCAATTAATTGTTTGGTTTATAAAAAGGCTCTTAAAAGTTTTTAAAATAGCTTCTTTTGTACCACCCACAGTCTAAATCCCCCAAAGAGTTTCAGTTTTCTAGAAAATGAGACAAAAGGAAATGTTTGGTATTTCTACTTGGAAAAAAACAAAAAGATGAGTCAATTATCAAAAATAATCACCATGTAATAATATTCTGCTGACTGATAAAATTACTTGATACCTAGGTTTTTCTTCATCACAAACATATTGTGCAGCAGTGAACACGACAACATAAAAACCCCTTTAACAAAAGCAACAATAAATGTACAATTAATTAATTATTCTGTATTTCTTTATTGTAATTTTAAGTAAGACAAATTTATTTTCCTTAAAATAACACCGGATAGGCTAAAACAGATGGAGGAAATGAGTATCAGCTGATAAATGAATATGTAATTTATGGTAAAGCTTTTACATTACATTTTACATTACATTCATCAGTTTTTGGTGTGATTTTACATTTCACATACAATTAAGAGAATATAAGCTGATGATTATTATAAGCATGCAGGGCTTGACTTTTTTTTTTTTTGCACACAAGCCACTTTGATTTGTGCTTTTACAAAATGAGTCGCCGCTCAGCATTTTCACGACCCATAATTTGTTGAAAAACATTTCATCTGAGTGAAGTTGATTATATCATGCAAAGAATTAGTTGAGGAACTAGATTAATATAAAGACCACTCCAGATGTGAACACCCAAAACAAGACTAAATAACACAACAATCTCTATATAGTATATATTTAAATGTTAAGCCTATGAAAAACAGCAGTAAAAGAAATCTCCACACTAGAGAACAAATGAATTCTTCCTGATGATTTAAATTTGTGAAAGTCCTAAAAAGACAATTTCACTTCACATTTTTGTGCACAGGTGTGGCACTGAATCACTCCTGTGACTCAACAACATTAAGTTGTGGTTTCATTATGAATGTGAGTTCTGACGGGTTTATATGAATCAATCAGCTTTAACTAACCACACCAGCTAACTCGTTAAAGATTTCAATGACTCCCCTGAATGACATCCGCTTTAGGAATGATTGGATGTTTACTGCGCACTACGTATGACTGTAAGTGCGTTTTCTATCCTGCCCTGTGAGACTGGATGTGTTAATGTCAAGCCCTGGAAGCATGTAAACACACATGGGGGGAAAATGCACCAAAGTATGATAGTAAAAAGGAAACTTTAAATAATGTGCAATAGATGCAATATGATTAAATGACCAGTCTAAATGATTGTTATTAATTATAAATGGTAGTATCATTAGCAGGAGTTAGAAAGTATGTTTATTTTTCTTTGTACAATATTAAGTTGCTATTCTTTGCTATAATATTAGTGCAAGTACAGTTTTTTGGTGTTTGAAAATTTCATTTGTTTGTTCCTTTAATTTCTTAAATTTTAATTTCTTAAATATATTTAGAATAAATTTCAGGTACAAAGCTTTTTTTATTGACTAAGTAAGACTACAAGACTAAAAAGTTTAACTCATTGTTTATCCAGCTGATTGGAGTTACAGTCCAATAACAGTACTGTTGTTAAAAAAAGTGTTCTGGTTATTTATATGGAAGCACATTTCTGTCGATGTAATGAAAAAAAACTAAGTCATTATAATGAGAAACTTCAAATGACTTAGTACCTAAAAAATGACTAGTATCCCAAAACAATAACCAAGTATCTAAAAATGGCTGATATTTCAAAACAGTGACTTAGTACCTCAAAATAATGACTTGGTATCTAAAATAATGAGAAACTTTCTCAAAATGACTTTACTTCTGAAAATGTGAGAAACCTTCTGTTGATGACTTCAGAGTGGGAACTCAAAATTCTGGTTGTTTTGAGATACCATATTTAAAGTCATTGTTTTGAGAAGGCTTTGCATTATTTTCAGATACTAGGTCATTCGTTTGAGACAATAACTCATCACTTTAAGATACTATATAATTCTTTTGAGATAAGTACGTCATTATTTTTGAGAAACCAAGTCATTATTTTGACATCCTGTCATTAATTTTTCACCCAGACACTAGGTCATTATTTTGAGATATTAACTCATCTATTTGAGATACTGTCATTTTGACATACTGTGTCATTTTGAGATGCTAACTCTTTCCTCTGAGGTAAGTGCATCGTTATTTTAGGAACTTTTCTCATTATAATGACTTAGAGACTTGAAAAACTTTTATCATCACATTGTCAGACATGTGCTTCCATACAAACAGGCCAAAGTGGTGGAATTTCTGAATTCACCGTTAAATTTTCAACATATTTTACTTTTAAAAAGTGGGCTATATTATTTATATCGGTAAATTAATCTTAATTGGCTTTGTTTACATATATCTATAAGACTTCATGTAAATCTTTTGAGAGGCTCACAGACCGCCATTTGACACCAAAAAACATACATTACATATTTATACTGTTTGACACAGATTTAAGTATTATTTAGATATATATAATATAAACCAGGTATTTAATATAAATTTCTGTTTTAAGATTTCATTCGAATGCCAAGAGAGTCACATTATGATGACGGACGACCGCAGACCTCATCATCAGAACTCAGCTCTTAATGTCACCAAGATTCCTGTTTTTACTGATGTTTGTTTGAGTGATCCAGCTGCTGCCAACGGTCTTCCATATACAAGATATTAATAAATAACAGAAATGGCTAAACTTATATAAAGCACGGGTATGACATGGCAGCGCTGTTTGCTCTTATAAATCTGATTAATTTATCCACTAAAGACAGATCACCAAAACTATTACAGGTCCACCACCGTGATTATTTTCACTCGCTTGTATATGCGTCATAATGCGACACTCCCAAGAACATCTCGAAAACATTCTCAATATCTTGTGTAGTATAATATGATGTAATGACATATTAATATAATATATTATCATATGTATTGGTATGATCGATTATCATATATTATTATTATTATTTGTTCATTTACTTATATATTTCATTATTTATTATGTTTTCTCTTCTATATTCTTTGGTGTTGGCTTCCACAGTCCACACCCTATAAGCCTGTGAGGTCTACGATGGCTTTGATGAAAATCGTATCGTCTCTCAGATACGGGCTCTTGCCGGCCAGTTTAGCGAGCGGGCAGAAGAGCGGGCAGCCACTGGCGATGTTCATCTCACTGATCGGCCGCTGGAAGGAGGTGGAGGAGACATCGGGCCGGAAGGCATCAATAATGTGCTCCCTGTTGTTCTGATCCAAGAGCATCAGAGTCACCTGAGCAACGAGAGAAAGAAGGTCAGCTTGTTTTGTGATGTTTATTTTAGATTCAAAACAGGTGGAGAAGTTATTTTAAAGACGTCATACCTTCTGACTGAAAGGCCATTTGAGCAGCGCGTCATACTTTCCCCTCATGACAACAAAGAACAATGAAAGGTGCGTTCCTCGACCCGTCCCATCGCCGTTCAGATACAGTCTCAGACACATCTTGTATCCGTATTTGCTGGAGTAAAATGCTGTGAAGAACAACCCAGAATGTAAAAAGTCTAAAAACACAGTCATGTGAGAATAGGAGGGACATGTGCACTCCCTCAAGGACAATAAGGGTGTAGCGAAGTGGAATTCCCCTCGACTACAGGCCAAGAGCTAAGATCATGAGCTGCGCATGATCGTAGGTCTTCGCTTGTAGTCAGATTCAAAATAGCAGCTTCCACATAAGAGATGTGTACAGAAGATCTTTCTTTCATCTCACCTGGAGAGAACATTGCCGGTGCTCGACCGGCGACGGCGTCCTGTCTGCGGCGGGAGAAGTCTACGATTTTCCAGACGAATATCCCGTCGTAGGTGCAGAGCTGGAGCTCTCGCAACAGCTGCTCAGTTTCAGACAGCTGCAGGTCTTTCATCGTCAGCGCCCGCTCAAGCTGCCGCACTTTGTTGGAGAGGTTCTCGATTTTTTCCTGATCCAGGCGGTGCTGATGTGAGAAAGCCTCCATCGTAACCGAACTGCGCTCCACCTCTCGGTTCAGGACGCACACGATGTTTTCTAAAGCGTTGACCTTTCAAACAAAGTAGCAGCAAATACATTTACATCCTCATTCATATATATTCATGGTTAACAAAGAGCATTCAGTGCATTAAGACTCACCTTTTTTTCAATGTCCACGGACTGCGCAGAGGCTGCAGCTCCGGCGCCCATATTAACTCCCTCCTCAGGAGCCCTGTACAGGCCCAGGCCAGAGTCCTCCTGCCACTCCCCCACCGGACCAGGAGCGTCAGCACGCGTCCGAGCGATGGACAGCACCATGGGCAGCAGCAGACGCAAGTGCTCCATGGTGCTGCTGTGCTCATGGTCGCTGAGCTTCCCGTTGTCGATCTGAGGAGCACAACAGAGCTTATTTAGCTACAACTGTGAGTGAAGGAGCAACAGCTCACAAATGGAGACAGCAGAACAGAAACAGGTATTTTAAATATTTTTTATGCCAGTTCTGAAGTTATTTGACTGTAAAGAAATGATGAAATCTCAACTTATTTTCAAAGTAAAAGTATTTAATTAATGTTCAAAGGGAAAAACATATTCTTGAGAATATTAGCCCATTTGGTAACTACTTAATATACATTATGTGGGTTAAATGTTTCATAATGTTAAAAAACAAATCTAATCTGCTTTATGAGGAGTGTGTGGTTGTGTCAGAGTTCAGTCATCAGTCATCTGATTTCAGTTCAAATGTTGCTGAGTCCTGATTGGTGTGAGTTTGTGACGTGACTCATTTCAAACTTTCAAAATGAGCCGCGCCCACTTCAAAACAGGAGAGATATGGGAGATATAGGGGATGTTTCAAAGGTTAATCCATGTGATAGCAAAACTAAATGACATACACGTGTCTTTTCTGCACTGCTCTATGTTAATGTTTTATAGATATACAGATATAAAATATATGTAATTCAAGAGAGCGTTTAAGCTATGCTAAATGCTCTCTTGAAGGAAGCATCTAGCCGGGGAAAGGAAAAACTTTAAATACCATAAACTCTAAAGCTCAATTAAAAGTTTTTGGGGGTTATATGCAGGACTGTTTGGAGGGTAGAAAAATATGGAGAGAACCAGACGAGATATGTGAGTGGTATTAATCGTTTCATCTGGGTCTGCAATATATTCGTGCACTTCAGCATAAAATAAAAAAACATAAGGCTTGATTATACATACCACAGATTTACAGCCCACTTCGTTGAATGGACAGGCACTCTTTGACTTGGCACAGGACTTGGTGTGGTCATTAAACTGGAGGTAGAATAGACAACAACAACAAAAAAAAAACAATGTGGAGTTATTGCACCAGCTCCAAACAGTCAATCAAGAGTCAAAGTGAAAGTTGCCTCAAGGAAAGTTTCACAATGATTTTTCTCAGTATGACAATGCCTGATGAACAAACTTATAAAGGTAAGGTATTGAGCTGGTTTGTATGTGCAACTTACAGACGTCTAGTCTGCTGGTTTGTTTATTGTTTATGTGTCTGCTGCTAGTAGTTTCTATGATTGTATGTATTTTTATACCACTGTGCATTTATTTCCAGCCAATGGGGTGCAGGTGTTGCACCTTTGCTTATATGGAGCATTGGTCTATTCATTATAAAGACGCAACATGATGGTCTCTTTACACTTATATATCAAGACGGAATAAAACTTAGTTCAGAGGACAGTGAATAAATAAAAAATGTAACATTAAATGGTAATCTTAGGAACATCTCAAACCTTTTCTCTGGGGATTTTCTTCTTGCCACATTCTTTGCATTGCAAGGGAAACTTCAGACAGATCTCATCATGGGCCTGAAATAAACCAAGTAGGAGGGTGACAATTATGTTTTAGGTTCAGTTTTATGCAGACAACCTAAAATGCAAAACAGCTTCATGCCACATAACCTCTCTCGCTCACCTTGATGTCTTTAAAGTTGAAGGTCATTTTGCAGTATTTACAGTTGAGCGTCCTCGCTTCACATTCTCGCTCTGTATGTCTGTCCTTCTCTGTGCGAAGGATCAAGGTTTGGCAGGCCTCGCACTGTATCCGCTCAAATTCACAGCGACCTTCATGCTGCGCCTAAAAGTTAAAAAGATATATGAATTATTATTATTGCTCTCTCTCACTGCCTGCCCTCTCCTGCAGGTGTATTTGATATTTGGCACTGTTTTCTTTTGTCAACAATATAAAAGAAAGTCAGTTATGCTTCAAAGTGTTGTTTTGCAGGCACATGTTTTATGTGACCTTTTGTCAGTTTTATGAAAAACATGATACACCCTCATTGTCAAAAACAAATGTTCTGCCTGACACACCCCTGTAAGTATGGCACAGGACGTACTGACAGCTGAAATGTGGAAAAACAAGCTGCCTTTTATTACACAAGCTTTTATCTGACTTAACCTCAGTGCACGAAGCAAGGTCAAAAGGGAGCAACGCAGTTGTTTCAAGCTGCTGTTTCAAGTGATAAGTAATTATAATCATATAATTATTAATGCTTTTGTTCCTGTAACCAAATTACTCAAAGAGGTGCAATGCAATCATATGACCTATGTGATTGTTAAAATGCATGCATTATATACAAAGATGTTTGGATGTTTCTGACCTTAACAAAAAAAAAAACAAACAAAAAAACAAACAAAAAAACAGGAAACATGAAACCAAAGATGAGGAAACAAAAGTGAAGAAACACAAAAAAAAAAGTGTCAGTAAAACTATAAATTTCTGGGAAAATGACGTCTTTGATTTAATTGCTTAAATAATTTTAGAAAAAGAAATGGAAAGAAATAATATTATTTTGAAAAACGCCGGGAATTATTTGGGCGGCGCTCAACCATGAGGCGGAGTTATCATCCGGGAAGTCAGTGTCTTTCATAATGACTACCAACAGCACGCATGGAGCCACAGAGCAGGAACAACAGGTAGGTTAGCCAGTTTTTCGCTTTGACTGCTCACTTTCTAAACACGCTACATCGACGAATCTTTAACCGAATACCCAAACAGAATATGAATCACCTCACACAGTTTTTCAGTTTTATCCCTGTCCGTACCGCGCCACTCAGACACCACATTTAGTCTCTTTTTCCAGCTTCGGAAGAGGTAGTTTTGGGCGTGCGTGGCTAGCTAACAACAGCGCGGTTCTTTATTCACAACAATGACTAAGCCAGCCCAAAACATTTGTCTCAAACGTGGGTGTATCACACAATCCAGCAATCATTTCTCGAATGCTGCAATATAACTAGACTTTGATCCCACGGTTGGAAAAAAACAAGCAGGAACCTTTTCACCACGTTAACCGACCTCACAAACCTGCAGAATAACCCCCAGCCTCTGCGTCGCGCTCTCATTTAAACATTTACTGCCATCACATCCTTTTAAGATTTCCTGTGTTAAACCACAGACAATCGGCATCCTGTGTTCAAATGATCAACAGGGAGTCTTCTTTACTAAACAAACTAACCTGCCCTAAGCAGGTATTTACAGCAAACAAAACATGTAGACAGATGACACTCATTCAAACACAGAAACACAAAACAGCCTTTATCACTAGGACGGGGCTTTTTAGAGAGATCACACAAACCACTGTCTGTTTGAAGAACACGGTTCACTGTCTGAACCCGTTTCTGCTTTATTTCTCACAGACAAAGTAAATTCAGCTGTTCCCTCCTAAATGGTTGAAACTTAACCAAAAAAAGCAGTTTCATTCTCACGTAATGGTCAGCTAACTCAAGCTTATCTCTGGTTGAGAGGCCTTTAAATATCGCGGTACTTTCCCACTGTTGTTCACAGGATAACGCAGGGACTTTCCATGTGCATGGTTTCACTTCCTGTTTAAAGTTAAAGCTTATGCTGCAAGGGCTTGAAACACAACCACATGGTTTAATCACGATCTGAGCATGATTTGGGCCTGAGGGTGAGGAAACAACCCGGGGGGAAACAGACTCTTTGGACACTGCTGGTTAGGAAAGATTAACGACTACTGACAGCTTTGGTGCGGGTGTGGTACCCTGACATGACTAATTAGAGAGTTAGACATGGCCAAACCCTCAAGCATGCCAAAAAAAAAATCCCTAATCTTATACTATACTTAGCGCATACTTCACCTCATACTCCTTTATTGAGCCGGTCCAGTTGCAGCCCTGGTTCAAACACCTGGCAGGAAGACTTGCTATTTCTCGCCCAGCTGCGTTGTCTGGAAATGCCTGGTGGGGGGAGCAAGGACAGTGAATTCACAAAACCACAACATTTGATAGCAGTGAGACATAGTAGGTTGCATTGTTAGGCTAAAGGGAAGGAAACTCCCGCCAGCATGAAGCTGTGCTGGGTAAAGAATTAGACACAGACTATGAGGAAAATGTCTCAGAAAATAACAATGCTGGCACAGTTCACAGCTTACCTCACTACTATTTAGAATTGAAATTGGTTCCTCATAGATCTCTTCTTGGCGACAGGCCTCACATGGCTTTGGCCCAGAGCTAACAGACAAAACAGGTTTTAACTTTAAAGTAAAGAAACAGTCAGCTGCTTCCAGTCAGCAGCAGTTTCCTGCTGATCCAGTACTGAACCATTATGAAACACAGCTCATGCAGATCGATCATTAGTCAATTCAGCAGGATTAAGTTTGTGACGATACAAACATGCTGCAATGTGCAAACCCTGATAAGGTCTTTGAAATTCATAAGAAAAATGAACAAGCTTTTGCAAAATAGATGAACAGTCCTTGAACACACAAACAAAAAGGCCATGAAAAATAATCACTACAACACTGGTCCCCGCCTACCTGCAGGACTAGTTTTAAAACAGGTCACGTGATTACGTTTCACAACAGAACAAACAGTTCTTATGGTATTAGTGGTTTTTAGAGTACATGACATGTGAACACGGAAACTTCTAGTATGTTGTGCAAAGCGACTAAGAGCAAAACAAACTGGTACATACAGGTTACATAAGATTAAATTAAAAATAAAATAAAATTTAGTTGCATGTGCCCCATTTTTTAATACCCAGCAGTGTCACCTTATGTCTAAAAATACTCTCAAAGTATTATTAGACATAAAGGTAGTAACATTTGCATTCCCAGTGCATTTGTAATGCATTCCAAATGTAGTCATCATGCATTCCCAGTGCATGTGTTAAGTTCCCAATGCATTATTGTACGAGTGAACAACCAGTGAATCAGTGAGGTCACATTCTTGTGATTCACTGCATTAGGGTCCAGTCATGTGAGGGATATGTCTCAATAAAGTAATGATGGCGGGAACAAACAAATCCCAAGCGAGGAGAGATAAGATAGGATGGCAGGAAGCATGTCTGGAAAGACGGTGTAAGCATTAGGAGGAGAAGCAGTTTGCGTTTCAAACATCTGTAGGTGGTAGGAGGACCTCCAGTGTACCTGGTGAGCTGCTTGAAACAGTGTACACAGAAGCGGTGGCCACACTGAGCCTGGACAGGCTTCCTCAGGACCTGGAGACACTGCTGACATTTGTATTTATTCTCCATGGGCACTGATAGCACACTGAGGGGGATTCCTGGTAAAGAATTGGGACAGTCCAATGAGATTCGAGCCATTCTTCTCCATCAATCTGGTGCGATAACCTGTGAACAAATACCACACATAGCAACTGTCAGCAGACAGAGACTTGAAGATTGCGCTGTCTTTTTCAAACAATAGAAACAGATACCATATCAATCACCATGTCTTAACTTACAACTACGCCTTAAGGTTACACCTACTAAAAACATCTGCACATAGAAAATGAAATCAATAGCATCCAACGACCTTTGTGCAGTGATCATATAAGGCTGATTCATCATTGTGAAACTGGACCTTTAAGCATGTTAAGCAGCTTGCATATTTCCCAGGAAAATGATGTAGGCATATCTTATCAATGTGCAAGATAGCATGTGGTAAAATGCAAAAGCCCTGGTTTGAATTTGATGCAAAAGATTTAAACGAGGGCTGCAGTGGAGCCTGTGTGCAAATGAAACACGTTTCCTTATTTAGCAAGCCTGTATGGCAGTGCGTGCAAGAGACACTAATCAGAAATCAGATATGCTTGCAGGCTGAAGAACACTATTGAGCAATGACGGATATTATTGTTGGTCTCTGTCATTGGCTGTCAATGCTTCACTGAATGGTTTGATGAAGGTTAAAATGATGTGACCCGCATGCTATGGCCTTCACAGTCATCACATCTCAATCACCATGGAAGAATGACATTCATCTGCCCAGTAGAGTTCAGAGAATTAATGTCGACATGCACTGAAGCTGTTCTGGCGGCACATGGTGGCACAACTCCTGATATTGGGCTTTAAGTCTCTCATCAGTGTTTTGTCTTTGTGTGTCACGAATGGTCTCAAGCGATCTGGTCTGTGCTCACTTATGTTAGAAATATGTGTGCCGTGTACTATCCAAAAGAGGGATTTTGATTAAATGATCACTACACAAGGCTAATCATTTTGCCATCTGTGGGTATGGTATGTTCTGTCCACAATGGACTATAACTCAATGCACAATGGATTGAGGCTGGTGTGGTTGTACTATTTATCATGATAAACTCTTCATAATGTAAATTTTAATATTCAACAACTTAAAGCTATTATGTTTATTTGAATGTTTCTTCCTTTGGTTCCACCTGGTGGCAAAGTGCTTCATGTCAGCACAAGAGGTGCTAGTAATCTGCAGGTTTACCCTCCAATTAATGATAGGCGCAAGGGGGAACTCTTGTTTCAAGTCTTTTATGGTAGAAAACCATCGTTATGCTGACATCTGCGGGTAGAAACTGAGGGAAAGCTTCACATCACAGTCTGCTGTGCTGTTTGTTTCGCTGTGGATTACACCGATCAGCGCAAAATTCTGCAAGGTCAGAAGAGGCAGCGAGAGCAAAACTTTCCGTCTTTGTGTCAAACTTTAAAAGCTGTGATCCGCAACAAAGCTTAAAGTGCACTTGGCTGGTGAATTGCAGTGTCATGGTTATTGCTCTAACAGTGTAAACTGACTGAAATACCTGTTGTGTGATAATAGTTGCGATAAAGTTTCACATTTTGTATGCAACACTAATTGCAGTAATGTAGGGGAGACCTAACTTTTGCACAATAAAGCTGTCACTATCTTATTCTCTATGAATGTTTACTCTTCCCATAGTGCATCATTTATGATTGGAAAAATCCCTTCAGGGAAAAAGAGTAGGGAGTGTTTACTCATAACTAACAGATGTCATTATATACTGTCATATTTCCTCACGCCCACAGCAACTTATTCATGGGTAAATATGCTCACAGCTGTCTCGCCTTTCACGGTGCCTGACTCGGTTTAGTTTTCCACACAGCTGCAGAGCGCGTTATACTATGTGTGTGCAATACATGATTCAATGTCTCGAGGAACTCAGTATTAACAGACAGGAGTGTGTCTTTGAAGTCTCGGTGCTTGTGGAGAAAAAGTTGCATGATGTGCAGTCTGTCTGGCTTGAACTCTACACACAGTGCTCTGGGGAAAAGCCTCAAGCAGTGCTGCCTGCACCTACTCGTTTGCGTGAGCAAAGCCTGTCATAAAAAGATCAGCTCAACCATAATTTAAAATTCAGCCAACCCTCCCCTTGCAAAAAAATTTCCATCAAGACGAACCTGCATGTTTACACTAGATGGAGGTAAATCCCAAGTTTTCAACCCACAAGGCATTATTTGGTTAATAAACACTCATCCTGTACACACTGACCAGGGGAAATTTATTTAAATGACATGCAAACTTGAGTAACTTTGGAGAAGGCTGAAACAGGCTTTTACTCATTGTGCTTTTACGGGTTGTGAAAAGGACTTTTTGTTGACGTGGCTTAGAGTTACCAAGCATCTGAAAGTACTTCTTGAGTTTCTTTTTTTTTTACTTAAATCCTTATTCAGACACAGGAAATCTGCTCAAGTTTCTGAGAGGGAAGTGAGATTATATGTTTGATTTAAACGAGAAAAAACATTCCCACATGCATGAGAAACAATCCCACATCCCAGAAACCCACTTCAGTAAAAAAACACCATAACCAACAAATCAGGAATAAGTCCCTCACTCATTTCTCTCACAACAGAAGGATGAATATCCCATGATCAGAAGACTAACAGCTAAACATCTCATGCTTACCATGAGACTTAAATTGTCCAAAGTGAACATATGACCATTATTACATTAGCAGCTATTGGAAATAATGGTACACATTCAAGCAACATTCACAGCCCTGAGCATCTTGTATTAATCTATCCAGTTAACATTTACAGATGACGTATGAGTATGAGCTAAATTCAGATGTATTTTACCTGTTTAGTTTAACCTATTACTCATCATTTACTCATATCCTCTCACACTGAATATGAAGCAATGATAACTCTTTCATAATCATGTAATTCATTCTAACCCACATTACTTCTGATCAGCTATGTACATTCATGTCTCTTCTCAGTAAAACCACATTTTTGGTTATGAACTTAAGAAAAACGTCAGAGGTTAAAAAAAAATTCCCAGAGGTCACAACTGACAGATCAGCAAATCTGACCTGTTTCCCGACTTCTTCGCTGTAACACGTTAGACTTTAGACCAGCTATTTCACAATCACTCCACTTACTGCCATGTGTCTCAAATGGCACAGGCCACATCATTCAATAAAGGTTAAACACAAACGTACAGCCTTTCACAAACAGAGGGCAAAGCCTCTGTTGTTTGTCTTGCGTATCCTGGAAACCTTGACAAGGGTGGCTATTTTAAACGAGAGCTAAAACAATCATTAAAAAGACCTCACGCACAAACTAGATGCTGCTTTTTTCTTTGTTACACACACACACACACACACACACACACACACACACACAAAAAGAAGAACAAGCTGAAAATGTCAGAAACTTGAGAAGCTGTACACAAAGCACAAGCACAACTTAACTTTATGGACTAAATAAATAAATCAAGAAATAAAATACAAGGATCCATGTGGCCTGTAAAGTTAAACCTGAACAATTATGCCTCTCTCAGCTTCGATCACAGCTGCTTCACACATGAAGTGCAACCAAACTACCCTTTTTAGCTCAAAGCACTCTCTGAACCAGCAAACACGTCCTGTGTGCACCCTGCAAGACTCCCTGCTCGCCATGTTGTTTTGTGATCCCTCTCCAACTCTAACAAAAGTCTCTCTGACGCCCTGAACGTGTGAATGTGTCCTGCTCTGAAGCCAAGTCTGAAATATTTACTCACCCTGTGTGGAAAATACTGCAAGAGTCACCTTATAGTCTCAAACCAGAGCAGGGTTGAACATTAGTAGTCTACTTTGAACGACTCCGCCCTCTTTTTTTCATGGGTGTAGAGTATATATATAAGGTAGATACGAAGCAGTTTTTCTTATCATGTTCATGTGAGCAGAGGTTTACAAGCTGAACAGTCATATATTTACTCATTTTTTTTATTTGTGTCACCTGCCTCAATACAAGCTGTGAACTTTAGCTACACAACTTTGTGTAGCTACATGCTAAAGTCAGGCGGTGTTTGCTTATTATTATTATAATTATTGATATTATTACTGTCTTGTTGGTACGCATGGGTTCAGCCTAAAGACCGACCGGTTATCCAGCAGCTTTAAGCGGGTCACCTGACAAACCTTGACCGCGTCTTGGTGTGTGTTTCTGCGGGCAAGTCGAAACTATTTCTCCGCTGTCGCCTGCCGGGAGAAGGGCAGCTCGACCGTTTTTAGCTGCGTTCACTGTGGCGTCGCCGAGTGCGCTTGTTTTTCTCATCTGCGAGGCAGCCAGGAAAGAACGGCATTGCTTTCTCTTTACGGTGGCTGAACCCCGCCCCTCCCTTTTATGAGGGCTGCCCCGGAGTCAAAAAGACGCGCAGTGACCTCGCAGTACGCATGCGCAGTTTGAGTTCGCAATGTGGCCGACGGTTGGTAGAGCTGTGCAACGGTCAAGGCAGCGACATTTCGCTCCGACACTCAAAGGTACGACCTGCGTTATACAAGATAAAAATAAAAATATAATCTTTAAATAATCATAACTCGATTTGAAATAATCATAGGTCGACTTATGATCAATACATCTCGTTGTGAGCGCTTAAATAACGTGGTGGTGAAAAACGTAGTAGCCTGTCAGGAGGCAGCAACAGCATCACACAAGAGCATTAATTAGATAAATATCAATAATAATCAGATATTTACACACTATTGGACAAGAAAAAGCAAAGTTAATGCATATTATTGGTTGATAAAGTGTTTTTTATAGATCTGATGAATGGGTGTGCTCTTAAGTTGCAGGTGAATGGTTGTTTTTCCTTAAAATAAACAGAAATGGTTCACATGCATCACTTAAGTAAAAGTATAAATACTCTGGGATAAATAACTACTCTTAGATTATGATATTATTCACTAATAAATGCTTGTCAGTGCATCAGTGTGGAGCCAATTAGACATATTTTGTGTACTGTTAGGTAGATTTGTAGTTTGTAGTAAACAAATAAATGTACTAGAGTAAAAGTACTATAGTTTATCTAGTTTAGTAGAAGTTTTAAGTGTCAGAATGGAAATACTTAACTTAAGTGGAGTCAAAATAAAATAAAATATTTAATTCCACAACTTAGTGATATTATTTAAATGTGTAAGTATAAAAGAACAAACAGACATCAGATTATAAATGCTGATCTTACACTCAAGAAGCAACTTGTCTTTTCTCCTTTTTTTTTTTTTTGCTCTAAAATCTGATATATATTGACATTCAGGTGATCAAACATGAGCATACTAAAGGTTTTTGTGTCGCTTTATATCATCATCAATAAGCTGTTGAGTTGTTATAGTCGTGTGAAGGCATTTATATCCAATGTCAGGTGCATTATTGGATCAAACAGGTATGTAGAAAGTTTTTTAATGTTGCTGCACCTTTTTTTCCAGCATTGTGTGTCCAGCGGTCACACAGCTATAGCAGCTCTGGGTTTACAGACAGCTGCTATGATGGGATGTATCCTGGACACATCAGCACCACCCCTGTCCAGAAAGCCCTCCTGGCCGTCGGCTCTGGTGTGGCGGCGCTTCAAAACCCCTACAGACATGGTGAGAGTCACGGGGCTTAGGCTGTTGTTGTTTTGTTTATTTCTTTCCTTTTCATCTTTTTCCAATAAAAAAATGCTTTCTCATGGTGGCTGAGTGGTTGAGACTGTTGCAACATCCTGCTTTGAATTGTGGGGATATTTCTGCATGTCATGACCTTCATTTCCTACCTTATCTCTGTTATCAAAATGTCAAACGTGAACAAAAAACACCCCAAAAAAAGCCTTCCTGTGTGTGACAGCACTACCCAGTCACAAGCAACCTCCTCTAGAGTCAAATATGGAAAAAGCTTTCTGGATGGCGGAGCAGTAAAAAACCCCTAATGTTCCAAACTCTGGAAATTCAATAAAAATCAGTCAACCAAGCACCTGTTTTTTTGCTGTGAGGAGACTCGATCATACCTTGTGGTCCGGTAGAATCACTCTGATGGAAACATTTGAAAAATTGAATCTCATCTTTGGTTTATGTGTTTAAAGAAATAAAACTTTGCATGAGCTTTCAGTGTCTTGCCTATTAAGGCCACAAAAAGTGTGTTAAATCTCTGACAGAAAGTATAACACAAATAAATGTGATAAGAATATTTATCCAAGCTGATTTTTCCAAAGTCAAGAGTGAAACTTCAGGCTCAAGTCAAGAATGTTTCCCACAACTCCTGGATCAGTTGATCTGTTATTTAGTTTGTAAATTGTTGATATTAGTTATGCCTTTATAGCAATAAAATAAATTTTAAGTGAATGCTAAAATGTATCCTTCATGACAACAGTATCACTGTTTATACTTGGTTTTGAAATGAGTTTCAGTGATCCAAGCAAGTGGACAGCTTAGATGTTTCATTACTGGTCTGTGTGCAGATTAAGATTTGTTTTGCACAGGTCACCGGTTTCAGCTATTTATGTAACGGTCATGCTATCCCGGCTCTTGGGATTGGCAGAATAAAGTTTGCGAATTTGCGAAAAGATGCACTGACCCTTCCCAGACCTCCTCAGCTACTTGGGCCATGGTGCGTCTTGGTGGTTGTTTATGTTTGTGTTTAGTGCTGTCCACCTTTAAACCAGCATTTTAAAGAGACTTATCTGTCATATTGCTGTTTTTGACACTAAAATGCTTCTTTTATGTGTATTTTATTGCCACAAACATTTCAGATCTTCAGTTTATGTGTCTGAAGATCCTCCAAAAGCGGAAGACCCCGTGATGTTTATCTGTCTTTTAGCTTTTAGCAAGTATGTAGATTAAACCACATTCAGATTAAACTCATGTATCAGCAAACCTGTGTCCTCTGCAGGGGTTCAGATATCAACTCGAGAAGCTGTTTCATCCTGTTTATCAGTTCTCAGTAAAAGGACACCAGTGATCAGGGACTGTACCGATGCTCTTTTCTCATGCATTGTTCAAGCACAGTTAGTCATTCTCAGTCTCTGGAGATCAGTATTACATGAAAAGAAAAAATCTCCTGGAAACAGAAATGAGAACAAACACAAAGTGATGTCCTGAAAGTTTCAGGGAGGAAGAGAGCCCTAACACCCTTTATGTGACATTTATCTGCAGGTGTCTGCTGACTTGTGGTCCTCAGTATCGACTGGATTGTTAATTTCAAAACAGTACCGCAATCTACTGAGAACTATAATACCTTTTTTTTATTAGTCTCTTCCAGCCCAGTACATCCTTAGGTCATCAAAAAAACAACACGCCTTAGTTTGTTATAAAAGCTTTCTTTGAACATTTTGTTCTCTCCAAGCTGAGATAATGTCACAACATTGCCAGACGTTATCAGAGATGTTCTGAGAAGTACAGAGGACTAGAACAGCTGTGTTCACAGGATGTGTAATCCTCCCTTTGATGAGTAAACTGGCTCAGCATGTTAAAAATTTGGTGGGCCACTTTAAATCTGGTATCAAGGTAAATTTAAGCGCTGTGTTTTAGGACAACCTGCCAAAATGTGATAAACCTCAACATGTATGGTGTCAATTTGAGAATAAGTTGAAGCATACAGTATTTCTGGATGGTCAATGATTAGATTGTTAACCGAAGTTTACCGACATCTTGTAAAAACCTTTAATTGTACAATTAAAGCATTTATTGAATGAAACTCTACAGACATGGTTGCTGTGCTCGGGGAGACGACGGGACACCTAGCGTTGATCAATCTCAGGGACAGGATGAGAAACGATCCTGAGGGATACACTGTTCTAACGTGAGCGCTTCTTTCATTATTCAGCAGCTTAATGACTATTTAAAAAGAGCGTTTTGAAAAAAAAGCTGACTGTTTTTGCAGCGAGAGGCCGAGAATCCGTCTGTCGACACTTGATATGAGCCAGATGTCATCTCTGCCCGACGGGTCTTTCGGAAGAGAATATCTCCGTTTTCTGGAGGACAATGTGAGCACCTGCTGTTGTGTCACAAGACTATTCAATGTCTCAAAAACTATTTAATGCTTATCAGACAGGTATCAGTACATTTCCTGAGAATTCCCCCCAATCCTGTTTAAGTTTCTTTTTCATCTCCACTTGCACATTCACTTTCCTCCTCTGTCAGCATGTGACGCCTGACTCAAGGGCAGAGGTGAAGTTTGTGGACAATGAGGAGCTTGCTTACGTCATGCAGAGATACAGAGAGGTCCATGATTTGCTGCATACCTTACTGGGCATGCCCACCAACATGCTGGGTGAGTCAGCGTTTCAGTAAATACCCCCCACAGATGATATAAAGTGATACTCTTTCTAACTACGTCAGACCCTTTGATGACCAGGCGTGATTAAGAGTTACAGATCTATTGTGTCTCTCCCATGTTTTTCTTTACTAATTTCCTCGTCATTCAGACTTTTTCCCACTGATCTGAGATTTCGATTTTGGCCACAACAGCATTGGAGGGGAAGACCAAAGAAAGGGATACCACTTGCACAACAACAAAAAAAAAGTATTTAGCAATCTGGCTGTAAAACCTGTCCTAGGTCGACTGATACCTGCTTCTCTTTTTCAACTACCATTATATATCACTGTGAGAGTCATATTTGTTCTGTGTACTGACAACATGTTAATTTGTAAATTATAGTTATTGGGTTTTTTTTATGATAGCTTTTTATTGTTCTTGTCTTGTTTTTATTTATTATCCTGCTTTTTCTGATGCCTCTTGGCATTTCACCATCTCCTTTACTGTTGCAAATTTCCCCCATCAAGGCATTAATGAATGATTTTCTTGCCTTACTTTACTTTACCTTATGTCAGGTGAGGTGGCGGTGAAATGGTTCGAAGCTGCTCAGACTGGGCTGCCCATGTGTGCCCTCGGAGCTTTGCTGGGGCCGCTCCGGCTCAACGCGAGGTACAAACCCAGTGTTTTTTTATTACCTTTTAAACTGCAGCACAGTACTGGACCACCAAGAAATACTGAATTACGTTCACTTGTTTTTTGCATGCTTGGAGCAAAGAACAGAGCATTATTTTCATTAGGGAGTATTTTCCTGATTCTCGAAGTGCTGTGTGTCAAGAATGACCTAAATTTTCCAAAACCCCATGACACACCCAGATGTCTTTTGTCTGAGCAACCATCACAACAAACAATACTTAGTTATATATGATTACTAACTAAGAAATAATACATCTTTGCAAATGGTGATTTAAAGCATATATTTATTATCAGAGTGTAATTTTCTTTTGACTACGTGATTAATCAGGTAATCTTTTAAGCTCTACGCTGTAGTTCTTTCTGTGCTAAATTTTGCCTCTTAGGCAACAAAAGCCTACAAGTTGAGACCTTTAGTCTGTACAAAACAAATATTACAAACATTAAAAAGCATTCCTCCAACTATTACAACAACATGGCCTGGCAAATGTAGTAGTAGAAAGAAATGAGTCATATATTATGGACATCCGTTAAGCCTTCATCCGGCTCTGGTTTGTGTTATTTCTCATCCTACATCGTTACCTGTAAATGATTAATTGTTTAACCGTTAACTTCCCTGTGTCTTTTAGGAACTGGGCTGTGTGAAATAATCCCTTCATTGTTATATCATGTTGAAATGTTGCTTCCTCGTGTCGCCTTTCAGCCGTTTACAGACGCTCTTCACATCTTTGGGGCCTTGGGCTCTTCAGAACGGCCGGCGGGCCCGCTGCATCCTCAGCGTCTTCTACGAGAGACGGTGGGAGCAGAGCCTGGAAGACCTCCGACAGGAGCTCAACATCGAGCCCCCTCCCGTCATACTGAGCGCCACCAACAAGAAAGACACCTGAGACAGATCCAAGAAAGATGAGCGGTTCAGGTTCAAGTTCCCGCACAAAGGACTTCTAATAGCGGACAAACCAGAAATATTTGAAGTGCTGTTTTATGAGAAGGATGTTGTGTGAAAATACACGGAAGTTTGACACTTGGCAAACTTTGGCCTCTCCCTGCTCACATCCTTCTTTGTCTTGTGAGAAATGCATGAGGTCATTTCTTTTTGGATGCTGCTCAACAGATTAGATCATATTTATCTGTAATTAGGATGTGATTGACAGCTGACAGTGTGTTTTTTTATATCAAGGACAAAAATAAATTTAAAAAACTGCTTCAGCGGAATTAACATTCTGGGGAAAAGTTTCTTCTGTTAAAAAAATCCCTCTTTACCGCCAATCTAAATTTCGTTATGTGAAAACAAAAGATTCTTGACATCAGTCTCTTGATTTCTACAAACAGTGAGCACGAAGGTCTGCAGGCTCGAGTGCTGAATTAATGAAAACAAGACATGAACTTTTAAACCGGAATAATTTCATTCTGCTCCTTGCTTCCTTTTTTCTCTCACACATCCAGTGTTTTTCATGTCATTGTCCGGTAATCAGTTCGGTCATATCTTGGAGATATGGGATGACCTTTACTCCACATTCTGTCATTCTGCACAAGGTGGCCTCTGTTTAGCCAACGAGGAAACATCAAGGACGTTTGGCATACTTTGTGCGTCATTGTTCCGTACAACTTGTACAACCTTGGTTTATTAGATACAGAGAAAAGTAATGTTTCTTTCAAGGCCATACGCTTCATAAAAAATCACTGCACTGCATAATGTCTGTTTTTGAATAATCACATTAATACATTATGGTCCAATATTGTAACTATTTGGTAAATTGGTATTTTTGTGACCATTTTTCTAATGAATGCAGCTGTGAACTTATTGAGAAAAATGGTGGGATGTGCAACACTCATTTGTGGGAAATGAACAGATGTTATTAGTGCAGCTGCTTTCTTATCTTTTGACTCATTCTTTTATCACCTGTTGAGCTGCATAATGAGTGATGCTTTTCCTTTTTACCGTTGTAATAATGTCAACAGGAAGTCAAACTGCTGCAGGTGTGAGAGGAGACAGACCAACACCCTTTAATTGCTTTTCTTCATTGTTATTGTAAGGAGTCTCTTTTTAGGAGTAAGGAATATAAAGAGCTCTCTTTTTTATTGTCTGTTGGATTTTTTTATTTCTTGCCTACTTAGAGGTTTTTTTTTGTTCCTCTCAGCCAACCCTGAAAGTGTTAATAACTATCTAACTGGGACTTGTTTAGCCAGGACTAATACTTAAACTGCAACTTTAATCTGAAGGTTTTTTCACAGTAAGATGTTTCATCAGTGTCTCTGTTGCGACAGCCTGTCTGGCATCAACGGGCTGTTACTGTGTTACACCACACAGTGCTGAAATAAGAAATATGTGGGATTACTACATCCAGGGACGTCCAGCCTGTAAGTCTCGACCAGACAAACAGATGATGTTGTCACTCAGAAGAGAGATAATAACTTGAACCCTCTTTTTGTGCAGGTCTGCACTTTGCTTTGTGATTAACGCTCATTAATGCTGCAGAAAACCCCCTTTTGTTATAAAATCTCACAGGTGATGAGTCAGTGAAGTCTCCACTTGATTCACAGCTTTGTCAGTTTTAACTCACCGTCTCTCACGTGTCTCGTCTGGTAGAGGAACACGTTTCAGGTTTGTTGCTTTTCATTGTCACTTAGTTCCCCCTAAAATGAACACGAATGTCCAGTGTTTGTCTGTTAAATGTTAAATTCCCTTTTATGTTAAATTCAAAAACGCCCATCTAACAGGTACCAGATATGTTTCCAGGTTAATCTTTCTTCTGATTTAGTCTGTTGGCAGCTCCTGTAGCTGTCCTCGGTCCTGGAGTGTGTTCATCACTTCTGATCTGCAACATCTGGCTGCTGCATATCTCTATATGTTGGCTTTGACCTTAGTTAGACTTTGCTGCCCTCTGGTGACGATGAGCCTCAATGAGAAGCAAAGGTACTCACAACTGCTCAGTCTCATATCATGACATGTCATAAAGTGGAACCAGAGAATGTTACAGACTTTGAACTTTTTTAATGGTTTTACTCACACATTTAGATCTTTATAAGAGCGTTAATTTGCCTCATATAAAAGTTCAAACGTGACCTTTATGCACTTTCAAAAAAGTGTTTCGAATTCAAACAGGAATCATAAACTTTTTTAGTTCAATGCAAAGTTGAGCAGGAATGATTCATGTTTGGCATATTTCATCATCTTCCTCCTGCTGAGACTCGACAGGACAGCTGATATTTGCTGTATTACTGTAGTGTGCTGGCCTTTGTCTCGCCTCATGCTGTCAAGTCTTTGTCATTTTCACGTTTCATTTTTTGTTTGTTTCTTTGTCCTATTCTTATCTTATTGTTTTGAACGATTTTACTCTTGAGCCGCACTTTGTGACCTTGCTTTGTGAAAGGTGCCACACTAAACAAACTTTACTTACTCACATTATCAAATGTAAAAACGAAACCCCAGTGTTTTGTAAAAAGACAAACTCAGGGCTTTTCCGCTGTGAAAAAAAATCCGAACAACGGAAATAAGAAAAGTATATCTTGTGTATTTATAGAAATGAAGAGTATTGCAGAGGCACAAAATATTTATTCATTTGCTGAGCATTTAACATCACTGCAAAATAGTATTTCTGTTACATTAATAAAAACATTCCTGGATCAACCAGTATGGTGAATATTTTCCATAAAGAGTCATGGAGAGCTTCATTACATAGAACAAACCAATAATAAAAATATTAAAAACTACATTCATATAAAAACAATCATCATCAGTCAGAGTAAAATACTGTTGTAGCACTACTGTTTAATATGATCAACAGATAAATACACTAAAATCTACTCATCAAAATCATTATCAGCAGCTACTAATGAAAT
>JBAJHX010000035.1:16404302-16430863 GCA_037176925.1 Amniataba percoides | reverse complement strand
ATTTTCTCACACGCGTCCACTAGTTGGTTCTGTGGAAAACAAACACACACACACACACACACACACACACACACACATTGTGGTTTCTTTTCCTCATAAGTCTTGAACATCCACAGCTGGAGACGCAACAAGAAAATCCTGTCTTTTCAAATACCAATCAGTGAGGAAAAACCTCACGCAAAAAAGCGGCACACCCAAGAGAAGAATTATGAAATACAAATAAAAACACACTCAAACGTCTGTATGTGAACACAATTTCCTCATCATCAGCTCCATACAAGGACACTGTCCCAAACAAAAAGAGACATGAAAAAAAATCACATTTTATCTCATTAAAGAGAAAAGCAGCTTTAAAAACAGGTGAGATAAAATGAATAAAAACACTGAAATGAAACTAAAATTCATGTGCTTTCTATTTATAACCCTGCAGATGAGCTCAGGAGAGAAAACTTCACATTTACCTGAAATATTTCCCCTAAAAACATCCAGAAAAATCATACCTCAGCTCAGCCAACACTACATATAAGTTAACACGGTATAACACTGTATTATAGTGTTTAACATAATGTATAGTATAATAATACAGCAGGCTCACCCGGACTGCGGTGACTCTGGCGGACAGGGGGGCCACCGTATGTCCGTGGCAGGGGCCCACGATGGCGCAGTGGGAGCAGATGAGTTTCTGCTCGGTGCCGCAGAACCAGTCCAGCTCCGAGTCGTGGTCCTGGCACAGCTCCCCCTCCCCGGAGAAGATCCCGGACTCGGAGTCGGCGCTGGTCGCAACAGGTGAGGTGGTCGCCTTTTCTTTCTCTTTTTCCTTTTCTTTTTCCTCCTCTTCCGGCTTCAGCACGGAGAAAATCGGCTGATCCATCTGCAGCTCAGGAGGAGAAGAAGAGGAGTAAAGGGAGCAGGAGAGGAAGCGCTCCGTCATGGCGGCGCGGAGCCGACAGGTGCAGCAGCCTCACCTGCGGCTGTGAGGCAGGTGTGACAGGTGAGCCCAACCCGGAAGTGAGGCGGACATCAGAGGTCAGAGCTGACGGAGAGAAAAGTTTCTGCTCTGCTGGTTTTCTTAGTTGTTTCATTTGGGCGTCAGCTGCAAAACCTGTTGGGATCAACCACAAACAGGTGTTTTCTGTCGTAAAAAAGTAAAATATTATGTTTTTTAAATCATTATAATGTTCCTTCCTCTGTTTGTCCTTAATTTGACATAATTTCCTCTTCCCCTAACTGTTTTTTGTCTTTTGGGTCACTTAAAACTTCTCAAATTTCAATAAAGTGAATCCAAACCACAGAGGAAAGTACCCCAAAGTCCTGTAATAAAACTATTTTAAAGTAGTTATACTTGTAATGGTTGATTGTTACTAAAGTAATGTAACTTATGTACAGTTTTGGTGTATTCTTTTAACATTATATTTATATTTAACATTATATTCTTAGAGATAAACTATAATTACTATTAAATAATCTCATATACATTATTCTGAATTGGGGCATTGTACATAATGATAACTTTTTATACTTTAAGTATGTTGCATAAAACTTAAATGCCGGACTTTTATTTGTAACTGAGTATTTCTACACTGCGGTATTACTGCTGTATAAAACATCATTTAGTACCACCACTGCATAAATGACACCATATTTTAGGATAGATGACCACAGATCTCAAGAAAAATACTGATAATAAAGGGAAAATACACACATTTAGGTAAGCTGGCTATAATACTATTGATTAATAATGCATCACAAGACTAAAGGTACAATCAAATGTAAAAATCGTTTGTGGTTCAAAGGCTCTTCATTGCTAAACTAAATAAATCACCATGTTACAGGCTTATGTTTTGATTTAAAATCACTTGAGAACAAATGCAGATTTTTCATCTTTAACTCCTCAGTTATAAATGTGCATCATCACAGGCTTTTATTGTGAAATAGGTCTGGACTACATGGTTTAAATCCTCCTCAAGACATTAGTTATAATGTTTTTTCACACAAAACTAATGAGCGTGATCTACAGTTTAATTAAATTGGTTTATTTGTTTGATGTCACATCATAATTTTATTCTTTATTATATTGGTTAATGAACTATTTTGTTGAAGTCAGCACTTTAGTTAAATAATAACCTGATATTTATTTTAATATGATAATTAAATTGTCATCCAGTCATACTGGGAAAGAGATTATTTTTCTGAATGGAGACCTTTATTATTACTTATGTAATGCAGACTTACGTACGTCTGCACAGAAACTTGGGATGAGTGTGCTTTAATTTTCCAGGGTGGATAGGTGTGAGAGACACACAGTTTCATCATGAGTGTGCCCTGGGATCAGAAATGCAGCCACGCCTCAGAGACGGGTTTGTTCAGCAACAGCAAGCTACACCCTCTGTTGGGAAAATCTCTCCCTTCCAGAGAGAAAAAGCTCTGTAAGAAGAGCAAACATACTTTATGAAAGATGCTGTAAATGTTATCAGTGTCTACAAGATTTTGCCCTTTTCTATCATGTACTCTGCCATACTCATATCAGAAGTTTAATATTGAGTCTGTCAAGCATCCTGAAGAGGCAAGAAGTCTCAAACAAAGTCAAATAAAAGGCTTTGTATCTCCTCTCTCCTGTCACTTGTCTGACTGAGCTTAAATGAAAGACTTTTTGTTAAAGCTGCAGGTACATTTGGCAGGAAACAGATCAAATCTCAAGAAATTCAAACCGAGCACCCGAGGAGTGACACACCTCCCAGTAACTGGATAGGAGTGATTGACAGGAGGAGTCGTGCCTCCTGGCTCAGACGAGGTGGGTTTCCACACTTTTCTCTTTGAAATGAGAACAGCAGAGGCACAGGGCTGCCTTTGTTTTCTACATGAGAGGCTGTTTTGTGAAGAGTCAAACTGGTAAACACAAGACTGAAATTAACAAAGGTTTGCAGTTTATGGTGGGAAAAAAAGCAGAATACATGAATAAATACTGTAAAAAGTGGAAAACAATAATATACATATTAAGATATTCAACTGATATTGATCTTTCTCTCTTTATGCACAAAGAAAGCAAACTTTTCCTCGTTGTATATTAACATTAAAGTAAATGCTTTTATATCCAAATGCAGCAAAAGATTTACTTTCAAACTAAAGGCAACTTCTTTAACTCAAACTTTGTATACTCTCGAAGGATGTACTGACACTCTGTTTAGTCTTTACTGTTTCAATGTGCTTGAATTAATTAATTTTACTCAAGGAAAAAGTGAGAAAGTGTCAGAAATGATGAGACATTTTGGATTATTGTATGTATGATTAGAATAAGATTTGTTGGGAAAACACTGACCACTGCCAGAAATTTACCAGTTAATCAAAAATATCACTGTCGTGTTGAGTTAAAACAAAAATAAACATGAAGATTTTCAAGGTTTTTATCAGATGGCAACGTTACATTCAAAATGTGAGACTTTAACAACTCAACAGTACAAAATGGAGATTCAGCAGCTTTACTATTTAACAACTTAATACTTAACTCATTTTAAGTTGTGACTAAATATATAATATATATATTGAATATATATTATCTTTTTAGATAAAAAACAAACAAACTTATATTTTTAAAATATTTCTCTGTCATGTTTTTTCTCCAGTTTCTATGTTTCTGTAATACAGGTCCTGATCTCCAGAGGGTGCTCACTTCCTTTACTGAGCCATGTGAACTGAGGTTGTCTTTATCATTAGACACACGCGTTGGGATGGGGACTGTTGAATGTGTTATTTATGAATGCATATCATAGGTTTCCATGATAATGAATCAACCTTAATTGCTCCATACTCCAAATTTTACTCCAACCTCGCCTTTTTTTCGCTGCACATTCTCATTTTATCCACTGACGTTAACTGGGAAGCAAAAATAGCAGAATGTGTTTTTGTCTCCTGGGGATGTTTTCACTCCTTTCAAGAAAATAACAGAGCTGTTTTGAACATTTTTATTGTTGCCAGAGTTTATCTGAACTTTATTTGAAGCAGGTTTACTTTTAAAAATTGCTCTTTTAGTAAAACATGAGCAGAACAATAACCCGTCATTTAGGCCTGGTGGTTTCCTATTTTAGTCCTTCAGTGTGCTACCACATGAGCATCATATAATTGTGGCATTTCCCTTTAATTCAAATCAATGAAACAATTATTACAGGCTTTACAAAAGTTCAAGTGAAAAAAAGCAAGTGCAGCAGTCTAATACATGCTCATAATCAGTGTATGCTCATCTTTTAACTTCTTCCTAATCTAAATACTATATTTATATTTATTTAGTGCTTGCTTTAATCTTTCTTTATATTTTCTTCTCACTGTTTGTTGTGATGCACCAAAATGCACCTGAGCAAATTCTTTGTGTGTAAAAATCTACATAAATCTGATGCTGAAACACAGAAGTCTATAGATATAAGTGCAAAAAAATAATTTGAAATCTTAATCTTAAAGAAATTATGGCAAGCAGCTGTTAAAATAATTATTATAAATAAAATAATAATAAGTATTAATTAGATAACTAGGCAGAAAGTGTCCATATATACCAGTGCTTTAATGTGAAAACTTTTCTTGTTTTATATATGCTTACTTAGTGATAAAGATATCTCTGTAATTTTACATAATTATTCTTTTCTTTCATTGTCCTTCTGCAGTAGCCCAAGTTAAGGATAGTCATGCTACTGAACAGAATACACAACACATACTCACTGATCCTGTCAAACTTTGCAGCCAAGGTTTTGTACCATGATGTCAAATGACATTGAACAAATGAGTAAAAATAGAGATATCGTTGAAATGGGGCTAAAACATGGCATTCATTCACTCCAATTAAAATGATAGTTAATCTTATTTTACTTTTATTTCAATTTACACTTTATATAATCTAAATATTCAAACAGTCAGCTGTGAAACACTTGGTGTAGAAAATCACAACACAAGTGAGAGGACAGCCAGGTACTGATAAAAGCAAATATCTTAAATTCGCAAGTAAAATAGTTAAAATAATAAATAAGTTAAATAATTAGTGCATTCCTGGGTCTTAGGAGGATATCCTTCTTATCCCAAATGTTATAATATCACTGTGACATCACACTGATAAAATAAATCTTTTGAGAGAGTTTTAGAAATATGTAATTTATTTTTGTAATACAATTCACAATTAAAGAAAATAAGTGACTTCAATATGTCAACAGTTTTTTGTATAAAACATAACAGATGTATATGTATAGTAAAAGACATGGCACAAATATGGTAAATATGGGAGTCTCAGCTGTGTCAAAGTGTTCAAGGTTAAAGGTGATCATCTCACTCTGCCATCAAACATTTCGCGCGAAAATGGCTGGAAGTGGTCACGAGAGTGTAAAGACGTAATAACTGAAAAGGGCGGTTCTTACAAATACTCGCTTCCCATTGGTCAGGGCGATCGGACGCCTGGTGTTAAAAATCAAAGCGTCCCGTCTGATTGGTCAGCACGCTCTGTGGCTCCTCCCCCTCCCTCAGCAGCGGTGTGTCACCGACCGAGGCTGCCGCCGGAGAGAGCCGGAGTCAGGGCGGACACACACGACCCGTCGACCCGAAGTGGCACCGCAGCGGGGCTGACTGAGGGGCTGCCCCCGCGACTTTCACACCCGAACACCGCTTAGCTCGGACCCCCCGCGCCTCCCTCTGCCTCAGCGCCGCCGGGCCTCCTGATGTCGGACTTCAAGCTGGGGATCGTGCGGCTCGGCCGTGTGGCCGGGAAGGTGAGCTGCAGCCCGGCTGCCATGTGCGGCCGCGGAAGGGCCACAAAGGCGACGGAAAATACGGTTAAGCAGTGATGAGTCGGCGTTTATCCGCTGTTTTAGTGCTTATGGAGCTGTTGCCGATGGAACTGGTTCACCTTTCACCGATTTTATCCGCGTTTGAACGGATTAGTGTTTCTGTGGCTCCGCCGCCGCTCCGGAGCTAACGCTAGCTAGCTCGGGTTTAGCTGCTGGTTAAACGGAGGCTAAAGCTTCAGAGGTAAACACACAGCTCCCTGGTTGGTCGCTACTGGTTTGGGGTTGTGTGGAAGCGGAGCGGTTTGTTGTTTTTTTTCCCTCCCTCCGGCCGGTCAGATGACTCCGCCGGCCGGCTGCTCCTGCTAGCATCCCCGCGCTAGCAAGCTCCTGCTAATGAGGAAGCCACATCAACCGAGTCTCCTTTTGTGCAACGTGACAAAGCACCGGCACTGTAGGAGCAGCAGGAGCAATGTTTTCCTGCTTTACCTACATAAATGTAAATTTTACGTAGAGATGTGGTATTAAAAGACAGAACCCCTCACCCTCCCATAGGCTGCTCGACTCACAAGACCATCACACTGATTAAAACCCGTGCAGACACGATCAGCTGCACACCTGCTGCGTGACAGTCAGCCCTCCTTTAGCTCATTTGCATGATGTCACCCGTGTGGAGGTCTGCACAATAGTCTGGCAGTCGAGGCAAAGTGTCACATTGCATGTTTCAGCCTTTTTGGTATGTGTCCCCCCCCCCTCACTTTCTACCATCATCACAGATAGATCCCCATCATATGTTTTGGTGTGTGGTCACGTGCATGTGTAAGTCCCATCCGGTGCCAGGAAGCTCAGGTAAATGGTTAAGTTGAGAGTCCCTGACATACATCTGAGATTGTCTGGTTGTTAAATTAATCTCCTCTTGATGGTGTTGGTATTTATGATCCTTAATGGAGGGGCGCACCACCCCCCTGCTGTTTTATGGCTGTCACGTGCAGGGCAAATTCCCAAACAGGAGTTTGAACACACCTTCAGCTGCATAGCATATCTGACCGTCGTGGCCTCTGCAAACATGCCGCTTTTTGCAACGTTGGGCAGCTTTTCGGGTTCGTGCAAACCGAGGAAATTGTACTCAAATATACACTAAAGCCACAGTTAGTAACTCATGCTGGTTCGTGGAAACTTTGCTCAACCTTCTGGATAATTATTGGCAAATAACAGGAGGTAGTTTTGTAGTATGAAGACATCCTCTGCTGGAAAATGACCCTCTGCCAAACACTGATTTATTAAATTATTGCTGAAATGCACAGTGAGTGATGCATTTCCTGATTACTTTATAAAATCTACAGATATTTATACATGTTCATAGTTTTATGATCACATTGTCAAGTTTGTTGTTGTTTTTAGTTTTATGTAATGCTGCTTCTGTGAATGTTAAAAAAGTTCAATTCCTTGTGTGTGTACTCATACTTGGCCCGTAAAGCTGATCCTGATTTAATATTGAGAAGAGTCTTAAGCAGTTCTTGTAAATGTCAAAGTAAAAGTATCTTAAATACATGTATTCAGTCTGAGTAAGGGTGTATGTGTATACACGATTCAGCTGTCACAGTTCAAACAAAGGTAGAGGAGGAAAATGAACTTTTTTTCCCCGCATGCTCACTTGAACAGTGACCGTGATTCCTGGTGAAGCAGTTTAGGTACAAGTACAGACATATTGACAAAAATTAAAATCAACATCACAAATGTCAGTAATGCTCCATTAAAAGACTCGCACGATGATAATTCCTGAAGAACTACAGTTTGCACTCATTTATCCTCAGCAGGTGCAACAGACTGACCAACATGCACACACACGTGTAATACTGATGCAGCGCTCAAACGCTTTGTCTGCTTAAATCCTGGATTGTCTTCTGCCGAATATGCTCACATCTTCACATTTTCAGTGATTAAATGCTCCTAAAACATTAGTTATTACTTTAGTTTGAATCTGCAGTGAGCACCTCCCTGAACATTGCTGTTAAAAGCATTTCTAGTCTAGTTTTGTCTATTATGTTTAGTAATTGTTTGGGTCACAGTGTGCACAGAACAGATGAAGTTACTGAACGTCATTGATGAAACAGTTCGGCTGTACTGTTAAAGTGCATAGTTACCGAAATCCAGCTCACACATTGGCTATTTTCCTCTGTTGGGTTCCTTGTAAAAATTCCAAAAATGTTTGTTTTTAACAAGCTGATAGCTGCTCCTCTAAGAGTTGTGATTGTTGCAGTTTTAGGTGCTAACTTGAAAATATTTTCTCATTCCAGACAAAATACACACTGATCGATGAGCAGGACATACCGCTTGTGGAAAACTATGCGTTTGAGGTAAACTACAAGAGCTCTGCTTCATATGATTTGTACAATGAGTTTTTATTATATTTATTATCATTATCTGTTGTTGAAAAATGTAATTATCTATTTACAGGCACGCATGGAGGTAGATGCGGATGGCAACGGAGCTAAAATCTTTGCCTACGCTTTTGACATCGGTAAAGGCCGCTGGGCAGGAAGGCCGTTACACGAGCTGCTCTGGTGAGTTATTTGTTCATTAAAAACTTTGTTGATGTTGGAGCATCTGAGGTCAGATTACATTGTGGAAGGCAACTCTAAAAATGTGTAAGCTGCTGCTCTACTGTTTAAGTAGGTTCCCTGCAGGTATCGATAAAGGTCCAGTTTGATATTTTAAGGAACTCTTTGCTCAGTGAACAGGAACTCTGTATCTCCTGTGTTTTTAGGTTTTTTGTTCCCAATGTGTGAACAGATTGTAATGTAACTTAAGAACAAGACATTCCCAGACTTTCTCAGTTGCATGTAAACGCCTGTAGCATGATTTTAAACGAAAGCCCAATCCAACTCATCACCTGATAATGGAGTCATTTCTTAATGTAAACAGTAGTCCTGACTGATAGTTCGAAAGTTACATACAGAACCTTTAGTGTTGGATCCCATGTTTATCAGTGTATGAGCTCAGCCACAAGAAAGCAGCCAACGTGTCAGTGAATTATTTTTATCTTAGTGAGCCGCTGTTTTTTTCTGACTGGTTACGACGTATGATCTGGATTTGTGTTTTGACCCAGGGAGAAGCACAGAGGAGGCATCGCCCCCAGTTTTCAAGTCATCCACATCAACTCTGTGACGGTGGACAACCGGCTAGACAACCTTCGACTGGTGCCGGTGGGCTGGAGCCCCAAACCGGAGGAGATTTCCAGCAAGCAGAGGTAGAACTACGGCTCATGATAAAGGCTGAATTATTATCTTTCTGTAGCTCTGCAAGAACGTAGAGTGCTGAACGAGCCTGATGTTTTGTCTGTAGCCAGAGCCCGCAAGGATTTTTTCCTTCCATATTCTGACATTTTAAAACAAATACTTTTCTTGACCACACATAATCAGCATTACATTCCAGTCACACTGAGTGGTTAATATAGCATCTGTTTCAGTTATTGGTTAGCTGATCCCTTTAAAGACATTAAGAGTCGTAGCTAAAAGTTAAGAACTGGTTTCTTATTTCTTTAAGAAGCAGTAGAAATAAAAAAGCAACACAAAGTGAGCTGTCTTGGTTGAGAAGACTGGATCATCGTGTCATATGACAGTGCAGCGTATAAATTGTTTTTTATAGCGTGTACATTCATTATTGTTCAACATGTCCTGCGTCTAATAGTCCTTCCCGTATTGTCTCATGTTTCCAGAGAGCAGTCTCTTTACTGGCTGGCCATCCAGCAGGTACCGGCCGACCCCGTGGAGGAGCAGTATTTGGAGCTGAGCCGCACACGCTACTACAACGCTAACGGGGAGCTGGTGGAGGAGGAGGAGTGCTCCTGCACCTACTACGAGTGTCATTATCCTCCTTGTTCACTCATTGAGAGGAGGGTATGTACTGTAACTTTCATTTGTTTTAGGAGATGAGCTGAAAAACCTCCCACCTTCTCATGAAGTGCCCAAATGTTGTGTTATCTGGCGCCACACGTGAACTTGTTCCTCATGTCTTCACAGCTCCGGGAGTTCAACATCTGCGGCCGCTGCCAGGTGGCGCGTTACTGCGGCTCCCAGTGCCAGCAGAGGGACTGGCCCGCCCACAAGAAGCAGTGTCGCGAGCGCAAGCGGGTGCTGGCCCTGGAGTCGGAGCCCGAACGATGATCTGCCCTCCATCCTCGCCCGGGAGAGGAGGAGGGAGAACGGGGGAGGGGGTGGGTGGGTGAGACCGGTGTGGGGTCGAGGGGGGGGTGGTTGCTAAAAAAAGAGACTAACGACAGAGGACAATGTTGGTTGCTTTGATTGTTTGGCGGATTCAGGGAGTAAGAAGACGGAGGAAGGGGGAGAGGAGAATAAAGCAAAAAGACATCTGCCACTTCCCAGAACTGGTATTTCTCCATAGCTTGCTTTTCATGTGGATGACGGGGAAAGGTATTATTTGTTTTGTTTTGTTTTTTTTGTTTGTTTTTGTTTTGTTTTTGCTCGAGGACGGAGACCCTCGAGCTCTACCTGCTGCTATGGTTTTGTATGTGAGGGGGGAAAAAGTCGTCTTGTTGATGAACTGGACAAGCTTCTTTGGACCACAGTACGGACAGTCGTCGTCATCCACTTTAGTTCCTCCACCCGGCCGCTGGGTGTGGTGACTTTTGTGCAAACGGGGGACCCTGGGGGGGGGTGGAAGGGGGGCGGCTGCAGTACCCCGTCGCTCAGCTGGTACAATGGGACATGGACCTTTTCACTGTATCGCTCCCTCTCTGACCTCTCCGCTGCACATGGCTGCTGTCTTCATGGTCATCGACACCTTTCTAGCCGCCTCCACGTCTGTCGCGCTCCCCCCACCCCGCGCAGCCAACCACGACACACATCAGATAGATTTCACTGATTTTTGAATCACACTACCAGTATTGAGAATGGGAGTGTGTATGTCTGTGTGTGTGTGTATGTATGTATGTAAGTGTGTGTGTGCTGCCAATATGTACTGAAGGACATTGACATGGTCAACATGGGTTAATGGCAGGGTTAATGTATGTCTTTCTTCTTAAAGGGGCCATATTGCACCGTTTTAAATTTCATATTTAATCATAAATTGGGTGGGTTAAAAATATTTTCACTGTTCTATAATAAAGTAGCTGCCAAATAAAGGCTTTAATTTTTTTTTCTAGAAAATTTCCCATGAATTATATTGTTTTGACGTTAAGTTTAAGACAAAGGTACAACGATTAAACTATCCAGATTTATTACATTTTAAAAGAACCTGTGTTTTCACACGTCTCACTGACAGACTTCTTCATGATCACACAGAAGACGAGCTCGTAACGCCGGTCGCAGATCTTGCGACTGTAAAATGATTTATTTTACGTTCTCGAGATACAAAGTTTCTGTCTCACCTTCCTGATCGCAGAGAAACTAAATGTAAAACGATCTCTACCAAAGTCTTCTACGAGCTGTATCAACTGGTTTAAATCCCTCCAGTCAGTCTTGCTGGTTTCGAACAGACAACTGTCTTTAGCGTCTGCAGGGTTCGGGTATGTGTGTGTGTCGGGGGGAGGGTGGGGGAGGGATTTGGGGGTGGGAGTTGCGCTCAGTTTCTTCTGTGAGAGTTTGCTCTAAGGGTTATTTTTTGAAGAAATTCTATCAATGGAGCTATATTTATTTAAAACATTTGCTTGTGAATTTTTTTTGTCCTGGTGATATTTGAAGGCAAACGTTATATTTAGAGAGAAAAACAGTGGACAATGTGGGACCTTTTTTATGTCACATCTTTGTTTGGGGCAGGGAGGGGCACTGAACATTTCAACCCTGTTATTATTTGACTTTTTTCATTATTATCTTTAGTTTTACTCCTCGATCCTGAGCGAAACGAGTCCTCCTCACTGTTGCCCTTCCAGATTTTCCATGTAAACACTGCACACCATCATTGTCACTAAAAATCTTCCATGTGAGAGATGTCTGGGAGTGTAAAAACTTGAACCCTCTCCCCCTTTCCACACCTTTTTTATTTTATTACAGAGAGGTGGTTTTTATGAACCATTTCCTGCTTTCTGTTTTTGGAGACACGGCAGTCCAAGGGAAACCGTTCTGTGTCTTTATCCTCAAATCGCCTGCCTTCCTCGTATTACCTACAATGCACACCTGCTTAACGTGTCCTCGTGTGTCTTAGGCGAGGAGTCCAGACACTTAGTAAGCATGTCATTCACAGACGTACATGCGACTCGTTGATTGTTTATTTTGTGTGTATGTGAGCGCGTGAGAGAACAGGTGTTCAACACTGCACTAAAAATTTGGCTCCCATGTTAGCGTATTTGTCTTAGATGGGGTTGAAGGGAGAAAAAGGGGGGGTGTGATTTTCTTTTTTTTTTCTTTTGTTTTTTTGATTTGGAGTGTACAGATTGTGTCTGAAATCTTTTTGTTTTGTAAGAATATAAACATTAATCACCTAGAAATAAAGAGCTACAATATGTGAGTGGAAGTACAGTTGGGGATAACTGACATGTTGCTTTTTCCAATGTAAAACGATAAATAAATAAAATGAACATTTGTTGGAGTCGGCTTGTGCGGTCATCAAACTGAATAAAAGATTTTATAGCTGTAATATTTAGTTGGACACTTTTCTTTAGTTTCTCTATTAGTATTTATAAGCACTTTTTTACGTTTTGTTTAGTGCATGTGTCAACAATTATAACTTTTACTTGCAAATATTTTCATTTTTTTATGTTACAAGATACACAAAATGATTTATAGTATTATAAATTATACAAGTGATATGTGCTCACAACTCCATTACAGTGTGTTATAAACTTTTTTATTCCATAGTTACACGCTATAGGTGCTAAATGTTTAAGTGTCACCAGTTATTTATTACTGTATTTCTCCTATTATGGGGGGGGGGGCAATAATGTTCATTATAAATCGTTTAAAGTCATTTATAAAGATATAATTTATAAGCATTTTTATTCTAACTTATCAGATTTTGGAGTGAAATGAAAACAATCTCAGCACATTTTTTCAAGAGATTCGCTCATAAAATAAGATAAAATGCAATAATCATTAACTGCAGCCTCAGTTATGTCTCTATTGTGTGCAGAGTGTTTTTTTATCTTTGTTTCTTTGCATAGATGAAGTTAACAGCAGCCAGAAATGTTTCCCACGTCTGTTAAAGCTTTGTTTTCAGCAGGAGTCCTGACCTGGATCTGGATTCACTGTTTTCCACTACATAGCCGGTGGAAACATCTTCATGAAGCACTTCTCTCTCCCTTTTTTTTTTTACAGTTCCAAGAAGCCCGAGTTTATTTAATTTATTCCACTGTTTTTCATCCACTGGTTTAATGGAGCCCTTTAACTTTCACTTCCTCTGCGCGCATGTTATCTCATAGCACTTGGACTGCGGAGGAGAGAGAGCTCATCTCTGCAGGAGGAGCGTCGATATTCGATCTCTGATGTCCCCAAAGATGTCGTTAAAGCTGATTTACCATCCAGTTTTGGGGGACCGGACCTTCTTTCACAGACTGATGTATGTGTGTGTCGTAATGTGTGATAATTTAAAGACATACAAAGTTTTTCTTCTGCTCTCGTGTCTGTGATTTATTCTTCCTCCTGTGCAACAACTCACAAACGTCCAGCTGCCGTCCGGTAACTTTATCCTCCATGTTTTTACTTGTGTGACTTTCCATCTGCCTCTTCTTCTTCTTTTTCTTCCTCCCACTGATCTCAGGCCTCCAGCAGAACTCTTCTCCTCCGCGAGGTCGCCGAGGTGGCGGAGTTCAACAGAGCCGGGGGTCTCAGAGGTCAAAGGTCGGTGGGCTGTGCTGTTGTTGCAGGCCTGAGGTCACACATGGCTTCTAACAGACACAGACAGAGATTATCAGATTACTGAAGTGAAAGTACTAATGACACACTGATGTTAATACTCATAGTAAAAGTCCTGCATACAAAACTTTAACAAAGTATGTATTATGTGAGCAAAAATGGCTAAAAGTATCTAAAGTAAATGTTTTTGTTATATCTGATATTTCTGGATTTATATCACTGCAGCATTGATGTATATGTCATATTTTATTGCTGCAGATGTTAAAAACCATTTTGTATATGTTGGGTGACTTAACATACAGAAGTGCATCATGATCAGTGATTCTGTCATGTGACAATATTTCTAAAAAGTCGACTTTTCATAAGAAAACCAACAAATTTTCAGCTTTATGAAGAAATTTTTAAAATGTTTACTTATCTTAAGAGGTTTTCCGCACAACAAGTACTCTATTTTTGATACCAATACTTTTACTTTTATTTGAATAACTTAAATGTCAAAAATGAGCATTTAACAGAGTATTTGTACACTGTTATCACTGCAATGTTATGATTAAATATTTCATCTTCATTTCTATTTTGTTTCCTCAATTTTGTTGTCATTGTTTTATTACTTTCCTGCGAGATGTCTTCAAAATGTGCATAAAAATATGTTTTTGTGCACTAATGTGATGTTTTTCTGTTTTGTTGCCCCCTTTTTTTTTAGTACCTGCAGTATCACCTCCTCTCCATCAGGGGTCGCCACTGTTTTCACAAACAGCTGCGCCGCTCTCTTCCTCTCTTCCTCTCTCTCTCTGTCTCTCTGCAGCTTCTCAGTGCGGAAGTTTTATAACATCAGCTGTTATGTATTTGCTCGCTCTGAGCAGCAGCTGATGACTTTTTCCAGCCTCAAACTTTCACCTCCAGCTTCAGGATGGTCAACATCGGTCTCACCAAAGTGGACGACGCGCTGGCAGCCAAACACCCGGTGAGTTCAAACAAACGTGAGTGTGTGTCCCTGCTTTTGTTTCTCTCTGGAGGACACACACACACACACAAACACACGCGGAGCTGTTGAAGGTCTGCAGGGTTTCATGAGGCTCTTTGGTGTGTTTTCCTTCAGGGTTTAGGGACTTATGCTGCCTGTCAGTCTCACGCCTTCATGAAGGGGACCGGGACCTTCATACTGGGTGAGTCCTGCTGGAAATTCACACTTTAAATTAAGTGAATCTATGGTGTATAAACCATTGAATTTCAAAATAATACATATAACCTCCAAAGTACCTCCATTTTATGCAACTTTACACTTCTGCTGCATCTCAGAGGGAAATATTGTACTTTTTACTCCACTGCATATATATATATGTATGTATATATGTATATGTATATATTATTATTAATCTATCCATTAATATATATAAAGTAAATAAAGTTGGCTCCATGTTGATGAGCTGCAACATTAAATACTCATGCATGTATTTATTAGTGATAAAACAGAATAACATTATATTCTTTCTTAATAAAGAATTGTTGCAGAATGAGCAATTTTACTTAAAATATTTTAAGTACATTTTGCTGATAAATCTTTTATAATATTGCTTAATTAACATTCTGAATATAGGACTTGTAATATTGTATTGTAGTATTGTGAGTTGATGATACTTCTATTTTTACAGAATTAAGAGATGAGAAATTTCTTTCCATCTTTCATTATTGACTGTGTTTTTAAGTCACACATATATGATAAATAATACACCTTAATTTTTAAATATTTATAAACAAACATCAAGTAAGAGAACCAATGAAACTACAGATAAAATGTATTCTTGTTTTTAATTGCTGCTGACTGCTGTGAACCACAGGAGGGAGCCAGATTCTGCAAATGTTTGTGGTGTCAGTAAAGACAGTGTGATGGTTGGGTGATGGTGGTTGTATAATCATGAATTATTCTTTAATGATAAAAGATTTGATTTGTATTGTTTGTAAATGTTATGAAAAAAAACCCAAAACCTGGCAAAGACCCAGTTCAGTGTGCCATTTGATGAATCACACACACACTAGTGAGGCAAAGACCGCAGGACTGAACCACAGGATTTTATTAGTCAAACATAAACTTCATGAGCAATCTGAGCACAGCCTCCCTTTCAAAATACCAAGTAAAAATCAAGAGGACATTATGTGAGGCTCTGCGATGTAGAAAACAAATGCATGTTTTGGACACTGAAGCAGTCACAGAAAGTCTGACTGCTCTCGCTGTCCTGCATTGCTTTGACAGGTGTCGCCAGTTTATTTTCCGTTCAGAAGCTTCTCCAGAGGAAGCTTCCTTATCCTCTTCAGTGGAACCTGCTCATCTCTGTAGGTGAGAAATGAAACATACAAGACTTCAGCAATTATTTTTCCTCCAGCTGCCCGTAGGTCTTCTCACCTCGCCTCTCTTCCCTCTCTCTGTCTCAGTGGCGTCTTCGGTGGGAAGTTACGCAGTGACTCGCTGGGAAACACAGAAATGCTCCGACCTTTGGTTGTTGATAGAAACAGGCAAAGTGCCGGACAGGTCGCCGCCGCAGGGTGAGTGCAGTGTGGCTGTAGATGTGATCATCATGGAAAATTATGAATGTTTGTGGAAGTAACTGTTGTCAAGTGTGTGTGTGCAACTGATGCAATACCTGTCTGAAATCCTGTTCCTACCTGCCCATAAGCTGTTACAGTTAATTTATTTTAGCAGTGTTGTACATTTGCCTGCTGCACTGTTACATTTTATTCCTTCATTTTGACTTCTGTACTATTTTATTTTCAGATTTTCTTCTTTATTTGTGTGATTTTCAGTTTTATCCATAATCATTAAGCTTTTTTGAACAAATACTAAGAATTGAGAATTTCATTGCGCATATGCATTGCATATGACAATGTAAAGAACTTTAAATAGAAAAAGCAGCAGTCTTCTATAAAGTAAATGCATTTTTATTCACATTTATTAATGATAAATGAAAACAGCCTACACACTTTTATCTCTATATGTTATTCTATATTTATGTATGTTTACCTGTTTCTGTCTTTCAGTTTCAATTTCTAAACCAGTGGAACCAGAAGAACCGAAGGGACCAGCGAAGACTAAATATGGGGATGTGATGGAGTGAAAATAGTTTTAAACAAACTTGTGTGTCTACTGTATATATACCTTTTCATGAAATAATTATGGTGGAGATATGCAGCTAAAATTTTCAGTAGAGAGAGAGCACTGGGTGTAAGGTACTGTATTTGATTATGTCCCAGTGTTTCTTCTGCCTTTTATTTCTGCAGTACACCACGTGAATGAAGTGTCTTTTCTTTCAGTTTCAGAGCGCGTGGAGATTTTGGATTTCATAACCGCATTACAGTGTGGATAAACAGACGAGTTTCCCAAATCAGAGGTCAGGAATTAGTTTCGGGTTTTTAGGAGGAATCTCATGTTAAGCTTGTGATCCGGTATTATTATTTGGATGCATTTGTTTGGCATGCAATGAAATTAACACTGCACCGCCCAAACCAGCCACTAGTTGTCACTGTAAACATCATAAGGTTGGCAGAGCTGACTGTTGCAGTGCAACCAGTACAATACTCAACCAAACCATAAATGACCAGTTTCTTGTGAAATGGACTGTGATTGATTCATCCTTTTGAATGAATAAACAACCTCAGCTGTTTAATAAAATGCTCGGGGCAGCAGTGTAAGCCTCATGAAATCATTTACTGTTGTTGCTTTAAGCTCCTGCATGTTCATTCATCTGACCTCCGCTCAGTGATGCTGGAATAAATCCTGCAGAACCTCAGGATGACTAAATATTAATCCTGTTTGGATTTATATTAATTTGGCATCGATGCAAAACATAAATCCCACAAGGGTTAGGTGCTAATTTAGAATGACAGTGTGAGCAATAGGTTAGGGGGATGGAAAGGTGAGGTGAACTGGATGTCATTGGATTTAATGTAATAACAGAAAAAGGAAAGAAATGTCTTCTTAGCACTTTTAATGTGTTGTCCATGGCTGTCTACCAGCCAGTGGTTTTACTTAAAAGTAAAATAGCTCAACATCATATATAGGATTTTATTATTTAATTATTCAAATGCAAATAATTACTATGAAGTGTACAGCACAATTAAAACAAAAAAACATATCTTTGCTCTATGAATGCAATTTATTGTAGCCAGCTTTGGATAAAAGAATCTGTTGAGTATCATGTAATGCAATTTGTCATACAAAGTAGAAAAATACAACACTGATGCATCCTTCCTTCATCCACGCACACAAAGACACCCACATATTTGTGTTTTTAACAAAACAGACAGACAAATGGTGCTGTGCAGCTGCAACCCAAAACCTGAAGAATGATTTTGCATTGAAAAAAATGTCCCCAAAAGGTAAAAAACTGTGACAACAATTACATTCTTGAACCGGTTTGTACAATAAGGTGTTATTAACATAAATTCTGCACCGTGCACTGCAGGCCAGTGAAACAATAAGCGTCTTTCAAACATGCTTTAACACCTCGACCAAAGTCCAGCCTCGTAGGAGAACCAGCCAAAGAAAGCTGAAAACTCGAGGTCACACTGGTGCAGTGGGAAACATTTTTACAAGGAAACGAACGTCTGGTTCGGTGATCCTCGTTGGAAAAGAGATGTGAATAAGGGAAGATTTTTGGCTTTTTTCCCCTCTCCATCTTCACCCAGCCTGGATCCACCCCCACTCTCACTTTCCTCTCGCTCTCATCCTCCCACTGTAATTCAAATCTGATTTAACACCTCCAAGATTTGAAGGCTTTGAATTCTCTCACTGTCGCTCTCCATCCAAAAAGGAAAAAGGCTTGCCCGTGCTGAATAAGCCCCTCAAATCCTTTGTCACATGCACACCAATGCAGCCGAAAGGAAAAGACTTGGAGAAGCAGGGAGCAAACAGGGAATAATGAGGGAAAAGAGTGTGTGTGTGTGTCTGAGCGTGTTACACGAGACTGGCCGGTGGAGCCGAGGATCAGTGCATGTCCAGTAACTAAAACAAACAGCGGCATGGGACTGGGCTTTTGGCACGCTTGTGTGCTTTATAAAGCCTAAAGAGTGTGTGTGCGTTTAATGCAGTAATGCATGTGCGTGACAACATGAGAGAGAGAGAGATGAGGAGAGCAGGAGTGAGCACTCGTTCGTCTGACCCTGTGAGTCGAGCGATCACAGTGACATGAGCTGCGACTGGACAGTGTGCTTGTCCTCTTTCTCTTCTTTCTTTCACTTTTCTATCTTTTCTTCTTCCATAACGATTGAGCATAAAATGCAAGTCCAAAATAAAAACAGTTTGCTGCATTTTTTCAGCCCAGCCCCACAGTGCAAATCTATACTGACACAGTATTACTGGGTATTTGAACATCTGATGTATCTGGCCCCTTTTTCTAGCCTAGGGTCATAATCAATTCCTACAAATTAATGTGTTGACAAGAACAACTGGTGTGTGATTGATTGTCACATATGTTTGATGTGGGAGGGGGGGGGGGATTCATTGATTTAGTGTCCTCTTTTCCCATAAAGACAAAAGTGCATTTGGTGAACATAACAGGAAAAAAAAAGATAGATGATTCAACATCTGGTCCGACAGGAAAATTAACTGTGCGCATTAGGCTGTATTACAGGGAGGCCTTTGTGACAGCACAGCAGCATCTTCAACATTAATCACTGCTTAAGCTTGGATGAGAGTTCAAGTCTGGGCAGGTCAGGCAGAGAGAAACACGGGTCTGTGCAGGGACGGAGAGTTTCTCCCTGTGACTCACCGCTGAAGGAGCAGAGAGGACGAAATGTCTCTGAAGTGCCAGAAATGGTTTCGATGTGTTTTGTGAAAGTTGGATTTGAGTTATGTGCAGCTTTTCCAGCCTGACTGAGAGAAAACCTTGATATATGTCACTTTAGGTGACATCACGGCCTGATGAGTGATGAAGGAGGAAGCACAGTTAACACTTCATTTAACATGATTATTAGTTGTTATTGTTGCCACTTAGTGGAATTTGGCTGTTGGGTCCTGTTGTGTTACCACAGAAGATTATTTTAAATTGTAGTATTAAGATATTAGGCTCAAAAATAAGAATGCATGTAAAAGAATGCACAATGTACAATTACATTACATTTATTTTGCTCTCTTGTTTATTCACAGCAACTGACAATTAACATTTAATTAGATTAAGATCTTTTGTTTTTATCAGAAATGATGGTAACTCCATCTATCTGCAATAATAACTGGACTGAGCTTGTACAATTTAATGCAACAGTACCTCTTCAACAAATTCACAAATGTAGAATTTATAGAAAGATATTGTCTTTTTCAACATGACTTATAAGCTTTGCAATGATTAAACATTTATCAGTGGTATAATATTAGACTGTTTTTACATTGTGTCTATTGTCTTCTGTTATGCCTGACTGCTTTGTACAAATATTTAATCTGCTTTAATACTGCTTGCACTGTAATTTTGAGTTCTATAGCTTTTCTTTATCTTTATTTTATATACTTGTAAGTATGTGTGTTTCTTACCTGTCTGTATTTACAATGACTTATTCTGTCCTCATGCTGCTGCAACACTTGAGATTCCCTGATGTGCATCAGTAAGTAAATCAATAAATCCAATCTGAAATGGTTGCATGTTCAATAGTTTGCAAAATGACTAACTGAATTTACATTGCAACTTAATACAGGAGTGGAAATGTTATTAAATGATGCGAAAACAAAGTGTCTTTGTTCTCCATGATGGTGCATGTGTGGGGTCTGTAAGTGATAGTTTATGCAGCTCTTTCTCATTATAAGTGTGTGTGTGTTGGGGGGGTTAATATCATTTATGAATAACGTCTCAGCATCAGTAATAACAAAAGCACAAATCAAACTGGAGCCAGCCTCGAGCCTGAGCCAATGGGCGCTCAGCTCGCGCACACCGCGGCCAATCGCTGGCCTCGCAGCGCTCGCGCACAGCCGTTTGAAGGGCGGTCCTGGTACAAAAAGGAAAGTTTGGATCAAACAGCGGTGGAGTTTCTGCGAGAAGGTGGGCACAGAAAACGGGGAAAATACAGAAAAAAACAGGCTAAAAACACTAAAAAAATGCACGTTTTTTATTCTTAAGTGAGCGTAATTTATGTTTTATCATTCTGTATGTTCAGGCGTGTGTTTGAGTGCGGTCAGACAACATTTTTGGCGTGTTTTTGATTGATTAGTACGCGCACCTCCATGGCTTTGATAGCGACCGAGCAGGGCTGCAAGCTGAGCGGAACGCCGGCGGTTTACGGCCGAGTGGGCGCGAGAAAAGACGCGTTTCCCGGCAGACCGGAGGGCTTCAAGACGGCCAAAATGCAGCCCAAAGAGACGGAGTATTCAACAGATGGCCTGCCGAAAGCTTTCCTCCACAGCCTGAGGACCCTGTTTGACATTTTGGACGATGGCGGGCGAGGGTACGTCCACATCTCGGAGATCGAGAGCCGCTGGCAGGGCGCGGACACACGGGAGCTGCCCGGCGGGGTGCTGAGCTGCCTCCGCAGGGTCACCCCGCCGCACGGCTGCCTCACCTTCGAGCGGTTCGTGGCCGGGCTGCGGTACTCGATGCTCAACCCGGAGAACAGCTCCCACTTCAGGGCCCAGGCCGCCGTGCACCCGCAGCAGAGCCAGAAGCCCGCCCCGCTGTCCGCATGCGGTGCCGGGACGCGGGTCGAGAGCAAGGTCCGCCCGCTGGGCAACGTGACCAACACCCAGCAACCGCACCGGGCGTCTTCCCTGCAGAGCCGCGGCAGGCCGGAGGACGCGGTCGGGTACGCGCCGGCGTGTGGACCGGCACCGGGCTTCGAGAGGTCCGGGCGGAGTCTGGAGCGGGGCTCAGCCGCTCCGGGGGGCGGAGGTTACCGGACCGACCCGGCCCACTCCACCAAGTCGGCGCAGCCTCAGCAGAGCCGGGTCAGATCCGTCGAGTCGCTCGCTCTGGAGTCACCGCAGCTCCACGGACCAAGTGAGTGGTGCCTTCACAAAACCACGTGTAAATATTTATGTGATTAAAGTGTGAGGGGACAGTTCATGGAGGTCAAAAATAACTTAATCTGCCTGAAAAACACACACACATAAAAGCAGAGATTGTTTTTTATGTTTGACTCATAAAATATCAGGGATCAGAGATAGTCAAATTGGTCAGTAAGTCAAATATATTCAATTTACAAGCATTTAAAATAGGAAAGTAAGACATCCGCACACTTAAGAAGCTTGAATTAGAAATTGTGTTGTCATTTAAAAGGCTTAAAATAAGGACTGACACGTTATTTTTGTTCATTAAAAGTCAGCACTGTTGTCCATCAGAGCTTCATTTTGTATTGTAGTTGCATCCTTATTTCCTACACCAAGTTAGAAATGTGTAATTTAATGCCTCTTTTTTATTTTGTTTGCGCCACGCTCTTATCTAAGATGAGTCAGTAGTCGAGCACGAAACACACTTGAGAATGAATTCCCACGATTAAGCCGTTTGATGGTATGCAGAAATGAGCTGATATCATTCACGGCAGCCTTGCCAGCTTCGATCTCATATTCTAATTTAACTGGGTGCACTGATCCATGTACACACAATTGCACAATGTCTGCAGGGTGCATGCATGCCAGTCATCATGCATCTGTCATCCAGAGAGACTTGGGAAGGTGTAAAAACACGGTAAGTTAAAAGAGGGTCTTTGCCTGAATCTCAACAGGGGTCAACAACAATTATTGTTGCGTTTTGACAACACGCCTCTCAGGTATCACCATTACGTAGCAGCTTAAACAGGCCCTGATTAAGAGGCTCTGCTGAAAGGGTGCGTCCAGAGTTGAATAATTGCCGTTGTTAACCCGGGGTCAGGTCAGAGGTCGTGTCTGAACTCTGCAGAAATTTATCTATCTGGAGGGTTTGGCTTGTGGAGGGAGGACAGCCATCCCTGCGTGGCCCCTCTGACTGTGGCGGTGGGGTCATAAGTGGTGGTCAGTTTTACGGGTGTTTTGATTTGTTCAGTTTTTCCCTCCTAAGCTGGATGTTGGCTGGAGGAGCTGCAGCTGAAGAAAAACCCAGTTTCGCCTGCTCATTATCTTCATATCTACATACAGGCTCTCGCTCTTGTACCAACTCGCTCTTGTTCTTCGTCCTCTCGCAATCATACGACAGACACGCACACACACACACTCTGAGTCTGTCCGAGTTTGCCTGATCTCTGTACAGCCAGGCCTGTCTGGAGCTATAAAAAGTGACGATCTCTCTGTCGAGGCCTCGGGGCTTTTCATTGCTGACACCACAGAGTACAGAGATTTTTTTCCAATAGATAGACGGGCAGTTTATATGGACAAAAGTTCACATACTTCAGTCTACATTTTTTCAGTTTTCATAGGCTCAAGTTAGAGGAAATCCTACAATTAGCAAATTGATGGTTTTCTGAGTTTATGTGTGAAAGAAGTTTGGCTTTGGAGTTATTAAATTCACTATAAGTCACTGAACGAACAAATGAAAGGTTGATGACAACAGATGATAAAACTTGAAACTGAAACTAAAAAAAAAACGCACCTGTAATTAGAGATTATTGCCGCAGGCCCCATGAATTTAATTTGAACACATTGTGTGCATTTCCTGAGGTTTTCCTCATTTAAATCAAGAGTCTTAAGGCAAAATAAAATGTATAAACAAATCTGATTTGAACTTGTTCTGAGGTCCACATACTTTAAGTCATACAAGGTAGACAGACAGACGGGCAGACCACCAGTGGCCGTGCTGTAATCTCTCACATGCAGCCAAACCCGGCTGGATTAGGCCAGATTACAGCAGACGGGCTGAATTCATTGAGTCACGGCAGTGATGAAATCCTCCCCAGAGCCGCGGACATTGCCACAAAGTCCTGCTGGTTTCCCTCTCTCTCACTTTCTCATGTTTTTTTTGGGAAAGCAGAAGTATAAAGTCTATAAATATGATAATTGTCCCTTAGTTGACACAAAACAAGCAGAGCAGAGAGTCAATGGGGGAAATAAATCTTTTTGTATGTTGTCTTTGGAATAATTTACAACTGTGATAAAGTTGAGTTTCAAAGTCTGGTTTTGGAAACAGCAGCTGACAAAATATAAGGTCTGTTTAGCTCAGTGTGACTCTGACACTGGAAAATAAAAACATTGCCCCTTTCTCCTTCTGTCTCTATCACAACAAAGCAGACATTATAACATGTGATTTCTAAATGTCACACATTGCTTCTTACACTGTTATTGATGTTTATCCTTAATTCAGCATTAAAAACTCTGTAATATCTCGGTAATATATAATAGTGTGTTCTTACTCAGATACTTTACATCTTTCTATCTGCTCATCTGAACTTTGTCAAGTAATCAAACCAACGCATCACGACTGGTTGCACATTAAAGACAAAGTATTTATGCTTTTCCCATGTATGTTAAATGTAAGTGGGGGTTTTTTGTATCATCAGCCTGTGGGGTTCAGTGTGTTCATGTGATCAAAGTCAGCCTGCCTTGTAGATTTGCAGAGTACAGCTCCCTCCTGTGGTTAAACCTGAAAACCCAAATACATTATAGAGATAAATCACAGGTTACATTGGGGTGAATGAATGTGGCACAGAGGAGTGTTTCCCTCTGAAGCAGGGAAATAATACATCTCTTCATACCTGATATAATTACTGTGTTTGCTTCTTATTGTATTAATGTTGTCCACAGTGGTGAGACGTGTTTTATTCCATCAATAAATGTTTGAGCTTTTTAATAGCCTGAAACTATTAGAATGAATCATATTTTCAGTTATTTTCATGTGAGATTGTACAAAGTGTGACTAAAACTGCAGAACTGACTGATTTAATTCCAGGCTGCTGCGTCGTGTGAAATCTTTTTAAAAATCTGTCTGTTTGACATTTGTTTAGGTGTTGTGAAATCAGGTTTACCGAGATCTCAGAGCGAATCTGCAACAGGATTTTCTGGCGGATCCAGGCGACACGGGCGGAGTCGGGAAGAGCAGAGGCGGCATACAATATCCAACGGAGTGGATTATGGGATGGTTAGTAAACACAAACACACAGAAATCCACCCAGCTTTTGTTCCCTTACCTGCTGCGCACCCTGTTGCTCAAATTAAACATAATAAACCTGCACATCACTCATAACATCATCACTTCTTTGCATTGTATGAGAATTAACCTCAGCCTAATAAGGTAAGTGGTGGTTTGTCCAAGCTGAGATGAACAGTTTAGGGACAGAACATTAATCAATAAACAATGCCGATAATGGCTGCCTCTTAAATGTGAGTATTTGCTGCTTTTCTGTGTCATATATGAAGGTGAATTAAATATCTTTGGCCATGTGTTGGCAATGTGAACGTGCCATGTGACATTATATAAGTCAGGTGAGCTGGTGAAAGCAATGACTTTCAGCTGAACATTCACCAACATATTTTAAATGATGTTTTTTTGGTATCTCTCATCAGTTTAGCTGTCCTGAGTTGGGTAAAGGAGTAAAGGATCAGTAGTGAAAGACTTTCAGAGAGGCAGGGACTGTTCTGACTTGCATTATTTGGAGTGTGATTTGATCTGACAGGGACTGAGGTTTTTAAAGATTCATGTTAGAAAATGATAATATAATATAACATAGTTGAAGAGAAAACATTTGAGGAAAATGTTAGAGAAAAAAAAGCATTTCCAGGACAGGCTCTCCTCCATTTCACTTTCCATTGGCCCCTACATACCCCTCCCACCCCTCTCCCCGCGGCCTCCCCCTCATTCTGTCCCTCCCACCCTCCAGTCCGGAGCTCATGCCTCCCCTCACTCTCCGTCTCTTCCCCCTAACTCACCATTTCTCTCCGGCTCGCCTCCTCTCCTTCTTTCTCTCCCGTTTGTGTTGCTGTCTCGTCTCTTTTTTCTTCCCCCGTTGGCCTCTGTGTCTGGAGAGGCTGACTGACCGACTCCCCTCCTTCTCCCTCCCTCCTTCCCTCCCTCCCTGCCCCTCTCCTCCTCCTCCCTCCCCTCCCACCCCCTCTTCCCCGCGGCCCTCCCACCCAGGCCGACTTGGCCCACCGCTGCCCTGATGGTAGTTGGCCGGGTCGGGCCCAGGGGCCTGGTAGAAGTAGAGGACTCGCTCGGCCGGTCCGGCCCAGCCTGGACGGCCGTGTGGGCCGCCTACACCACCGTCTTCATCCCCCTCAGCAGCAGCCTCTACAGCAGCAAGGCCCTGCACTTTTTCCTCTGGGTGAGTAGGACGTGGGGGAGAGAAGGAGAGACTGTCAGAGAGGAATTTAGAGTTTGTCTTCAAGATGTTTTTGAGAGGAGTATTTCAGGATCTAAAGATGTGCATCCGGTTGTTTTGATATTTAATCGTCACAGTTTGAGGAGATGAAAAGTTCAGCATCTGAGTTTGCATGTCGAAAAGGAATTGTTGTATTTATTTGTACTTGTTTTTGGGACTTTATATTTGTTGGCCGTAGCCTGCCTCTGTATTGTTGAGGTTTAGGGTTTAAATAAGTGTCAAGAGAAGTAGTCAGTTAATTGTAGTTTTAGACTTAATTAATTATGTGTTTAAAGTTGTTTATCAAGTAAAAATGCCAAGTATTTGGTGGTTACAGTCTGTCAAATGTGAGGCTTTACTGCTTTTTTCTGTTTTTCAGAATATCTTTGAGTTATGAACTGTTTATCAGACAAAACTTTTCTAACCTTTCATAAAGCAAGAAAGTAAAGAAACTGACGGATCATTCATGAAAATAAATCTTCTCTTCTGTTAAGGTCTTTGGGTCTTAGCTCTGACCTGCTCTGCAGAGCTTCAGGTTTTGCAAAGTGCTGAAAGGAGATTGGTGTGACTTTCAAGTCAAAGTTAAATGTGCAGATTTCTTTCTTTCTCTTGTTTACATAAAGATATTCTATACTGCTGGTTGAGCAAAACAAGCAGTTTTAACATTGGTCTTTGACATTTTATTGACTTACAGTGCCATGAATATGTATTTGCCCCCTTCCTGATTTCTGTGTTTTTTGCATATTTATCACTCACGGAGGTTTCA
>JBAJHX010000035.1:16393074-16404202 GCA_037176925.1 Amniataba percoides | reverse complement strand
CATTTCAAAACTGCATTTTGTATTTCCTTGGGTTGTCTCTGTGTGATACTAAAATTGGTTTGATGATCTGAAACCTCTGTGAGTGATAAATATGCAAAAAACACAGAAATCAGGAAGGGGGCAAATACATATTCATGGCACTGTAATTAAACCACACAGAAAAAGAAACAGTTGGCTGTGTAAATTGTTCATCACAGCCCTGAACCATCTTGTTTTCCGGGACTTTTGGACTCGTGCGTTGCCTCTGTCCTGCTCTTGTACCGCAGAGCTTCAAGGTTCACTGTTCACGGTGCTTTTGTAGGTGCAGTTTAAAAGGTTCTTCTTTGTGTTTTTTTTTGGCCCAGCAGCTCGTGCGGCGGGTGTTATTGTATGTGCGCTGTTGTGTGTATTCATGCCCGCTCATTCACCCGGCACACAAACATACATGCACAGATTTTTCCACAACCACTTGCAGCTCTTCTGTGTTTTCTCCTCTTCTTTTTAAACAGAGGGACCACAGGCGGCCTGACTCTGGGTCACGCTTCATTCTCCCCTTCCTCTCCTCCACTGTGTGTTTGTGCTCTCCCTCCAGGCTGAGACTCTTAAATCTCTTGTCCTCTTTTAGTTTACTCTCGCAGCATGTCACCCCTGTGTATGGCCGTGTTTTAAACAGCGCCGATGAGCGATGATGAGTGGAATGCACTGAGCCGCATGGTTTGGGGGGGGGGGGGGTCGGAGGGAGGGATGGAGCGATGGCTGGATAGAAAGATGACACACCAGGTGGCTGAATGCCAGCAATGAGGCCTGGACTGTGGCAGTGTGCCGCATGGACAGCCTGGTCAGCACAACTCAATGCAGCCTTGCCGAGCTACACACACACACCTCCCTCTCTCTCTTTCACACACACACACTGGGGGCAGCCATAGTTGAAGTGGCTGTTTACCCCATTCTTAGGTTGCTGCGCGGTTGCCATGGCGCCGGACTGATTGCTCCTCTAAACATTGTTCAGGATGGGAGAGAGTCCGGCACAATTGGTATGGCGCCATTGTCTCCGCTGACACAAAAGAGGTAGCCGCCGCAGATGCCCTCTCGTGAAAAGACGCGAGTTTGTCTGGCGGCGGCCCGAAATCAATCATCAGATTTAATCTTGGCGTGGATCTGGATGCTCCCTCGGTGATGGCATGGGAAATATGACAGCGAGATGTTTTCTTTTCACAGGGTCTTCATGTGACTCTGGGCAGGTTTTTGTTTTTGCTTGCTCTTAATCACATTTTTTCCTCTTTCCTCCTCCACCATTCCCACTCCCTTTTTCCTCCCCCACCCTCTTCCCTTTTCCCACCTTCGCCTTTATAACCCGGCACAGTTGAAGCAAATGAAGGAGCTGGAGCAGGAGAAGGACTCCCTGCTGGCCGGCCTGGAGGTGGTGGAGCGGGCCCGCGACTGGTACCAGGGCCAAATCCACAATGTCACAGAGAGACAGCGGCAGGTCGGCCAGAGCTCCCACTGCACGGTCCGTTCAAATACTGAACTCTTGGAGTTTGAATTCATTTCCAACTATCTTGATAAACTAAATGTTCTCCTTATTTACTGTTTTAAGTAAAGTAAATTCATCATCTCGTCCTTGGTTTATCAAGTCATCATTCTTCCTTGTCATGATATTTTTCAGACATTTTACTTCTCTCCTGAATTTTATTCTTACTGTCTTTTTGCCTCTCAGGATTTCTTCACAGAAGCCAATCAGAGTCGCATGAATGTTTTAATACCCAAACTGCAAGAAGTCAACCGCTGCCTTAATGACCTGATTACCTGCACTGGGATGGTGAGTGTTGACCGTCAGATGGATTTTTAGAATCGTACATTGTTTTGATTAAATTGTATTTTGGAGATGTTTGGAGAGTTGACCATCCTTTTTAATTTCCTGTTAAATTTATTGCGCACATTTATGTTCTCCTCAGGATGAATTGTAAAAAAAAAAAAAAAAAAAAATCCTAAACTTTTCATCTTTAGGCCTACATTTAAATTCCCTGCATAACTAATAATTTAAAGCTTAATTAGCTTTTTAAAACTATTCTTAACAATACTGTACATTGTATGTATATATACACAAGTATATATACACCTTATAGAGCAGTCAGACTGATGAAGCCATTTTAGAAAAATTATCTTATTTGTTTTTTTTTTTTTATCATTTTTTAAAATATATTTTATAGAGAACACTGATCAAGCTTCATAGATTGTATATCTGCCCATAATAATTGGTACTTGATTGATCATAGCACACATATTGTTCCCTATCTGAGCCTGAAAGAGGCACAGCAGGTTGTTGGATGCTGGAAATGTCAGATATTTAAATGATGACTCTTCATGATTACATTTCTTGATACTCTTCTTCTGTAACAGTACATCTGGTGCTGGTTTCTCCTCTAACACCGACTCCTCTCTGCCCCTCAGCAGTCATTTCCCTCCACCGCCGCTCAGACATCGGTGCTCTCTTCTAACTCCCAGCCTCCGGGTCCAGCTCCTCCACAGGCCATCCAGAGACTGAAGGAACAGAACCGACTGCTCACACAGGTTTGACACTCGATAAAAGTCACCAACAGCTACCATTTGGTCCTGTTGGAGGATGGGCGTGGCCTCATCTGTCTCCCTTCTCTCACTCAGGAGGTGACGGAGAGGAGCGAGCGGATCGCCCAGCTGGAGCAGGAGAAGTCGGCCTTGATAAAGCAGCTTTTTGAGGCCCGAGCACGCAGCGCGCAAGACACCAGCACCATGGACTCCACCTTCATCTGAGGACAGTTGCACTCCAACAAACACCACAAAGTCACCACAAAGTCTCAGCTGCACCCCGACACTGCTCAAAGACTGAAGCTGGACTGTTGTTTGCTCACACCTGTAGCAGTGACGCACCTTTTAGCCGTGAAACGCCCTCAGCAGCACCCTGACCGCTCCAGCCTAAAACCAGTTTACACACTACCTACACGTGAGCACTCCGAGGAACACCCGACACGAGAGACTGGACCCTTTTTTACTCGCTGTCTTCGTGTTTCCTGCACAAAAACACCCCGACTAAGCTGAAAAGACTGGAACACTTTTCCAGAAACCAGGCGGGTCTTGTGAGATCCCGGCACTTCACTGCTTGCAGAATTACAGCATCTGCAAGACCTCCACTCCCACTCCCAAGAGGCTTTTTACTTCTGCTGCTCGGCTGCACAGGCGGCGGAAAAAAAACTTAACTCAGTGGCCCAAAAATGAATTATACAATAAGGTTACGGGAAGTTTCTGTTGGAATGAAATGCCATATTCTTCCAGTTTATTATGAAAACAAACCATCAGCTGCATCTGCTTGCTGTGTGACCTATCAGTTACAGTTTTGTTTAAATCTTTTAAGGTCGGTACTTTTGACCTAAATGATAATAAGATACACGTTGCCCACATCTTTCCCTCCTTTCAATGTAATTGAAATTTGATTACCTGACATTGTTTTTCTGGGTTTTTAGAGTGTTTAATTTCAAACACAGACAGATGGGAGTTACTGAGAGGAGGAGTTTTTTTGTACTTTAGTAGCATGTTTTAATGTCGAGACTGTTCATGAGTGTTTTTTTTTTAGGACTGAGGAAATAAAAGCGATGCGAGGACAGCCCGTAAGCCATCAGGACGTAGAGGCAGAGACAGTTGAGAGAAGTTTGCACGTAGACGAGCCCTGAGGAGGATGAACGCGTTAGACGGTGAATGTGGGGGGAGACCTTCTGATGTCGTGTCAGAAACAAAGAAAAATAAAAAAATCAGTATCCAGTGCTACATCCCCTGTCTGTCTTTACAGTGGATTCTCTGCATGGGTCACATATTTTCATTTAGAAAGTTTTTATCTTCTGAAGAGATTTAAAAACCTGGAGATTAAACGTTAGCATGGATGCACATTGTGTCCTCACAAGAGTCCCTCTTTTCACCTCGATGGCTTTAGACTAAAACTGTACAAACATTCAGCCATTTGCAAGTTTACAAGAGAAACATTTAGTGTAGTGGGTGGTGGTAGAGAAATAAAAACATTGTAGTTTTATAAAGGATCTATATGGTACTGCTGGGATGACTGCACTTCACATATTGACGTCTTTTTCCCACTTGTTTGATTGTATGTTTCTTGCTGCTCGAACTACACTATATGTGAGTGAAACTTCTTTTTTCCCTTCTGCTTTCTATCAAGAGTACTGAAACTACAGAGGTAAAATAAAAAAAAATACGACCAAACAATGCTGATTGTGGTACTGTTGTTTCTTTGTGATGTGAATCCCAACACGATCTGAAAAAAACTTAATTAACTAAAAATGTATGTTGTAGAAATGAGTCTTTTTTTTATCTGTACATTTTTAAATTCTTTGTCCTATCATATTATCCTTCAAACCACTTTATGGTTTATTTTGTGAATAGGTTACCAATGATAAGGGTTTCTCAGGAAATTTAACTTTTTTAAGCAGAATGACTCATCATTCTTGTTATCTGTTCCAAGGGTAGAAATAGATCGTAACCTTAAACCAACTCCTTTCCGAGGTTTCACATCTCATTTTCTACTTCTGTATTTTCATTTTCATTTTCTACAAGCTTTACTTTTTTGCTCTCATGGATGTCTGTGTGGTAGTTAAACATGATAAACTAACTCCTAAGTTTCCCTTCCAGCACATGAGTGTGCGTTTTCATTTTTTCTTCACATAGGCTGAGTGCACCGCTGATTCGTAACGTGTCCCTTTGGATTTAAGTCAAAAGACTTCTCTGTCCTGCTTAGTGCTGTTATGATTTCCATAAATGGTCATAAATTAAATTAGATTGTGAGGATGATGTGATGTAATTAACGCAGCTTTGCCCTCAGATGTGATTATCTCAGCTGCTGGTGCAGTGAATCACGGACGGTAGCAGCTGAAAACTATGAATGTTGCTTTTATCCCACAAACGTAATGATTTTTCAGCAGTAAACCTCTTGCATACCACATATCACCAGTTCTGCTCCATGCATGGTTTCCAGCTTTTTGTAATTTAAAATAACATTTTTATAGCACCCCTTCGCTCTAAAATGTGTCTTGCTTATTGTTTGCTCATGGTGGGAAAGTTTCTATGTTTCTCTGAGTTTAAGATGTGCACACCCGAGATGATTTTTGCATCTCACTGTGGTTTGAGAGGCTGGTTTTTGGTTCAGTGTATGGTCGTTTGACATGGCAGCTTCAGGCCTCCGGGTCACAAACACTGATGCTTCGATGCAGAATTTAACAAACCCTTGAGAATCTTTTACCCTGTGAGAGGAGGAGGCACATCTCCTGTGAATCTGACACCAATACAAACAACTTCAGAGACATGCACACAAAAGCAAACAGACCTGGGTCGAGTTTCAACAGAGTCGAGCTGTACAAACACACGGAGAGGAGATCAATCATAAGATGGTCCTCAGGCCTTTATTGCAACAGGTTAATGGGGTATAATACATTGACTGTGTTAACATTGATTGGGCGTCACACCTTGAAACATGTCAGCCTCACGTAACATATTACACATTGTTACACCAAATTGAATCAGAAGTGATTTTCTGGACTGTTGCATCAGTTGTTTACTGCCGATTTTCCGTCAGGCTCCATCGGTTTATTGCATCACTGCCAATCGTTGTCAACGGATGATGGCTTGCCACAACACACCTGGTTCATAACACAAGACCTGGTTCATATTCCACTACTTTTTCTCTGCTCTCTCTTTTTATATTTAGTCATTCAAGTGTTCATTGCTACTTTATGATTTTTTAATTTGTTGGTTTCAAAGGTGTGATGGATGTAGACTGAGCGCCCGGTGGGAGATCCTCAGCCTCCACACCCTCGTCTGAACGCTGTGATTGGATGATCAGACCTGAGCGGGATCCCTGAAGTGTTGGGTCATCTTCCAAAAGATGTTTTCCATTACATTTTGAGGCGAGGGCTTCGCTCACACTGTGACAGGGGCAGGAGGGAGTCGCAGGGATTAAGCGGAGAGCGGGGACACCAGTCACTTTGGGAAGGTGCTGCATGACCCTGTTGAGCAGGTGAGTGTCATTTCAGTAGTAGTAATAGTAGCTCCTGGACTCTAAATTCAAATATCAGTGCTGCTGTTTTGCATAAATGTCTTGGAAGATCTGCAGCCTTGTTTCTGTGTCCTTTATTGGTGGCAATATTCTGGCACGGCAGACTTCATTAGATGGTGTGTCCTGCAGGAAGCACCTCTCTTTACAGCCAGTTTTCCATTTACATGTCACCCATAGATACAGAGATAGTGAGCTCTGCTGCTTGTTGATTCGGTGGAAACACATAGGAACACTTGCAAACAAGTCTGCCCTTTGATAAAACTGCTGACATGATGTCATATGGTGGTGTGGCCCACAAGCCTCTACACAGCAGCACAAAGTGGAAACAGGTCTTTAGACTCGGCGGCAATCAGCTCATTAGACGACAGAGCAGCAGTTAAAGGTAAGAGGCTTCACTTACCATCAGTGCTGCACAGAGAAAAATGTGATATGACATATGCACAACTTATCTTTTCAACTGATGGTGTGTTGTATTGTATAATATGTTTTCTCAAGTTCAGAAACTAAATGAGTGAAAACACCTTTTTTGTGCAGACTACAACATTAAGTTTCAGTTTGAATTTATCATGTGTTTTTTATCCAGTACATCAGCTATTAAAATCAGGATTTTTCTCTGACTTGTTATAACTGAGCAGACCTTGTGTTTTGTATTTTATTGTTTTACTGCAGTCAGCACTGTCGTTATTACATTACACACAGAGAATGAGCAGGGTTTTTTTTGTTTTTTTTTTGCATTCTCTAAAATAAATCATTTTATCAGTTTATCATGTCATAGCTCACTTTTAGATCAGTGCTGAAAATGCACATACTTCCACTGCTGGACAGCTACTAAGTACATTTAATTAGTGCAGTTTTGAGATACTTAACCTTATTTTCACTTTATCCTACCTTATATCTCTACTTAACTTTATTTTAGTGGAAAATAATGGACTCCAGTACAAATGAGTGTTTTATCATTATGGATTAAACTACCCTGCAGTATATGAAGTGGTTGAAATTTGCTCCACCTTTACCTAATGCGACACTAATGCTATTACATATTAATGCATCAGTCAAGTTATTTATTATTATTTAAAGGTTCTTTAATTCTGAAGCAGCTCGCTCTGCATTATGAGTACTGTTTGCACTTTGAATTTAATGTGACTACTTTTTATTTTTAAGTTAAGTTTGCATGCTGCACTTCTGCTTTTAAGACGATATTCAAGAGCAAAAAAGTTCTTCCTCTGTCACTCAAAAATGAAAAAAAAAGTCATTAGTGATCAACAGCGGATAAGCAATAATGATCAAACATGCAGAACGTGTTCACTTGAACTGTCAAGTTTACTTTAAGATCCAAGTAACACAGTTTGACGTCCATCATTATATCACAATAACCACAGTCACAGATGATTTTCAGTCAAATATCAGTACTGTATATAGAGACGGTTCATCTTTCAGCAGGAAAACGACCCTAAACACAGTCAAGATAACAAAGGAGCGGCTTAGTGACTCTGTGATCTCAAATCTCAAACATTTTCACGTTATTATGTGGTGTTGTGTGTAAAATTTTGAGGAAGAAAATGAATTTAATCCATTTTGGAATAAGGCTGCAAGATAACAAAATGTGGAAAAAGTGAAGTTTTGTGAAAACTTTCCGGATGCACCGTACATGCTAAGAAACCAAAAAGAGCACCAGTTGCATCTCAGCACAACACAATAACAGTTCAATTTTTACTTCCTTCCTTTTTCATAGTAAACAGCTGCTATGTTTATGCAGTTGTCAACCAAAGCTTTAGTTGGAAAAGCCCCACAGGTATTTGTTAATTATTACACAGCGATGTGTGTCTACATAGAGGCTGTATGTAGGCGTATGTATTTATAATATGATCGAACAAAATAACATCTTAGATGTAATCATATTTTTACTCATGCACAAACATCACATATATGTGTGAAAATGTTTGATCAAAACATAAAACAACTAGCTGCTAAAACCTGCGTGTCTTTTCCTTATAAATCACTGATTGAACGTCACAAAGATGCATACAGAGTGAAATAAAGAAGTTAAATCCAAAAATCTTATAATATTTATATGTCTATTATATTGAGTATATTATTATCTTTTTTACCCTCAGGATTGTGCCTTAGATGTTTCTGTTTTGCAAGACTTTTTTTTCATGTCTATCTTGACACAATAAAAGGTTTAAAAACACATCAGCCTGACAACCTTTTGTTTTTTTCTGATTTCTTGTTCAGATCGTCGCTCCTCTGGCTGATGTCCTCTGACGACTGATCATCATCGGCCGTCATGGAGGTTTTATACATCAACTCCTCCCTGCTCTTCATCTCTCAGAGACCCCTCAACTTCACTGGCGGTGAGAAGACGGTGTACGAGGGTTGCAAAGACATGCCCGCCGTCATCATTTGGTACCTGGGGCTGCAGTTTGTCAACATGTTCCTGGGCATCCCGGCCAACCTCATGGTGCTGTGGTTCATCAACAAGAACAAGGGCGACTCCTCCACCTCGGACATCTTCATCCAACATCTGGCGGTTTTAGATGTACTCTTCTGTCTCATCCCTCCCCTGGAGCTGGCCAACATAGTCTTCCTCACCACCAGCAGCACCTGGTACGTCCTGCGCTTCTTCTACGGCATCAAAGACTCCTCGCCTCTCCTGCTCTCCTGCATCTGCCTGGACCGCTACATGGCCGTGGTGCACCCCATCACCTTCACCGAGCTCAAGGACCGCCGACACCGGGCCGTCCTGGCCTTCGTGGTCTGGCTGATCACTCTGGCCTACGCCGCCGCCAAGTGCGTGGGCAACATCGTCAACTTCGAGAAGGTCTTCACGGGGATGATCCTCGCGGCGTTCGCCTTCATGGTCTACTGCAACATCGCGATTCTGTGGGCGCTGCGGCAGTCCGGGCCGGGCAGAGACGAGATGCACCCCGTGAAGAAGAGAGCCTTCAAGATGGTCCTCATCATCCTGGGCATCATAGTGTTCAACTACTTCCCGCCCGTCGCCCTCTTCCCCTTCCAGCAATACTTCTCCCCCGACGTGTTTCGATGCTACATTCACTACGTGGCGTTCGGCCTGATGGACTTCAGCAGCAGCATTCAGCCCATGCTCTATCTGTCCAAGGAGAAGCTGCCGTGGAGCCTCAGCTGCTGCCAGAGCAGCTCCACCCCGACCGAGTAGGGATCTGTGCTTGTTGTTTTTTTCTTGGAAAAGTTTTCATATGAATGTCCTGCTTTGAAATACTGTAGAATAAACGTGTGTTGCACAGTGGTTCCCAACCTGAGGTCATGGTCGCAGAACGATGACACGAAAGATAATAGTTCTTTCCCATTTAATTAATAATTGATAGGATATTGTTTATATTAATAGATTTTTTCAAACAAATTATCTGTGCTTCTAAATGAAATAATTCAACATTTTGAGAGATAATTTGCTTTCTGAGGAATACATGAAAATGTTTCTTGTAAATCTAATCATCAAGCACTTCTACTCTCAGCAAGGCCAACTAATCACACAGTAAAATAACAGTTATCAATAAACAAACACTAATCTAAGAGTGATAACATCTTAGATTATTAGATTGCTTAAATATTTGATTCCCACGTTTGAGTGAAGTACTTAAGTTCAGTTTTATTTACTTTTTGCTTCACAGAAGAAAGGTAGTGAACCACTGCATTATCCACACATACATATTTGTACTATATTTGCTTTTCTGGTTAATTAGTTAAAACCTCACAGAATATTTGTGAATGTACTTTTACTGAACACAAGATTTTTTTCTTGCACACTGTCTTTTTATTTAAAATAAAATAAGACAAACATGTATTTTGGTTAATGTTTTTCTCTTTAATTTAGACACAGATCACACAAAAAGTAAGTCACAATCGATTCCTAGTAGCAAACACTCAGTTTAATATACATTGCTGTGCAGGTATATCAACCAGTTGCCACAACAAACAGTAGCCCTATCATCATAAACATGACATTTCACTCCTGTGTGTCAGCTCGACATAATCCACAACCTAAAACCTCTAGAAGCTTGACATTCTTTGATCAACATGGCTTGAAAATAATAATCATTAATTTACTATCGAATGCTTATGGAGGGCCATTTCTGCCAGAGTGATGAAAAAACAGATCCTAAAAAGTAACATTTTCAAAATAATGTTTGCTTCTCATTATTTTTGAGATGCTAAATTGTTACTTTGAGATCAAGAGAGTCATTATTTAGAGAAAGTTCCTCGTTTTAACAACTTAGTTGATATTTTTTTAATCATCTCATTGGCAGAAATGTGTCTCCGTAAATGTTGGTCAATCGATTCAGTAATTACACAAATACATTCTTGTCAGTTGAACAGATCAGACTGCTGACTATAGTTAAAGCTATATACAGCAATATATTAATGATCTTTAATCATTGGAGCAGCACACATCTCTAAGCCTCCAGCTACTACAAAGTGTATAAACGTGTAGAGGCGTTTTAATTCTACAGCAATTATATCATTATTTTCTACTTACCTCCGCTGGGAGATGTGATCATCTCTACAGGGAGGTCAAAGGTCAGGAGCAGCTCTAAAACAGAAAGCCGTCAATCTGACAGACGCTGCGTTCAACAATCTTTCCTTTAAAGCGTTTCAGAAAAACCCCACAGACAGTGTGGTGACAGGCAGCCAGTTTAAACAAACGACTCTTCATTTAGGGTCCCATTTTTAGTCTTTCACTTACTCTTTACACTGTGTCGTGAGAGAGAGACAATAAAAGGAATATTAATATATTATCTATCCAAACAAAAAGCAATCAATCATACGGTATTGCTAAAATATTTGGACCTAATACAGCAAAGATTAGACACCAGTGTATTGCAATGTACCACAGACATTACATACACTTGTGAGTGTGAAACTTCATTCTTGATTTCGGGAAAAAAAACCAACTCTAAACTTAAGGTCGGCCAAAGAGCTTTTTCTTGAGTTTTCAACCTTCAACAGCATTAAAACAGAAAGTACGACTTCAGTAACGTTTAAAGGCTTATCAGATGCCGAAAAATATGGCACAACAGT
>JBAJHX010000035.1:16364614-16388435 GCA_037176925.1 Amniataba percoides | reverse complement strand
TATATATATATATATATATATATATATTTTCCATTTTGACATACAGTACTGATGGGTGACCTGAAAAGGTTAAGTGAAGTCACTCAGGAAACTATTCAGACAACTAAAAGCAGGAAAATGTCCCTAAAAATATGCATGCGGTCTGTTTAGTTGTCTTCCTGTCTGTGCTAAACTGGCTTTTCTGCCCACAGGCAAGATCCAACCAATAGAAAGAGACACGACTAATTCCATTGCAGTGAATGACTTGTGCACATTGAATCTGTATACCTTCTGGTTTGACCACATGTTCCTGGCAGCACTGCAGTCACACCCCTCACCTGGCCTGTATGTGTTTGCTTGCATGCCTTCAGGGGTTAGTAGGCGTGGGCTGAGGCCTCTCAGGTGTCTCTGAGTTCCTGAGTCGTCTGCCAATCGCAGTGTGCCTTATCTTCCTCTTTGTTGCCGCTCTAAGTGTCTGCTAAAGTCTCCCCACCTTTTTCCCTCCTCAGCCACATCTGCTGGGAGACGAACGGAAGGAGAGAGGGAAGTTTGATCGTCATCTATGCAAAATGGACAGGAGGCACGGAGAAGAGAGAGGAGGAGGACGTGGGCCGGACTAGGACCTGCGACCTGCATGCATCTACATGCGACACCACAGACTAAAAGTCAGCTCATCTTAAAGAGAGCGGATGTGAGGCTTGTTTGTTGTGTGCAGCAGGCTCAGACAGACTCAGCTGAGGGTTATTTGTATGCTTGTGTGCCAGTGTGTGTGGGTGAATGTGTGTGTCTGTGAAAGGCAGAGCTCTTTGACAGCGGTATAAACTCAGTACAACACAGTGGTGTGTCTTTCCCTCCCACAAGACTTGACTTAAAACCTCACAAGCTGGCTGATCATATGATTTTGCACTAAAGAGCCTGGAGGGGGTAAGTCATGCTCGCAAGATTTTTTTTCTTTTTTTGAGGTTCAAAAATTGATTGTGTTCACTGGAGGTCATGAAAGACTTGCTAGGCAGTGTTTAACCTCTTGAGGCAGATTACTATTATGAATGCAGCTTATAATTTCACAGCTTTCGATTTACCTACTGTGACCGTGTTCCTCTTTTTATTTTATCCTTTCTGGTGTGTTTTTTCTATATATTTGTACTTCTCCTTTAGTATTGTGCCAGCCTTCCTCTCAGGCCTTTGAAGTGCTGTGTCAACTTTCCATTCATTGTAAGCAACTTCTCCTTTCTCGTTTCACTCACGGCAGGCAACAGTTTCTATAGGGAATATTACATTTGGCTCCTTATAATGTCATTTGTTCTCATGTTGATGATGAGGGTGAAAAAGGTGTGTCTCTGTTATCTGAGCATTTCCTCTACAGTTTTTATCATCAACAATGCAGCCTAGGATAACAACACACACTTAGGATTGCCTGTGTTATCATGTGAAACACTTAGTGTTTTAACAGATCAGTGGAGCAAGATACTGTAATCACTACTATGTAATATTGATACCTTTTCAATTCAGTTTATTAAATAGTTAGATTCTCACTGATGAACCTTGAGAGAGAGGCAATACTGCTTTAAAAAGTATTGTATGTATTTAAGTTTCTCCACATTATCAGTTTCAAGCACAGTGTGATTCATTTCCAGAGGATCCTCTTTGTTAATGCTTGCTGCTGTCTCTCGTTCATGTACTGTAGCACTTGTTGCACCCTGACAGGAACTGAGAAGTGAGCACCCACACAGGAAATGTGGTCAAGGTCTGTCCCGGATGTTGGTTGCCTGACGTGAATAAGAAAAATTAAGATAGACAGAAAAAAAAAGAATAGCGTGACAGAGACGGGGAGAAATACATGGAGGTGAGAAAAGATAGGCAGAAAAAGATAAGAGATGAGGTGTGACGTTTTGAAGATCTTTCAGCCCTCGTTCACACTCATGATGTTCTGTTTCTGGCCTCGCTCTAGTTCAGAGAGATGCCCTTGGTTTTGTGTTGACAACATTTAGACTCATGGTTTTATCCTCTGCCTGAACTCACAGTGCAGCTTGCTGATAAAACGATAAAACACGCAGGACGCGGCAGACTGTTAAACTGCTCACCAGAAATGACCCCCCGCGGCCCCACCCTCTGCCTCTCCCTCAATAATCCACGCCGTGCACCTCCACCTCACTTTCTCCCCTCCTGTCTCCTCTCGCTTGCTCACTCGCTCGGCTGATTTTTCTGCCTCTGTGGTCAGGAAGTACGAGCGTGCTTTTGTGACATTTTACCAAAACTCTTAATGCAGCTGCACATCTGCAGCACCCGCTATCAGGCTTAAAAAAGCAGACAAAGAGGAGCACATGCTGAAAGAAAAATAGAAATATACCTTCTCCAAGCTGGATTATGTTGACATACGAGTGGTGAGTGTGTGGAGTATTTTTAAATTGAATTTACCCCTGCTTGCATATGAATAGAAAAAATGATACAGTGCAGTTAAGACCTCACTATTACGCTGCAACCAAATATAGCAGAGTCTTATGAATGGCTTTTTTGTCTATAAGCTAATCAGATGATCAAAGTTTTTTCAAGTTTGGCATTCACATGAATACAGTAATAGAACAGAGCAGTTTTACATTTGTTCCTACAAATTTGAAGGGAAGAGCTTCTCGTGTTGCTTCAGACGGGAGTTGAAATATTTTTGAGCCGTAATGTGTTTTTTCTTCTTTTGCCACAGATCTGCCAATGGAGCCATTATGGAATCTTGTAAAATGATTTGCCCGGCAGAGGAGGACATTTTGTAGCAAGACCTCATTCACAGCGACAGCGTCTGTAATTCAAACCCACAAACGCCCCGACAACGGAACTGACTAAGATACATGCTAATGGAGGAGGAAAGCGTGTGCTCCTCTCTGCCAGATTTTTCAGATTCAGCCCTCCAGCCACCTCAACCAGCTGACTTATGGACCACTATAGACCACCAGTATGTCAATGGAGAGCAGCAGGCTGTTGTGTGGGACGAGACGGAGGCGCAGATCAACCAGGCACAGGGGGCAGATCTGCCCACCCTCTCCCCAAAGGCTGGACGAGATACACCTGAGGAGCCAGAGCAGTGGGAGCAGATAATATGGCCGGTGTGCCCCATGACCTCCATGACCAGCGCTTCTCTGTCCTGTGCCACAGTGCAGTGGGACATGCCCGACCTTTCTGCAGAACCGCCCTCACTCATGACTGACAGCGGCTCGGCCAATGAGCAAGACTCTGACGGCGTGCCGAGCCGAGGCACCACTTCCCCGTTGCTTTGCCGAGACGTTAATACTGAGTTTTTCTCACGGGAGGATGGGGAAGAAGGAGACGGGTTTCATTCGCAGCTTCTAGACTCGAATCTAGAGTGGACAGGAACCGGTTCTGAGGTACGTACTTGTGGCGAGGCACAGACAGGAGGTGTGAGGTTGTCATTCCGTAGTTATTTAGAATTTTGGCTATTTGTGTGTTTTTTCTGTGTAAGTTCAAACTGTCAGATACAGTTTCCTGTGTCATTAACCCCTCCCTTGCTGAGCATTGACTCAACTTTGGGCTTACCGCCTCAGTCTTTTTTTTTTTTAATCTCTGTGGAGACTTGTGTTTGGGCTAATGTAGTGAGTTGAGCGGGAGGTGAGATGAAGTGAGTGGACATAATGTTGGTCAGATGAGGCTCAGAGTGAACACACACCGGCAATCACAAGCTTTTACCGCACAGCTCATGTTAATGACGGATGGCCTGTGTTGCAATTTCCAGCCATGTGATGCTGCAGATGTGCAAGAGCCGACGACACAGGAAAAGGAAGACTCAGCACAGGAACTGTTAGAAAGTGGTATGTATCACTCTCAGCCACACCTCTAATCAATTGTAATTCTGTTGCTCTGTTTAAGACTTGAATTAAAGCTAATTCTTAGCTTGGTTAATGTTCATTTCCTGCTCATTGTTTTATTAGAAATTAGTTCTGGTATAACCTTCAAAACTGTGGTGTTCACTTTCCTCTTCTAAAAAAAATTTAAATCTTTCAGAAATCCCACCAGTGACAGATACAGAAGAAGAGGAGGGGCATTCAGGAAGCTCAGATCCTCTTGAAACAGTGGACTTAATCGATTCTCTTGAGGAGATTGAAGGGTCAGAGGACGGGGCGGAGAGTTTTGTCGATTTAAACCTAGATGAGGAACGGGAGGAACCTGTTGTTCTGCTGACTGGAGAGGGAGACTCGGAAGGAGAGCAAACATCAACAAGTGACGAGACCGAGGACGGGAGTGCGGTAGAAGAGGAGAGTGTGACAAATGTGTCCAAAATTGTCAGTTGTCTGAATGATGTGTGAGTATCATGACCCTCACTTAAGAAAGGGGAACAGGAAGTGTGTGTTAACAGCAAATCTTTTAGTTATTTTAATCAGTACACAGCAGTACGTGACAGCGACTTCGATGTTTGTTTCATTTGCACTTTGTAGGGAGGTTCCTGCAGAGACGCCACAAACTGAAGATACTGGACCAGCTATAACTCCAGATAAGCTAAGTGATCTGCAAGAGTCTGAGCCTTCAGAGGAAGGGCAGCACTCAGAGGCTGAAGAGGACTTAGACGTACTAGAGCGGTTACATGAAGATCCCATAGGTCAGACTGAAGAGCCAGAAATGTGTGAAGATGTAGACGAGAGTGTGGACCCTGAACAGTCGGAGGCCGCGAACGAAAACGAAGAACCTTCAACGCAGGCAGCAGATGATGCAGAGAGGACTGAAAACTCACCAGAGGTACCAGAACAGACTGAAAAACTGGAGGAGATGAGCTGTTTGCAGCATCACGACTGCGACCAAATGACTTTGCCGGATGTAGAGATGTCAGAGCGCGCTGAGCCCGAGCAGATTGAGATGACTGAAGAGTCCAAGCAGGTCCAAGCAGAAGAGCCACAGTCCGAAGACTCCGACCAGCTGGGAGAGCCGCAACATCTGGAACAGTCGCCGCAGATGGAAACGATAGAGGAGTCCACCCAGCCTGAAAATGCAGACCGGCCAGAGGAGGAGTCCACTCAGTCAGAGCAGACAGTTTGTGCCGAAGCCGAGGACCTGGGAGTGGTGGAGCGGCGAGAACAGACGGAGCCGTCGGAGCAGGCACTGCAAACGATCGTCTCGTCTCAGCCGGCGCTCTCCGATCAGCTCGTGCAACCGGGGAAGATGGATGAGCCCGAAATGACAGAGCAGACGGAGGTCGCTCAGCAGACAGCAGAAGCCGAGCTGAATCAGGTGGACAAACAGACCACTGCATCACAACAGGCTGAAGTCTGCGGCGATGAGGACGGACCTGTGCAAACGGTTGTTGCAAATGGAAAGCAGCCCGAACCCTCAGAGACAGCAGCGCCTCACATGAACGGAGGTGAGGTGGACAGAAACATGGCCTCCCACCTCGCTGAGCGTCTGTATAAGTTAGACGGGATCCAGCGCATGGACGTTGTGAAGCACTTAGACAAAGAGTAAGTACATATGTATTTATATCCTCCTCTCTTTATCGCTGAGGGGTGTTGTGAGCGCTGCAGCTTAAAACACAGCTGACCAGTAGAGCTGCAGAAGGTTTTCAGACAAGAGAGGTGGATATGAGGAATAATATATTGATAACTTCAACTTCCAAGACATTATAAATTCGAATATCCCCGAACAAACAATAAGAAAGTCCAAAAAATAAAGATCCCACTTTCACAGTCAAATTGCCAGACCTCATTCTTTACCTAAATCATCCACCATGCCTTCATCTGCAGGCTTTTGAGAGAAGTTTGCAAACTGTAATAACCTTTTCTAATTTTCGATCATCTTTGCACCACAAAGTTTCAGGGTTCTGTTGAGCCATTTAATTTTACATCATCTCAGTCTGTACAGTAAAATGGAAAATGTGACCAGACCGCAGAGCTTACACAACCTACTTCAGAATATTTCTGAATCTGCCAGCTTTATTCAGTCACACTGAGTTAACCAGTTCTCAGCTCTGTAACTACAGATCTTTGCCTCCAGAATCAAAATCTTTTTTTGACGCATACATATGTAATGACTTTGATTTTGGCTTTTACAAGATCTTTTGGGTTTTCATAGTTAATATCACAACATACATTCCACCTTCTCAAAGATGAAGCCTGCACAGAACAGTGTGAATTATCTTGTTTATTTCACCCTCTGATGTGTAACAAACATCAAGTTCAGTTAACTTGTTACAGGAAGGGCTGCCTAGCTGGTGAAAATAGTTGAGTAACGATACCGTTATTCTTATTTAAATGTTGAATCCAACACTTCCCATAATGCAATCATTAGTTTTTCACCAGATAAGCTGCCTGATTTATTTATTCTGATTATTTATTTGTTGCTAATGCTCTAACTTTATGGAAGTGCAGTACCACATTTCTGAAATTTAAATAATAACTCAACGTGAGGTTAAAAAACCTTCTTTTGTCTGTGGTCGCACAGGTCATGTGGGCTTTTGGTTTTCATAATATTTATATTCACATAAGATATAATCCTTTCTTGGTCACAAGTCACGTTACAGTTCAGCTGAGTGAAATGAACACGTATTTTATAAGCACTGTGTGCAAGAAGCCACAACATGTTTTTTTTATCCAGACCACATCTTCCTCCTTTGTTTCCAGTTCCAGTTTCCAGATTGAACGCAACTGCAGCAAAAAGACATTGTCTCATTATTAATATCACGTTATTGAGTTAGATATTGATATTCATTTCCTATTTATACTCACCCAGAAAATATCATCAGATCAATATAAAATGGATTATATATTGACTGAAGTAAACTTGTGAAAACATTTATGCAGAACCTGTTTTTTTCTTCTTCAGTAATGACTTCAGTCGGGCTGTCGGAGAGGAATACCTCAAATTCTTTGACTTCACCGGGCAAACTCTCGATCGTGCCCTGAGGTGAGTTTTGCAGAGGCGGAGCTTTGGATCGCATGCACTGACATCTATTACAAAACAATGCTCGTAAAAATGTCTGTAATCTTTTTTTTGTCTTCCTGTTTCATTCTCGCTCTCTCCCCTTAAAGATCTTTCCTGAAAGTGGTGGTGCTGATTGGAGAGACCCAGGAGAGGGAGCGGGTCCTGCAGCAGTTCGCCTGCCGCTTCCACCAGTGCAACCCGGACTCCTTCTCCTCCTCAGGTGAGCCTCAGTCGTGGTTTATTGTAAGACACAACACAAAACACTCATGACAGATGCACGCGTCATTTTCCCTCTTTTTTTATATCCTCAGGGGCTGTGCTGGCTCTCACATGTGCTTTGATGCTTCTCAACACTGACTTGCATGGACAGGTGGGAGGCATTTATGGCTCTGACGTGTCGCTGTGTTACCAGATGATCTCTCTGAGCTGTTTTAGTCAATCGCATGTTTTGTGTGTCAACAGAACGTGGGAAAATCCATGTCGTCCTCCAAGTTTGTGTCCAACCTGGACGGGATGAACGAGGGAGAAAACTTCCACAAAGATCTCTTGAAAGTAATATCGTCACTGCTGTTATCTTTTTTTCAGAAAAGAAATCCAACTGTTGTTGAAAGCTATTTAACCTTTTTACTCTGGGGCATCATTACAGAGTCTTTACAACTCCATAAAGAGCGAACCATTGGAGTGGGCCATGTAAGTGAACTTGTATAAAAACATCCTTGAACTTGTTTTTCACAATTTGAGATTTTCAACTTGGAGATTACTCACACTTGATAATCTGTGCATTGAAGTGATGAGGAAGAGTTTAAGATGGCGGACGAAGATGCAGCCGATGATGCGCCACTGCGTTCGAAAGCCAATCCCTTCCAAGATGTTCCTCATGACAAAACAGCCTCTGTGGTCAAAGAGGGGTTCCTGCAGAGGAAGCTCCACGCCGACATCGACGGCAAACGCAGTGAGTGAGACGATGGTCGACATTTCAGAGCATTGTTAATTAACAGACTGCATTAGACTGTGCAGAAACCATAAATACAAATATTCTAATTCATGTTTTTTTACACATAAATACCTGCCCATCCCGCTTCCTTCTTATCTGTCCTTGTGGCTAATAATATATGGTTGGACTTCTGTATTTTGATATTTCTGTCTGATCTTCATTAACCTGCTGAATGTTTCTGTGTGGCAGCTCCTTGGGGGAAGAGAGGCTGGAAGACTTTCTACGGGGTGCTGAAAGGAATGGTCCTGTACTTACAGAAGGTCGGTAACTTAAAATAATTAATAATACCAATAGGACTGAGTGTATTTTAGGTTTATGAACAAAAACATAGTCTCGCTCTCTTTGTGTGTGTCAGAATGATTACAGGAAGGAGCAGCCGATTAACGAGGAGGTGGTGAGCGTGCATCACTCTCTGGCCGAGCAGGCGGCTGACTACACCAAGAAGCCGCACGTCTTCCGCCTGCAGACGGCGGACTGGAGGGTTTTCCTCTTCCAGGCCTCGTAAGTCGCGGCACATCAGGAGCATGTGAGCGTGTCCACGTGTGTGTGAGTGTGTCCACGTGTGTGTGCCTTACATCCTCTGTTTGTTTTTCCTCTCAGGTCCAAAGTGGAGATGAACTCATGGATCAGCCGCATCAACCTGGTTTCGGCTCTTCACTCCTCGCCTCCGTTCCCCGCTGCCGTTGGCTCTCAGAGGAGGTTCTGCAGGCCGATCCTCCCGGCCTCGCAGTCTGCACAGACCCTGGTACTGTACACACTCGTTCCTCTCTTTCTTAGTGACGATTATTTTCTTAAAATCAATAAAAGTATTTTTATGTGTGAATTTATATATTTATGTATTTGTCTTGGTGTTGCAGCTCAGTTGCAGGTTAGTTAAAATGTCACAGATTCAATCCCCCTGACAATCTGTTAGTCCCATCTTTACTATCTACCTCTGAGTTACCAAGCCACCATGAATATGAACTACACATGCTGCTCTTGTTGCAAAACTCACTGGACCTGCATTTTCCAAATGAAACATGTGATATAGAATATACATGTTTAACTTTTTGGATTAATAAAAAAAAGAAATTATTGTTTCATTGTTTTTTATCTTCACAACTAATAAAACAATCTCTTGTTATTTTGAACAATCCATTTTGTCTTTTTAAAGTGAAACTACATAACTTAAGCTTAACTGGGACAGCATGTGGCAATTACAGGATCATAATTCATCTCATGTTATTAGCTGTGTAACAATAGTTTAACCATCAAAGCAAAACTTGTTATTCTTCCTTCTCCATGTTTGTCTCACTTGAAAATAGATCGGTATGTTTATACCTATTTGTTCCTCTATAATCTGAAATTAAAGGAGATTTTTTTATTGCTACTTTGATAACAGCTAATAGATCACAGAACTAAAGCATCTGATTTATGTCTGTATTGCTTCTGGAGCTGGAGTGAGACAGAGGCCTATTGTTTCTTCTTCAGTTGGATTTGCATACAGTGGATTTTCATTAGTTGTGTTTCCCTGTGCAGGAGCGTCAGCTGCAGTCTCACGGAGGAATGCTGGCGTCCTTTAAGGCGGACCTGTCATACCTGCAGCAAAACCTCCCTGAGGGTAAAAAAGCCAGAGCCAAGGAGCTGGAGGAACATCGTGTCAGAGCAGAGTACCTGCAGCACGAGGTAGTTCTGGTGTTGTGAGTGTAAAGTCTGAGTACATGAGTTTAAAAAGACCCATAAGTGATTGCATGTATCTTGTTCAAACCCTGTAGATGTGCCGCTATGAGATCTACATCCAGATGTTGGAGGCCTGGAAGAATGTTAAGAAGACGGGCGAAGGCACGTTGAACATCACAGACCTGAGCCAGTTTGATAAGGGCGTGTGTGCAGACTCAGTCGGGGAAGAAGATGAGGATGATGGTGGGCTCAAAAAGTCCCACTCCAGCCCCTCTCTGGAGCTGGAGATGCCCCCTCCAACGGTGATCAAAGTGAGACGCAACATCTCAGAAAGACGGACTTATCGCAGGACCATCATCCCTCGATGGAATAAAGAGGCCTGAGAGGGTTTGAAACGCAGATTTTGACATCTCTGCTGTGAGCTGACAGGACTTAGATCTTTTTATATTATGGAAGTATAAACTGAGCAGAGAAACTCCAAAGTCACATTTGAAATTTGTCTCAGCAAGTTTTGTTTTGTTTTTCTGTAGTTTTATCCCGTGCACTTTTACAGAAATTAACCTCAGGGATTCCCAAACTCTCAGTGTCTGTCAGGATGGAGGGGAAGGGGCCTGAGTGACTCAAAAAGTCAGGACCTAATTTATTTAGTGCTGTCGTGTTAACTTTGCTCTGTTGTCATATTCAAATTAGCCTTCGTTCTTATTTTACTTTGGGCTGAAACATGCCTTTAAAAGGTTGACCACTAGAGGGTGCTGTAGTACTGCACATCTTGGAGTGAGCGGGACGGCCTGTGCTGTCTCTTAGTTTAAAATTTCTTTTTAAAGAACATATTTGCACTTTTTATCATTTTTCATAGTGTTTATAAAATTGTGATTTATTTTTTATGTCGCTGTTACATGTTTTTTTCAAATGAAGGGTTCATAATCTAAATGTTGTGTAATTTTCTCTATTGAGGAAAAATAAAAATGTACTCCTGTTCATCATTCTCTTCAGGTAAGACTGTTTTTGAAGGCCTTTAAATCAGATACGTAAAATGGCAGCGACTTAAATATTTGTTCCACAGGTTACAGGTTTTCTGAGGTGTGATGACAGATACAGACATTTCTCCTGTTAAAGTAAACTGTAACATTAAGAGATGCAGCAAAAGTATAATAATATCTTAATAAGATCATCTGCTGGAGAAAGGCTCGCACATTTAAGGCAAAGTAAGATACATTTCTTACTTAAACTTAAAATGTTTAACCTTCCTAACATCAATCCTGTTTTTGTTGCATTCTTTACCTAAAAATGTTATATCCACTAAACAAATTTAGCTTTATTATGAACCTCCCAACAGTGTAAAAACATTGATAAAATGTGTGAAACATATAATGGACCTTTACTTTTTTTTTTTTTCAAATAATTATTAATTTGATCACATTTCACATAATAAATAAAATATATTAACCAACAGTTAAAGTAAATGGAATACAAAATGACAAAAAAGGAAACAATATACATATTTATAAAAGATTGAAGTATTTCTTTCAAACTTTCCACCTTTCATAGTCCAGGGCTGTGTTGAGTTGTACTTTGCTTGATGTAGATTGTGATTAAATGAGCATCATGGCGCTGTGCTAAGATTGATATATTTCCCCTGTTTCGTATGCTGGTTTGTTCGTCAGCTCTTCGTGATTTTCCACCAAACTAAGCCGAGTGAATCATTAGCTGGATGGAGGAAGATCCACCGATTTCTTTTTCCGTAGCGAGCACCTTTCGGTTCAGCGTGATCACCGTGTGGATCCACCTGTCTGGAGTTCAGGGTCCTCTTTGAGGGGCAGAGTCCCCCAAATACATTCAGGCTAACTAGAAAGGTAAGATCCTGACCCACACTCACTTTAATGTTCTTCCTGTCCGCCATCTTTGAGGCTTGAGATGAGACCTTAAAGAGAGAGAGAGAAACTAAACTGATGTGCAGTTATCTGGAAAACTGTTTATTCAAATAATGTGTTTTTGTGGGAGCTGCACGTTTAAATCTGTAATGATTCACACCACAACTACAAACAAACCAACAGAAAGTGGAGCAAACCTGTGTGTGTGTCTGTGTGTGGGTGTCAGTGTTTGTAAGTTTGTGTGTGTGATCGCTCTCAGTGGCACGGGCCCCATTTTGTTCTCTTTCAGCCTGACATGTTGAGCAGCGGTCGACCTGGGGCGGTCAACAATAAGAGCAGGATGTCTGGAATCAATGTCTTCAACCCCACCCCACCTCCCAACACACACACACACACATACACACACACATTCCTCACACAGGAATGTGATATGACAATAGGAAATGCAATGAAGAGCACAGACAATACAGACAGGGGATGCACCGTCCTGTGTGGGGGTCCGAACTGGATCGAGGCTCTGGATCCAGTTCAGAAGCTCCTCGTTGGTCATTCAGAGCCGTCAGGTGAATCTCATCTGTGCTGCTTAGTTAACGTGATAATGCCCAACTTCTTGTCCCCTGAATGGGAGCAGTCTCCTTTCATTCACAGGAATAACAACAGCTCATTAAGATAAAGTCAGATTCTGCAGATGAGGTTGACTGATGGGCCGCATGAGTGACAGGGAGGGGAAGGTGGGGGGGTCCCCGGGGCTGTCGAAGCACCTTTTAGAGGGGCGGCCCGGCACGCTGAAAGGCGACGCCATCTCGGCTAACCTACATGCTCTCGAGCCTGTGACGAAATTCTGCAGCAAGAGGCAGCCATTAGCGCCTCTTGTTTTCCCAATCAAGCTGAAATGTTTAATCTGTGCTAAAGGTGCTGGTTTTGTGGCGGCGTCGCGGAGGAGAAGACTCTTCTCACATGGCCTGTGGACCATGACTTCAGCGGCGGTGGTGGCCTTGTTTCTGGAGTGCCATCTCTCTCCTCCTCTCCAACAACAATAATGAGCGGCAGGGGCTGCGTTTGCTGCTGGGTTCAGAGGGCATCCTTCCCAAGGAGCTGGCCTGTTTTTGTCCCATCTGCGCCACTCCATTCTCCAGCTTTGTGCGACTCAGTCAGGCCTGGGTGGGTAATTAAAAAGGCAAGAGCTCAAGTTGTGATCATTAGGGGCTTGTCCAGCATGGGCTCCAAAAAAAAAAAAGACCCTGAAATGTAAGGTCACTTTTCCCTCTCTCTCTTTTTTTTTTTTCTTCCTCCTCTCCTCCTCTGGTGCACAATGCCGCTTTGAACATTGCTCAACATCCACAATGGCTCTGAAAGGCTCGGTAAATATCGGCCACAAACACCTGCGAACGGTGCCAGCAAACATAAACTGTACTGTAAGCGCTCGCATTCATCCCCGGGAGTTGTTTTTTTTCTGCCCCTCAATGCTCCTCCTGGCGCACATCCTCCATCTGCTGCTGACGCCTCGCACGCTCTACTTGGTGCTTTTTATCTCCCACCCGCTCCATCACTTGATTTCTCCCAGTCTGGCTATTGGAAAAACATTTTTTTGTCGTTGTTGTCGTGTCCTCCTCCTCCTCCTCTTTTCTCTCTTGACTGCCGCTCTTGTGGTTTTCTCCGTGCAGGGCCCTCGAAGGCTCTCTGTGGTCCACTCAGGGTGGTTTTGTTTTCTCACTCAGACTCCACTCGCCTCTTTCGCCGAGACATTAACTAACAACCTCCCTCTTATGTTCCTGCTCTCCTCCAGCGTCCACTCCTGGACTGCAAACACAATATATTATAAAACTGAGTGTAATTTTCTGCGAGAAGTGATATTCTTTTATCGCTGTAACTCGATTTGTAAGAAATTGGGAGGCACTGGAGAAAAACATCCATCCCTCCCTCCCCCCCCTCCCTCCCCCAGACTGCACTCATTACAGTGGCTTTTCTCATGTCCAGACATTTTCATTTTATTTGCCAATCAGACCCAGTCCAAACATGAATCCCTCTTTAGATTTCATCACATAGGCCGGCTTTTTCCGGGAAGGAGCCTCTCATTGAGAGAGCCGCGGCAAGTGCCTTGCTTAAGGGCATTTCAACGCATGACCTCTCTTTGCCCTCTCCACTTCCACACACACACACACACTTGTGCCTCTGACAACACTCCTCGGGCACGGACTCGGTGGCTTTTAAGATGCAGGACAAACACGGCGGACGGGATCTTAAAAGTCGTCCGACGTCGCAGAGCCCAACAAGAATGTTTGTGAACTAATCTGCTCCATCTTATCTCAGGCAGGAATCAGCTTAACCTGCACAGTCCAGTCCAGATCGATCAATGTTTGCATCTCCGATTGAAAATCTTTCATCTTTAGGATGCAAATTCTGGGATAAAACATGGAGATGTCTAAGATGTTGAATGAGCTATTTGTCAGCTGTGTGTTTGGGCCCCCCCTCCGTCCCTCAGGCCTCCACAGGTCAACCCGCTCCCTCGGGGCAGTACCTGATACCTGGCTGATTTTATCCACCTCCGTGTGTGTGTGTGTGTAGTGTTGACTGTGTGTGCTTTGAAAGGTGCGTTTTTCTTGATGTCTTCCAGTCAATAGTAGCTTCCTGCCTTCGGGGCCTTTGTGTTGTTTAATAGGCTGGTTGGACACAGGGCGCCTGTGTTTCCTCCCTGCTCCCTCACAGAAACACCCTCTGTTTGACCACTTCGCTCCGTTTGACTGGCACATTTGTTCCAGCTGCATTATGGGTTAAGAACACAGGAGATAAGGTGGCTTCTTGAAATTCGAGGAAGGCGTTGTCATTTGGAGTCCGCTCAGGTGTTCGGAGGCCTTTTTTTTTTTTTTTTTTTTTAGATGACCGCGTTGGCTCAGCTTCACTTGGCATGAAAAGTTGTACAAACACTGAAGGTGCCCAGAGGATAAATTCTTTAGAGTTTCTTGATCCTGTGACTTCTCATCAAACTGAAATGTTTCACTGACTCGTTGAGCTTTTAATTATTTTATTCTCAGCACAACTTTCAGCAGCAACTAACATGTATGTCTGTTTGTTTGTTGGTTTATTTAAGTGCACATTCATTCCTAATGTTCCTGAAAAGGGGTGAGGGGTGAAAATGTTTCTCTATACATACTTCCCTTAAATACATCTTTCTAATAGTATAATACGTGTGAGCTGTGGATAAGGAGATTGTGTGATAGTTGAAATAGAAGATGGCTGCTTTACACTTGGTATCTGTGGTGATATATCGATCACATCTGAGATCAATGTGTTGTGTATAAGGGAACAGGAAACGGCCTCGGGCACCGCCCTGATGAAGGCGAGAAAAGCCGAACACTTCGTGCGAGTCTGAGATTTAATTTTGATGACTTGAACTGGAGCTCGCTCTGATCTGCACCTCGCTGTGTGTTTGAACAAGAAGCTGTTTTTTTTTTCATTTGCAGTCCCTGGACACCCCCCAAAAAACAGAATTTAAAAAAGTTTTTCAGGTCATTTATAAGCACAAACAACTATGATAAAAAGAAAAGAGAATATTGATGTTGATAAAAAAAAAAAAACATCAGCCAGGACACCATTTTACTACACTGTCAAGTAAAATTCAAAATATATAACACAGAGGCTCCTAATACGAGACATCCAGCGCAATTATCTAAGGAAAATGAATGTTAATAGAAATATGGACAAAAGGCAACACTGTGCTGCATTATTAGACACTAATTGAAGCATATGAAGAGGAAGCACGGATATAAAAACGATAAGATAATCCTTTATTGATCCCCAGAGAGGAAATTCAGCAGCAGCACGAAGATAAAATGAAAAGCTGAATAAAACAGATAAATCACCAGTATGTAAAATAAAAATAGCATAACATATCTTTTTGTTGTACTCTATGAGATGTGAATTTCCCCAGTGCAGCAATAATAAAGTTTATCTTATCTTATCTTATATTGTCTTATCATAGTATATAAAGTCACTGTCACAATAGAAATGTGGATGGATGAAGATGGTCTAAAGCTGAAAAAGTGAACTTGTGTTATATTTGGTAAAGATTTTCATGCCCCTGTGAGGTTAAACTGTGTTGAATAATTTGTTGTCTTAGTTTGCTTTATGACAAAAATACCTGTAAAACTAACTTCAGCTCCAACTGTACTTTCTGTTTGTAGCTTCATCCGTACATGAGAGTGTGTGTGAGGCCGAAGTGATGAGCGAGGAGTTGTGCGAAAGTGCTGCAGGATATCCAAAGAAAAGGAGGACGGCTCGAAGTGACGAGAGAGAAAAGGTTCAGAATAATCAGGCGGACTTCATCCAAAAACAACTAATGAACAAGGTGATGGGTTCACTCGCACAATCTGGGCTCTCTGGAGGGCCACAAAAGGCCTGAACCGGGCGGGGGCCACACAGCGGCGCTGCCATTCACAGTTTAAAACAACAGCGTGTTCTGCAGCTCATTTGGACGGACGAATTCTGTCAGCCTACATAATACTTATTTGCTAGGCTGAATTGGTTGGCCGCTGTCTCGGGCCCAGAGATAAGTGGAGAACTTTCCAGATGACTGGACCGGGACAACCCCGACCCGTCATCCCACTGATTGCCACACACTCCTCTGCTGCCTTTTTGGCAGCAATTTCTCCAGGGGCCCCTATTCTGTCTTTGAGTTTGTCCCCATAATGGTAATGGGACACATGCCTTCTTCTCCTCCACACACACACACACTCATGCTGTTATATCACACAAACACACACACACAGATAGACACAGTGTTAGTATGGCTGTGTGTTAAATGTAGTAAGTCCCAGTCGCCCCGTCCTGCCAGCTTTGTCTGCCCTCAGCTGTTCCGGCCCGGTGCCTGTATTGTGCTGCCGGGCTCATTACCAGACCAGAAGCACTGTGGCCCGAAACCTCCTCGCTAATAGGCCCGGAGAGAGACAGAGAGGAGTTATTTCTGCTGCGGCTTGTGTGTGGCAGTGTGATGTTTTGTTTTCTGGCAGCGAGACTGTTAATGTTTAACGTTTGCTGCTGTTTTTTCTCTTTCGCCGGCCATCAGCTGGCCCAGGAATTTGAAACCGGGTTCAGCGAAATGTTTCCCTCCTCCCTTCCTCCTCCACGTCCCCTTACCCCACCTTTGGTGAAGCACACTGACTTGAAAGCTCCCCTGTACGTACGAGTGTATATGGATGTGTGTTTCTGCATGCCTGAGCAGGGGGGCTGCAAAGAACGAGGGCCCGGTCGTTGATGGGCCGTCTGGAGCTGGCCAGGCCGCTCGGACAACAATGGGATGAAGTGCAGCTATTGTTTAAAGTTTACAGGGCGATACACGGCGGACAGTAGACAAGACAGGGGCATCGAGAGAGGGGTGTAAAGAGGTGAGTCAGGAAAATGGCGAAATGTGAGGAGAGCGTAGGCTCGGAGGGGCAGAGAGAAAAGAGGAGTGCATACTGTAAACAGAGAGACGTCAGGGCCGATCTTCGTGATGGAGCTCCGACTGAACTGATATTGAGGACTTTAAGTGTCTCCGCGGTCGGACAAAAGCCTCCATACAGTCTGATTCAAGAGTTACGTAATTAGGCTTGAGGGTTCCTTTAATGACGAATTAGGCCGCGAACCACACGGGAGTCCGTGAACTGAAAATCACTGCTGAGGCTGAAGTGGTCTAATGAGACCAAAACTCCACAGAGGAGGATCGAAAACTGAAGCTGAAGTTCAAGTGCACTGTTGTTTTTTTCTGCTAGAAAATGTGAAGTTTCTTCATTTAGTATGATTTAACAAAACTATATAAAAAAATAAACAAATCCAAAATGGATACCAAGAGAACAAAAGTATGCACACAGACAGACAGTAAATAAATACTTGAAATATTTGGAAAATATGTATATATAAGAAAATATTAAAATTTCTGCACATTATTACCTTAATGAATATATTTCACATTATTGAATTGTTACCTACATGTACTGTTATATAAATATATATATAATATTTTATTATAAATACATCATATATGTACAATTTCACAAGTTGGCAACTCCTGCTGGAGAAAATTATGTGATTGGAAACATCTGTTAAATGGACATTATTTTGACATTATTTGTCCTCTATACTAATAGCCTATCAGAGTACACTGATAAACTAATTGATCATAAAATCTATAACCACATATGTATTTTTGATGCTTTGAACACTTTTTTATGTATTATTTATTATCTTATTACCAACTCTCGTGGTGATTTTGGTGTCATTTAAACAAATATATATAACCATAAACATAAACAAACTTCACACCTGATCACGTCACTGTCTCTCGCAGGTATCACCATAGTTACCGTCCTGTGCACGCGCCTCCCTCTCTCCTCCATCATCTCCTTCTCACGCGCGCGGCACCAGGTGGGCCGCGGCAGCGACGAACCGTGACGTCGTTAACGCGCCGCAATTACGAGGCCGCAAAGAGGCACGAAATAATTGCAAATAAAACTACATGATGCAGAAAATAAAAAGAGGAATTAAACAGATGCGCGTGTTTTTCGGGATCGTTGCTTTCGTCCTTTTAAAAATGCTGAGAGCTGCAAGAAAACGTGCAACATTTCAGCGGAGTTCTGGTGCGTAAATATCAGATTATTATTGCAAATGGTCATAATAATAATAATAATAATAATAATAATAATAATAATAATAATAATACAGACAACACACAAAAATTAAAAGCATATACCAAATTATTACACCCCTATTATGCACCTTTACGTCTAAATTAATACATTATTTTATTCTTTACATTATTATTAAAATGATTACAAATATAAAAAATATATACTTCCATCATTGTTGGCTTTGTGTAATCATAACCACCCTTTTAATAAAGACAGCAACAGAAACAGCAGTAAATTTGTCATGCTTTAATTAAAATAATTCTTTAGAAATTCATTATTTACATCTGCAATAATATTAATAACAGTATAAGAAAAAATAGTCACAGTTCTTACCAAACATCAGAACATCAGCATGACAACAAACTAAATTCATCTGACGCAGAACAAAAAAGTATTTCAAGCCTTGTTGTTGGTTTTAGTAGCCAAATTCGTCCCCCTTTTCCCCTCGTCAGTCATTCTCTGAGTTAAATTGCATCACTTCCCCATCAGTTATTCATCATTTACAATATGTACATATTGCTGGACAAACACATGAATTGTCTTCAAGGGGGGGTGGGGTTCACTTTGTTTGCACTTGTGATTAATCAGGTCACCTTTTGAGTCTCTTTTCACTACAGGGAAGCTCTTAAAGTCTGAATTTACAGGAAGAAACAAGCCTACGAAATTAAACTTGCAAGCAGACACAGATCAAGATCAAGAGAAAGGAATTCATTTGTGATGACAGGACAAAAGGAAAAGAAAAGAAAAGCATTTGTAAACAAAAGCAGGCATAGTTCAGTATAAAGGAGTTGCATATCCGTCTTCACCGGGTCGGTGTCGAGTTGCAGATGTGCGGGAAAGAAAGTCTTTGGCCAAAAACAGCAGATTAAAGAGCTCAATGTACTGAAAAATATGCACCTCGATGTGAGACGTTCAGTGTTGTCTGGGTGTAAACGTGCATGAGTCGGTGTTACCCTGGGCGACGGCGTCAGTGATGACAAATAAATAACATGAGTGGGCGCAGTAGACCGTTAGAAGAAGGAAGTTAAGAAACAAACAAACAAAAAAAGTGTGGCTGGTTTATCAGCATCTCGAGTTCAGTTTTGACTTTCACGCCTTGATCGGCTGATGGAAAGTGGAGTCAGGTCGGTGCTGAGGGTCGTCCACGCAGCAGTGGGAGGTGATGGAGGGAGGCGAGGGAGGACTAGAGGTGGTCGTAGGCGGCCGCAGACGGTGGAGCAGTGCGGGAGGCCGAGCTGTAATAATAGGGCGAACCTGCGGGGGGAGACACAGATGGAGGCCTTTTGAGAGGTGGAAGTCAGTGGATCAGACTTTCTTTATCCATCTTATCCAGCAGATGGTCGAGCTGGAAGTCTGAGCAGCTCCGACTGTTTGTCCTGCGAGTGGATTGAGTCTTAACCCCTCTCAGGGAGATGCATTACTTTCCTTTTTCTGACCAGGCTGACACAGAGGAGGACGCAGACACATGCCTCAAGAGCTGCCAGGCTGCTGTGCAACATTTTTCACTTTTAATTTGATGACTAAATCTTGTAAAGAGATAAAGCGTTGGTGTTGCTGTCGGCATCTAAAAGAGTGCATCTGCTGTCTGAGCCTGATGTCAGGTGGAACCGATTGTTGTGACACTTGATCTGCTGTGGCTTGGATTGAGACTCATTAGTGTGTCACTTTGGAGTAAAGTGTGAGCCGAATGAATAAATAAAAACGTAATGATGTGTGTGAAGAGGGATGGGAAAGAACGCCTTTCACATTTAAAAGAGTTTAAGTTGGTTGTAAATTTAGTAAATGACTCGTCTGTCTTTCATTCTTCCTTTTAGTATCCTCGTCTTTTTTTCCAGTTTTATCTGTTGCCTGATTTTATATAGTTTTGCCTGCAACTTTTTGATGCTGCAAAAACAGGTTTACAGCCTCAACTAGAGACAAAATAGATAACTGGTTTGCACACCACTTTCTGGTGAACCTCTTCAAATGTTATCGTAAGGATGTTCAAGAGAAAAGCTAAAGTGAGTTTTTCTAAATTCTCAAGGCGCCTTTTTACCTTGAATCTAAATAATTTTATCATTTAGGTCACAGTTATTATTACAACACAGTGGATTCAGGGGTGAACTGTTCACTCACCCAGTATGCTGGAGTTGGTGAACCTCCAGGCGTCGCTGTAGGAGGTGTAGGGCGAATGGCTGTAGGTCTGACCCGAGTAGTCTGTACCTGCTGGGAAAAAAAACAACTTTATCAAACACTCACATCAACACAAGAAAGGTTATTAAAAGGCAAAGCTAAGACACGGTGTGCTGTGTTTGTGTGCCAGCTCCGCCTTAGCTCATAATTCACCAACAGTTAGTGTGGCCTGTAAACCATTAATCTGCGGTGCAGGTGGACGGCTGAGGGTGAAATCCCTCGGCCCAGTGGTGCGTGCATGCGGCTCGCCTCTGCGCCCTCTTCTCCCGAGCGCCCGGCCCCTCGCGTCGCTCAGCCTCTGCCCTCTGAAATGCCCTCCTCCTCCCCCCGTCCTCCACTTCCTGCTTTAGCCTCTCTGGCACTCCTCTTTCTTTCTCCTCTCTCTCTCTATTTTTCTTTTTTTTAACATTCCAATATCTAATTGGTAATTATGTTGGCTGGAATGAATCCCTGAGCCCCCCCTCCACCCTCAAAACCACCACCTCCTCCACCTCCTCCTGTTCTAACCGCCCCCCTTTACACACACACACACACACACACCCCGGACCCCCCCTTTCGCTCAGTAATTGTGTAGCAACGCTTCCTCACAGCGAGCCCACCAGAAAAATAATAAATCAGACCCTCTCATTTCGCGCTTCGGAGGGCAGACTTCAAATAAAAAAAAAAAAGGCACATCACACACACACTCATACACACACTCTCTCTCTTTGGTCGTATGCAGGCATCCTGACGTGGACCCACACAAATGTGCACACACACACCACAAAGACCTCCTCCTCCTCTTCTTCTTCGCTCATACCCAGACTTTACACCCCCGCCGCCCACCCTGCATCTCCCTCCTGGGCCCCCTGGTTCCCATGGCGATGTGTGGTCAGAGGTGTCTGGGTGGGGGGTGTGGGCAGCAGGGTGGAACAACCCCCCCCCCCAGCCTGCTCCCTGTACCCCCCGGGCTCATGTGCACCCGCTCACACACACACACACACACACACACACAGTTCACCACCCTGGCAGGACTACTCATTGACTCCTGTTAATCTACAAGCTGCTCTTTCTCTTTATTCCTTCTCTTCCTGCCTTCCTCCCTCTTCTCTCTTTCCTCCTACCTGTCTGATTCATTCGGCCTCCTACGCCTTTTTTAAAATAATTCTTCAGTTGACTTTTAAATCGTAGGTGTGTAAAAGAAAAACAAACATCTCTCACCTGCTACCATGCCCGTGATGGCAGAGGAGGAGTATCCTGTCTGGGCCGGGGAGGGGATGTGAGGCGGGTACCCGGGCAGGGTGGAGCTCACCATGTCACGCCCTGAAAACACACCGAAACACACAACTTTAACATCAACATGAGGGCTTCGGTTACTATTTTACATTTGTTATAGCTACACGATGCTCCGGTTTGGGGAAAATATGCTGAATTAGATCTAAAATGACGATTGATTAGTTAATTATCAGAAGGTTAATTGCAAAATTTTACAGATATTTGCAGGTTTCTTTGCCTTATATGATAATTGAGATCGTTTTAGAGCTACAGATAATTGAACAAAAAAAGATATTTGAAGTGGGAGAAAACTAAACTATTCATTGATTCAACTGATCAAACAAACGGCAGATTAATAATCAATAATGAAAATAAAATTTGGTTGCAGTCTTACAGCACCTGTGACTAAATGAATCAGTAATGAGTGTGGACATGAATGGGATGGATGGCTTCATTACCTGAGATGATAGACTGACTGCTGAACTGCCCGTACACCGGTGCATGATGGGGGAATGAGTTGAAGGCGTTGGGGAAATGGTTGGCGTGGCTGCAGCTGCTGCTGCTGACAGAAACAGGCTTCTGCAGCTCCACGAACGCCAGGTTGGACGCCGCCACGTTTGGGGAGGGGCTTGTGCTGGTGACTTCTGGGGACATTTCCTGTTTTAAGCAGAGCGGCAGCGACTGCGGGGGCTCTGAGGCGGCGACGGTGGGAGGAGGGGGGAGGGTGGAGATGAAAACAAATGGCAAACATGAGTGGAGGCGCAAACTTGCGAACAAAAAAAGTGAGTGAGATGTCAAAAACAAACAAAGAGTGAGTGGATTCAGGACTCTGCTGCGCGTGGAAAGAGTCGACCTCGAGGGCCAAGTGCTCGACGGAGGGGTCAAAGGGCAGCTGTCTAACATTAAGAGTCTCACCGGTCACCATGGTGTAGCTCTGGTGCGTCGTCAGATTGCGTCCAATGGCGGAGCTGGATGTTGAGAGGCTGGACTTGGCCTCGTCTAGGCTGCTATTGATGAGGGACAGCGGGTACAAAGTCTGGGAATGATGAACAGGGATTAGCTATTGAGGTAAAGTGTGTGTAAGTGTGAGAGGAAGCAAATGTGTGCAAGACAAAAAAAAAAGAAACAAAAGCTGAATTAGATTTGTTTTCTTTCAGATGTTTAAGAAAAGTACAACATAACACTTCACATAAGATCTTACCTGCTCCGTCTTGCTGCTGGAGGCTGAGCTGAACGAGTCCGCGGGGTAGTGATGGCGATCGAACCCACAGTCCAGATGTTGTGTGGCTGCGGAGAAGTGATCCACCCGCATCTGCTTCCTCGGGACGCCTCCGCTGCCCTGAGAGTCCACGCTGTGCCGACAGCTCTCCTGATCGCCTGAGAGAGGAAGAGACAAAACACTTGAGTGAGTACACGCTGAAACAGAGGTCATAGAGGTGGTTAAACAACGAATTCAGCTTTTCAGGAGATGATCAAAGTCCACACCAAATGCAACAGATCTTGTCATCATTTTGAAAAAGACTTCATTATGTTGCTTTAGAACTAGCAGAAAAATGACTTTTGTCCAAAAGATTCAGGTCTGATGTCCTTAATTCGACATGTCACCACAATAAAAACAAAATTACGCCAATGTGCGGCGTCTCCTTCGCCTGATCTAATTCTTACTGTCATCGTGGCTCCTCTTGCCCTCGGCGCTGGGCTGCGGGATTCCCAACAAGCCGCTGATGGAGTAGGTGGAGCCCAGCGAGTCCGACTGTGGAGACTCGGGAGGGGTGACCGCCGAACTGGGGACTGAAGGGGGGGGACAAACAAAGACAGAGAGCGGAAATGATCTCACTGTACATCTCACTGATCGTGTTGCCACAAGGTCACGAACTTAATCCTACAGAACAGGCAGGGTGTTCTTTAATCTTTAACCTTAATCTTTCACCATCACATGATGATACTTGCTGACTTTGATGGCCTCCTCTAAGTGTGTGTGTGTGTGTGTGAGAATGAAGACTCACTTAAGGTTTGTCCCGGACTCAGGCCTTTCCCATCCAGTGGCAGATTGAACGGCTGCTGGACCTTCGTTCGGATTATTCTGCAACAAAAAGAAGAATAATTTTACATTCATTTTTAATCTTTGAATGTTTAAGTCGGGGATAAATGTGTGTTTGAAGAGGAACTGTGTTTTTGCTTGTGCCTTCAGGGAACTTAGGCCCAATAATGTGTTTCGATTTACTCATCCATCACCCCCAGAGAGGGGGGGTGGGGGGGGGGGGGGGGGGGGGGGGGGGGGGGGGGGGGGGGGGGGAGGGGGGGGGGGGGGGGGGGGGGGG
>JBAJHX010000035.1:16338082-16364514 GCA_037176925.1 Amniataba percoides | reverse complement strand
GGGTGGGGAGGGGGGGGGGGGGGGGGGGGGGGGGGGGTGGTGTTTTTTTTTGGGGTGTGGGGGGGAGGAGGCGGGTGAGGGGTTTTTTTTCCACCCCCCCCCAACCACCACACGCCCCCCCCCCCCCCCCCCCCACAGTGGCATATTTGTACCTCTGACACGATTTCAGTCATAATTCAGTTTGTCACCTGTTAATGGAGCTCACACTGGGCACCGTGTCGCTGTCACACACTCCCTCTGCCAGCAGCCTGTCCCTGATCTCCCAGGCGAACATGGTGGGATTCTGCCTCTTGTACTCTGCGATTTTGTCCACGACCTTCGGGGTGGCCACCTTGGGCTTGGAGCCGCCGATGACGCCGGGCTTGATGCTGCCCGTCTCGTAGTAACTGGAGGGAGGATGGAAGGGAGAGGAGGGCGTGAAGGACTTTTGCTTTGAAGTGGAGCAAGCTGCTGTGCCATCAGACAAACATTAAAGTGTCTCCAGGTAAGCGAGCAGACTTTGAGGGGTCAAAGAACAAAGATGAAGGTAACGGGAGTCGAGCGAGGCGCCTGGCGACGTGCTTACCGTCCCAGGATCTTGCTGACGCAGCCGTGGCTGACCCGGAGCTGCCGGGAGATGTCACAGGGCCGAACCCCCTGGTGGGCCATGTCCACGATGCGTTGCCGGATCACCTCCGGAAGTGGGCGTCCATTAACAAACATTCCACCTAGTTGGTTAAGACCCCCATGACCTGGGGGAGGAGGGGGGATGAACACTCATAAATGTCATGGAACCACTGTGATTATCAAAGTCTGCACCTTTGGAGGACTTTGTTCTTCAACATAACAATTGTCTTAATATAAAATAAATCCCATAATAACCACAGTAATGACAGAAAATATTTTAGCTGTGAAATTAAACCAAAGGGTCCAAACTACACCACTAAAAGCCACCCATTTGTTTACAACAATCTCCAAATTCTCACATCACACATATCTGTGATGTGTAGACGTTCACACGAGCAAGTTTCTGTGTCAGTAAAAATCAACGTTGAAGTCATCATCTCATTTAATGTTGCAAGTGATAATGAAAAAAGTTAATGCCAAACAACAGTAAAAAAGCAAAAAGGCTGTTCTGAGGCTCAAAAAAAGCAAAGTTACTAAAGTTTTATAAGTCATTTGTCCTTGGAAACGGATGAGCCACGCTGACAAATTGTCACAGTTTAAGGAAGTTTTACATTAAAGAAGTCGAGGACACACGAGAAAAGGAGAAGCAAACCTTCGCTGCTGTGAGCAAACAACTGACTGATTTACTCACATTTATCTAAAAAGAAAAAGGAGATTTACGGGGATCTACATGAAGTTTTGTGCTCAGTTGAATTATTTTTCATTTGGGCCCAAACTGTTGCATGTATTCCAGCTTTCTGCATAAAACATATAATATTAAATGGTTGTTATATTCTGCTGCTATAATTAAATTAACCTGACAGCAAATCACAAATTGATGATTATTTAATTACTTACAGGCCAAGTACCTCCTTATGAAAAATACCTGCAGGCTTATTCTCACAGTTCTACTTTATATAAAGCACCAGTTTGTTTTGAGGTGCAGTGAAAAACAGGACACTTATATTTTTAATTAAGATAATGAAATAAAAATGATTAAATAAGTAATTAAATAAAAAAAACAAATATTTTACATTATCTGTCTTGCATTTTCTCTTTTAAATAACACAATATTTCATGGTTATTTTGTGGAGTTTGTTATTATTATTATTATTATAATTATTACATTATTCTCTTTGGTCAAGTATGTCAAAGAAAATGACATTCAATTATCATATTTCCTTATTTTCATAAATGCACACATAGAGTAAATTTTATTTTTTGACAAATGGGAAGTTTGGTATCTTGCAATTTACTGCTAATATATATTTGTAGATATTTTATATTTTTTAATGACATTTGAATACATAAGAAGCTGATAATATAATATAATAATATATATAATATAATATATCCATAATGTCACTTATGCTGGAAATATTTTGTGATCAGGGAATAACTGCAAAAAAATACATAAAAACACTGTTCATATATTTGATCTCTATAAACATGTTAATATTATATTTAAAATGTATCTATAGTTGTGATACATTACATGTGCATTGATTTAAATGTAAAAATAAATGTATTGTGTTTTCTTTCAGATAAACCTTCTGTCTGTCTGTCTGCACGCTGCACGGTGGTGACTCTGCAAGAACACCACTGCTTTTTAATTTAACCCATTGAGACACTTCTCTTTCTCAGCCTTTTTCCCAGCTTTCATTTCCACATCAAACGGGACCAGGCTGAGGGAGGGGGGAGGAAAAGGAGCAGGAGGAGGAGGGGGAGGAAAAGGGAGAGAGGATGAGGAGGAGGAGGGTGGTGGGAGAGAGAGAGGAGCCTCTATTAACGCTGCCAGCGGAGTGTGGAAAAAAATCTCCCCGCCAAGCTTCATCAACCTGCAGGATATTAAAGCAGAGAGGACCCGGGGGGTGGAGGATGGAGGGGTTGAGGGGGTGTGAGCACACGGAAACACGCACAGACCACCAAAAAAAAAAAAAAAAAAAGAAGAAAACACCCAGCATGGACAGACAGATAGACTCAAACTTTGCCCTCCCTGCTGATGTTGGTGATGCTGCTGCGTGTTTTGGCCCAGCTGAGGTGGCTCTAAATTTCAATATGACAGCTTTAAGTGCCATCCAATTAACTCCCTTAATGTCCTGCACAGCGACCAGAGAGGAGGAAGGGGGGGTAACGACTCAAACACCCCCCATAAAGACAAGACAGACACCTCTCTGCATCCTCCAGCTGCTGAAAGTGACTGAAAAATCCACCACTCAAAACACCCAGAAGAATTTAGTGGTAAAAACACATTAAAGATGCCAAATTCAACAAAAAAAGAGGCCAAATTTAATTTAAATCAACAAAATCATGAAGGCAAAATGTCAAAATTTAAATATTTCACCTTCATGAGTAAAGAGATGGCACAAACACTTAACTTCTAACTCTCTATATGATGAATTAATATTAATATAAGCAGTATAACATTTGATAAATGCTTTATAACAACCTGTGTGTGACATATAAGGACAGGTGTTTATGAATGTACAATATTTTAACATGTACAGTATTTTAACAGCAATTATAACTACATATTTTATATCATTACATCATAAAATATGACACCAGACACAATAAGCACTTTCATCAGCTTACAACTACTTTATGTTTGTACATCTTTTAAAAGCATTTATTAAATATTTACTGCTTGTGAAAAATTAGATTCCTCTTTTTCTCTTCTGCAAAACTCAAGGGAGACAAAAGCGTTTTATTTTGACTCCCTGCTGAGATGTCAGTGAGGTGGCAGGCGTGGGGCAGCAGGCCGGCCTGCGTTGTGTATTTACCTCTTCCAGTGTTGCTGGACATTTCCCTGAGTTTCTGCTCTTTGCTCCACCAGCTGAACGTGACGGTCTGCTCCACGCTGTCCCAGTTAAAGCGTCTCTGCGTCTCCCCGTCCTGCCCCGGCTGGCATGAGTGTGCACGCTGCAGGAGAGCAGAGGTTTGTGAGAGGCGCCTCCAACACACACACACACACACACACACACACACACACACACTCGGCTCAGGTGTTCACAGATGCTGAATGTTCAGATCACCTGTATGAGCTCTTTTTTGTCTTCCTGTGGACAGCAGAGATCATTTAGCTTTAATGCTTTACAGAGGAAAGGCCTGATGCGTCTGCTTTTGTGTGAAAATACTACACTTTCATAATCAGCATTCAGAAAAGCAGGAAAGATCTTCTTCCCCTTCGGCAAACCCAGATGGCTGCTCCTGTTATACATAAAATTTCCCTTCATTAACTGTTTTGTAATTAGGACTGACTGCTCTCATTAATCACTTTACAATTATTAGAAGCAGAGAGTGTGCTTTATTTTGTTGAAGAAATTGTAGTTTATGCATCATGATGTCAAACAGATTTGGTGTAAGTGGAAACAAGTTTGGACGGAGAGACTCACTCTTCAGGACTGTTTTAAATTTCTCAATATTTTATGTTTTAGCCTTAAAAAAAATTATTCAACATCTTAATCACTGCACTTTCTTAAAGATGTTATTGTGTGGCTGCTTCATCTCTGTTTTATTAAGAAGAAATTAAAGCATAAAGATAAAAAGCAGACGGAGTAAAGGAAGTGACAAATTATTGGGACTTTGACTCTTAAATAAAAGAAGCCGAGTCTGTAAATGTGCACTTGTTATTACACATACTTAATAAAAGCCTTGTTTAGTCCATCTGCTCAGCTGCTCCACCAGGAAGATATATATATATATATATAATGTGAAATAATGTGACTTTCATTATTGTTTTTACTTTTTGAAATTGTGGGATGGTTTTATGGCAGGAAAAATAGAATCAGACTTGTTAAAAACTGAATGAAGCCACTTTTAATCTGACAGGGTGAGACAGTGTCAGTGAAGAGTCCTGCTGGGAGGACACTTTAACATTCAGATAATAATTAGCAGACTGTCACAGACTGTTAATCATCTGTGAGACTGAAAAACACACGTTAAGACGAAGAGTTTGGTTTGCAGCTAATAACATTTATGCTTATTATTATTATTATTAGAAATATGACTCATCCTCTGGTTTCTGTGTAGGGACTGACTGTACTGAACTTTTATTTGGAAGTTAATTTGATAATTGAACTTGACTTTAAATTTAATTTAAACTTTTTCATTTAAATATATGTGTGTAGTTTTTTTCAGTCATTGTAATTTTTAAATGACTGTTTGTAAGTTGCCTCATTTTTTTTAACGTCAAACTTTATTTGTATAATTTGCCAGAGGAATAAAACCCATTTAAAAAGCAATTTAGTGGAATTAAATTTAGAAATTACACATTTTTACTTAATTGTCTATAAAAGAAGAAATGCAGCAATATTATGTAATTCTTATAATAACAAAACAACATAATAATCAGTCATTATTAAATAACTAACAGGTAATCTGGTAATCTGTTGATTTTTTTTTTTTACATAAAAACAACAGAATATAAAATGCATTTCTACATTTCCCTGATTTGCAGTTGTAATGTGGCTTTTTATAATGTCGAGGCTACTTTATCACAACACCTGTTACTTATTTTATTTTAGATCAATGTTGATATCAGTAATAATAATTAGTAATATTTTCTTTGTTCAGTGAATTCGTGCAGGATTTTTTGCGCTGAGCTTTTATTTTCCAACAGTCATTTTCATTTTATCTGTTAAAGTAGCTTTTTGCGTGTTAGTTTATAGTTAATTTCTTTTCTTTTTCCCAGTTTTGTTCTGACAGTGAATTAATTACTCCTTGTTTTGTGTTAATTAGGTTTTTTGGCTACAACATTTTCTGATTTTCCACATTAGTTTCTACCTCTGCTTCTTTGCAGTTTGACAACAGATGAAATAAGACTCATAAAACTCATCCAAATCTCAGTTTCAGGTCTCTGCTTTGGACCAGAGAGCTCAAAGGTGCATTTTATGTTTTTAGGAGCGAGTCTGAAGCAGCAGCGGAGGAAAAGAAACTCACCGCAGCGTTCGGTCAGCTCAGTTTGTGCGAACTCGACCTGCTGCAGGAAACTTTGAGACTCCCACCATCCGCGCAAACACACGAAATGATCACATTTCTGAGCACAACCAGCACTAAACCCTCCGATGCTGTCTCACGCATCCTGCTGAGTGTTTTCTGTTTCCTCTCCTGACATCTCACAAGGACACCAAAAAACAAATCTCACCTTTTCAGCGACGCAGTTCAAAATCGAAAAAAAAAAACCTTTTTCCTTTTCTTCCTGCAGATATTTCGATATTATCCAAATGATCGGGCTCTTCTCTCTCTCCTGTGAGTGTGTGTGTGTGTTGCAGGAGGCTGCAGTCGTGTTGTGCTTCGTGCTGCAAACACTCAGGCAGGTTTTATCCAACCGGGGCTGCGCAGAGGACGCAGCCCTGCAGCCATTGGAGGAGGAGGAGGAGGGAGGAGGAAGAGGAGGAGGTGTGGTTTGATGGAGGAGAGAGGAGCAACCACCCCCTGTTTTTTTGTTTTTTTTAAATATGACTGACCTGCGTTTTGATGGCTTCACACCCACAGTGACTGTTTCCTCTCTGCTCCAGCTTTAATTACGCAGCCATGTGACACCATCTACTGCCTGATGTTTCCCCCACACCTCGACAGGTAAACTACACCTGGCCGGGGAGAAAAAAAACCCAATATGCATATATACAAAAAAAACAAAACAAAAAAAAAAAAAAAAAAAGAAATCACCGACTTAAGTGTGTTTTTCCAAAAGTTTCCGCAGGACTATTGTGCGCAAAATTGAGAAAAGAAATGGAAGTTAAAGTGTAAAATCAGATTATCTTCAGTCCTGTAATTCTAACTACAAAAGTAATGTTCTTTAAAGGAGAATTTCACATATAAACTTCAGTAGCCTATATAACCTTTAATACATACATATATATATAGATTTTAATTTTATGTCCTGTAAAAATGCTGGTGAAATTATTAGCACAAATAAAACATTTGGATCTCTCATGAAACTGAACTTAAAATTTAGATGCACCAAGTTTGGGCTTAACTATTTCCACTTAGACTGAGTTAGTATCAAATGTAATAGTGCGGCTTTGAAAATAGTGATAAATAGATTTAAAAAATCTGTGTGTAACATGTCGCAGCTCTTTTTCTGCAGCTCATCTTCAAAGTTAAAGGCCACACATGTGAGGGACTTTTCTGCTTCTTATGTGCAGACAAAAGGCAAATAAATAAAAAAAATACATTTGCAACATTGGGACAATATGAGTGAAGAAAATCAGATATTTTTTGTAGTTACCTTCCTGAGGATGCTGCACAGATAATTCATTTTAAAAGAGGAAAGATGAGACCGTGCTGAAGGTTTCTGCTCTTTTTCTGCGTGATGTCTCACCAGGGTGTCAGTGAGTCTGAAGGTGTTTTAATGTTATTCTCAGGAGGCTGTAAAACAAACACAACACCTCTAATGACAAACCTTCATGGCACCGAGTCGTCTGCCTGACATTTTTTCTCCCTCGAATTCAAAGTAAATCACGACACTGTGAGTAGCAGCTTATTTTAACAGTTTTATATAAATATATTCAGTCAAAGGAGCCAAACTAGATGAGAGGAACTTGAAAGCATCTCATCAGGGGTTTTGATTGAAGCCTTTTATTCTTCCACATCAGAGTAACAGAGGACAAAGGAGGGGCTGTTTTGAAATAAATAAAAGAGCCACTAAAAAGAAAAAAAGACACTAAAGGGGATCATAACACATCAGCTTGGAAACAGAGACAGTCCTCTCTGCAAAGTGACCAGAGAGGATGACAAGTGCCCGGAGGGAGACGTGGCAGAAGAGAGGGGTTACGGCGAGTTTAACAAGGGATTAAAAGCCACAGATCTGTATCTATAACGATGAAACTGTGAATGTGAAATGGCGCTTAATTATAAGGGCTCACTGGCCGAAGGGCACAAGTTCCGCACGCCCCAAATCCGGACAGTCACCGCGCGTAAAAGCCCGATATTTAGGAAATAATCAACTAAAGCATCTGTTTTTTTTACCCTCAAGATTCATATCAAGTTTTCACATTAACACACCGACAGAGATCATATATAAATACCTTAAAAACTCTAAAAAAAAGAAATAAGCACATTTTTATTCAAGTTTATTGGCTTTATAACGTAACACAGATACATATAAGACATAAATAAATACAGGACAAGTTAGAGGATGAGGTTTTGCAAATAAATAAATAAATAAATTAAGACAATAAAAGAAGAACCTGAGTGACTGTGCATAAATTGAGCCTTGCTTTATGTTTTTTTCTCTCCATGTGGTTGCTTGAATGCCAAACCGAGCCGTGCTGACGAGGTTTCCCTCCTGCCTGCTCAGAGGTTTGGTTTCATATTTGTCAGTATTTACTGTCACTTGCGTCACAACTTAGGTTTTTGGTAGTTTCTTATGGCCAAAGACACCCTGAAAAAGAAAAAAAAACGCACTGTAACATTTTGAAAGCAGAGAAATGAAACTGGTCGTTGCAACTTTTATTTTGCAAAGCAATTTCACCCACAACTGAAGAATTTCAATGATTTCTTTTAAATGCGGGCCCACTTTTTTATAAGCACTTAAAGCTGAGAGATGAAGGAGGTGGAACAACCATTCTGTGCATTTTTTTTATGCATTTGGTGAAAAGTAGGAAAAAATGCATTGCCAAAACATTTCCTGCGAGGTGAATTGTGTTTAATTAGTCAAATTTTGATGCAAAATGAGGATTATGCTGTAAAAAGTCTCCTAATTGAACCTGAATTTATCTGCATCTCCCTCTCATGAAACGAAAAACATCCCATTTGAGATAAATTATGTCTTACAAAAGACACTATGGCAGGTTTTTAAAGGCTCCTCTACCCATCATTCTGCAGACTTGCATGAAACTTCCTCTCTTGAATCTCACAAATTCCCATTTTTTTGGTGGTGGTGTTTTCTGCAGCAGTGATCTGAATCTGAAGGCTCAAACAGCAGCAGAATGCACCTTGTTTGTTTCCCTGTTTGTCTCCGGGTGTGTCCTGTTGACGGGTGTTTCACTCCCCGAGCAAAGTTTGTGTCTTTGGAGAAAAAGAATAAAAAAACTGCGTGTCCTGCGGCGACAGGTGGCAACGAGAGAAGAGGGTGAAAGGTCAGAGAGGACACTTCCGACTGCAGAGAGATAAGGAGACGTGAACGACTGTCCAAAAGCACAAAACGAAAAGGAAACCAACTTCTTTCTTGTTTCAGGTGTAAAATCATCTGCAGAATCTTTCATAAGTTTGGCATCTTTTATCAGAAACATTTTTAAAACTTAACAAGACAAAATAAAACACCAATAGTAGGATAAAGAAATTAATAAAGAAATGGTGAAAGTTATTTTAAACAAGTAAAATATTCCTTTATTGGAGGGATGTTAAAGTATGAAGCACACTGTCAGAGCCCCACACTTGCAGACTTCTTCAGGAAAATGATGAAAGTCAGATTTTCTCATCCTCTCTCATCCTCCATCCCTCAAAATAAGCAAGAGGTGCAGTGCGCGCTCCCGCGGACAGTGACGCGTCGCCTGCTGCCGCTGCGCGCTCCCGACAGAGATGAATAATGCTTCAGGAGAAGGTAAGTGGTGTGGTGGTGGGGGGGTTAGATAAATAAATTCAAAAAGCGCCCACTTAATGACAACTTTTATAAATCTACCCGCGGGAGCGCATGTTTCTTTGTGGTCAGCCAGTCGAGATGAGCCAGATAATTAGGTCATAATAGCAGAAACACCTCGCTATTGATGATCCCATTAGGCCCATGATTCCCCAGATCACCAAGCCCATATTTCCTGCCCCCTTTCATGGTTAAGAGGGTTTTTATTTTTGCCTTATCCAGAGAGAGAGTCAGCAATAATTGATGTTTACTCACTGAAATGTCCTTTATTCTGTCTTTACACTTGATTTTTTTGGAGGTAAAAAAACATATTCATTATTTTCAGGCTACCTGAAGCTCCCTGAAGTGTCACAGTATGTCACAGCGGCAGCTTTAATGGACAGCGAAGTCGATATTTGTGCAGGTAAAGTTGCTTAAATGAATTTGATTTGGCTGCAAACGTATGCAGAGAAGTGTTTTCTGCCATATGGGATGCAGGCATGTAAAGGTGTTACTGTGACGATGCATGTATTGCCAGTAGCTTTTCAGCCTCCAACACCACAACAACAACCCCTTCATCCTTTCAGTGCCGCCCCTTTCGCTCCGACCAGGCTTTACCATCTGTTTTGGCTCCCCTCCATTCTGTCCCCTCATCTTTTTCTCCTCATCTTCCTGTGTTTTGTGCACTGTCCACCCTCCCTCACAGCTTTGTCCGTCCCAGTTCGGCCCCGTCCATTGTTCCCCTGCGCCTCCCATTTCCGCTTTGGTGTTGCCCTCTGACCCCACACCCTGTCTTCCCCCATGTCCCTCCTGCTGACGCCCCGAATACCCCCCCTCCGACCCTCGCCCGAGACCCCAAATCTTCTTGTTCTTCTCTTGACTGCTCTCCCTTTAAGTTTTTTTTGGGGGGCTAATAACTGTTGCCAGCAAGCGCCACACAAAATCCCAGCGTGATTGCTATTGTGAGGCCTACAATGGCATACAGGCTGTAATGGCCATTAGCAACAGAGGGGCTTGGCCCTGTGAGCAGTGTTTAGTTGTGTTTAGCCCACATGCAATTTGGACTGGCGGTCAGACGTGAACTCTTTCAGGCTTCAGTCGGTCAGCCACAACTTTTTAATCTGCTCCACCTCAGCTGTTGGTCTCGCACTCACTTTACTTTGGATTTAACTTCTCCTAAAACGGTTTAAAAGTGTCAGAATTGACTAATATGTGCTGTAATTGGATTTAACTTCTCCTAAAATGGTGTAAAAGTATAAAGAAAATGGCCAGAATGTGCTATTGTTGCATTTAAGTTAGAATTAGAGGACTATATAAGATTTACAAACATAAACCTTTACATTACATCACAGCAAAATGTGCTGTTGTTAGATTTAACATCTCTTAGAATAGTGTCAAGTTGTAGATGTGCACCAAAATATGGCATTACTGCATTTAACTCCTAAAAATAGAGTAAAACTGTAAAAATCTACCATAATGTGCTCCCATTGGGTTAAACCTGGGTTTAATCTACAAAAATGAACTGTTTTCTGGATTTAACTCCCCTAATATGCACTAAAAGTGTAAAAATCTATCAAATTGTGCTGCCATAGCATTACAATTACTAGTGTGAAAATGTAAACAAACATCAACCAAAATGTGCCATAATTGGATTTAACTTATTCTAAAATTATACAAAAATGTGTATTAATACACCAAAATGTGCTGTTATTGGATGTAACGTCTCCTAAAATAGTGTCAAAGTGTGTGAATAATCCCAAATGTGCTGTCATTAGTGTAATGATGAATAGGAATGAATTCAAAGTGGGCGATACACACACAAACACCCCCTTCGCCACACACTAGTAATTGCAGTAGACTTTGAGGATCAGAGCGGCCCATCAGGGTGAACCTCGTCTTCATGCCTGTCAGTCAGAGTCGGTTTCCATGGAGACGGGCATCACAAAACCGGCAACCAGGGCCGAAACGCTTTGAGGAGCCGGGCTGTCCTCACAGGAACTCAGGTGCTCCTCTCACACACTTGGAAACAGAGAGTTAATCAGACGGATGGCGAAAGAGCCTCATTATCAGCAGAGCAGGATGTGGCTGTACTGCAGAAAATATCAAGTCTGTTAGGAGGCAAAACACTCGTGTCGTCCTCTGGATTAGTGTCTCGTTACTCTCGGCTTCTAATTAACTTGCTAAAGAGACCCAGAAGAAGACGCGTTGGGGCCACATCACACGAGACCATGGTCCTGTTGTGCAGAAGTGTTTTTGAGGAAAGCTCTGGGTTTATAATTGAATGAGCTTAAAGGGTCGATTCAACATTTTCTTATCCTCCAGTAGAAAGAAGCTCTAGTTTGTCTATCCACATCATTTTAGTTCATATTGAAATACCTCAACAACAACTGGATAAAAGGACATTAAAGTTTGTGCAGACGATGATGGTGCCCAGATGATGAACCCCATTAACTTTAATGATCCCCTGACTTTCATTCTAACGCCACCACGAGGTTCACATTTGTCATTTCAAGTGAAACGTCTCAACAAATAGGATTGGACGCGTTCCCATGTACAGACATTCACCTTTTCCTCAGAGTGAAAGTCAAGGTCAACAATGAAAATTTAATTAAGATATAAATTTTAATTCTATGGATCTCTTCAGCAATAATTGTAAAAGAAATGAATGATATATGATGGCATGTTTCTCCTGATTTATTTTCTTTTCAATAACATTATTTTTCTTTATTGGACACACACATGAAAAAGTTTCATTTAACTTACAAGTTGTGACACCCAGAACAGAAAAACACTTACATTTGTGACTCAGTAAATACAACTGTGTGTTTTACCCCAGATGGCGTCACTTACACGGTTACTTAATGTGCCCCGTAGCTGAAATCTGACATGGAAACATCTGGCAAGCAAAAAATGAAGCCGTGCTTTCTCCTGAACACCCAAAATAAGAGGTGTAACAGTGTGACAGCAGCATCGTTGCACCCTCCATCTTGTTTCGAGTGATGCTTTTTACTGTCAAGTTACTCACAGGGAGGTGGGTGCTAATAAAAGAGGGTAGTTCTGTATGCAACTTCCCTTGCAGCCCATATATTTTCATAAAGCCCAATTTTATATTTATTAGATATAATTTAAGTACGACTAACTTCAGTATATTTAGTTGTCTCTGCTGTCAACAGAGGATAAAGTGGAAAGAAATGCTAACATTGTAATGGTAACAGGCATTAGTCGAGACAGAGAGCGCGCCCGCAGATTTACTGCTGCGATGTCCCACTGATGCGTCGTGTTTGACGATTATGGACAGCCCAGGGTGATGGCAATGTAATTAGGCCTTTACTGTCGTGTAATTCTCCGTCAAGCACATTGTCAATAGCTTGGCTGATGAGGTTGAAAGTGAGATTGGGATCCAGTGACCCGGGCCAGCCGCCGTAATAACAACATACACACAGAAACACACACTAACACACACATACACACAGGCAAAGTGCTTGTAATGCAGTGTCGATGCTGTGATATTTGCTTTTGTCCCGGTGTTGATCTAAGCTGACATTATGCTGTATGGCCCTGATCGCTGTTTGTCTGAGTGTTACATTTGTCATCTGTGGGAGGGCAAACGAGGGATCAGGAGGACTTGAGAGCAAAGCGAGGGAGGGGGGCGGCCCGGCAGGTGAGGGAAGGAGGAAAAGAGAGGGAGTGAATGAGGGAGGGAGGAGAGGGGAGGCGGTGTGTGTGCTCATCTCCTGTGTGTCAGTTGCAGATCTGCTGGTGCGGAAGCAGATCTTTTCCCTCAGTGACTCTATTAATTTACCTCATTTATCTTAACCACCTCCCCCTCCCCCCAGTAAATACTGGAGACCTCGATCCGTGTGTGTGTGCGTGCACGTGAACAACCATATATCTGTGTGTGTGTGTGTGAATGTGTGTGTGTGTGATGGAATAAAAACACAGCAGCTCCCCTTTCTATTCCCAGAGGACAAATCCGTGGCGGAAAAACTCATTTTCCTGCAAATAGTTTGTCAGCCAAGCTAGGAGGAGTGATAAATTATCACAGACGTTAGGTGAAGGAGGGTGACTGGAGGAAGAGGGAAGCCCTCTCTCTCACTCTCTCTCCCAAACACACGCACACACACACACACACACACAGATACACACTTCTTTCTCTCACTCGCCCTCACATTCCCAAACTACTCCTCCCTCTGCTTCCTCCTATCATTTCAATTTACCTCTGATTTCTCTCATCCTGCATCTCACGTTTGTAGGAAGCTCTGATCAAAATAGCACACACATACACGTGTTTCACATGCACAGATAAACATAGAGTGTGTAGACAAACACACGCATACACACACACACACAGCACAGTGCAAGCTGGAATTGGGAAAATGTGGTTGCCCCTACAACTCAAGTGTGACTCCCCATTCCAAATGATAAATTGATGGCCAGAGAAATGGATTTGTTTTCAACTAGTAACACATCAAAGAAATAATAATTCTGTGCGGGGGAGAGTGGCGGGATGATGAATGGGGTGGACAGCTGGATCACAACGGAGCAATGGAGTGAGTGAGTGAGTGAGTGAGTGAGTGAGGGAGGGAGAGACGAAGGAGTGGGATGTGAGAGACAAACTGTAAAATCAACACGCAAACAAAACCCCATCAGACAGCTGAGACTGTGCCGTATGTTCTGCAGCAGGCTGATCATGATCTCAACTGGCCAAATCAAAACATTTGGACACACAAACGCTTCGCCTGTGTGTGTGAGACTGTTGCTGGACATCTCATTCCCAAAGCATTAACACGCTGCTGTGACGGCCTCAACGGCATGAGTGTGCTCAAATCCATTGCACAGGTGTTGGATGAGGTTGAGGTCCTGCACACTAAACAGGGAAATAAATATTTTGTGTATCTGGCTTTGTGCACTGTCATGTTTGAAAAGAAACTGTACTTTAACTGTATTAAGTTGCATTAAGCAAAAAACTAATCAAAAGTACATAAAAGTATATGGACAGGACAAAGTAATCAGCATGTATTCAGTAAACAAATGTTTTTAAATATATAATCTTTAAGATTTACTCTTAAATAAATATCTGTCATGTCTGTACTGTCAACAGATGCAGCATATTGATGTCTGGGACGATGGCCGACTAATGAAAACCTGCATCGTTTGCAGTATTACAACCTGGATGTGAGTGCTGACTTTTCTGCAAAAATCAAGAAGACTGACTCTCCAACTCACCTGTCTGAGGAGACGAGAAAGTGGCTACTGTGGCCGAACAAGCAAAGAAAAGGTCGATGAATACAGACAATGAAGCTTGGGAGGTGAGGTCAAAAAACACACCTGTAATGACCAATCATCACCACAGGCTCCATGAAACACAACAAAAAGACAATCTGCAAGAATACAGTAAATACATGCAGAACAAACACTTGATCACAATTATGAATGTGCTGTATTTCACTTCGCCATAGTAATTTAAGTTATAAAGAAAATAATCAAAGCAATTCTTTGAAATCTGTAGAGAGTTTAATGGCACCATGAAATATATATCTTTCGCTTTAAGAATTTTAATTTGGGTTTAAATGACTAAATATTGCTTCTCCACAAGTATTTTAAATTTATGCATATGTATGAAAATGATGCAGTTAAACTTAATGCATCTTCATTATAGCATGCATCGCAGGTGGATTAGATTTTTAACAACCCCTCGATTTCAATATAATTTAGCTCTCATCATACGGAAGCAGCTCTCTATATTACTCTGCGTTTAGTTTGGATGAAGTTTTTAAAATGAGTGAGCACAGAAAGGCTCAGGGGGCCTCACTTTCTCTTTGATTATCAAGTAGAAATGAAAACAGTAAATGCAAATATTAAAACACCATATATTCATATAATCTTTCGGATACATTTGGGCCATGTGAATATCATTGAATGGATCACTTTGTATTACCTGTGACCACCACTGCAGACCCTGTTATTGAAACATCTGTATGCATGAGGGCCTCAATCAAAAAGCAATATATGATTCATGAAAACTGAACAAAGGTGCTCCCATTTCTGCTTTTTTTCCAGCATATAATACAAATTCACAGGATGTGAAACAACCAAAGCTGCTTCCATGAAAGCTATACTTAATGCAAGCACATCAATTTGGAGTACTTCAGTTACATCCCTTCCTGACATATGAATTAAGGAATATAACTCCCCCGATAACCTAAAATTCATCTTTATTTCTCCTGCAAACTCATCCACAAGCACAATCCTCCCCTCACCTCGTTCAGGTAATAACCGCGAGCACTAAAACCACATCGCCATAATCATCATCATTACCATCAGCGGCCCCGGTCCCAGCACATTTACAATCATAAGCTCGAGCCAGAGTGATGGCACAGTCGGGTCCATATATTCACACGGTATTCAGGGAATTATTTGGACCGCCATCGTGCACAGCGGATCATTAAATGTAAGAGGTGTTCTTCTTCCCTCCAGGTTTCTGAAACTGCCCCTGTACGACGTCTATACCCAATGTGTGTTTTCATCCTGCTCATTTTTTCCCAACCATATCTTATTTCTATTCTTTTTTTATCGCCCTCCTCCTCCTCCTCCACCTCCACCACTCTTTCCCTTCGCAGTGATTGATGGAGTTAGGCAACAGAGCACAGAGCAACGTGTGGCCAACAGTCCAAGACAGCCTGCCTCTGAGAGAGAAAAGAGAGAGGCTGGTGTGGTGGTGGTGAGGAGGAAGAGGAGGAGGAGGAGGGTGGGGATTAAACGGAGAGAGAGGTAAAAGGGAGGGGAGGAGAGAGGAAGGGAATGGGGAGTGAAAGAGAGCCGGGGAGGGAGGAAGAGGGAGAGTATGAGAGAGAGAGAGAAAGAGAGAGAGGGGAGCTCAGCTGAAAGCCACAGACTTAATTCTATGCATCATTAAGCAGTCTCACTCAATGCAACATCCCCTATACATCATCCACGCTCAGTAAACACAACGGTGACATTACATTAGCAACTGCAAATGAATTTTCTTTTTAGAAGGAAATTGAGAATACTCTCTTTCTCTCCCTCTCTTTTACCCTCTCTGGCGCCGGCAAAGCTTGAGCGCGGGCCGTAAAAAAGGCAGGGAGATATAAACAAAATAAAAACACAAACAATATTTCCCTTTGCCTCTCTGGAGTGTGTGCGCGCACACACACACACACACACACACACACACATATATACACACACACACACACACACACACTTTCTCTCTGTTTGTCAGACAGACCGGTGCAGATTTGTGCACAAACACACACCGCTGTAATTTATTTATTATATGAACATCATAAACGTGAATGTTTTATTCATACTGCTGCAGGAGATATATATTGTATTTATTTAAAGTTAGTACTTGGAAACAGTAAAGCTGTTTCTGTACTGTGATGTCTCTCAATTTGTTCTCAGCAGTGGCTGAATGTAAACTCAAGTTCAGGGAAACTTACACGAGCTTGCTAATATATTACTCATTTAGACTGACGAGAAGAAGAGTTTATATAGTCGACTGATACTTATTCAAAATGCTGTTAGATAATGATGTAAACTTACATATACGTAATAGAAAATCTTTTACTTGAGTGACGTTAACCTAAATGACGAAATAAAAGTCAATTAAATATTCCTTTGTCACTCTAAACTAACTACAGGAATCCTACTGTAAACTCTTTAAGATAAATCTCTAACACATTGGAGAAAAAAGTCAAGTTACACATAACAACAATACAAACAGAAGGGAAATTGCCTTTAGATGTCTGATTTCTTTATATTGGACGCAAGTTGCAAATGATTCTTAGGAATTTACAAATAACTAATAATAATAATAAGTCTTTACAAGCTTGGACTTAAGTTTTAATGGTGCAACTCAATTTATTAATCACTAGTTTCAAACTAGCTGGTCGTTAGAAATTTAAAAAGAAAATTATGTAATGGATTAATGGATAGACGCTTCTGCTCAATCCTGAGGTTTATTAAAACACCCACACAGATATCAGCAGGCAGACACACACAGAATTCGCAAATTTGAGCTGAAATGCCTCAGAACATAAATTATCAAGCAACCCAAATGAATAATTATGTTTTTATTGCACAAATTATGCCCTTTCCCCTAAACTAGTCAGGCTCTGAGGCCTGGGAAATCTATTAAAGCCGAGCTATAGATCATCCCATCCACTGTGGCGTGTATATAGATCGGTCGGCTCATTTGAGGAATATTGAATCAGTTACAGTAAAGTAAGCCTCTGGATTGAGTCAAATATAAAAATCCATGCATGTGTGAGGAGCTGTCAGCGTGCGCTGTAATGACGGATGGTGCTGGGTCTCTGTTTCAGAGAGAGGTGATAAAAAGTCAAATTATGAGTGCCGGGGAGGGACAAGAGAGTGAGGGGGAGCGAAGACAGAGAAAAGAGAATTGGACCAGATCCGTCAAATGATAAGGGCAATCAGTCAATGTGGGAACGTCTCGGACGATGGAAAGTGTTATTTCCTCCCAGTGCAGTTTGGAGTCAAGGGTCGGTGAGGGGTCAAGAGTATGACCCCCGACCTCCTGCTAGTGGAGTATTGATTCGTGGCCTCCACAGTTTACCCATGTTATTATCTATTGGACATGATTGGTTTCCAATTGCAGTGATTTGGAGTGAAAGTTTAACACACAGGAGCGAAGAAGGTTTTATTAGCATGTAAAACTCATTTTTCTGCCCATCCATTGCACAGACAGCGCTCAGTATTGGTGTCTTTTGATTAAACAGCCCATTTTCTAACCCACTTCATCCTGTACTCAGGGTCACGGGGAACCTGAGAAGTAAGAAATAAATAAATACACATAAAACATAAACAAAATCCCCTTCATCTCACTAATGCAGGAGCTTGTAAAATTTCCATATGAGCAGCTGTTGAGGTCCAGTTTTCTGCAAAGTTTGGAGTTTCCCATGAGATGACACAACAATGACCAAAACCAAAAAAATTGGGATCAAGAGATGTTATTTACTACATTTTATCTGATTACGAGCATCTGAAAGAGTGTACTTATCCAGGATCCTTACATCCTTTGATGCATATTTGGCTGAATCACTGACGCCGTGCTGAAAAGTTAGTCAAAGTTTCTGGTAGCATCTCACCGTATTACCACACAGCCTCTCGGTTCACGCTGACACCGGCTCTCCCTTTCTGCTTTCTATCTCAGGATCAGCATCAAACAGATCCACGGACCCCCTACCAGGCCGACCCCCAAGTCGACCCCCCCCACACCCTCGCTCTGAGACTGACCCGCTCGAAGGTGTGAACTTCTGTCCCCCGAGCTGATAGAGCCTCCTGATCATTTTTATAGTCCCCCCATCCCTCAGTGTTTATGACTCTGCAGTTTGATTATAGCAAAGGGGGCTTGGAGTGGTAAGAGCCCCTGAGAGGCTCACTCACACACACACACACACACACACACACACACACACATCAAAGGAGCTATGAGAGGAATGTGGACATTTGTTGTTTGTTTTATCATCCAGCACCAGCACTTATCTGCTTAATCATAAAGGATTGGCCTGGGAATGAGGCAGGAGGGATGCAGCGCTGGCCAAACAAACTATCCAAAACACTGCAATCGTTACCGCGGGGACGAGCCAAGTTCGTTTTGGTTACGGCAGCTTACGAGGTACATGGGAGTTTTATTTGAGGAGGGAGAAGAAGAAAAAAGATGCAGCTTCAGCTAATGCACCATATCTTAAACATTACAGCTTAGACTTTCTGTGCAGGGTTGAATAGGAGACCAACAAATTATCAGTAACAAATGTTTTATAGTTAACAATATTGTGATGCATAATCAGCCTCCAGTTATTTTCATTATTGATTAGTTATTTCCTTGGCTGATCATGTCATTGATGAAATGTCAGGAAATTGTGGGGAAGTGCTTCAGGTGACGTCTCCAAATTGCTTCAAATTGAGCTTGGTACGTTCAGTAATTTGTGTCCTGATGCACTTTGCAAATGTTTCTCTTTTCAAAGTAGCGTTAATGTATGATGTACTGACAACCGTTTGTTAATCATGTCAAGTTTAAAGTATGTTTGCCCTCTCAGTTACACAGATGTATTAGTGTATTGTAGATGTCGATATATCGCCCTGCGTTATAATGTACTCATGGTCTTACCCCTGCTGTTGAAAGCAGACACAAACAAAGTCTGTGACTCGACAGGTAACACAGGTGCATGTTTGGAGAAATAATAAGTAGTTCCTTATGGCTCAGGGCTAAATTCTCTTCTTACAGCAGTGGTGAAAGTATAAAATCACCCTGAAGAAAGAATAGTGCAAAAAAAAAAAAAAAAAAAAAACAAGTGTCACACAAGCACCAACACAAGTGTAAAAAAGTCAAAAGGCACATAAAAAATGCAAACTGCAGTAAGGTGCATTATAATTATGGTCAGTAAATAAAAAGATGTATTACACTGAAGTTACAGAAAATGTCTCCTTAGGAAGTCGAGTGAGACTCTCATTGGTCCATTGGTGTCCAAACTGCGATAGAGCAGGGATAAGTCAAATGATTTAAAATTCATCCAGCAGAAATCAGTTTATCCTAAAATTTCCTTGTGTAGGTTGAGCTCCAAAAATGCTAGACCCTCAAATTCACATGTTTAGGCTGAAAATTATCATTACAATCTCACAGCCTGGTACTTCGCTTTGTCTGTAAACATTTTGTTACACAGGCCTTTATTTAAAAATCTCTCTCTTCTCGCTTTAGAGCTGAGACGCTGCACAGTACAGTACAACCTTCACAGCTACTGAACAGATCTCGCTGTGTGAATCTGGTTTACCTTTAAGACTAAATACACCAATGAGACTCAAGTGGTCATGATCTAAAGAGAAAGTCTAAGAAAACCACCAAATCTTCAATCTGATGGAAGTTAACAAAGTGGGACTCAGTGGTTTACTGCTACCTGAAAGTTTCACCTGTCGTCTCCACTTACATGTTTTCCCTCTTTAGATCAATTTAGCATAAAAAAATCTGCCTGCTGACATATTTGTTGCATCGTCCCACAGATATATTTCAGTAATTGTCACATTAAATGCAGGTACAACATATCTGGTTGAGGCTGAAGTCTCATCACTTTGTTACATCCCACACCACTGCTTTAAGTGGCTGAGCTGTAGTTACAGTGCGTGAGATACACAACACTTTAATTAAGTCACAGCCCCCCCCCCTCTATTTTCTCTCTCTCTCTCTCTGGCTCTGTGAGTCAATCAGACTGCCCTTCGTTTCCCCCTGTGTGGGAGGCCGGTGTGCTGGCCTGAGTGGCTGGGAAAGTCCCATGATTTATGGCCCTTTGCAGGCCTGACTGCCTCTCACCTCGCTGATGATAGAGCCAGAGGTAACGAGGACTGGTTGCTCCGATCCACTTTTCTATTTGGTAAATCCAGTTTTATTCATTTGGGGTTTAAAGGCACTCGGCGGCCTTTTGGTGGATACAGTCGGAGAGATTTATCAGAGTGCTTCTACGTGTAATTGGGTATATTTTTCACAGGTTGGGTGATAATCACATGGAATAGATGTTAATGATTAAGCACTCTAAAGGGTAAGAGAGAGGCATTTTACTCTCAGTCTCACATGGTAGACTTTCATTTCCTTAGTGATGACTTTTTTTCTCTTTTGATGTATGCTCCACAGAGCCTTGTAAAAGTGTTGGATGCGTTTGCTTGAGCAAGTTGAACGCAGCCCCAACTGAATAGCAGTAGGTTTCCATGTTCAGTTTGTTCGAGAAAATCTGGCTTAATGTTTACCTTGTGACTCTTTGCCCTGGTCAAACGTTCGTCTCTGCTGTATCAGTCGGATGTGCTGTGTGGCAGTACCAACGCCCACACTGAGGGCCGAAATCATTTTAAAGGCTTTTTCCTGCGCTTGTTTCAGTCTTCATCGGAGGGATTGAGCAGCTCTGACATATTAAAATCAACCGACCTTACGAACGTAGAGGGACACACATGAAAACACACACCAGCAGCAGCAGGGCAGTAACTCAAGGCCAAAGGAGGGAGTTTATTTTTATCATGGGCAAAGGCGCCAAATCATGTTGGTATGAAGGGGGCTATATAAATGCAAATTGTATTGGAGAGCTATTAGTCCTGGAAAAGGTTTGTATGTAAATGCCCTATAGGACCACAGCGGAGCACTCGGCCAGTTCAGATTAGTGGGGTTTGTGGCAAATGTGCTGCAAAAGACAAAATAGAAAAATGGACAGAAAATGCAATTGCCTCGTGGTAAATCATGGTGAACAAGGTGAGTACCTGAGTAATTGAATGGCCAAGGTGTTTCTGTACGCTTTACTGTGTATGCAAGGGAAATGTATTGAGGTCGGATCCCTGCGTGCATGTGCAAGTGTTTTATGGTCATTTTGTTCGCAGATTTTTTTTCTGTACCCGAGTGGAGCACAGCGTGGCAGTAAGCAGCTCTGAGAGTGAAGAAAAATGTTCAAAGCATCACTAAACGAACGGCCTGTGTTGTTTCGTAGCCTTGAATGTGCTTTTGACAGTGAATCAAAAATAGACTCTGCAGTTGGCAATAGAGGATATTATATTGACTGCAGGAAAAAAGGAGTGATTATGAAATAAACTAATCAAATATGGCAGATCATTCATGGAGGTAGGGGACTTAATAATCCAGCATTTGGCTGTGAGAGACAACACTAACGCAAGAACGCCCTCTAGCTTTAAGAAGAGAGACTCACAGGCAGACGACACCCATCAGTCATGAATCCTGCAGTACTGAATGTTTTATTCAGACAGTCAGTGTCTACATAGCCTTGCAGTAAAAGTACTATATTACAAAAAATATGCTTGAATAAAACAACCTAATATATATACAGTATATACATTTCAATATGTATCAACAGCATTGATAAGTTAAAGTCTGTAGAATGACTGTTTTGGCAAAATCTACTAGAAAATGTTTTTAGTCAAGTGAGGACAGTGTGATAAAGTGACAGTTTTATATATACATATAAAAAATCCTGTCAGTGAAATCATCAGGAAGGACAAATGTAAAGTGCAATTGCATTTCTTCATGGATCTTTAGCTTCCTGAATTATTTCTTCCGAAATGATATATTTCTGCAAACCCACGTCATACCGTCCTGAAAAAAAAAGACAATGTGGTGAGACTGATGTGAACCACAGCTTAGAAATACTTTTACAAGTCACAGTTTACTGCTGATTTCATGTCAATATGCTGATGAGAGAGAAGGCAACTGTATCTTAACCAGGGATGTAATGTAATTCAGCACATTTACCCATGAAATGTACCTAAGCACAGTTTTGAGGTACTTGTACTTTACCTGAGTTTTCATTTTTTATGCAGCTTTATACCTCTCCTCCTTTGCTGCTTTTTAGGGAGATATACTGTACTTTTTCATCATTATTCATCTGATGGCTTCAGGTACTTTTCAGATTACAATCACACTACAGACTACAAACTTATGATCTTATAGACCATGATGCATAGCTGTAGATTAAACTACCCAACAGCAATAAAATGCAATGTACATATAAACATCATCATTTATAGTAAAACACTGACAGGAAACACTGCAGAATGAATTCTTTCATTTTTTATACTTCAACTTAGCTTAGATACTTTCACAATGTAGTTTTGATACTTTTGCTTATCTGAATATTTACTTCACACAATGCCACCTTATTTAAACTAACCAATACAATCGGTACAATGTCAAATCCTACTTTGAGTGCTCTGCAAGACTGTTTTTAATATGATGAAATATAATATGTGGAGTTCTTACTGTGGCTGGTGAGGTAACAGGAGACTGAACCATTAGCAAACATACAGTGGAAACACAACAGCCAAAGCCTCTTTAGAAAGATCACATGCTTAACTTCAGACCTCTAATCTGGGCAATCGTATAAATAGCATGTATGGTTTGAGAGTTATAATTAGACTATAATTTCCTGTGACTGACAAACACCCAGAGTCAAGCTGCTGGCTTGTTAGTTTACATGAAGGCAGATATATCAATAAAATATATGCAGAGAAGTAGCCATTAGGTTAGTTTTAATGTGGTATGCTGAAGAAATATGAACATTTTGTTGTTCAGCTGAAGTCAGTTTCTATCTCTAAGCTAAGTATTTGCCTCTGCATTTACATTTAATCAAATTTGCAAACCGTATATGATAAAATAAAGAGCATGCTTTCACTCTGTCTATCTGATATTGAAGTCCTTGCTGTTCATGCGTGCTGTGTGTTGGCAGACAGTGTGTGTGTGTGTGTGTGTTTTGTTTACCTGCACTCCCTCAGCAGTGACTGCCGAGCAGGCCTGGACCTGCCACATGCGATCCCGGATCGTGTGCAGATTGAGACTCTCTGCCAGCTCAGACGCCGGGGTGGCCGTCATCAAGTCCTGCTTGTTGGCAAAGATTAACAGTGGCACACCGGCAAGCTTTTCCTCGTCCAGCAACTCAGCCAGCTCCTGGAGGAAGAGACATACAAGTGCAGTTAGTGACATATGTGTACATGCTGAGTCAGGAAAGTAAATAATACTCTTAATTTCTACTGTTTGTGATGAGTCTGCGAATATCTGAGAATATTTATCTAACGATATATAACCGGTCATTATTGCACTTCTTTAAAAAAAACTTCTGTTTGATCTCACCAGGCCCGTCTCTTCAAACCTTTTCCTGTCTGAGCTGTCAATCACGTAGATCTGCAAATAACAGATATTAAAATGATTCATAACACACATTAAATACTCTATTGTGAGGGATGTTGCATGTGTTTAATTGTAACAAGCAGTAAAATTAGATAAAAAAGCACCAACCAATACATCGGTGTTCTCAAAATAATTCCTCCAGTAGGGGCGGATCTTGCGTTGACCTCCAATGTCCCAAACGTTCAACTTGAAGCCAGACGACTGAACGCTCTTTATATTGAAGCCCTGTTGGAAGATAACATGGATGCTTAATGCTTTATTCAGCAGCAGGTGGACTGGTGAGGTGAAGATTTAGAAAATGAAGAAATGTGAGGAAAATTGTGTCAGCTTTAATGAGATTACATCTCCACAGTGTGTGTCACTGCTGGATGTGCGTGCATATTTGTACTTGTGTGGGCATGATGTGGCTGATATCTTCGGCTGCTAGCTGTTTCAGCAGGGTGGTCTTGCCGGCGTTGTCCAAGCCAAGCAGCAGCAAGCGCACCTCCTGCTCCGGAGACTGTTTCAGCCTCCGTAGGATGGACAACAAGCCCTGCAGGTGGATGGATTAGAGGTGATGAGATAACATTTCAGAACCGCAGCCTGAAACACACCTCAGAGGCCAGCATGGTGTCAGGGGTTGGCAGAGGAGCCTGACACAGCTCTTACAGGAGGTTTAACAATCGCCCCACAGCAAGAATCATCTAGAGCATGAGGATTTAGCTTGTTAGCTGCTTGCAGTGACCGACACATGCAGCCACAAGCTCTCATTGGCCTGGATCAGGCAAGTGCCCGGCGAGTGGCTTGTGTCCAGGAAGTGGTAATGAAGGCTTTGGCTCAAGCTAGTTACCTCACAGCGTGTCCGGTTAAGATAAAAATACCAACACTGCACTTTGCGACCTGTTGCATGTGTGCTGCTGTCAAATATACAAATTGACACATAATTTCATTAGCCACAATTTTAAAAATCTCTTAAAACTCACTTGTCATTTTTTTGGTTTATACTTGTTTTACCTTACTTTTTAAAATTCATTCTTGATTGTTTTGTTGACAAATATTTCCTTTATTTCTTTTTTCTAAAGCACTCTGTAAGTACAGCTCCTAAATACAATCGCCTGCATAAAAAAAGCCCTGAAATGTTGAGAGAGAGACACTTTTAACTTTAACATTTGCAGCTTGCTAAATAAGATATCTGAGAGTTAATGAAATGCAGGAATACAATTGCTATTTTCAGTCTATTGACAATCTAGTTTTTACTTTTGTTTTGACAGTAAAATCTTTGTAAACACTAAAGTAAAATGTTATCCATCATAACAAGGTCTCTCTCTTTCACTGCCATGTAGCAAGTTGGCAAGTTTTCAGTAACTCAGATATCATGCTATGAAAAAGTGAATTAGAATAGATCAACTGATAAAGCAAACATGGCTGTGAATTGTGATAACTCACCATGTTTCCTTCAGGTGTCTGTGTTGTGGTTCCTGCTCAGGATGAATGGATTAACGTGGTGCCTCCTGGGAGAACAGCTGTCAAATGTCTGTTGCCGTGAGAAACTGTGACGTCTATGAAAACAACGCAGGACATGCCGAACAGGAGACCAGGAAATAAACCTACTTATTAGAGTTTTAATATGATCAGTATGACAGAAGCAAAAGGTGAAATAAAGTCATGTGATATTCTGTTAAATCAAGGTTTATTTAAAATGAAAATAACTACCTTCACCAATCTACAGTGGTGGAAAGTAATTAAGTACATTCACTCAAGTATTTTATTTAAGTATTTTCTGCTACTTTTTATCAACACTATGTGTATTTGACAACTTAAGTTACTTTGTGGATTGAAACGTCAAAATACAAAATATAATTAACAAATTGATTATTATGTGTTCTTATAGGTTAAGATGATGAAAAGATGATGGTAAAAGATGGTGATAAAACTCACAAGAGTACATAAAGTAGGTCAGATTATTAAGTAGTATGTGTAAGTATATATACACACAAAACATGTATTCAGAAAATGTTTAATTCACAATATAATCAAAAATATATAAAGCAATGATAACAACAGTAACATGTAGACAGAGATACAATAAGCATCGTCTGCATTAGTACAAAAGTAGTGCAAAGGAGACTGAAATTAATGTGATTACTGCAACAAGCAACTGCATATGCATTAATTAGTTAGATATATTCAGTATATACAGATTAATGTGTGTGATGTGATGAAATATGCATGTTAAAAATGTTTATTTAAACAATGACAATATATTATTTACAGGCCCAGTGGAGGTATCTGCAGGTATTGCTCCTGACATGTGACTGCTGTTGGGAAAAGTGCATTAAATTTTCATAAAGTAGAATATCTGAATGCAACAAACAGAGGAATGAAGTTGAGTTTGCATAAAGTAAAATATTTTTGCACACACACACACACACACACACACACACACACACACACACACAAACACAAACAGCGCCTCCTGGATGTGAGCCGCCGCATCAGTTTCGTGTTATTACAAACACTGTTTCTGAGAGAAGC
>JBAJHX010000035.1:16317836-16337982 GCA_037176925.1 Amniataba percoides | reverse complement strand
ACAAACAGAGGAATGAAGTTGAGTTTGCATAAAGTAAAATATTTTTGCACACACACACACACACACACACACACACAAAAACACAAACAGCGCCTCCTGGATGTGAGCCGCCGCATCAGTTTCGTGTTATTACAAACACTGTTTCTGAGAGAAGCAGAGAAGAAACAACAAAAACATCCACGAAGCTGGATTCAAGAAAAACCTGTTTTATTTCGAAATATCTGGCTCATTTAAGACATTTCCGCTCCTTCATCATGGCTTATTTGAATATCCACTGAGTAACCATGGTAACTTATGCCGCAGAACTAGCCTGTTAGCTAACAGTCAGGCTTAGTTTAGCTGTGCGTCAAAGAATGTCTGACGGCCAGAAACAGACTCCGGAAAGAAAAGTTCCGCCTAGTAAAAAAAAAAAAAAAAGCTTGTTGTTATCATTCACTTTCACTGTCATGGAAAAATCAATAAATCATGCAGTCAGTGCAACTACAAGAAGTGGTTAAGTAGTGTAGTTAAGTATTTGTACAATTTGCCTTGTGCACGACTTTTCAGGCTCATAAATCTTTTCTTGCTTTATTCCCTGCAAGAAGTGTAAGACGGCTAAATAGATTACAAAAGAAAATATATAATCTATAATAATAATGAAACTTGGCCATAGCGCCCAACCATGAATAGAAATGTATGCCTACATATTTCAACACAATATTTGAGTTACCTATTTTTGTAAAGTAATGTCTCCTCAATAGTGACAGTAAAAAGGAAAGCAAATTACTAAAAGAAACACACTTTGCATGTACTGCACAATAATTATGAAGATGTGTGACTAAGTTGTGTTGAATTGTTTTATTACTTTACTTGGGTATTTTAAGCAGTGGAGAGAAAACAGAGAATTAAATACAGTTCACACCATGCATGACCTTCTTCTCCTTCTTTGTCAGAATTTATACTTTCATCCCGCTCCAGTTTTATAATCTCCAGCTTGATCTTTTTAGTGATAGTAATGTGAAAAGTTAGTTTCTTCACTCTCTCCAGGTGGAATTTGTCTTCCAGTTGCAACCTGCAGTAAAGTGTATTGGTGATAATTAGGCCTATTAACACAGAATAGGTAGACCACAGACACATCCAAAATGTTTCACATTTGAACTTGCCTCTGCAGACACAGTTTCTTCATCAAATGCCTCACCAGCAGTCGCCCTCGATTGCTCCTCTGCTGGTGTGAGATTTTCCACTGGAGGACCTCCACAAGTGGCAGAGGCCTCTGTCATTTTTTTAGTACAGTGCAACATATTTACAGCTCAACACCTTTTTGCACAAACACATTCCTCCAGAGGCTCCTTCCCACTCTGAAATATGCTCTTGTTTTCATTTTTACCTGCTGCCAGGTATGCTTTTGGTTGTTAAGGTTGCTCCTGTTAAGATGTAACAGTGAAAAATGAATATTTAGGTCAGGGGTTGCCAGGACAGTGGGGTTCACACAACTCACACAGTTGGGTTGATAAACACTTAAACAGACTGATTATGTCAGTTGTTAAACAAATAAAATAACATAAATATTATATTTATGTTATTTTATTTTATTTATATATCTGATGATAGTCAAAACGTATAATGATGTGCATGTTAATTTATTAATAAACTGACAAAGCAAGGCCAGTTTATTTGTGCAGCACATTTCATACAGAGACAATTCAACATGCTTTATGTAAACGAAAAAACACAAACAAGAGACCATAAAAAAGGGAGGAAAGTGAAATAAACATGTAACAAGAGACAACAGTACGAAACTTTGTTTAAATTACAAAGCAATTGTTAGTTTCCCTGGCTTTATTGATATTAACTTTATCTGTGAGAACACTTTTAAATCCATCATACAGCGCCATTAACATTTTTGTGCAGCTCTTATTATATTGCCACCTCGTATTTTCCACCATCGACTAGTCTGGGCTTTGTATGTTCCCCGGACACAAAGTCGGGCTGTGCAAGCCTCGCCCGCATCAGCCTTGATGAGATGAGGCTGAAAAGTGTTAGTGGGACGGCTTGAAGCTTAATTGGGAGACGGCGTTAGTAGAGGCGAAGCTTTCTGGAGGCAGCCCGGCTTTCTTTAATTACGTCGATGGATCAACCCCCTGCTCCATTAACCAGCTTTAGTCACCTCAGCGAGCCACAGAGTCCACCGACTGCTTTATGATTTCCGTCGTGTTCACGGCCGTCAACCCAGAAAGATGCCGCAGAAAGCGCTGGGATCCATTGTAGGTCTTCTTTGTACCGGGACCTGTCTGGTGCAGGTAAGCCGCCGATAGCGCTCCGGAAGCCGGCAGCCGCTTCCAGGCGAGGCCGCGGCTCCTCGGGTGTGGTGAAGGCCCGATCCAATTTTTTTGTCTCCTCCACAAAGGAAACTGGGCGGGTGACGTCAGTTAGTCAAAGTTTTAATCCACATTTCGACACTTTATCGATAGAGGATGTGTGTTATCGATAGAAAAGCTTCGGGGATGTGTTTTTAACCTCAATATTACACTTTGAAACCGGAGTGAAGATTAGCCACAGCTAACTGGTACCCGGCGAAGTGACGTGTTTTATTATTGTTGCTGTGAATCACCTGGACCAGACAACCAGCCTCTAAATATCCTGCTTTATTCACTTGTTCAACCCCTGTTTTAAATTATAGCATAACAAATAGATAATATCATAAACCCTCTCAATTGTGCTTTAGCATATTTTGGTTTTATCTGCATATTTGTTGACGCACAACAACCGTCATTTATTGCTACAGGTTGCTCACATACCTGTTAAAATCCACTTTTTTATTTTAATGTAGTAATAAGGCATCTCACTACACATTTGGCAGCATTTAGCAGGTTGTTGGCCTCTGTTCTGTAACATTTTAAAATCTAATTCAAGTATATTTATATGCATATATAGAAAAATATGGTAATATATATACTTATGTCTCACATGACATAACATTACCACATCAATGTACACACGCTATAAGTGACACTGAGGTGACATATAACAAAGTCTAAATGGAGCACAGAAATAGGTCAGTCTCTCAGGAGCTCACCGTTCAACCTGTGCGATTGAGCGTTGACTCAAACACTGACTTTGTGTACCTCTTGTGTGTGTGTGTGTGTGTGTTTCAGGGGAAGGAGTTTTGTTTTGGGGTAAATAATGAGCAGTACCGCTGTGAGATGGGGTACTGCTGTGGAGAGACAGAGTGCTGCACCTACTACTACGAACTCTGGTGTAAGTTACAGGAATTGTTTTGTCTCCCTCCCCCAGTTATTTGCGTAACTCACATTGTGTCTCATTCCTGTTGTCCATTAAAACCCATATTTTGGAGATTTAACAGTCTCAAGAGTTGTCAGAAAGTTTAATGTGTGTTACTAGATCCTCACTTTATTTTCACTTTCACAAAAACTATACTGAAAGCAAAAGTCACTTCACATTAAGATTGATTTATTGTGAAACTGGAGAGCGAAATCCCATAAACGTCAGCCATTACCTGTAAAGATCACCTTGTGTCTTTTCCCTCTTGCTGATAGGGTTTTGGCTCGTATGGACCCTGATCATTATGCTTAGCTGCTGCTGTGCCTACCGACACCGGAGAGTAAAGATGCGCCTTCAGCAGGAGCAGCGTCAACGAGAGATCAGCCTCATGGCCTACCAGGGAGCGTCAAGCTCCTTCATCTCCCCTCCACCACTCAATTTAAGTAAGTAAAGACTTAACAGCTTTACTGTTTCATTTTGGTGCTGAATAAACTCTTTATTTCAGCATTTATCACCATAAAATTCCATATTCAGTGTATTATTGGAGCTTTATGTGTAGGCTGTGAGTTTCTCAAAACCTTTGACAGTTGTTAAGTGCCTAATGAGTTAATTCCTGCAGGGGCATTTCTTTTCTGCTGGGTCTGCCTCTGAGATTTCCCCTGATTTAGTGCAGAGCTGCAGCTTTACACCAATATGGTCTTAGATGATTTTACCTCTATCCATCAGAAATATAGTGGCCAGCCATCCTGCAGGCTTCATGTTCTGCTCAAATCTCATTTCCCTAAGTAAGGGTCAGGACCTTGAACTTTTTCCACCACAAAGGTACAAAACAATATTCACATTACAGGAAACTTTGCAATCTTTGTTCCTCAGAATCATAACCTGAACTCTTTGGTGCAGCCGTTCTTGTCTCCTCCCGAATGAAACAGCCACCTTTTACCGGGAAAAGTCATAACCTTAGAGCTGGAGGTGCTGATCCTCATCCTGATCTTGTTTATAGTTAGCTGCAAACTGCCCGCGTGTGTACTGGAAATCGTGGTCTGACGTTTGGCAAAAGGGCAGCGGACAGTAAAGATGCCGCCCGAATGTCAGTGGTCACTCCGAACCTCGGCTGAAACTTGATATTGGTGTCCACTAATATCACAAACAGGAGTGGACGGGAAAGGGCACGCTTGTCGGAGTCCGAGGCCCACGGTGGAACATGCTAGACTTAATGTCAAGAATGTAAAACTCTTAGCTGTGAGCGTACACAGACAGTGAGTCACGCAGAGACCCTGGTAACATGTGCGTAGTAGTACACTTTTTCCAAATACTCAAGGTACTTATTTTCCAGCTTGCTCAGGAATTCTCTTTAAATTCATCCTCATTTTAAATATATCTTCATAGACAATATTCATGTTTCTGCTCACATCACAGTTTAATAGTCTGTTACCCAAAATAACGTAAGGGGCCTCTTTTGTAAAATGCCGTCAGACTTCAAATCCCAACAGGATCTATAAAGATTGCTCGATTAGGTTTTAATAAATATGGGAAAGTGGATCTTTAGGCAGTACAGAGGATTTAGATAAGCCACAATTGAGAAGGTTGCACAACATCCATCCCTCTCTTCTACTTGTGTAATGTTAAAACCGGCCATCAGAGGAAGCCACATAATTTGGTAAAATACTTTTTAGACTTTTAACTTACTGAATCACGAACAGTTAGTTCAGAAATGATCATTTATTGCATGGGAGCTGAATCAGAGCTAGTTTCAGTGTTCATTGATCAGCAAAGATATTGTATTAACATTGTTCTTGCACAATGGGACTGGGGACTAAAGCTTTTAAGGTCATCAACTGAGTGCAGTGACAGTGTTGTAGTCACGCATGTTTTTGGGCCCATCAGCAGACTGGGTTGTTTGTGTCACACCATGTTAGAGTAGTTATAATGCATGTAAGCGTTATGACTTCAGATAACCATTTTTATCATTCTCGAGGACTTTGTTCATTTTTTTCTCCATTTTATAAATTCAAAAAAGACAGGACCAGACATAATAAAAGCAGCAGAAATTTGGGGCATTTTACATTTAAAGAATTACTTAATTTTATTTAACTCGTTTTCTTTTGATCGATCAATTATAATCAATTAACAACTGTTTTACAATGATGTACTCCTGCCTTTATGGGAATGATGGTTTGAAACCTTTTGTATTTTCGGACTTTCAGGGTTTTGGAACGACTGCAAGCTTCCTGACTATGAAGAGGTGGTGGGTCACCCTCCGACGCCCCCTCCTCCTTACTCTGAAAATCCTCCTGAAATTACTCCAGCACTTCCTCCACAACTGAGCCAGCCAGACGCCGCCGCTGTGATGCCACAGCCGCTGGCTGAGGCAGCGCCAGGGGCGGACAGTCAGACGTCACCCTCACCGTCAGACCAGGAAGTCGGGTTGATGCCGATCCAGGTCCAGTGTCTGGCAGAGGAGAACGCGGAGGCTCCGCTGATGGCAGCGGCGCCGGCAGAGGAGGATGAGGAGCTCGTCACTCGACGCCGCCACGTGACCGGTGATTCTGGGATTGAGATGTGCGTTTGCCAGCTGGACGTGGACGAAGTCTCTGGGCTTGAGGAAGAGAGCGATGACGAGCACCGGATGGGTAAGGTCACCGGTCGGGACTGCTGCTCTGGGCACCAGGAGCAGACCTTCAGACAGAAGGAGCGCACCTCGGAGCTGCAGAGCCAGACCGCCAGCACCAGCACTGGGGACCACATGGTGTGATCCACAGCTTAAAAAAAACAGCCAACTCGTGCGGCTTTCGGCCTCACGCAGGGTGACACAAGATAGCTGTTGCCATCATCATCACCACAGGGACTGCCTGTGTTTTAATTCTCTGAGCTAACACACAGGCATGATGTAAAGATGATGATGATAACTAATCCTTCAAGGCTTCTGAGTAGGAAAGATGAATAAGAAACTTTTTTCTTTCTTTTTTTTTTTGCTTTGCTTTTCCTTAACAGGGGAAACCAGCAAACACACGTTGATGCTCCATTTAGTATGTGTATTTTTTTCTAAGCACTGAGTGAGGGAACGGCATCAGGCAGCGAGAAGGCAGCAGTCAACTGTGAATGAAACTGTTCCCCGTACTCCTGCCCTCTCCCGTTGTCACCTTTCCGTTTCTGTCCGACGCTCTCCTCGATCAAAACCTTTCTGGCCATCCTTCTCATCTGACGTTTTACCTCCGGTGGATGGCCGGCTTGGAGCATACCAACACGGTTAACATTTCCTCCCCCTGCAGTCCCTGCTCTGATGTAGTAGAGGAGTTGAAAATGAACCCCTTGAACAGACGGATCGACAAGAGCAAACCCCCGCCCTCCATCACCACCACCACCACCACCAACCTTTACCCCACCAAAGCTGCAGGAGGGTTTGTGTGTGTGTATGTGTGTGCTGTGAAATGTAGGGCACAGCTGCACGGTGATGTCAGCTCTGAGGTCATGGCAAGCAGCGTCTGGTGTCCTCTGGTGTGAAATCTGTGGGACTAAAGTGATGGGGGGTGGGGGGCTGTACACCCACAGATATCAGGAGGAGATAGACAGGGAGGAGTTTTTGTTTTGTGTCTGTGTTTTAAATGTCATACATGCCGATCTCCAACCCCCATTCCCCTTCTTATTCCCCTTTTTGATATCTTTATTGTGTCCACGGCTGTGTGGTCACCAATCAGCATGACTGTAGGTGAGGAGCGATCGGCTTGTGATGATTTATCGATGGTGCGCACGCGATCTCGCGACTTCGGTTACTGAAATTCATAGTAATAGCCTAAAGGGCTATACCACCATTTTTAAAAAAAAAAAAATCGATAAAAAAACTTGTGGTGGCGCATTTTCTTTACTGTGTCACATCAGAGTGAGTTTTTGTTGTTTTTTTTGCTCAGTCTGCACAGTATATAGGTTGGATGTTAATAATGAATTACATACTTGGGTTTTTGTTTTATTTTTTCATTTCATAACAAGCTATGCTTCAGTAAATGCCACAGGTGTCACTTTTAATTGCAACAAAGCTCCTGACTGGGGGGGCTGCTTGAGTGCGTACTAGTGAGTGGATGTTATAGTGCAGTAGGGAAGGGCTCAGTCTTGTGTGTGTGTTTGTATCTGTAAAGTGCTGTAGCATCTGGTTGAAGTACTTACTTACTGTAGCATCTGGTTGAAGAGGTGGATAAACTATTAAAAGCACTGGTGTTTTGCATGAGGCATGGGTTTCTGTGTTTTTATATACTGAGTTACTGGCAGATGTGCTACTTGCTTTGCTCATCTCTTTGTCAGAATGATAGCGGGGTACAGCTTGCGTACCCAGATGTGTTGTAATGAGCGTGTGAGCCGGTGCCGTGCCGTTACGTGGTGCTAGTTAGCCGGCGCTGTCTCGGCTCTCTCCCTGCAGCCCCCTGTAGCCCTTGGCAGCGCGAGGGGATTTGCAGCGGTATTTTCCATTGGCAGCAGAGGGCGGGTGAGGTGGATGCAGGCTCCGCTCGCTGCAGTCAGTGTTGGCACGGCTGCAGAGTCTGTTGTGATTAACTGCATGCTCCTCTGCATGTCACGGCTCTTGCCCAATATACTGTACAGTGTGTATCCAAAGCGTAGCAGCCGAACTGGGTGTTGACAGGAATAAAAAAGAAAAAAAGCTCTGCAAAACAAAAGTAATTGATAGGTCCGTTAATGTTTGAGGATTTTGTTTGGAACAACTTTTTGTCTGCTCTGATGCTGTGTGTCAGGATGGGCACAGTGTAAAGACTCAGGTCAGTCAATTGGCTTCGAACACACGAATAGTGCTGCGCCTGGAGCGTAATCATTATTTGAATATTTTGTTCAAATAAATCCATCCATCCAAGGTAACAATTTCCTGGAAACAGTGTCTTTAGCAAAAGGTCCAGGTGTCACGCAGCAGACTTGTTATTCTAAGCTTCAGTTCCAACTTTCATTATTATTCAGACATTTAAATGTATTTAAATTAATAGTTAAATTGCTTTGTCTTGTTTTCCAGCTGATTGAACTCTAACAAGGACACATTTAGGAAATTCTGGGCTTCTTAACAAGACAAAACACTGAGTTCTGTATATCAACAAGTAACTTTTAGGACCCACGCAGCTCAGCGTTTCCTCATTCAGCTCATTCTCCAGCACATATCTGTTCTGTCTGTGGTTGTGTTTCTTGTTTCTCTGATCTCCTATTTTGAGCTACACTGCTTTAACTGTTGTGGCTTAAGTGCAGGAAAGCAATACAAGAGTGCAGGTGCACAAAAAACCCAATAAAAGAGTGAAACCAAATGAAGCTGCTTCAGGCTCTAACTAAAAGAAGTTTTTTTTTTTGTTTTGTGATCATTAAATGGGCCTAATCCAACATGCTGTCTGCTGGTGGTGAAAGGTTTTCTGTCCTTATGTTGTGTCCTCGAGCAGGTGCTTAAATATGAAGCCAACATGACAACGACCTTTTCAGAGGAGCTGTTACACTGTGAGCATGACTGCACACCCATTAACAGAAGAAACATATACCATTTTCTTTTCTTTTCCTTTTTTTAAATGACCAACACACCTCAAGCTGCCTTGCTGCATCTCTAAGAGAGCAAATGTTTCGATTATGGAGCTGCACAGTAAAATATTGGCTCTTTACGCGGAGACAGATTTGTTACTGCCTTATTAGATTAGATGTAGTTATGTGGCTTTGTACCGGGTTTCTCTCGGATGGTTAATATTTGTGTCGTTGCTAGCATGAGGAGTGCTTCTGCGTCGATAGAAAATGGCTTGTTGTGCTGCTTTGCGAGAGGAGGATGTGGTCTCGAAAACAGCTTAAAGCCACAAGATTTAAACTGCCACAGGGTCCTGTTGGCTTTCGCTTTTACTTTTACCGGTTTTGTATCTGAGGAGAGGTCGCGTTGACCGTGCTCGCTTCGTCATTTGATCGCAGTTTAGTTTGTTAAAAAAAAAAAAAAAAAATCCTCATATTTGTTTCCCATCATTTTGTTGTGATTCATCCTTTTGTATTTTGTGCTTGGAAGACAAAACTTAACTCCGACAAGAGATTGCTTTGTAATCTTGGTGCATTGTTTTTGTTTTTTTGCTGATTTGTGTGTAAATGTAGGCAAAATAACAAAGATGGGAGGGGTGGTGAGAGAGGAAAGGGAAGATAGGGGTTCTTTTGTGCACGAGTGAACTGGAGGTCCATAGTTTTCCCATTGCCAAACAACTACTATGCCTCCCTGCTTTTCACATGTTTACTGAGACTAAGGGCTAAACATCCATCCATCCATTTCTACCGAGCGGCTCGTCTGCTCTGCGCTGTTCATTCAAAACCACACGCTGCTTTTTTTGTTTTAATGCTGTGGTGGAGCTCATATGTAACAACATGTGATTGTATAAGGCCGTGTATGTTTGTTTCACAGGCTTAACTTTGCCTTTTTTTGTGTGTTTTGTCAGAGGTGCGTGATGCGACATCCCTCTTCCTCACACCCCCTTCCCATCTCAGTAAGGATTCCTCCTTGTTTAACCAGCTGCATGTGTGCTTGTTGTTTTTTTGCATCGCCGCGGCCGTCGGCTCTTTTGTGGACCATGACTCACCTCCCCCCACCCGAGCAAGCTGTGGCCATCGCTGCACTACACAGATCATCACCGTTTTCACCTGTGTGCTTGTGCGTGTGTTTGTGTGTGGTTGCCCTGGCGATGGTCTGTTTGGTTTCCCCACTCTCAGGGTTATCTTTTACAAGCAGTGCTAGAGTTTTAAATTTAACACACGTTCGACCCGCCAGTCTCCATAAAGCCAAAGCAGTCGTTTCGATGGTGATCGTCTCCTCCCCGCTGTTGTCCGATGCTCTTCTTGCGTTGTGTGTCTCCCTAGTGAACTTAGTGTACTTTTACTCAACTAGGCTATGCAATAACATTAAACCTACTGTTACATGCTGCGGTCCCCACCCACCCCCTCTTTCTCTCCTTGTCTGTCGTTGGTCTGTGGGCACGAGTACAAGCAATATAACTCTCAGTACGTGTGGCACTGCACTGTACTGTAATCTGTTTGGTTTGTCTGTGTATCTGTTTAAGAGGAAAAAATAATACTTGTTATGCTACTTCAATGATGTGGTGAGTGTGTATGCTTCAGTGTCAGCTGAGAGGCTTAAGTTAAAAAAAAAAAGCCATTCTAGTTTATATATTTTTTTTTCCCATCTTTTTGGCGTTTTCCTGCCTGCATCCTCAACCACTAACACTTTCTACTCCTGACTTTTGGATAAACCACATTAATAAGTTGTGTATGCCGAAGGTCAATGTTGAATATATTGATTCATATTTGATATTTTTGGTCACTTTTCCCATCCCCATCAGTTTATGCGACTGCTTTCCTCTTTTTCCATCTCGATGAATTTAACCTGACTGAATATTTAACTGTTGCCTTTTTAATCCTCAATTATTACACCGTCAGTTTCAAAATTTTTATATATTATACATATGAAAGACCTCAACATGGAACACAGTCGGCTCACCTGGCTGACAGAGGAAAACTGTGCGAACCCTTCGACACTCTGAACGTGTAAAAGAAACAATATGATCAGTGTGATTGTAAACCGAGCGTTTTTCCTCAACCAGAGATAACACTGAACAGATGGAGGTCCTGTGGTTGGGTCATGTGGGATTATTTCTTTTGTTTGTTTGTTTGTTTGTTTTTTGCCAAAATTGAAAAAAAAAGGTTGAGAAGGAATGAGGCATGTACAAAAACAGACCAGACTCTTTCTACATTTTCCTAATAAACAAGCCAAAATGAGTAAAGTGGAAAAAGAGAAAATACATGAAAGCACTGAATGATAGATAGAAATGCTTTGGGTTTTAGTAAGAAGTCTGCTGTGTACTCGTGGGGTCATCATTTGTATTTTATTTTTTTAATAAAACAAAATATTGGCACTCAACTAACCGACTCACATCCTTTAATTTCATCTGTTAAACCTCAAGTTAACTTCAGCTTCCTTGAATCCTTAAAGAGAAATAAACCTTGAGTGGAAATAGTGTCCCATAAAGCTCAGATATTGAACAGCGGTGTCGTGCTGAGCGAGGCAACTCAGGCAGATATCCCACATTATTGACCGCAAGTTACGTCACTGAAACAGGATGATTCACAATCTGTTGTTGCTTACACATACTGAGAGCTTAAAACATGAGATATCTGTAGTGTGTATCCGAAGGTGTTTTTTTTTTTGTTAGCTTTCAATCTTTGATAAAAACTTTTAATCTTGAAATGTAAAAACGCAACAGTCAATGCATGGTAGTTTTATCTCTATGATGCTTCTGTAAATATGACCCAATTTCCATACCCAGAGATTATAAACAGCCCCAACACAGGTCTTGTTTGGTCTTTAATGACGGAGTGGAAAGATAAAAAATGGTTATAAAATGTCATCTGTGGGTCACTGAATGGAGACAGGAGGCATATGGTTTTCATACACAAACAACAAACAAAAAAGGCAAACATTAGAGTATGACGGCTGTCAAAGTGGCTCCAGGAAACGAGGAAGTCCTTGCACATTTCACAGAACAAAAGTACCACATAAAAGATGCATGTTGTTGACGTGAGGTCTGGAACCGGAACATACAGAGGAGGATGGAGCGGAGTCAACGCCTAAATGACAAAAACAAAACAAGTATGTCCTATTCAGTGGAAGAACTACGCTGTATGACAGTCGACAGCAGCACATAAGTGGAACTTTTACATTTTAGTGTTCATTTTACAAAGAAAAAGGGTCATTAAAAGGAAAAAAAATGACAAGTCAGTGAAAATCATCCTCGGCTCTCCCTTCAGTGCAAAGTCCATTTGTCATTTAAATATATCTATTTTAAATATATTTAAAAAGAATTTGATCTAAAATTTGATGCATTTTTTCAAATACAAACATACAATCTGGGGAAGGGAACGGGGAAAGGTATAAATAAACATTTTGTGCGGGCCCGTTCAACTGAAATGAAATATCTCCCTGAAGTACCAAAACCTTTGCCATGTGCACTCGATGGCACAGGGCTCAATTTTATTCTCATATTCTTCGCCTAGACACGTTAAAAAAAGTCTGTAGATGATTCATTAATATAAATAAATAACCTCAATGAACGGCATGCACACGAAAACTACAGGGTGAGAATATATAATATATTATATAATACATACACACGGTCGAAATGATTGCGTATAAAGCACTGAGACGCTTGTTCTAACGCAAAGACGAGCAGAGACGCATCTTTAGCCGGCGAAGAGCTACAGCAGAGATGCGATCGTTGGGTTTCAGTTTGGTTCACACTTCAAGTCATACTGCAGATGGTTAATAGATCACGACTAGCAACACATTGGATACTTGTATATCTATAATTTCTCAAAGCCATAATATCGGAAAAAAGACATTTGAACTTCAGTTTTAACTTTGCAGCGAATGGCAACAACTACAAAAAAAGAACTGTAGCTGCTCATAGGAAGTCAGTTCACGCCTGCTGTGTACAGAGGTGGAGATAGTAAGGCCGAGTCGGTGCGTCAGGCAGGGGCTGAGGGCGACGTGTGGCTTAAAAAGTCCTCCTACGGCTCTGAGGCGAATGTTGGAAGAATGGCTTTTTTGCAGCGTTCGCTCCATCTCCTGTGAAACTAGTGTTGTCCTCGGCTCCGTCTCAGTGCAGCCGGGTCCGCGGGCTGCGGCAGGTATCACAAAATCACCATCTCCATCTTCTTCTGTCTCTCAGTAGAAGCGCTTGCGTCGACTCTCGTTCCACTGGCCGTAGATCACCAGGCCGATGACGATGAGGAAGATGGACCCCAGGATGGTGAAGAGCACGGTGAAGAAAATGGCTACTCCGCTCATCCCTTGTTCATCCTGACTCACTGGAAGAGAGAAGGGCAGGAAGTGGAAAAACGAAATGACCCGACAGCCGTGGATTTGTGTAACTCCACAGTAACACGTGAGTGTGTGCATCTTACATCTGAGTAGTTCGAAGTTATCCACGCTGGGTATGGTTATCTCCTCCTCCTCTTCTTCCTCTTCCTTTTGACTCCGCAACACCGTCAGTTGGTAGAGTTTCAGGGAAATTATGTCATGGTTATCTATAAATTGAGAATCAGAAAATGTGACTACAACTAGAAAAACACACCATTTAGAAGTGACTAGTTTGGGACAGTAAGAGTCGTTTACCTGAGAGGTCTCCGGTGATGGCTGAAGCTCCAAAATAATAGCCTAAAGGAAGCCTCACCCCGGGCAGGTCCAGACAATCCCTCCACTCGTGCTGCCCCTCGATGTCAATCATCACCTGAAGAACAGCAGAGAAAATCAGGGAGGTTCAGAAAGTTTTAGTGGAAATATTTGTTTCTGTTCCCTGAAAGATTTACTTAATTATCCGAATGTGTTTGTGAGTATAAAGAGTTTAGCTCGACTTTTTGGAACAGACCCTGGACGATGGGGACCTAATTAGTAAATGCTGCTGCCTACACACTTACACTCTCTTTATTTTTCTTTACTATTTATCTATGAACTTTTTATTATTTATAAAATCTGCAGATTTTTCCCAGTGAACTAAAAAATGAAAAACTTTGGAATTTATCTCTCTTTAAAGCCCTTGTTGAAAAACGTCTTTTCTCCTTTGCTGCTCTCACTATGAACCAATCAACCAATTATTCTCATCTCAGTAATTACCCCGTACCTGCCTGTACCTGCTTTAATGGAGCCTTCAGCTGTTTATATTTATCATTCTCTTCTGTCTGTACTCGCTACTTCATTTAATTTTGCACCATAAGCATAAACATGGCGTTGCTGTGAAAAAACGTGCATGCTCAGCCAACCCCACTTTATAAATAAAACGTTGAATGTTTGTAAGTCAAACTTGATGCTAATGCTGGTTGAGTTGAGGACATGAGGAAGAGTCTGAGTGTGCTGAACGGCGTCATTAAAGTGGATCAAAGCGTGAGTCTCACCGTGAGCCTCCGCCGGACGTAGCGGATGAAGAGGAAGCTGTCGTGCTTGAGGTTGCGCACCATGGCATTGCAGCCGCCCAGCTCCGTGGGCCGGCCGTCCCGCTCGTGGTCGTAGCTGATACTGCCGTTACCAACCATGGCCAGGACGAAGGGGAAGATCCGCTGGAGGTCACAGGAGGGAAACGAGAGAGATGAGGGAACAGTCTTGATTTAACCGTAAGCTGATCTCTGGTTTTTGTGATTTATAACCAGTGAAAATAGCTTCTTATGATGTTAAAACAAAGAAAAGTGCCAGTCTCTGTTGATGCCATCAGACTGAGATCTGTAGCCTGATGATCAGAATTTATTTCTTTTTCATCTCACTATCTGAGCTGCTGAAAACTCTGAGATAAGGATGGCGGACTGGAGCCAGACTACAGAAGAAGGTCTGCTGATTATTTGAAAAATTAAAAACAGAGGACAATGACGATTTTGCATTTAGGTTGGGTAGGTTGTTAGAGAAAATAAATGCAAAGAGACACAATGCTGTTCCCCATTTTAAAAGTAAAACAAACAAAAATCATATAACAACAGTCATATAACAAGTTAAAAAGTTATGTTGGTCTGGTGAAGACTGCACAACGATCATGCAGGGACGAAACAAACATGCCACAGTGTCGTTTCAAGCATGCTGAAGTGCCGACTGGAGTGATGTGGTTAGACATAAATGTTCCAAAAGCCGATTACCTGCGTGCGAGGAGTGTATCTTTTCTTCTGCGCCTGTCTCCAAGTAGTTGGACAAGAGAACACAAAGACAGCCCTTTTACATAAATTCGTACGAGCACCTGTCCACCTCTTGCACTTGCCCTCAACGCTAATTTTCCCACAACATGCGGGATCTAAGCGGTGCTACTCTGACATACCTCTAGGTGTTTCTCCTCGTTGGGATACGTATCCACAAACACACCCAAGCCGGTGAAGTTGTCCATGTTTCCAAAGACAGGACCTGTAAAAGTATAAAAAGAGAGTTTAATAATATAAAAGAAGTGTTTGTCTCTAAGTAAAAAGTAAATATTGTGTTCTGTAGTGGTTACCTTTCTGCATACGTTCCTTTGTGTACCAAATGGCCAACCCGTCTCCGTTCAGGTTTTTCTTTCCTTGCCCGTGGATCTTAAAGTGCACCTGCATCTCCCAGTCCTTCAGATGACAAGGCTGAAAAACATACCGTTTATTTCAAGCAACTAAAATAAAGGATGATACAATCCTTTCCAAAATGATACAATTTTTATGGAGAGATTTTCAAAGAACCCAGGAAATGCCCTATTAACAGTAAGTGCAGTCACCATCACCAACAGGCTCCCGCACACTAATCTTGTTGACATTTCTAAGAGCTTCTACTGATACTGATACTGATACTGATTGATACTGGCATTCGTATCAATGAGGGTATAAACACCTCTCAGAAGACAAGACAATACTCTTCACAAACATCTCCCAAAATGACCTCGCTAGAACAGTTTTAACAAAATTGTAGATTTTAGCCTCTTTGATTGTCTTATTAGACCGTATTAGTTTTATCTCTATGAGTTCAGTAAAATGGCAACTGAGTGAACAAGTTTGACTTAAAGCAGCAGTCAGTAAGATTACGAGAAAGTGCTCTTATTTTGAAAAATAGAGCAAGTCTAACTTACAGCAGGCATTAAATGTATATAGGAAATGTAGCTTTAACTTTGGCAGGTTATCAATAACAGACAGTTAATAATTATTAATTATTAATCAACAAAGGAGGGTGTGTGGACGGGACTACTTTGGTACTGTTCATTGTTCAAAAGTACGCGGTAGTGGCGCCCATATAGGTGATATTTTGGCTTCACTAATATACACATGGAGGAAGATGATGTGTGTTACCCATCTTTAGATACGATTAATGTTCAGGACATGGTGACAGCTTGACTTTCTATTTTTAAATAAGTTACCTACTTCTGCTTTAAGGATCCTCCACTCATCTGCATCATGCATCTTTTAATATTTTAACCTGATTTAGAAAGAAAACACCTGCACATCACAAGACATTAATACTACAGTCCCTGTACTTGTGTATGTGTACGTCTACTCACGATGCGGCTCCACACTGCCCCCTGTCTGCTCTGCATGTCAGGTGTGAGGCGCACCTGGTCTGTGGTTACCATGGCATCCCCCATCAGCTCCCAGTGGGAGGAGCCTAAAGAGCCCACACCTGAGAAAACCAAAGAGCAGCATCACGATGAGAAGAGCTGAAACAGAGGCCTTTAATCTGCTTTATACTGATAAACACATCCGTATGAGCAAAAGGCTTTGATAGTATGAGGCGTGTAATGTAGTAAATATGGTGCATGTATGACAGTGTGAGGGCTTTGTTAGATTTTATGGGATTTAAAAATAAAACAAGTTATTGTAGAGAGAGAACAACTCACACACAGATGTAATTTGATGTCTAAATGAATTATTCTGGAAACATCTGTCGCCCCTCACCCTGCCCTGTGCACCAGTGCTTTTACCTTGATATGGCTTGGAAAGGGAATATTCCCGCTTCAAAAACTCCTCCATTTCGTGGTCATCGTCGGCGAAGCACCCGGAAGCAGAAAATAGAAGAAAAGCCACAGCCCAGTGTGGTTTAAAAGGCATTATTTTCCGTCTGAATGGGCTTTTAGACTCCCTGTTTTGGTGATTCCTGCTGCCGGCAGCCATCGTAGGTCAGAGCTCATCCCACCAAACTGTCAGCTTCACTCCCATTGGTCCGCTGTGTTGCATGGCTCATCCCCATTGGTTTGTTTTACTGTCAATCAAAATGCACGCTTTTGATTGGATGTGTCGTTTCTAGAGAATATGTGTAGTGAAAGCGAATCAATTAACTTAATTCATAGTGCAGAGAGATAATAAACTACATTAAGATATCTGAACAACCTTAAAAATAACAATATTAAGCCTAATAATACTCCAGGTGTCCTTTGATAAACCTGCACAGTATAATCGTTAATGTGGGTGCGGCTTGTCCTGAAGTTTCTGGAACATTCATGATCATTTGGCTCTTATTACATCCCTCCTCTCATCTATTGAAAATACATGTATGTTTACATTCCCATTCCCTTTTACAAAGCTGTTAATATTGTTCATTATTACCCTTTTTAACTTGTTATATGACTGTTGCCAGGCAGGGGAAAGATGTTGTGTTCATGTTATGTACCAAGACTCTCGGAATCCCAGGAAATAGAAAAGAAGACAAGTTAGCAAAAGTCAGAAGAAAAATGATGTATAGAGGGAAATAATAAAACTGGAAACAGTATTGGGACAGTGAGACAAAATGATAGATGACTTTATTAATCACTGGAGGGAAATTAAGTTGTTGTAGCAGCCAGGCACATTAAATACAGTAAAATGAAATAAAATACTTGTGGTGGTGTAAGATCTGACAAAGTGCAAGAAATCTTGAGGCAAGGTCATTAGACAAACCTTTGCTAGTGCTGATGGCACTTAAATAAAGTACAGACAAGTAGGAGGAGTAAGAAATTGTGGATCCAACAGAAAAGAACAATTAATCACAAGTAGCACTGGTCACAGCAAGCTGAATAACACAAAATAATTTATAAGCTAACATCCAACTAAACATTATAATTAGTGTGGAGAAAAAGAGAAGGGGAGAAAGTTAGAAGAGGAACATTTGTTTTCTAAAATCAACCACTTGCAGGGCTGTAGTACAATAGGATTACAGTGGGCGAATGACACCAGTAGGTGGCAGTAATGCGACTAAAGGAAGACAGCTGTGTTCGAAACCAAAGAAGAAGAAGAAGCAGCAGTAGAAGAAGAGTAAGGTTGGGGTGTTACGTCACGACCCCTTCACTGCCCCCTCCGACTCCCCGGCTCTCCTACACCTCTTAGCACAACAGGGGATGTAGTAAAAGCAGGAAGGCATGGATCCCACTGGAGAAAAAACACCCAAAACAGTCGATATATACCGCGACACATGGGTCCGCTTCTTAGGTGTGTATATTTGTTTTAATATTTATTGTTTATTCCCAATGTGTGGCGGCTCTGTCCGAAAAATGAACGGAGAGGTAAGTCAACGTTACACGGGAGCAGTAGTTGCTAACGGTTAGCTGCTCCCTGTTAAATGTCTATTTTTAGCTAACTTGCTCTGTGAAGGACATTTTGTGACCACGGGACATAAATGTAGGAAGTTTAAACTGAACACTTATGATGTTTTTCCCCGCTTTATTCGCGTTTTTTTTTTAGCTAGCTACAAGGTTGGAGTTGTGTGAGTCAAAGTGGTTGTTTTACAAGTTGAGGCGGTGACTCACATGAAGAAACATCCGCAGGCAAGAGCAGACTGAATCTGCACCTTCAGTATTGGTGTTTGTTTTCCTCGTTGTCCTCTCATTGAAACACCAGGTTGTCCCATTAGCAGCGGTCACAGTGTCGGTAAAAGCTGCAGACTGAGGGGGGCAGGAAGGGCATCCACACTGCAGCAGCCCCCCCCCATCCTCTCTGCTCAACATGCATTTTATAATCTGCTGCCCCTCCTGGTCTGCAGGGACCATTTAATATCATGTGAATCAGTTTATATTCTCTTTTTTTTCCCCTTCCAACAAAAATCTTTTTTTAATCTGACACACATCTGTTAACCTTTGCCAAGCAAATCTCTCTGCACTGACATTTTAAAAGTGTTCCTGCATCTGTTTCTACTAAGATAAGATAAGATAACATAAGATAAAATAAGATAATCTTACATTTATCCCACAGTGGGGAAATTACACTGTTAGCTAAAACAACAATTAAAGACAGATATTAAGTAATAGAGATAATATAAACACTGAACAATATGTACAACAAATAGTAAACAGTAATAATAAGAAGATACAGTATTAACATAAACAACCATACGCAGTTAGATGTGCAGTGGTGAGGTGTTATTGCACAGGTGAGTATAGATCTAAATATTGTTATACAGATGTTTATGTTGTTTTACAGATTGTTTCTTTTGGTGTGAAACAAAGTGAGATCATACAGAGTTAACTTAAAAAAAGTGCAGCCTAGAGATGACAGTGGCCATTTCAAGTCATTGAGTTTACATGTTATTATACATGTTATTTTTGGACTTTAATATTGAGGAGGACTTCATCTACCAGTTATTTTTGCTATTGATTAATCTGCAGATTACTTTCTGCCTATAAAATGTCCATCCCAATTCTCATTACTTTATTATAACACAAGATCAAGAAAAAGCAGGTTTTCACATTTCAGAACCTGAAACAATAAAACATCTTTGTATTTTAAAAATAATCAGAACAGTTAATATAAAACACAGAATATTAGATTTTCTCACTTACTTACACATCATACCTCTGTACAAATTTTCCCCTGGGCCTGGATGTTTCTGCTGTGTCTGGAAATGAATTTAATCTAACTTCAACTAACATTGTTTTTTAATCATTTGTAAGAAGAGAAATTGGCAATTCTTTTGACATAAAAATGTGATTATTCCAGGTTCTGAAGGGTAAAAAATGGCCTCTTCTATTCGTAAATTAAATATTTATGGAATTTGGCTGTTGGTCAGACAAACAAAGACATTTGATCAGGTCATTTCATAATGAATTTTTCATTGTTTCTGATGTTTAAGAGAGCAAACAATCACAGTGAAATTAATGACAAAAAGAGTAGTTGGATGTCATTGCACCTGTCAGCTGTTTGTCCTGGGGAGATCACTGCTACCAGCTTGATGAATCTACAAGCGTCTTTGGTGTTGTGGTGTCAATCTGTAGCAGGATAATTAAAGGTTTATGACATTAGAGCAGAGATGGGAGGTACCTGGTTGCCTACCTCTATTTTGTGATTCACCATGAAGGCCTTCTTTCAGATTAAGATTAAGATCTTTATTGATCCCACAGTGGGGAAATTGCACTGTTACAGTAGCTCAAAAAACACACAGTAA
>JBAJHX010000035.1:16300204-16317736 GCA_037176925.1 Amniataba percoides | reverse complement strand
TGGGAAGAAGACCATAAAGTGCATAACTAGGACCTCAGTAAACATCAGTAAGCATCAGTAAACATTAGTGCAATGATTCTTTCTTTGCAATTCTTGCCGTGCCCTCACCCTGATTTCTTTTTCATTCTCTATATCATCTTTTTCTACATGGCACACCCTCGTGCTTTATTCAAGATTCAAATTCAAATCATGCTGGGCTCAGGGCAAATGGTTAATCACAATGAGTAATCTGAAGCCTTTGCTGACAGGTCAGAATTGGACTCCAGTCTATTATTTCACTACACAGCAGATTTTATCATTAACTAAGTGCCTCACTGATAGATAATCTTATCTGGTACCTCCTTTTTTATCACTTTATATTATAGCAGTACAGGTCTTATCACCTCAGGCTCACACGTGCTTCTGCTCCACATCCAGTAGTAGTACTTGTATGAGTTACTTCTCTGACATTTTTATAGCTACAGTACTAAACCATGCAGCCTACAGCTAAAGACCAACAAAGTTTTCTTATTCTCTTTGCCAGCCTTTTTTTCCCAGCAGACATTTTTATTTCTACAGAGCAACATTTCAGGATATGAGCAAACCTTATTGTACTTTGTTTTCTGTAAGTTCTGTAAATTAATTTTCCACTTTTCATTGTTCTGAGTTTAAAAGCATAAAGAGTCTGTGTTATCCGAATGGATCTCTTACTGTACCACTTCACTTTAATGGGTTATTGAAGTTTGCAAGCTTTAACTCAACTTCTAGTTCTTGTTATTTTATATTTTTTGTGAACTGCAGTATAGTTTAGTCATCTGTGATTCACATATTTTTATAAGCAGGTAGCTCTTTGTTTTCGATGTGCAGTATTAACCTCTCTTTTTCTTATGACATAAAGTGTCTTGAATGTGTACTTGTGGTGTTGGTCAGAGTACATAATCATTGTTGAGGTATTGCTCAGTCCGAAACACAGCTGCTAACGATTAGTGTTCGACTTTAAAAGCTTTTATTTGCTCTTTTGGTCGCTGCTTAGAGACAATCGGAAAAACAAAACAACCCAAAGCTTTTGCTCTTTCTCTTTGCTCTCTTAGTGAGGCTGCATGAGTCACTTCCACATTTCTGAGTAAAGGCTGAATTTCAATGAAGTTCCTAAAGGAAACAAGAAAAAAGCTGTTGAGTAATAAAAAATCAGGGCGATAGTTCCATGCACTTTGGTGTTTATGAGATAATTCCAGTTTCCTGTAAGATCCTTTACGATTCTGTGAAAATCCCACAAATGCTAAGTAAAACAGACACAAACAAATCTATGTACCACATAGCTTGGACCTCACTGGAATAATCTTTATGTAAGGGAACACAAGGCCAAGGATTATGGTGTTGTGAATATAATGGACAATATCTTAACTACATAAAGAAATGTGGGATTTAACATGTATCAGTCATGTGCATACCGAATATCTGTTTGTCTAAATATAATCAATGCACCTTTCCCCTGAATGATTTATTGTAGAGCAGGGATTGATTTAAACATTGTGGTGAAGACTGTACAAGCAGACATCAAGAGCAGTAATAAGTGTAAAGTATATTTCTTGTTCGTGGTGTAATATATTATCTGTAGTCTAACTGTGATTGAACCATTTGTTTGTTTCAATACAATAATTATTTTAGTTGATACGTGAGACAGAAATATTTGGTTGTTCTGAGGATTAATTAGATTTAAATAGAAATCCATAATCTGACCAATAAATTCTGATTCAACTTTAAGTGGAGAAAAAGTTCTTAGAAGCCTTTAAAATTGAGAAAAAACCTTCCAATCATTGCTCCTTATTTATTTAGCCAAATAATCATTTTTGGGTAAAAATAAACACGTCGCTACACAGGGCTTCATTGGCTGTAATGTGCTTTCTTCAGAACAGTAAAGGGCAGTTTTGGCACAGTTGCAGTTTTGTCAGCAGCAGCGGGAATAGAGACAAACAGCACATGTGGGATTCGACTTCACCACGCTCTGATAGTTCTGCGTCACTGAACTTAAGATAATATTTCCTGTGTGAGATAATAACAAAACTGGTTTCCATGCACTGTGGAGGGGGTGAAAATGGTGATTTCTTAATAAGAGCTCAAGGGCGATTGAGTCATGAAAATGTTGTGGTATAGACATTTCACAATGTCAGGGATAAAGTCATGTATGCGTCAGGATATTTTCACTGGAATTCAGAGACAGTCACTTCAATTTCAAATAAAGAAAATACAGTCATTCATTTTTGTTATCCCAGATATGAACTGAATTTTCTTTTCTTTTTCTTTTCTTTTTTTCTCAGAACCTTGCTGAACATGTTATCCTCTCTAAATGTATAGATCTATTGATTTCCGGCTCATCTGTGTTTATGTACGTCTGCCCACAGGCTACGCCAATGAGGTCGGGGAGGCTTTTCGTGCTCTGGTACCAGTGAGTTTCGTTTGGGGCAGCTACGCCGTGGCCACTGCGTACGTCACCGCTGATGCTGTGGACAAAGGGAAGAAGGCAGCTGTGGTAAGATATTACGGATCAAATTCTTACTATTATGTTACGGGAAAGGAGTATGAATAAATATTAGGCCAACATCATCCCGGTTTCCAACCTGGAGATCAGTGAGGGATCACATGATAGATCTGACAGTCAAATATTTCTCCGACATAAAGTTATGCTCATGTATTTTTAGCTTTTTTTCATGACTTTCTGATGCTTTTTCTCTACTGCGCTCTTGAAATGATCCAAGTTGAGTCAGAAAAATCACTCATGTGCAACCAGCTGTTAGTACGCATTGTTTTCTTTGAAGAGGTCAGAGGTCAGAAAAGAGGTTGGGAACGGCTCTTTTAAGTGATCACATAGAAACTGAGGCTCAGAATAAGGAGCAGGTACACAGAGGAACTGAAAATCAGTTCCAAGTTGTAAATAATATATTTGATTTTTTGTGTATCCACAGTATTTGAATGCATTTGCTGATCCTCCGTCTGTTTCTCCAGGCTCACGGTGACAACCCAGGGAAGACAACACGGGTGGCAGTGGCCGTGGTGGACACGTTTGTGTGGCAGGCCCTCGCCTCCGTCATCATCCCGGGCTTCACCATCAACCGCGTGTGTGCTGCGTCACTATACCTGCTGGGCAAAACCACCAAGTTGCCCCTGCCCGTCCGCAAATGGACCACCACAGCCATTGGCCTCTCGACCATCCCCTTCATCATTACGCCCATAGACAGGTTGGCACAAGTGTTTGTTTTTTCTTTGTAGGCCTGTTATATAAGACTTGATTTTACACTGCTCAGCTCGGTTCAACACTGATATGGTGTTATGTAATTTATCTACTTTATCTTTGTAGATTTTTATTGTCAACAGATTTTAACGTTTTAAAGCCGGAATGAGGCGTCATTAGGCTCGGCTGTTTCTAATGTGAACACATTAAAAGCGTTGCACCGAGTAACATCTTCCTTCACTGCCATGAACACACACGCTGTAGTCAATCCCATACACACACCGTCCTGCTGCTGGAAATACTCACCAGAGCACGAAATGTGTCTTAATCCGCTGCTGAAAATAGTCTCCCAGTCTTTGCCTGTTTCAATAATGTTTGCTACAGTGGCACAGTAGGGAAGTATTAGACTGAACATGTCATATTTTCACGGGATTTGCTGGTGATAATGAAAATGTAGACTGTAGGATACGTTTGGTATTAGACTGATCCTTTAAAATTATGATTCAGAAACACTTGCTCAGATGTAAACTGAATATGTCTTTGTCAAAATGATGCAAAACAGTTTAGAGCTTCATTTCTCCATTTGGAGGAGGATGCAAGAGTCTAAATTTTACTATATGGTACTCAAATATTGCAAATAATTCAACTCTTTACTTCTTTTAATTATTTTAGAGTATCTATTGAAATTATAATAATGGGGTTTTCATTTTCATTTGTCTTTAAACCAAACATGCACTGAGACTCACATAACTAAGTTATTAGTATTATGTCTCAAATGTCCTAATGTTTCCACTGTCTGTGCCCTGTAGGTCAGTGGATTTCCTGCTGGACTCAAGCCTTCGAAAGGTCTACAGTGAGGGAGAGAAGCACGAATAAGAAGGGATGATGCAGGACGAATTGTCCCCTCCTGAGTGGAGACCTTTCTGCTGTACTGTCCTGTGCTGATTGTCCACCACTGTGAAGCACTAACAAATTGTGAAGAAGGATTTCATGGAGCAAGACTCTACAGTTAGTCAAATATACATGTCATAAAATTGATTTCATGTTAGAATTATAAGATTTATATAACTAAGTCGGTTAAAGGGAAATCCTGCTGCGTGAAATATCCCTCAGGGGATGCTTAACTCTAACCTCTCAGGGCAATCTGGGTAGTGCCGCCATAAATGGGGAAAAACAGCATGAAAAAATATAAATATTCTACTTGACGCGGTGAAATCCGGCGTCTGTAAGTAGCCCTCGGCAGGGATACAACACAATGTTATACTTCCTCACAAAGACACCCTCCGAGGTTGCCCTCATAGTTTAGAGTTGTGGCCTGTGGCTCACCTCATGTCAAGATGATGTTGAGATTAAATACAAATCCGCACTTGCTGTTTATTAGCCATATTCAACGGTACTGTAACGACAGGCCAAAACAAAGCCAGCTGGCCGTGATGTCCCTCTCATTCATTCTTCAACTGTTTTTTCATTTTTCTCTCTGAAAACAAACAAGGCTGTTACCTGGATTAGATGTCTTGACGGGGTCTTGTTTCATTATTATTTTATTATTAGTCATGTGAGTCAAGGTTTGTACTGGGCACAGTTTTCACACCACGGTTACAGTATTTATTATTTTATATATTATGACTTATAGTCTCTTAAACTAAGAATACTGTAAATTCTTCAGTCTGAAAACGGTGGACGTACCTGTTTCAGACATCTAAACCTAATTTAAAGGAAATAAGGTGTTGTGTACATATGTGAGCTTCTCAGATGATACAGGATTGTTTCCCTCTTTACAATCAAGGTATGTGGTTAAATAATGTTTAACTTAAGAAGGGAAATCTTGAAATTTGGTCGAGCTGTCACTAAGACAAAGAGGAACGTACTGTAAAGGGACTGTTTATCATTGCGAGATGTTGCGTCACTCTACACCAGTGCACCAAGTTTAGCAATAACCTTTGTTTAGTGTGTTTGTGTCACACCATATTCTCTCTGCCATGAAGGATGTGGTTCATTCTGTCATGCTGTAAGAGATTGTGAAAACTCGGGGTGCACCAATTGTGTTTTTCTGATGCTGATGAAAAGTAGAATCTTATAACCGGTTTAAGTCACAAGGACACTTAAACATTTATTACTTGCTTTTTTTTTTATTGGCTTTTTAAATGGAGAAGCACACACGCTCGAGGCGCCAGTGATGAACGTTCCCATTCACACACACACAGACAGTTTGACATGTCATAGCAGGAAGAGCAGAGCTGTGAGTAACAAAGGCACCAAAGTCTAAATGTCTCTTAAAGTGTCCGAGCCATGCCAGTTGTAAATCCCTCTTGGTAACATGAACCTGGGAATGAGGCATGTATTTGTAATGCATCTATATTTAATGTTGTTTATTACGTCTGTGCTTTTCCTGCTTCCTGGAGGAAAAAAAAAAGCATATTGGTGCATCCCTCGTGAAAATCTAATATATGCATATAAATTTTTAACATTTCAGACTGCACACAGAACTTCATTGTATTTTTATTGTTGCATACTGTAAATGAAAGAGACTGGTTTACTTTACTTTTATTAAAAAAGAAAAACAAACATTTATGATATTTTTCAAATGGCATCGTGTTTCGGAAGTGGGTTCTATGAGTCACATTTTCAGCCTTAACTGAGAAAAAAAAAATCAAACCTCAGACTTTTTTTTTTCCATACGCTGCATTTCACAAGGTGGAGATTATTTTTCAAATGTGAAAACAAATCTGTTGAAAGCTGAAGATTTTTTCATTGCAATGGACACCTTTATATTCAGCTGTCCTCCTTCTTATTGTTAACAGCTTCTAAAACACTGGAGGAAAAAAAACACACACATGTAAATCTGTAGTGAAATAAATTATATATCGACAAACATCTTGAGTTTTTCTTTCAAGCATCAGAAATCACACTATGAAATACCTGAAATTTCCCCTTAATTAATGCTAATAGTTACATGTCAAGTTCATGTAAAGTGCTGTTTTAATTATTCCAGCTGTTATCTTTCACAATACAGGCGAGGTAGAGCCACTTTGCAGCTTTAATAAATAATGATTGACAGCTCTGTTTTGTGAAAAATACTGAAGCCTCATCTACACGCAGTCAGCAACGTGGATTATAAACCTACATGTATAAAATCCGTATCTGAGCACACCTCTCTGCAGTGTGACTTCAAGTGGCGGCACAACAGCTTGCTCTTTGCGGGCACAGTTTCCACTTCCTGAGTAACGCCGTCACTTTCAGATGAAAGAGGCGTATGTAATTCAAGGGACGCTCTAACCAATGGTGTGGAGGCATACAGAAGCACATCAGAGTGGGCAACTTGAGAGCCCTGGTTGCAGTAATTTATCTTGATTGAGTCAGGAGGCCGCAGCTGATGCCAATTCTATAGATGAAGTGCTCACATATAAAAGCTGAGAAAAAAAAAAAAGCGAGCAAAGGTGAGGTGCCGTCATGTTTCTGTTCAGTCTCGTGTTCTTGGCTATTTTGGCCGTGTCAACAGGTCAGTCAGGTAAGAAGAAAACTAATTTTTTTTCTTCTGTTGCATGAAGATTTGATTGATTTGGTCACATCTAATGAGTGAAGGCCCCCTGCACTCCTGACATATTAACGTTTACAGGCATTCCTCGATACATCCAGGGCCAGTGGATAGTCGCTGATGAGAATCTGCAGTATGAAGACTCTTATGGACAATCTCCAGCAGTAGATGAGAGCGTGTGGCCTGAGATCCCTCCAGAACTTACTGAACAGGTGATGGTGGAGGACCAAAACTTGCCTACCACCCCAGAGCCTTACGTTGTGAAAGAGCAAGGTAGGTCATTTATAATATGACCGTCAGTAGTGTTCATCATGATCTGTGTTAAAGCACGCTTTGTTTTGTCGGATGCAGATGAAGCGGATGAAGCGCAGGAGTCGGCCGTGTGGAAGATGGTCTTGGTGGCGGCTGTCCTGCTGGTGTTCATGGTGGGGTCTGTGAGCGTGGCCTACTATCTGTGCGTCTGGAGGGGAGGCCGCATTCGGTACCAGCTTCAGAAGGAGGGCAGCGCCTAAAATAAAAGTCAACTTTTGTGCTGAAAATGCACACATGCAAAGTCATTTTTGCAGTTATTTAAAAATCTCAGTCAGTGGATTGTATGTGAGACTGTTTGAGCTCAAAGGGAACTTCTTTGCTTGCGACAAGGTCTGACAAGGAAGTTGAGTAAAATGACAAGTGAATGTAAATGGACAGTGTCTTACATCAAAGTATTGTGCACCTTAATACAGCAGCCAGTATCTCCACTTCTTTGTTTTCTTTTATATGTGTATGGCCAAATTAAGTGATGACCCTCCTGATATTTAAGTGCCAGTCAGACACATTAAAGTGACAGTCAGTGACAATGTAAGCTGCTTAACTGCAATACTTTAAATGGTGTTACAATTTTCTGACACTGTACTCTCTATATCCATATGGGTATGTAAAAGAGCTGTACTGGGATATATTGAAATTCTACTATCCATGTGTCTTTAGACCCTTTTTAGCAACCCCCCAAAATCTTTATGTATACAGTAAGAATAAAGTGTAAATGTATTTATGCTTGTCATAAGGAAGATACTCTTCAGCTTCACAGCCATACAGTATGTTTAAGGGTTTATTATTTATTATATTTATGGACAAAGCTAACACAAAACTGTCTTTCTGTGCATCTCTTCTTTACAATCTTATTTTTAAGAAATAGTTTTTAAAATGGCCACTAGAGGTCATCCCTAACATTGTGTTTGTGATATGTCCAACTGACAGGAGAGCAGCTCTGTACAATTATAAGCTCTGTGTTTCACTACACACATCACACATCTTTAATGATATGAGACACCAGCTGGCTCGGGGACACTGTTATCTGGATATCTGGATTTATTTTATGTATTTTGAAGTATAACTTTGAAATAAGCTGTCAAATGCAACTATGGATTAATTATCAAATATAATCAGTGGCTTTTTGATCAGTTTCCACACTGTTAATATTTCTGCTATGTCGGAGTGAATCTTTAGAAAAAGGCCAGCAGACATAAAACATCTTGAACATAGTTAAAGAGATCAGTTATTGTTTGTACGGGCCTGAAGCTGTCTGTATCTGTGCTGCATTAATGATATTAAAATAAAATCACAGTGATGATTCAGGTTTTACCTTCAAAGCTTTACTTTCCATCAACATTCACAGGACCTCTTATTTTCCTCTGTAACCATGGACCCTGTATGACCAAAGCTCTGCTCACTTTACAAACTCCACTCTGTGTTACAGCTCGCTGCCTTTGGCAAACACTTTCCAGCTCATAAGAATTCATCTTGATCAGAACTATGGCAGAATTGGCTGGCAGGCTGTTGGCAAAACCACTGTGTACTGCTAAGAGTAAAGAATAATGTTTTAATTCAGTGTCAAGCAAGCGGGCTCAGATCAAATCCACAAACATTTATAAGTCCCCCTTGAGCAATATCAGGTGGCATTAGGGGGCCCAAGGAGACAAAAAGCTGATGAATTGAATTAATCTCCCCTCCCGTGATGGATGGGCCTGTTCACAGGGGGCTGGAAAATGGGGGCATTGTTCATCTGTCACTCAGATTGCCATGTCCCTCTATGATTTGTGCCTGGGCTGTGAAGGCCACAAGTGGCCAAAAGACCTCCCTCTCTCCCTCTCACTCGTCTCGCTGCTTCTCTCTCTTTTTTTTTCAGGAATTCCCAGGCTTTGAAACGCCTCCACCCCCACACTGATATCCATACAGCCAGATGCAGAAAAACAAGCCTTCACTAGGGACAAGAATATCTCTTATTTTCTACGCAGCTTGTGGGTTTACATTGCAGGTTGCAAAGTGTGAATTTCTAACAGTATTCATATGCAAAACCTCCAAAACATTTGCACACACCGGTCCAAATGTATAACTTGTTAAAGGTGGGGGGGACTGCATTATTGAGTATAATTCTCTCTCTCTTTAAAAAGAGTGATATATTTGCCACAGTATAGGGTATAGTGTAATTATGTTTTCTTTCCATAATGTAACACAAAAGTGGATTATTCAAAAAGAAAAAAAAAATAAATTAAGGAAAAAATATGTTAGTATGCATATTTGGTTTTGCCACAATGTTTTGTTAATTATATTTCTCTGGGATTTGTTTTCTGAACGTATATGCATTATTCTGTTCCATTAAAATATGTGGTGAACACAGAGAAAGTCATGTTGTGCCTTAATTTCTTTTCATAATGTCGGCTATAATCTGCTTTTCTTGCTTTAACTGTAAGGTCCATATAAGTACAAAGTGGGGGAGCCTGGCTTTTAACTGGAACTTTCATTTGAGCTGCCTTGTTTGGGTTTCCAGACATGGAAATGAAAAAAATGGTCTTTTGCTTCGAGCTTATATTATTTTTTATTTAACCCTGTGTGTTCATAGTGATAGATTAACATGTAAAGCATTCTGTGCTGCTTGGCAAACAAAATGTGATCTAATGTCGGCAAAGCACTTTTTCCCCCCTCTTTTAAGATATATAATCTTTTATACAAGCTTAAACTTGTAAATTAGAGTCTTTAGTCTCTATTGTTTCTCTCAAGCACCTGCCCATTCAAAGGCACCTGACCTGCTAAAGGAGCAGGTGCTAAAGGTGATTCAATAGAGATGCACAGCTCTGATTTCTTCGCTGCATTTGTGCTGTGTGTGGATTACAAATTGAGATCAGATTATATCTGCCACCTGAGAGCAGAGGATACTGGAGACTATCTAAAAACTGCAGCAGGAGAGAATAGGAGGTGAAGCAGCCGCTGCCATGAATTAATACTAAAGGCATGCTGTGGCTAGACTTATGTTAAAAACTGGCAATGGGAAAAAAAGTTACTCAGATTTCGGGAAAGTGAGAGGCCTCACGTCCTGTGCAGAGTACTTTACCAGAAAGTAAACAAGACAAGTCTCCAACCATGGCAGCTGCTCTGTGAGGTTGTACTCAGGCGAAGGGATGCTGTGAGCTAAACGTCAGCGTGATTGTCAAGATGTCTCACTCAAACTCTCATGGTGATGCTGGAGGAAAAGTGAAAAGATCCTGCAAGTTAGACAGATTCATCCATGAATGTGTGCACTAAATGTGGTGCTAGACCATACAGTGGATGTTGAGATATTTCAGTGCCAACTTATTATCCTAAACTCTGACTTCTTATCTTCCCAGCCACAGGTGGGACCATTATTTGAATCAACTGTCTGACAGCTAAACCAGACCTTTGTTAAAGAACAATATATAAAATGTGCTCCAAAACTTAGAACAGGCAGCTACATTTCTAATGGTTGTAATGATATATCATGTTATGTGCCATGTGTAGTGTGTCATGTTGTGATTCATGATTCTTTCTCATTTTAAAATGCAAGAACATAAGAGACAGCAAGAGAAAGAAATAGCAAAGTAAAGCAATTCTGATGAGTGTGTGTGTGTTTGTGTGCACATATTTCCCTTTGCTCTTTGCACTCCAATGTAAGTCAGTGCCCCACTTGGCCTCTGCAGTCAAAAACTATTTATATCTAATTGAACATCTTGAATTTGTTCTTTCATTTCACACACAGAGAAAGGGCAGATTTTATCTGTGTGTAAAATCTGTCTGTCAAATAACATCAAATAAAATGATTGTCCACAATCATTCCTGATGGGCAATGGAGCATAATTTTATTACGCTATGGTGGCGGTTACCATAATGCTCTTGCTTTTCTGTCTTTCTCGCTCTTTCTCACACACACACATACTCTCAGTTTGCCCCCTCACCTCCATCCCTCACTCTTCCCCCTTTAGTAAAGAACTATGTTTGTGGAAAGGCCACTTTAAGGGCACTAACAGAAATGTTTGACGCTCACTGGTCGATTTATTGAGGTCAGCAGAAGGCTACGTTTTGAGAAACAGAGGAGCGGGCGTTGTTTGGATTGATTTTCATGAATGATTTTATGCTGTGAGCAAAAGAGAAACAAAAGACAATCACGGCACATCAAATCAGGCCACAAAAGAAATGAAGGAAGGCGACAAAAAAATGAAGGGCAAGGCCGGAGCCGTGTCACTGAGCATTAAACTAATAAATATCTGTTTCTGTCTCGGAAACATGAAGACAAAGAGCATGAAGGATTCTGCTGGATTGTGCTGTTATACTGATTTGATTAAGTTCTTTGCATAAAGATTAGCACATTACGGGTTTTTGTAGTTAGTGATTTATTTTCAAATAGCATGTCTTCACCACTGGAAAGAAAAGCCTTACAGGACCAAAAAGAAAAAAATCAAAAGGTGTAGAAAATGAGGGAAAATGAGCTAATATGCAGGGTCAAATAAAATAATAATTACATGCAGTCAGTCATCCTGATATTCGTAAAATACAGTGTACATCAAGAGATCAGGACCTTTACATTGGCAGAGTGATAGCAGGATTATATATATATATATATATATATATATATATATATATATATACACACACATATACATATATACAATATGTGTGTATGTACACTTAATATACGTCCCTCAAGATTCAAGCCAAACAAAAAGCAACATGACAGCACTTGTTTCAACAAAGGAACTGTCAGCGGTGAAGTGGTGATTCCTGATTCGACGGCGCTCGGTGCGACTCAGGCTGTGTGCTCTGCATGCTGGCAGAGCTCTCTCTCTCTTTGTGAAATGAATTAGGAGAACATGAAAACTGAGCAGACCCTCAGCAATACATTATGTATGAGGAGCTTGAAGGCTCCTACTGAATTCTGTTCAGGTGGCATCAGAGGGTGCAGCCAAGTGGAAATGCTGGCTGGTCACTTAAAGCACACTATCTGTGGTAATATTTCTCCATGAAAGCGCAGAGCATGACTTGGGCTATATTCTTCTACTTGCAGGTTGAAATATGCAACACAACCAGGTTTCTATAGTGGCCGGAGAGACGGTTTACTGGGGCAACCGGGGATTAAAGGCCTTGTTCGAACCTTCAGACTCCTTGCATAACTAAAAGAAGTTATTTGCAATTTAAATTAAAATCTATATTTTGTTTCCCTTGATTTTCTTTTTACAGTACGTCTGTGGTAATCATTCTCGTCTGCAGCGCAAGAGGAAGCTTGCAGCACACATGTCATCAGTGTGTGTCAGAGAGTTTGACAGCTTGACATCGTTTCAAAATCAGATAACACACCATATGATTCTTCATCTTCTGTTGTTATGAGATAACATCTAATTTCCCCATCTCTCGAGTAATCTCACAAAGACGTTGTGTGCTCATCATGAAATCAATATGCTGCGGAAACACCATTACAGCAGTCTTCACAGAGCTTGAGTGAATCACTCGAGAGCACAGATGAGCGTGCACTCACACACACACACACACACACACACACACACACAATTACACACACAGCCAGACACTGATACATGCAGGAGCAGGTACACAAACACACTGTCACCTCCAGTACATCCGCTGATATAACAAGGCTAATTAAAAAGCACAAGAGTGTAATTGAAATGTGTGTCTGTGTCCAGAGACAAATCTCTGGTATGTGAAGAAATGTGCATAAAATCACAAAAGGGCAGAACCAGTATCGGGATGAATTATACTGGATGTAGCGGACCCACAGGGGAGAGAGGATCATGGTTAGTGGAGCACAACCTTTGCCAACAGGCAGATAGTACACCACAGTCATTAGCAGCAAAGTACAGAGGGAGGTAACATCCAGTATCACAGGACAGAACAAACAGCAATGTAGAGCATTCAAATCATGATATTATATTAGAAAGTAAATAAGAAAATCTGAATTTTGTGTTATTAGGATTTGTCAATCAATCAAGATATGATTGAATTGCATTTTTACTAATCAATCATTTTAATTTATTGAGAAAGACGACTGAGGGTTGATAGTAATTCAATTCAATTCTGTTTCCACTCAGCACTAACTAATGTAAATGTTAATGTTATTGAAATTAAATACTGACCTGATGATGCTGCTGTTTTATGTAAAAGGTCAGAGAATAAAAATGATCTCAGTTCATCCTCTGGAGAGCATGACTGTAACACATCTGATGATAATCCATCCAATCCTGTAGTTTTAAGATATTTATTTATAAGCTAAAAAACAAAAATGCCAGTCCCATGAAAAAAAAAGTGAGGAAACTAATCGATCCACCGTCTGGAGATAAAGAATTTGCGAACCTTTACACTTTAAGCCAGCATGGCTTTGTTTTATATGTTTTCTTTAAATTTCATACCTTATTTGACACAATCTTGGGCTCTGGGAAGTTGCAAAAGGCCATTTTTAACCACATCCATCCACCTCACAGAGTAAGTGATTAATCTTAAAAATAATTGACATGCCGATCGATGATGAAAACAATCATCACCCACCACCCAAGCAACAGGAAGAAAAAAAACGGTCTGACTCGCAAGAAGATGACATGAAACAAGCAGACAGAAGCATGTTCAAGGTAAAATACATTAGAGTTAAAGTGGGCTTACAGTAAAGTGACAGTGAGTCCAACAGAGTGAAATCAGAAGTGGACTGGGCAGTTAAAAATCAACACTGAGCTGATGAGTCTAAGAAGAGTTAGACCTACAGACACTGTGATTTAAAGTCTCTCTCGCTCTCTCGCTCTCTCGCTCTCTCTCTCTCTCTGGCACTGCTATAATTTTCCTGGGTGGAATGATGGATGAGGCGGTGTCAGCCCATGTTCATTATAATGCACACCATCTATTCTTCTCAGCCAGACTCTCTGCGCTCCAGGAAATGCCAGAGAGGTGTAGGAGCCGCAGAAGAGAGAAGGGAAACTCTCATCTGATTTTATGGAGAGAATTTGCTGCTAGGTGTGTGTTAACTCGGAGCGCGGTGATCCATCAATCACTAATGAAGATACTGCGAGGCTACTGCTTATTCTTAAGAGAAACACACCGCTCTCTGGGTATGAATGATAAACACCCTGGGATGGCCGGGCGAGCATAATCCTGTGCATTATGCTCATCCTAAATTAATTATGAGCACTCCAACAGTTAGCTGTATGCAAAACATTTAGAAAAGCATACAGCAGCAGTATATGTCACCATGACCTATTTATAATGTTTCAAAGGCACCAGAAGCCATCTTTTTACTGTGGACTCTGCAAGAAATCCAATTTTCAGTCAAATTTTGCAGTTTTCTTTATTTTACAATAAACATTTCTGTATTTTTGTCTTTTTTTACCTAAAGTATTTGGGCTCCGTTCAAAAAAGGCAGTTTCAAGTAGGTTCATGCACCAATCAGGGCAACATTTAAAAAAAAAAAGAAAACAGTTGTTGAGTTTTTTGGCAAATATCATTCAAATCTGGTCGGACCACCATTGGATCCAATCCTGTATTAGGGTGTACCAATTATTCCTTAATTCATTACCAAGCCTTTAGCCATGTATAATTTCCTGGCTAGGAAACATCTGCAGCTGTATCTCTAGTCAAAAGCAGCCAACTAAGTAAACAGGAAGTTACTGCTGCATCACAAACTGTAAAAACAAACATTTTTCCTTGTAAATGTAGGCGTCACTTTGTCTTATTTATGTGTACATACATGCAGAAATATGTGTGTCAGAGTTAATATCACTCATTTGGTTTAGAGAGAATGAGAGATAATCAATCATGCTTATTTAACAGAATCTATCTGGTTGTTTTGTTTAATTTTATTGCAATAACATTATGCAATTCAAGTTATACACATACATGCCTGTGTGTTGTTTATATATATGTGTTGTTTCTGTGATTTGTAATTCAAATATTCCCATTCGCTGATGCTCTGTCTGTGTAGAAATGTTCAGAGTAGGATTTATTTCCTTGTCTCCAGTATTGCTCCTTGCAGCTAACAAGTGCTGATATGAAATAACTTCAGATTTGACGCTAAACTTCCCTCCTCCCTTGAAGTCGATCAGACAGAGAGTCCTTGAATTTATAGTAAGAAGATAATTAAACAGCATTTAAATCCAACGTCAGGCCTGATGTGCCTTTTACTCTGGACTATAAATGTGTGATATATTTGCAAGCTGCTGCTAGTTTTGTCAATTAGCTACTTAACAATCGTCTGGCAGCTGCTGGATATAAATATTAAGAAACAACTGATCTCTATAAATTTATGAGGTGAAACCTCTTTTATTGCAGTGATATGAAAATCTCAGTTTAGTAAAGACTTAAGATTAAGCACATAGTTTTTATTATTGTTTTAATCATGAATATTGAATATTATATAGAAATATTAAAGTTTTCTGTGGGTTAAATAGATGAGAAGAAATTATGTTAAGTTTTTTTGTTACTCTTATTAGACTCATTTATTGCATTTCCCATGTATGAATGCATTTTAAAGGACAAAACAGAGCTATGAGAACAATAAATAACATATTTTATGTGACGAGAAAATCTTGTACGCCTGCAGATATTCATGTTCATGCTCATAGTTTACTGCACCTCGTCAGTTTATAAAGCAGGAGGTTAAATGAAAGATCAACACATTAAACACACACACACACCACACACACACACAAGGGTCTATCCACTCCTTTCTGAGCAGGTCTAAACACATTGTCTAGACAAACACATTATTTTTAATCAGAGCAGTAATGCATCTTTTCTCCTCACACACAGATCAAGTCAGTGGGAGCCTGATGAGGGGAAACATGGAGCGTATTGAAATAGATTTATTCAAACTGATAGCATCTCATGCCAAACTGTGTGCGAGAGTCTTTTGAAAGCCTTTAAAAGATGTATTGAACAAAAGTGGGGGGGAGAAAAAGTCTCCAAATGCCTACTGGATCATTCCAGGAGCAAAGGGATCAATAACCGCCAGGCTAAGCCCTCGCTCATCCATCTGATTCATATCTTTTCCCCCCCTGCTTTTCAGATAGAAGAGGAATCACTGGACTAAAGGCTCCCTCTCCGTGGCAATATGTACCAGCTGCAAGCTATTTCCTCCTGTACATAAAGCTGTATGAAGTGATTCATGTCACAAGTGTACTTAGATCCTAATGGATTGGATATGTCTCAACGTAATGATCATTTCTAGAAATGCACGGCAGCAAAAGGAATATACAGTTGTCTATAAATATCTCTGTTGGATTTATACTCGGAGGTAACGTCTCTTACATGTAGCCTGGAACAGCCTATAAATTATGAAGTGGAAATCAAGCTGCTGCTGTATGTCTGTTTATACGTCTCGCATGATGGTGGGTTGATTTCAAATGTAAAACTCATGTCTTCACCCGACTGTGATGGTGCTTAAATAAGAGTTTTCACTCAAAGATATCAGTCAGGTGGACAATAGCTCATTATTCATAATCTGTCAGTAATTAGCTGAACAACTTTCTATATTGTTTTCATCCTCTCGTGATTAAATTTGAGCCAGCACGCTCAGATTATTCATTAATCCGAGGATCATGTCTCACGTCAAGCGCAGACTCTGACTGATGCTCAGTGAAAACTCCTCTTGTCACTGTCTGCAACTGATTCAGTCTTAAACACAGTCTCAGCTGAGTCGTCGTGCAGTCAGACTGACGTGCAAAATACACCCTTGGAAAGAGCGCCTGCTAATAGAATAAAGGGTTAGATAATGTTTACAGAGTGTGGGCATTCAAAAATCACCGCGTTTGTGACCTTTTACTTTGATGTAGAACACTTTATTTTTCCACATGAGTCAGTGTGATTGAAGTAAAAAAAAAAGAAAAAAAAAATCCATGTAATGAATAAACGATCCAATTGAATTTCTTTAAAGGCCTCGAGTGGGATGCATGTGCAAAGGTCTGCAGCTATTGACTTTTAATTTTTCTTGTTTGTTCACAGTTAAAACCTGAGTTAAAGAAGTCTGTGCTGCATCATCACTGTTGGTTACTGAGATGAGTCTAGGAAAGCATTTTCTTACTGCCCAAAGTAGAATCAAGTCAGGAAATGTAAATAAATGTGCAATGCATTTTAGAATAAAAAACAGGAAATCTACTTACCTTTGTAGTGGAAACATAAAGAACCACACGTCGAGCAGATATGTGGCATATAATATCCAACTACATTATTAATAATAACACAAATATTTGATGCACTGACTCCTGGATGGCCTCCTCTGTCTGCCTCAGGAAACTGCGGCGATATTAATAATCTTTTGTTCTTTAGCCTCAAAGGGCACCACCTGCAGTCTCAGAGAACAGACAGAACAAGTGGAGCGCCGTTTTAGAGACAGCGTAAACAAAACAAACCTCCAACAATATGTCCACGCAGATATAACAATGCACACACTCTTCAGCTTTCGCAACCTTAGGGTGGAGTTTAAATTCAGCAGTAAAAATGATGAAAGAGGATGATTTCATAATTC
>JBAJHX010000035.1:16277158-16300104 GCA_037176925.1 Amniataba percoides | reverse complement strand
CTCTTCAGCTTTCGCAACCTTAGGGTGGAGTTTAAATTCAGCAGTAAAAATGATGAAAGAGGATGATTTCATAATTCTTTAGACACAGGACTTTTAAATCTTCTTACTTTGAAGACTTTTATGTTGGAAAATAACTTTAATGGCTTCTTTTATAGCCTTTAACTTCCTATTTCCAGACTAAAAACTCTATAATATAGTGATATATTACTGGAAAATAAACATTTATAATTCTAGCTGGCTCAGTTTATAGTCAAGTGTTGATTTTAGGAGGTCTTCTGCTCTATTTAAATCTGCTATACACTTTTTGGCCCTGTGGGGGCAGCACTGAGAGCTGGATTTTAATATTTTAACTTTTTTAAGTTGATCTGTGATTAAACAGCTGACAATGAACACGCCAGCAGACATGAAGGGACATTTTCACTCATATTTCATGAAGGTAAACCACATATTGACTCAGTTTGAGCTCTTTTTTTGAGTCTCCACTGACTCCTGATGAAAAAAGTTGAGCTGTAGGTATCATAAAGTCGTTTTTTAAAGCTTCATTTAATCACCGAAAACCTATTTTTTTCAGTTTGTTGATATAATAATACTCTTTGGTGCAGCTTTAAATAAAACTGAACAGATAACCCACTAAAAATATGCATGCAAATAAGAACAGATAATAAAAAAGACACTTTCTTTGTGGTGTCCAGCTCATTATGACCTCAGTCACTCTAAAATCTCGGCCCCCTGCAGACAACCAATCTGGATGACTGCTGGATTTTCTTACAATTCCCATAATCCACCAGCTCAGATTTTTTTTTTTTTAGATCTTCAAAGACCACCAGGCGTTGTGAGTCTGTGAGTCTAACCTACATAGATTGCCTCCCTCTTATGAAACGGTGCGAGCTCAGTAAGTCATCCTGACCTCTATTCTGTCACATCCTCTTGTTGTGAGAACAGTCACATTATGTAACAAAAAAAAAAAAGAAAAGCCACGAGCAGACAGCAGAACAGCGCAGAGACGACGCTCGTCATGTGAAACAATCTGCGGCCACTCTCAACAAAGAGAAGGAAAGGAAAGAAGGGGATGAAAGAGTCGCCCTTTTTTTATTTGTCTGCATGCAGCCACCTTTTATTTAAACAAAGATACCGAGTAATCCCAGACTTTGATCACGTGTGCGCAAACTTGGCCAAACGGGAAGGCGACCGCCATGATATTATCATAACGCGCGGTGGGCCGGACGACGGTGCGCGTAAAGGGAGAAAAAAAGAGAAAAGAAAAGCAAACACACACACACAGAGGAGAGAGAGAGGGGAGGGAGGGTGAGGATGACACCAACACGGCTTCACGCGCGCTCTTATTGACCAACATGATCACGCGCTCCGACAGATAAACAATGGGGAGGAGAGCGCGCACGTGTCGGAGGATTTTAATTCAATAATCATCCAAAAAAATCTGCCTCCTCCAACATCATTTCAAGAAGGAGGGAGGAAGGAGGGAGGAGGGGGAGGAAGGAGGAGGAGGATACGCTTTACACGTCGCGGTGTTTTTTTTTTTTAAGAAAGAGAAATCCTGCAGCGTGCAACATCTCCTTTCTGTCAGCGAGCGAGCGGGAGGCTGTCAAACGGAGCTGCGCGCATTTCTACAACAACCCCAGCGTCGATCATCATATTCAGAGGAAATCACATTTTTTAAAGATAAATTATTGTTATTATTATTTGTGCAAAGACCGAGACCGCTGCTGCCGCGAGAGGACGTTTCGTAATGATGTAAAACTGAAAGGAAGGAAGGATTTTTTTAAAACCTCCCCTCTGCACAAGCTCGCTGCTGCTTTTCCTGGTGGCGGAGAGCGAGAATAGTTTTGCTTCTTCTCTGGACGCTTTCACTCCTCTTTTACTGGGAAATCCGCTCCACTTTTCTTTTTTTGTCTTCTTTTTATTTTTCTTGTTGTGGTGGAGGTTTTTCCTTTTTAATTCCTCCACCTTTCTACTACTCTCTCTTTTTTCCACATTGAGAGACACCCCCACCTCCTCCTCTTCTTCTCCTTCTTCTTCTTCGGCTGCGGTCCGTTTCATTCAGCAGCAACAGACGGATTAAAACATTCCTGCTCGCAGCGGCTGTTTTGCTCGACGCGGACCCGGTTACACAGAAAGAGAGAGAGAGAGAGAGAGAGAGAGAGAGAGAGAGAGAGAGAGAGAGAGAGAGAGGCGGCCGTGGAGGCTATAAATAGCTCCTGTGCGATTCTCGAAAACTATCACAAGTGGTGCATCGGGGGTGGTGGAGGTGGAGAGGAGAGAAGGGAGGGAGGGGGGATCCGGAGAGAGAGAGAGAGATCCTGCGCGTAACGACGCCTGATCGTCTCCACGGAGCCGCGTCACCAACAAGTTTGGACTCTTTGATTTTTTTTTTGTTTTGTGGGGCAAGGGAGGGTGTGTGTGTGTGTTTTGGGAGACTGGTGTGTGTGTGTTTGCTTAAAAAAGGAGTCGCTTCCCTCATGGATTATGCTCATTTACTGATGAAACTATCGGCGGAAAGACTGATATGGAGACGGGCTGATCTTCCTCTGTGCGTGGATTGAAATGGATACGTGCGCTCTCTCTCTTTCTCTTCCTCTCTCTCTCTCTCTTCTCTCTTTTGGCCTTTGACAATGATCCGATTCGGAATCGCCTGACCCGGATTGCAACAATGTTTTGATCCCCGCACACGCTTGGATTTACATTACAGCGCTATATCCGCCGGGGAGGAGGAGGAAGAGGAGGTGGGAAAGGAGGAGGGAGAGTGTGCTTCATGGATGCGTCCTGCACTTCTCTCTGAATACGCCCATTCCTCTGCGCGACAGTCCATTATCTGGACCTCTTGTGAGGTTAGACTCGTTAAAGAGGAGGGGGGTGGGTGGTGGTGGAGGAGGAGGAGGTGGAGGAGGAGGTGGTGGTGGTGGTGGGAACCGATCACCCTGTCAGCCCTGCTCGGTGTTTTTTGGTGGGACCGATGTAGGATTTCGACATGCCCAACGCTGACGACCCCAACGGCGGACGAGTATGACTACGACGGCGAACTGGGTGGCTAACGGGGCAAGCCTTGAGGACTGCCACTCCAACATCTTCTCCCTGGTACAGTATCTCCGCCTGTCTGTCTGTCTGTCAGCACTTGTGATCGGCGGAGTCATGAGACCGGGGGAGGCACGCGTAAATGTGTGTCCGCCGTGCAAAGGTGAAGCAATTGCTGCTTTTGTTAGGTAATCATTAACTGGGGAGGAATAAAAAAAAGAAAAAGAAAAGAAAGCACTATACTTCACCACTGCTGAGTTTATATTATTAGACACCTCAGCTCTCAGTATCAACATATGAAAAGAATAACTCCACTTATGTAAACCAAAAGTCTCCAAAATGCGTAAAATGTATTTTTTTCTCTAAATGCTGCCAAAACAAACTCATTCTGGCCTCTTTTTTTGTTGTAGCTTTTGGCTTTGGATCAGCAGATAAACCGTACATAAACACTTTTTTTCTTTCTCTCCCATCAAGAGCTCAGTGCTCTGGCCATTATCCTCCTCCCCTCTGAATAATCATTTCTCTGGAAATGTAGCTGTAACTCTGTTGCATTGCCAAGCAACTAACTTGGAAAGAAGGCGGACTGCTGCCTCTGTCAAATATTTCTGAAGCCAGAGAATAAAAAAAAGAAGTAGAAGAGCAGTTTTTGTGGTCTTTGGTGAATAATGGCTTCATTTGTGATATGCAAAATAAAAAAAAATGGCACATCAGGTTATAAGTGTTGAAGGTGAGGGAGGTTAATAAGATTTTGACAGACTGCAGCGTGTATCAGGCACTTGACGGAAACGACACTTTCGCTCAGATTATCGGAAAAAAAGAGGGTTTTTTTTTTCTACTCCACATGCACATTTAAAAATTTTTTTTTGCAGAACTTACTGGTTTTGAGGGTGGAGGAATCCAAGTGTGTCCTCACAGTTTTCATCCTGCGATCGACGAGTTAACTGTCCCACTATATGACAGGCAGCCAAGTGGAAAGGCATGCAGGCTGCTGAGAACTACAACAGCACAGCACTGGTGGAGGGAGGAGTGTGTGTGTGTGTGTGTGTGTGTGTGTGTTGGGGGGGAGTCCTGGGGGCGTTTTAGGTGATCATGCAGGTCGTCCACAGCAGCCCTGTCACCCTGCACATGCCACAACAAAGGTTGAGCAACACACATCGCGTGCTGTGTGGCGTTTTGATGGTTTTCTTTTCTTTTCTTTTCCCTTTTTTTTGCTGATTGGAGAAGAGAAACTTTGCAGAGAGAAATGTCAAGAAGAGCACCGGTTCTTGTGGTTGTGGCTGCAAAGGGTGCAGGGACGCAGGGAGATTCAAACTAATATCTTAAGCTATTGAGAAAAAAAAAGAAAACAGTCACCTTGTGTGAGTTTGAAATCAGTGCACATCACATCAGACGTCTTAAATTCACTCAGTGTGACGTGCAACATTACGTCTCTGCTGTCAGCTGTTATTCCCTCGTGGAAAAAAAAAAAGAAAAAAAGCCTTCATTCACTTGCGTTTGTTGGCTGCTCGTCCTGTGAACATCCCCTCTCAAACCATCCATCAGCCGGCTTGTTGAGAATATTTATGACCGGCCGGCGCCGCGGTGCTTGCTCGCTGGCAGAGCTCCTGCAGGGGAGTCCAGAGACAGAACAAAACACTGATGACACACTGAGGGTCCTGCCTGGAGGGTGAGACAGACAGACATGCAGACAGACAGACATACGGGGAGGGGGGGGGTTTGCATCCTGATGTTGAAAATAAATGAGACAGGTGTGCATGAGAAGTTGTAAGAAGTGGACTGAAGCACTTTGTCAGATGAGGAAGAGTCAGGTGTGAGCATGGAGGCTGCAGAAGAACATTATGTATTTTATGTAAATGAACTCCTCAGCTGTGATTTCCTTTCATGGGTTTCATTGCGTAGCACTCGGTTCAGTGCTGAAATGACTGATTGATTAGTCAAATGGCAGAAAATGTTTGATAATCTAATGAAAACTGCAGATTTATAGATTGCATCTTGTTAAATGTGAGGATTTCCTACATTTTTCCTCATGTTGTTGTTTTTTTTTAACGTTGACTCTTTCCAGGAAACTGTGATTGACTTTTTAAAAAAAGTTTTCTGCCCCTGTAGAGACTTTATAATGGACCAACCGATCAAACAAACACACTAATGGCATCATTCATTATCTGTGAGCATAACTCAGTAATTCAGAGCTCCACGGATGGCAGGAATACTTGTCTTAACCTTTTCCTCGAGGTCCCGTCAGCTTACATAAAGGTCTTGAGGCCAACCTGCTCTGACAGCCTGTTAAACTGCATTCCAACGCGCACTAACCTCGTCCCTCTGATTTACTGCCTGTTATTGCAACCTGCATCAATAAAAAGCACCTTTTTTTAAAAGAAAGCATAAGCGCCCATACTGTGGGACTTTCCGGTGTCACACACTTAAGATCACACAAACTCACTAAACAACTGTGTGTGCTGCGCTGGTGGATCATCCATCTGTGGCAAAAAAACAAAAAAAAGACCCCCTCACATGTGGGAGAAAGGATCTGAGCTGAAGTGGTGACAGAGGAGGGAGGAGGAGAAACAGAGGAATGTTTTCAGCTGAAGGAGAGAGAGAGAGAGAGGGACTGCAGCTGAATCTGTTTTCATTTTAGGAAAGTATTATGACTGATGTGCATTTCCTGACTGCAAGCCTCAGCCTATTCGAGAGAGAAACCAAGAGTGAAAGAGTGAGACGGAGCGAGGGAGAAAATTAAAGAGGGAGGAACGTAATGAGAGAGAGAGAGGGAGGGAGAGAGAGAGAGAGAGAAAACAGTCATCTTTCTGTGGACTGGGCAGGTTTCTTCTGAGACAGACTCGAGCCAGAGTCCCGAGCCTGAATATGAAATGCATGGAGGAGACAGTTAAGAGCCTCACGACACAGGAAGCGTCAGTGTGTGTGTGTGTGTGTGTATATAGTGTGTGTGTATTGTAAACACTGTAAACCAGCCAGACTCGGGAGACAAACTTCAAACACCCGTCATATTATACACACACAGATGCATTCACAAACACAAGCACCAACACAGAGAGAGAGAGAAAGAGAGAGAAGGGGGTGGGGGGAAAGAAAAATAAACACCCACATGCTCACACAAACATATGTATCACAAATGCAACACACATGCATGCACACAATCTTACAACCATACCTGCATGCACACACACTCACCTTTATTTGGGCTCCTACATCTCAAGGACGGGATATAGGTTAGGTTGAGGGGGTGGGGTGGGGTGGGGTGGGGGGGTGGGGTGGGGGGTGGGGGGGGGGTTGCACAAACACAGGTAGAATGCAGAGACCTTAATTAAAGGACTTCCTCTGTCCCCTCGACGGAGAGAGAGTGCAACACTGGTAATTAAGTGTCCTCGAGTGCAGGTCTAATGTGATCAACTAAGAGGTGCTCATTAGCCAAACTGTATTGCAATAGAGATCTTGCATGTATAATAATGATGATGCTTCTGTCTGGCGCGGAAATAAAGTGCTGGGAGACGGAGCCCAGGGAATACCATTAACAGCAGCGCCTTGATTTATGACAGGTGAGCGGCCGTGCCTTGTAAGAAGAAGCAGGTAATCAGGGATGGTGCCTTTTTAATATACACTGTTTGCGTTTCCCTCGTTATTGATGGCGGTGGTGGGGAGAGGACGCTGGTGCAGGGATGCTTAGGGATGAGAAAGAGGACGTCTGGGTTTGTGCGCGGCTGGGTGTCATACTGCACCCAAGCACTGATACCAGAAACAACATTATTTTTGATGTCTTACTTAGAGAGAAATAAAGACTGACCAATAAATCCACAGTGAGCAGATTGTGGCTGATATTAATCTGATTATGTTGCAGATATATTGGTGCATGATACGTTTTTGTACAGAAATGCCAACACAGTGTTGCCACGATCGTTCTTACAATAGAGAGAACTGTAAAATCTCCATCTTTAGGGGATTTTCTTTACCTTATGGCTATATGTAAAGAAATAAATAGTGGCCAGTATATCACCAACAGATTTTTTTAAACCCCTAAACTTCAATATCAGTATCAAAAGTCCACTCTTTGTCTCTGTCTACAGCCCAAACGCAAGCTGAATTTAATCTCAAGACAATAATTGACCGTTCAGTGAGCATTTTGATTAAAAAGATTTTTCTGGTGATATTTTAGATTTTTGTTACTCCCCCATGAGAGAGCACAGATGTGCTAAAGTGTCTAAAAAAGGCTCCAAATTTTTCATTGACAGAGGAAAACCCTTTAATTTTCAAAAATAGCAAACAAACCACAATAGTGAATTTGTTTGGGACTATTTTCAGATGTGAATTTGCACGTGTTGTGAGATGGAGTCAAAATGAATGGCAGGGCCTCTGTGCATTGGATTAAAGGTCACAGGTCAACGGTGTGGCTCACTCATGTGCAAAGAGGAACTAAAAATACACATACATAACAATTATTGTAAGCAGGATCAATGTCTTGACGATAAGAAGGATATATATCATCGCCAGGCTCGTCCTTTAAAGCAGGAACTGTCTGATGAAATGTTCAGAAATGTAAACAGCATTATGAATCTGGCCAAGGAATTTGATGCCAGCTGCTGGTGCTTGTTTTTTAACACTCAGTTGTTGAGAACTGTAACCATAAAAGTGTTGTTTACACCGAGATATCTATGACATTGAAGCCATGGCAACGTCCTCTTACACAAGGAGAGGAGCAGTCCAGGTTTCCAAGGCATCACCCCTCAGTCTTCTGCTCCGTGCCCTATGGAGCAGCTCCATCTGGTTGCTTCTCGCTTAACAGTCCACCCCCCTACGCCCAACCTGTGCTTTTGGCTCCGCTCGCGTGCAGTTTTGACAGAAAAGCGCTTGCTTCACCTTGAATCTGTGCGTGGCGCCTCCCACTAATCTGCCCCTGTCACTGCTGTGGGAATCCCTTGTCATCGCAATGGGACTCAGCCCTGCAGTGGCCCACCTGTGTGAACACGGCGTCCTGTGTGTCAGGCACAGGCGAACACGGCCTGCAAACGAGCGTTGTTGCGCCACTGACAGAAAAAGGGGTGGGGTTGTTGGTGGTGGGGGCGCTGGGAACAGGAAGACAAGGCTCTCCTCTTTCGCGCCTTGTGCTTTCACTACACATCTCTTTTCTATTAAATTCTCCTGAGTGTAGTCATGGATCTTATCTGAGCAGTAGGCTTGTCAGGGCCCTGCCACAGAGGTGAAGAACGGTTCAAAGACCGACAGGGAGGGAGGAGGGAGGAAGGGAGGAGGGAACCACCGCTGGTTCCGGAGCTGGAAATGGGACAGGATAGGCAGGAGTATTTTGGAGCACGGTGGCTTGAGTGTGAAATATGTAAGCCCTGCAGTGCCAGCTGTGTGCTATTCTCGGCGCCCACTGGTGCTCCTGCATGTGTGCAGGGCGACAGAAGGCTGAGTGGGAACGGAGGATTGGTAGGAATGGGCAGTAGCTGCTGCCATCAAGTGCTTGTGATAGCTGGAAAGGTGGCCCGTTATTTGGCACACGGGCTGAGAGATAGATATTAAATACACCATTGTTGCAGTGTTGCTATTTTTTTTTTTTATCCTGATGGAAGAAGAATTCAGATCCTTTGTGCAGTTAAAAGTAACAATACTACACATCAGAAGTCAGTAAGTATCATCACCTAAATGTACTTTGAGATTAAGTATTCCTTATGCAGAATTATGCCGTTCGTTGATCATTTCTGTGTTTTAAAATCCATCTTAAAAAGATATGAAGGAGATATTCAGCTATCGAGTCTTTTGTAAACATCAACCTTTTGTCTAGAATTCTGAATAAGATCTTTCACTTTACTACTTAGAAAATGAATAAACCATAAATCCTGTTATTTTTTTGGAAACAAAAGGATTTATTTTCACCTATTTTAAGAAATGACTTCTTTTAGAGGTCAAAGGTCGACACCTTTACCATGTGTGCTACCTTAATCTTAAACGTAGCTCGTAGCTATAGCGTCTAAATAAATGTAGTGGAGGAAAAAGTACAGTATTTCCCTCTTAAATGCAGTGGAGTCGAGGTATTTAGCAGCATGACATGGAAACTCGACTTAAATACAGTGTTTGAGCAAATGTACTTATTATTTTCCACCACTGCTGAATTTAGTTGTTCTGTCTCATGTAGTGGTGTGCTTTATCTTCTGCAGAGACACACCGCCTGGCTCAGACACATTTCCCCCCCTCCAACAAACGCTGCTGTTTTCCCCAGTGGGTTAACACCACTTTCCTTGAATCTATTACGTTCTGCATGTGTGTTGCCACGCTGCCTCTCGCCTGAACAGACATTCGGAGGCCTTGTCACCCGATTAGTCGATAAATCGCGGGAACAGATCAAACTTCGTCTCCCTGCCATCAGACGGGAGTTATCCGTTTGCGATCTCCTCTCCCGGCTGCAGAAGCCTTGACAAAGAGAATTTCTTTGAAGGGAGATACTGCCCTTGCTTGTAACTGGGCAAATATTTTCTGCAAGCCAGACAGCTTTGCCAATATCATGGTTGGCTGGGATTCAATTGCAGTTAGAGCACACTTAGGTTAAAGGGTGTCTTTTAGAGCCGCAAAACAAGGGGCGAGAGAAAACATTAACGTTGCCTGCCGTGCTGTTGCAAATTCTAATTATCATGTGTTCATGTTCCATTGAAAGATTATCTGCAACCAATCAGACGGGTACTTGATGAGAACAAACACATTATGTGCAGACTGTTGATTCACAGCCGTTTGGGGTGCATCGATTCTCCCGGCGCTGCCAAACGGCGCTCTCTCTCATCTTGAATTAGGCAGACGCCCGTGATTTTTCAGATGCTAAGGAAAATTTGTACAGCTCAATTTGAATCCCGGCTTGCTTCACGGAATAAATGGACTTTTGCAGCGTAAAAAGTGAGACACAAAAGATTTGATTTGAGTGTTTGCCAGGCATGACTGAATGAACAGGGAGCCACCGGGCTAAGTGTTTAGGCAGGGTGGTGTTAGCAAAGATATGAACATGCCATGGTGCCATTGTATCTGTTGTGAGGAGTGAATGGACAGAACAGGGGGACCTGAGTGGGATTATATAAATCTGTATGTGTGTGTGAAACGTGTTAGCAGAATTACAGAGGACTTCTAGTGTTAAGGCTCTGATTGGCTGCCACTCCCACTTTGTAAGCAGCAAACAGATTACAGACAGCAGCCAGGTGAGTTGCGGGTTGAAACCTGTTCAGGTGTGACCTACGGCGAAGTTAATGGCTCGGCCCTGCCCACATCCTGCGCACACACACACACACACACACACACACACACACACACACAGGCACAGATTCACTGCTGCTCTAAAGTTTTTCTCTTTTATATTTTGTTTATCTGGTGTGTAATGAAACAAGGAAAAGTCATGCTGACTTATGCTGCGCTGTCGTTTTATCTGAAATAGCATCCCCGTGGAAAAAATCAATGCAGGAAATTACAAGCCAAATGAGATATTTTTCATACCGCTTATGCTCCATTTGCCCAATTTCAGGAACAATCAAACTATTAACTACTTGTAGGCATTTCAGAAGCCTCTATGCAGTGCTAATTGTCCTATTAGTGCGCTGAATTCTGACGAAAGGAAGTCAGTAAATAATCCTATACTGCGACGTCTTGCCTCTGGTAATCCCAGGACTTTCCTGTCGCTTGTATCATGTGTTTGATAATATCTGAAGGCAAATTTGAGCTTATGAATTCCAGCTGCAATGGAGTGAACGGAGGTGTAGCTCTGCCCAGGAGAGACGACACAAAGAGACGTGCACTACGCTCCTTTGTGGTTTGCGGAGTAAAATAAGGGACCACCGAATGTTTTATATTACCACTGTAACCCTGGAGACAGAAATCTAAAAAATATTGAATACCTTGCTGAATTCCTATAGATGTTGTATGTTGCCTAGCAACTGTTTTTACTTTTCTCTCTGTCTTCTGTTTTTCCCTCTTTGTGATTCTCAGTTTTTTGCCTTTGTCTGTGTCTTTCGCTCATTCCTCCCTCCCTGTGGCTTGTCACGGTTAATTAAGTTACACCAGAGACACTAGTAAAGCAGAGACTGGTTTATTTATTTGCACGTTAATAATTTAGGCTAAGCAGGGCCACCGCTTTAGCCTGTCCCTTAATGCCTTAAAAGCAGGCCTGACGCTGCAGCTTTGTGTTGTTTTTATTTGCCAAACGGCTGGGGATCTTGTCAGCCCTTTTAGCTGCGGCAGTGCCACCGTACACGATGTCTCGCCGTCCTCATTGGTCTTCCACTTCTGTCGCCTCCCGTCTCCCGCCTCTCTTTGTGTCAGGTGAGAAGTCACGGCTTGATGGAGGCTTTCTGCCGCGTGATTGGCAGGTCTATCCGTCACTCAGCCCTGGGGACTCTGGCTGCTCTAATTAGGTCGCTTGGCTTGCTCACCTCCCAGGGCTGGATGCTACAGCAGAACACAGATCAAATGACGGCCCCTTGTTTTGTAGGGACTTGTAAAGGTGGCGGCAGAAGGCAGAGGAAAAGCATCTGTTTAGTGTCTGCGGCCCCAAAGGCCTTTTTCTACACCTGTTTGGTGCTTTTGTGTTGCCCTCGCTGCCTCACAAGTGCAGTAATGTGCATCGCTCTTCATTTGTGGTGTAAAATGCCAGAGGGGAGCGCTACTCCTTGTGGGTTAATTTGATTTCAGCGGGTTAATTGATGAAGGGGGAGTCGTTGCCTGTTCTGATTTCTGCCACTCTCTCCTCTAACTGGTGACTTCTCGCCGCCCCAGCCTTCATTGTCTTTGTCCGCATTTGTTTTGGCACTTTTCATTAAACTGTTCCAACCTGCCAGCTCATGAAAAATTGTGTCATTAAAGTTGGGATCCTTCCATGTGTTTTTGTGACAACGCGGTTTACTGGTGGTTTAATACCACAGCGAACACGCTTTGAGCAGCTCTTTCAGGTACACATCAGCAGCGTAGCATGTGTGTGTGTTACAGTGCAGCCAAACAAACTCATGTTGTTTTAATAAAAATTTAACTCAATATTTTGCCTTTTCCACCATGCCGTGAGCAGGATTAATAGCCTCCAACACTGCGAGCAGTTTTCCACACAACAGAAACGCATCAGTTGGATATTTTTAAAACTGATCTGATGTTAAAAAAAAACTCCAAGTTACTGATGTGTCTCGTTTTGTCAAAGTACGAGATTGATGGGTGACAGTGATCAGTGACAAATACATTTTATTTTATTTAGTTTCCATGTGCTTCACTAGTTGAATTATAAATAGTAATGCTGGATTACATTCATGTGTTTCCATGTACAGGTAGGCAATTTGAATCCAACATAGAAACAGTGGACCTCCCACCACTAATAATGAAAACCACTTTTTTGAGATGTAAACACACATTTAATGGTTATGGGTGAAAATTCAGAGATACTATCAGTGTAACAATCTGGATTTGATTTCATGAAAGTCTTAAAAAGAACTGGAAGTTAAGCAGTGTTTCTGCTGAAACTTCAAATAAGTTGCATTGGGTCAATTCTCTGATACTGTCAGAAATAATTAAATTGTGCCTCTTCTTTGACTTTGAATGAAACAGCGATGTGATAGATAGCGTTGCATGTGTCTGATAAAGACATCGGGCCTTATCTAAAGACTCACAGGCATCACAAGCGATCTGAACACACCCCAAATATTGGCAGCTTGTCAAGAGTCTAAACAGATCTGACGTTGATGAGAAAGCTATGCCACTCTGACAGAATAAGTGTTTCACTTGTGCCAGAGTAGGTAAAACTGCTGATACAAGCTGTCTCTCAATTGCCTAAAGTGCCTCCTTTGTCAGACTATCAGACTGTGAGGCTCTTACACTCTTCCGAGATTCCTAAAGAAGTGGCATCTCTCTTAGACGACGCTCTCGTATGCTTTCTGTCAGCTTTGATAGAGCACTAGGCTCCTCTCCACTTAGACGAAACGTTCACATCAGCTGCAGCTCAGATAAAAAAGTGCTCTTAATAAGGCTCAAGCATCTACAAACTGAAGAATTTCTTTGTTTTTTACATCTTTTGTAAACACATGCATGCAATAGTTATTTTAGTTCGCTCCGTGCATGCTTTCAGTTATGATTAAAAGATGTCATGAAACTGAAAGGAAGTTGTTTGAATGTGCTCTCACCGCATGCCTTTCTCTGTCCCAGCTGCAAAGCTTTCTTGCATGAAAAACTACGTGTGTGAATGTGTATGTCAGTGTGTGCTCGTGTGTGCATGTTGGGAAGTTCAAGAGGTCCACTGTAAAGATCCCACAAGTTTTTTTTTTTTTTTTGAGAAAGAATAGGAGGAGCAAAATATTTTGAGTCTGCAGAAGCATTCCTGCAAAGTGCATGTCAAGTGTGTTTTCCTCTCTGCTGGCTGAGGTTTCCTCTGCATTGTGAGGCTCCCGGGCTTTAAACAATATGCCGTATACAGTGTACGTATGTGTCAGTGCTGCAGTGTGAAAACCCCCTCTGAAAATGGGATCCTCTTTTCTGTTTAAGTCACGTGGTTTAGAGTTTATCCAGCACTTTCTGTTTGCGCAATGTATGCCGAAGATTAAAGTTCTGACTTCCATAGTTTCTTCTGATTACAAGCACATGTCTGCTGCACTGAGGGTGACCTCCGCTTGGGATACAGATTATGTTTTCCAAGCCGGGGCTCAGTTCACCTTATAGTCAGGAAATTATTTTTAACTGTCTGGTTTTAGGTTTTGGTTCCCATTTGAAATCAATTCCCACAAATACAAAAACACCTAAAATAATAAAGAATCCATCTCAGTGCAAGAACCTGAAAGCGGGAGGGGGGGTTAATACAAGATTACAAATTGAGCACAATCTTCCTCCTCCTCTGTGCTAACACAAAAACATTGTGGAAACACACGGTTGGCTGTTATCTTTTCTCTGTTTACTAGACAAAAAGACATAAAGAGAGGAATAACAAAAAGACGAAGGGGAGAGCGTGAGATACTCCTGGGTGTATTCAATAGGCATCCGTGACAGTGAGAGAGAGCTGAGAGATGAGAGGGAGAGTGGAGACGAAAGATAATAGAGGTGAGAGTAAGGTCAAAGCTTCGGCCCGTCTTTGCAATGGGAAGGAAAAGCTCTTGTTTTTGGTCCTGCACTCAATCAGAAATTGAACCAGCTCACCTGCAGAACAAGGGGCTTGGAGGAGTGCCGGCTTTATTGACAGTGAAACTAAATCCACCTTCTTTTTCCTTGACCTCTTTGCCTTTTTACCCCTGTGGTAGTTTTTAAAAGAGCCGGAGGCTGCTGCCTAGAATAATCGTTGATTTGCTCTTTTGTACTCTGAATGACGGTGAGGAATTCACTGTGCTGAATACGCATAAAACACTTTTTGAATTTTGCTCTATTTACCACCTAAAGTATGACCAGTGGCTTTTCCTCTGATTTATGAACACATGCACATGAAATCTCTGCTGTCTTTGTAATCTAAGTTTAATGTCTGTACTAAGGCAACTTTCACCTCCAATGATTTTTTTATGACTAACAATGATGGAAGTACAGCTACAAACGATTAAAGGTTTTTATTTGTGTGACAGGATTCTACTCACAGCGCTGATTTGTCACAGCAATCGCAGAGATAATAGTGCGACACACTTGACAGGTTTTCTCTGCGTTTTCTTATGTGTTACAAGTGAGAATTTATTCATACAAATCTTTCTGCTTTTTGTCAGTGCTGGTGCTGTTGTGACTGCAGAGTCCTGATTTAGTGAAGGTGAAGCGAGTGTAGTCGTCACCTTAGAGCAGCCTATTCGCGCGCGCGCGCACACACACACACACACTACACATGGATCTTTGTGCATATATGGGACAGACACGCCTATTAAGATATACACAGCTCTGCACTGTCATCTCTGAAAAATCAGCCGGAAAATATGTCTGCCTCTTGATGCACGTCAGTGTTTTTGAGCACTTCTGGTCTGCACATCATCACAGCTGCTGCATGTGATGTGTGTGTAAGTGTTTTTGCGTGCTGGCATGCGTTTGGATCCGCCCGGGAGCATGTGACTGTAGCCCTGTTCCTCTTCCTGCAACTGTGCCACAGCTAATCCTCCACAGGAATACAGCAGGGTGTTAGGTTAGTGCTTTTACACATGGCCAACAAATACCCGGCACCTGTGTTTGGGCTCGGGGAAAACATAGTGCAGCCTCCGGCCATTTAGTGCAATATTTCACCAGAAAATACGACTTGTTATCGGAGAAATATTATACCTTAAGCCATATTTCTGCACTGAAAAGGGAACAGATTTAGCCTTAAGGGCCCCCTCTGCTCAAAAATGTGTTTTGGTTATTGTTACTGCGCCTGAATGTTTGACCTTCGCTGTGCAGAATGATGTTTGACACTAGGAGACTGATTTCACATACATCTGCTGGAGGGGGTGTAAGCTTCTGTGTTCTCTATATCTTAGTTTAACATCATCACAACTACAGTAGTTTAAAGCCATTCATGGTATGCAACAGAAGCGTGGTGTGTCTGAGAATGGACCTTTCCTGGAAAGCGGAAACATTATAGTTCAACACTTTAAACAAAAATATTTGTATTAATCGGTTTAGAGTTTTTCAGTGGGGGAGAAAGAGTGGATATTAGTTTTGCTAGCAGCGTGGCAATGTTGATAAAATGGTTGGCCGGTCCGTGACTTTGGTCCAAACTGAAAAAACTTTAGTTCAGGTTGCTGTGAAATTTGGAACAGACTTTCATTGTCTCCAGAGAATTAATGCTTATGAGTTTTTTTTCTAGCACATTTATGTCTTTGGGTGAAATTTCTCAGCAATGATCGGGAGACGTCTTGGTAATATTGCATAAAACAGACTGTGGACACTTTCTGCCAACAACTGTAACTTAACAGCCGACGGAGGTGTGTGCCTCACATACACATTTTACGCACACAGGAGAAGAATCACTTCCAGTAACAAATCTGCCAGAGTACGTCATAAGCATATGACATCCACGAGGCCACCTTTACATAAAAGGGAAGGCTCGATTGGTGACACAATACACGAGTTGATATATTATTCAGGAAAACACCTTTAAAAAAAGATCTGAATCCTAAAACTGAAAACCTCATACACACCGAACAATAATGAAAACAACATACCCTGGTGGGGATCTGTAACATCTGACTCTATTGCCTCACAAAACAACAACTGGTCTGTCTTTGTTGCAAATACATTTTCTGACATTGCACTTCTCTTCTCCTGGTTCGGTAGCAGCAGACAGCTGTGTCAAACAGCGGAGGAACTTTTGACATTGACTGGGAGTGACGAGGCAGTGCAAGCAGATGTCTTCCTCTTTGCTTTGGGAGAAACGGCATCCTTGACCTTGTCGTGGCTAATTTTAGGGCTTGGCTTATCACAGCGCCAATGTTTATATCTCCCATTACACATGCTGTCATTATAGGAGGGAGGCGCTTGTAATTATGGGTGCATTCTGCAGTCAGGATGTTCCTGGGGGTCATGTGGATACCTCGGTGCATGCTCACTTGTAAGGTGCTGTGTATGCGGTGCGTGTATATGTTGCCTTTAACAGCACACATGCACAGTACTTCCTCAAAAGCAAGGTTTTGGATAAACCTTAGCTCAGATTTGGATGCGGTCCTGCTACCCTGCCCACACTGAAAACACACACGAGCTTCCTTGGCCCCGTCTCCCCGCAGTCATCAAAGCCGTGGAGCCTCCTTTTCTTCATCCACTCAAAGACACTGCAGGCTTTAATATCCTTTGAGCTGCTCCTTTCTACCTGACTCTGTGTTAAAATGGGTCAGTATTTTTTTTCCCTCTTCCCCTCAGCTGGTCTTGGACGTCTCGGTGCCTGAGCCAGTGTGCCAAACATGATCCTCACAGCTGGGTGAACACAGGAGAGGAGGGCAGCAGGAGGCACTGAGAGATCAACCCCCCCACCCTGCAAACCCCCAACAACCTCCACCCCTCTCCCAACACCCCCCATGCCTGCCAAATTTCTGTCCTGTTCAACAATGCCTTTTGTGCACTCGACCCATTCATGCACAAATACAAACACAAGGACACAAACAAACATAAAACAAGTTTCCAAAGCACACAGGAGCATCACCGGGTCGCCGATGTGTTTTATGTTTTTCCTGCTTGTTTACATATGTATATTCGTTTAAAAGATTTCAAACAACGCGCATGTTTACTGCCTCTTTGGCTCTGGCGATACTAGGAGTTGGCCCCTTTTACTGGCTCATCACTAAATGTATCGTGGCAGAGAGCCTCCGCGCCCAAGTCTGCAATAGGCAACATAAACACCTATCATCCCATTAGATTATATGGAGAAGATGTCAGTTGCTGGGCCAGGCTCCAACCATTGACCCCAGCACTACTTCCTCCTCTCATGTCTCTCCCGCTCTTTGTAGCTCCTTCGAGATTTCAATGCTGTCTCTGCTGTAGCACTTCATTCTCTGTATTTCACTCAAGGCCATCTTTTATGTCTCGCTGTCGCTCTCCGCCTGTTTTCTCCGCAGCGGTTACACGCACTTTATTGTGTCTTTACAGCGTCAACGGCAGCGAGTGAAGGTGTCTGTTAAATAAGGTTATAACAGCACCACGGGATCATAGCTGCTTATACAGGAAGACAGTGAAAATGTAGCATAATTGGACAGCGTCTGCGCGGTTATTTATTGAATCAGCATTGTCTGATGGCCTCTTTCATTTGAAAGAAGGTATTGGATTACTATACTTTATAGTTAACAGGGAGATAAATGCAAAAAGTCTAAGAGCTCAAATAAATACAATTTTTAAATGCTTTCATTGCAGCAACAATAGCAATGGGAAATAAAAATTATTCATCAGTATACAATTGCATGTGACATTTAAGTTATGGATTCATCTGCTGATTATGAATCAGTTTTTTGTCTTGTTTATAAAATGTCACAGAGAATAATGCCCCTGAGCACTATACCCAAAGATATCCAGATTACAATGACAAACAGCAGCAAATGCTCACATTAGAGGAGATAGAGCAAAATAATATCTGGTGTTTTGCTTGAAAAATAATTTAAACGATTATTGAATCTGATTGCTGATTTGTCTTTTCGGTCTGTTGACTCATCAATGAATCGGCTAATTGTTCAAACATTTACATTGAATTTAACCCTGTTTGGACTGAAGGCAGAATGAAATGACTTCATTAGTCACTCCACATAATAACAACTCTGTATTAGTCATTTTCAGGTTGTTTAATGGACTGTTGCTTTAATCATTATTCTCTCTCCTCCTCCTCCTTGCAGGCAGAGTTGACGGGCATTAAATGGCGCTGCTACGGCTTCCGCAGCGGCGGCGAGTACGGGCCGGTGATCTCGGCCCCGGCCCAGGACGACCCGGTTCTGCGCAGCTTCATGCGCTGCGTTCAAGCCAACCTGCTGTGCGTGTGGAGGCGCAAGATCAAGCCCGATGCCAAGGAGCTGTGGATCTTCTGGTGGGGCGAGGAGCCCAACCTCTCCGATGTCATTCATCATGAGCTGGAAGGTGAGGAAGAGCATGAAAGAGATGAGGGATGAGAGCTGCTCCTCTATTCTATCCGTCTCAATTATTTTTTCCCTCCCATCGGTCTTCACCTTCTGCCTCTGTTGTTGCTCTGAAAGTTTAGGTTAAAGGCTTGTGCAGACTGTATACTTTTATGGTTGCTTTTTATTATGCTGCATTGGCTCATATCGCCTGGAGAATGATTACATGGATTACAGTTATCTTGCGGTTCTACAGTAGCAGATTTTATGTTGATTTTATGTCGTTGTGAAATATACATTGCAACTGGAGGCTTTGTGGTGTAGCACAACGCCTTTATGTTAAACATGAGCCGCATTGTCTAACGTAAAGCCTGATTCAATCTGATGTGGATTCAAGCTGTTTAGCCTGCTGCAGATTCAAGCTGCATGCTGTTTGTTTAAGATGTGTAGGGCACATTGATCTGTTGTGTGTGTGTGTGTGTGTGAAGCAGTCCTGTATTTGAGCCTCTTATAGCACATATCTGAAATGTGTTTGCTTTGCAAGTGTTTATATGCTGCTTCAGGACTATCACTATGATGAAGCACACAGCAATAGAGGAGCTTTTTCTGGCCAGTATTTACAGTGTGTGTGTGTGAGTGTTAGTGAAAATTACACTGAGATATCTCACTTGAGAGAGTGCTACTGTCAGCACTATTGTCCCTATTTATAGAAACATTTTCATTATCTCACTGCGCACGTGTGTAGAAGTCTAGCATATCGACTAAGCCTCGGGAAGACAGGGAGAGGAGGAAACAGGAGAGGGATTATATTGGGTTTGGGTTAGCAGAACAACAGTCAGGAGGAAAAAAAACAGGAATATTGGATGGAGAGGTCGAGGAGATTTCAGTCTTCAGTTACCTATTAAAGCTCACTTGATGTGAAAAGGCCTTTCAGGCACTGCAGTAGATATTTGACAGATGTTCTTACTGCTGTTGTGGGAGCTCAGACTGCACAAGGGCGTCTGACAGAGAAAGATCCACTGAACATTTCAATTGAGTTTTGTTTGCATCACGAGCAGGTGCTCAGATCACCTGTTTCCCCCCCAAACATCCAAACTGTCTTGAGTCATCTAAAAGCAAATTCTCAAATTTCTGAACTCTGTATATATTCTCATGGTAATTTCCTAAAAAGATATACATATGATAATGATGATCACAGTCATTCCAGTCATATAATGAGTATGTAGCACTGTGAAATGTTAACGTTACTTCACCAAGCTGTTAAAAGCAGCGTGAACCCTCAATTATGTGTCTCTTCGAGTAGCACATCAAGGTTTATAAAAATACTGGCCAGTGAAAGTCTTTTTCTTTTTTTTTTTTTTAGGAATAATATTAAAAAAAGAAGAAGAAAAAATAAAATGTGACTACTTTTGACTGTTAATTTAGACTCAAGCATATTTTGTCCCTTTTAGGGCTGCAACTAATGATTATTTTTTTATAATTTAGTGAATTTAATATTAATTTATTGACTAACTGATGGATTGGTTTATCAGATATTAGCAACTTAAAAAAATGCTCATTATAGTCTCCAAAGATGATGAAAAGCACCTAATTCTCATTTGGGGAAGCCATCAAATGTTTGACAATTTAGTTTGAAAAATGGTTTAAATCACTGCTCACAGTTTGACCAAATCTTTGAAGTGTTGTATGTCTCTTTGCATCAGCGTTACCACTAATTTAACATCATACCGAGCAGTAATGTTCATGTTAGTCAGGTGGATGACTCTGCAACACAACAGACAGAGAGACGCTCACACACTCACACACCTGCTGCATACAATTATGATAATAGGAATTCTTTACTTCAGATGTAAAATCTCACAGGTCTCCCTGCATAATTCCTATTAAGCATTGAAAATGGCACTTGGGGTGTGAGGAGGAGTTGATAATTGTTAATTAAAGCGGAGCTGGATTTCCTCCAAATTAGAATTGGTCGTAACACGGGTCTTAAAGAGCTCCACACCTGAATTCCTATTCACTGTGGGGATGTTTAACGTGTTAGATTTCTCTCTCTCACATGTGCCGCCTTGACTTCTCCTCTCTCTTCTCTCCCCCACCCATGTCAAGTACGTGATTTTCCCCTCCATCACGTCTGTTCTTTTGCTTTACTTGTTCTCTGGCTGACCTGGTCGTTGCATAAGAAAATCCACTGAAGTGATGCCTGATGTGCTGAATTGTTTTTCTGAAGGTGTCACAACACATCAAGAGCTCACCTTGGATGCTGTGTATGAAAACAGACACGCAATATTGGAGCTAAAATAAGAGCTAATATCATCAGTGCTCGTATAATGAGGCGAATAATTTGTATATCATAAAATCTTTGAAATGTAGTATTCATGGGTGTATTTGAGAATCATAGAAAAAATGAATTCATGGCTTGGTTTTGGAAGAAACTGGCTGGCTCTGAATTTACATTTAAATTTACATTTACATTCAGAAAGTTGGCATTCAGTGTATAGGAGTAAAGATCTGTGTCAGTCGCTTTTTATTTTTGTCAAATCAGAAGCCATACATGAGAAATAATAATTGGTAATGACAAATAATTACAGTAATTTTTATTCTTACGCTGGAGACACTCATCCATTCAGAAATGCTGATTTACACCCGTTTGACAGAACCACTAAGGCTGTCGACTTGTCAGGCACATTTAGTCTGAATAATTAGCAGGTTAATTATGTTTTGACTTGTATAGGAAATATCAAAGCTGCACGGATCGACATGATTTAAATTAGCTGGTGGTTTGTCTGCCAAGCCGAGCAGTGAACGGGTGAATTTTCAGAAGGCGTGTTTGCATCACAGTGGTTAAGAAGAGGATGTTGCCTAACGATGAGAAAAAAGGAAATAAGAAAAAGACTATACTATATCAGTTTACAGTTCTGATAAGACACATTAAATAGGGCAAAATAAATAGCAGGGTTAGACTGCGATCAGGATGTGGAGCTGGAAGAAACAAATGCACCAGCTGGGGAAAGTAAATTAAATAGTTGTTTACGATATTTAAGTAATTCAGTGCAGATACACACAATACAAGCTCATTATATTTACAACACATTCATTATTCATTGGCAGTTATTAGAAGATGCAAACTGTGTAAACAAAGCTGTGACCTGTGAAACCGATAGATTTACACACAGCAGCAGATTAGGGGTTAAATTAGTTCAGCTGGCCGAGGAGGGTGCAGAGAGGTCAATTCAGGACCCAGACAGAAGTTGTATATTTAGAAATTTTACATTTCAAATGGGAACATAAGTAACACGATAGTTTACATTTTACTCTGACATACTTAAAGTTGTCAGGAGTCTGTGCGTGTAACCGAGACGTGTCCAGTTGCCCTTTCTTTAGTTTTTGAGGATGAAGCGAAGCGGCAGATGTTTTTCTCTGTGTTACGCAAAAGCCATTCAGGGGTGACACACACTGTAACCTTATAGGGCACTTACTGAGCCTGTCATCTAAACCACAGAGCAACCTGCCTTTAACAGCTTTCCCACAAGAGCGCCTGAGTGAATTTTGAGATATTATTTAAATGAGCCGCAATTAGATTACACATTAAGGCCATATAGTTAGGCAGCTCAGTAGACACTAAACTAGTGCTGCTGGAATATAAAAGAACATGAGATGGAGGGATATATTTGGGTAGAAATTATTCATGAAAACAGAGAGATGTGTTTGCACAGTTAGACAGGAAGAGAAGATAAGTGTTTCACCTATTTATATTTGCCATGGCTGCAGTTGGCTGCCGCGGGCTCATTGTTACGGAGGCAAAGACCTCTCCTGCTCTGCCTGTCCTGCTAACTATCCACTTTGCAGTGGCATCAAGTGGCCCATCTGATCTAAGGTGACAGGGCAGACTTGGCTGACTCCCCTGAGTTAATTTGTTGCCCCTGTTTGTTTGTAAGGATCACAAATAGAAGAAGTAAACAGAACCAAATCCAATAAAAATTCTTCTGATTACGGTGTGGCTGCTCGGTTCAAACAGTGAATGACCTGATGTTGTATTAAGGCGATAAATCTTAAGTCTAAATAAATAATCCCTTTGAGATGGTGCCAGCAAGGATGAGCAGCTATGATCTTGTGTTACGTTCTGCACTGTTCTCCAGCGCCCTTTGATATTGTGTTTGGTTCGGTGTTTCAGTTTCACGTTCGACACACAGAGGCAGGCTGTCTTCAAATCAAATGGCATCGGCTTGTGTGTGTGGGTTGGGTGCAGTTTGCAGGGAAACAGGATTAATGTGTAGAATCGACTTGAGTCGTCAGCATGTTGCCAGCACAGCCGGAGAGAGAGTGACATATTTTGGACATAAATATGACTGCGCGCGCGCCCCCACACACACACACACACACACACACACACACACACACACACACACACACACACACACACACACACACACACAC
>JBAJHX010000035.1:16270059-16277058 GCA_037176925.1 Amniataba percoides | reverse complement strand
ACACACACACACACACACACACACACACACACACACACACACACACACACACACACACACACACACACACACTCATACACAGAATGGTTAATGTGTGTGTGCATATACAGATCTGGACTTTGTGATTATCCAACACAGGCGTCATATACCATCCAGCAGATTTTCATACATGTACAGATACACAAAGGGTGTGTTGCATTGTCATCAGACCACACACACACTTCTCTTTCTTTGTGTTTACAATACTTAGATGATTAATCTCACTGATAAATAAGTTGTTGCATCTGTAAATGTGGAAATGTTGCATAAGTTGAAAGATGGGATCACTTAGTTTAGTATGATGATCCATAAAATCACCCCAATTATAGTACAAAGAACTGATTATGAAAAGCATCGAAACTGCATTACTCCTCTGTAGAATTACAGGACACGTCCTTGCTCAGTAGATTCAAGTATTTATGTTTATGTAATTAATGGCACAATCAGCTCGACTGAAATCACAACATTTTATTCAAAGTGTCCTTTATTGTGTTTCTGTGGCTGTTATGCAAGAAGAGGAAGATTATTTAATGGCTTGTTTAAGTCTGCATGTAGGCCTTTTTGATATTTTGATACCTCATTGAAAGAAAACGAGTGACATTAATGGTGGCTCTGTTCTATCGAAGTGTCCCAGTAAGCCTTGACACGATACGCTGAGGCATGTCAATACATCTGCCATGAAAATATATCAGTTACAGATGGTTTGAAGGGCCAGTCGGTTCTTTTAAACATGAAATCAAAACGTTCTTGAGGTCAGTTTTGGCGTGTATGTGAGGGCGGCAGAATTGCGAACCTGCAAAGTGCCACTGTAGACGGCGGTGTTGGTTAAAATTAAGGTGTTTCTGATCCAAGAGACGAATGACTAAAAAATGTGTCTGAGTCGTGTCCGGTCTAAATGAGCTTTAGTCACAGCCGGCTGCATTCAGATACACAGTCAGCAGCCACAACACACCGGCCAAAGACAGGCACAATACGACCGAATGATAACCCTCTTCACCTTCAAAGCACAGACGCACTTCATCACTCTTGAAACGAAATGGATGGGGTGCACACATATGTCCGATATTTAGGTTACTCAAAATTTCTAGTTAATTTATTGTACCAAATGGAAATTTGGACACGGCTGTAACATTTGCATCAGATCACAAAAGAATGCTAACAAATCCTATAGCCTCCTCGATGTTATCTGATAATAATCGGAAAGTATCAGAAACGCCTGGTGGGATGTGCTAGTAAAACTACAAAGAAGAGGAAACTTTATGATGCAAGCGCACACAGAGTTAGGATGAAAATCTGTTTAAAGTGAAGAACTCATCTGACTTCATAAATGCTGCTTCTATTTATTTAAAATCTTTCTGTACATCTAGAATTACTCACACATCTTGTAAAAGGATATTACAGTAGATTTCAGGATTAAATTAAGATTAAATCTTTTATAACTCATTTACTTTTACTTACATCCACTTCACTTCAGTTTAATCTGTTATATAAGTGCATTGGGATAATTTTGTACAAATAATGAGCATATGATAAAGTGGTTATTTCATGAAGTCAATATGAATCAATAATTAGATTTAGCTTTAGGAAAACAAGTCTTTGTATCCTCTTACTATTTCTGTCATGCTTCATCTGTTTATTTCCCAGTCATGGATGAGAACTTGATGGGCTGCAGAGAGGAGCTCTGTTTTTAGCACTCTTCACCTCCACTGGAGTTCCCCAGGGTTCACTCCAGGGCCCCCCCCACCTCTTCTCCTTCTAGTCTTTGGCTCTCACGTCACATCACATAGCTTTCCCTGCTGCTCTGAGACCAGCAACACTCCTGCCTTTACTTTCCTCCCTCTGACAGCCGGGAATATGACACGTGGGGACCGCTAAAGTTTCATCTCATCCGAGCCGCGTTCATCTGTTCTCACCTCCCTGACAACTCCAGTCAGATGCTCGTCCACCACCCTGGGCTCGATCTTGACAAGACTGCTCTGCTGTTTTTCTTCGGCAAAACCTGCGCGAGACGTCCCTGTCAGCGCTGACAACGCTGCGGTGACTCGGATAACAAACCGCTGGATAACAAAGATGTGATCCGAACCCAACACATCTCCCCAATCGGACCATCCGCAGGAACCTTTACTGCCCACTTTTCTTGATCACTGAGACTTCTCTTCACTCCCTGCTTCGTCCCGAGTGTCCCTGAACGTCTCCTGTCACGTTGCCCCGACGCCGCACGCATGGCTGTACACGCTGAAAACAAAACTCATATTTTCAGGTCATGACCTAGACTCTTCTCTGCGCTCTCTGTTCTGCTACAATTGTCCAATTATTTATCCGTCTCCCTGCGGTGGCCTTGGTGTCTCCTTTCTCCCCTGTGGAGGAATGACTTTCCCACCTGAGTTAGATGAGCATGTTTTGGTCTGAGCATGTTTTGGCAGTCTTGTTGTGATAAATCTCTTACCAGAACAGTTTGCTTTGTTCAGTTCTATTTCCAGGATTTTTTTGTTGGCAGCTTGTATATTATCAAAATTGAAGGTCTTTTCAGTTTCAGAGGAAGTGAAATATGTCACTGTGATGGTTAAATGCTCAATACAATTCATTCAGTGAGTTATATTTTATTGTCGAAGCAAAATCTTTTTTCCAGTTAAATGCTTTTTTGATATGTGCTTTTTATTGTTTTCCTTTTTGCCAGTACAATAATGTAAAAAAAAACTTAAACAAAGTGCTGATTAAATTTGCAGATGCCCTTTATTACAAATAATGCCTTAATAATAAGTGGTATTACATGTGCAGTGCAGGCACTGAACCCCACAGTCCTTACAGTGGGCTGGAGACTTATGAATTTCAAATTATTCCGCTATTGCACTCATCACAAATGACTCTGAATAAAAGCATCAGCTAGATCACTAAAATGGAAATGTCAGTTTGCTTTGTCAGCCCACAAATATGCTCAATTGACAATGAGACAAGAGTACTAGAGTAATAGGATTGATTATGGATGTGCCGAGGAGCGTGTGGGTGTTGCATTATCTAGTTAGGAGTTTCAGCGGAAAACTCGGGCCGATGACTTTGATAACACCATAGGCGGTGTTCCTGTGTGCCACCAAAGCAGCATGTGGTCAAGGTGAATGCAGAAGCAGGAAGAAGAGTTAGAGGGCCATTCACTTAACACTGCGTAGCAGGTGTTAGTATATTTCTCTGTGCTGGATAATCAGAATAATTTCATCTCAGGCTGCTGAAATATTTATCTTGTGCGTCCCAAACAAGATCGTTTCGCATTAGGTTTTATGTTTTTTCAAGATATTTCAAATGTATCTGCTGCCCCCACACATAGATGAAATATCTATGTTTTTTTTTTTTTTACCAAGACCCAACCTTCCACCACCCTCAGTTTTCCTTTTCTTTCTTGAAACTGTAGTAAAGCTGAGAGGAATACAAAGTAGGGGAAATCCAGCAGAAAAGGATTCTGACTGGAATCAATCCTAGCTGGGGGTGAATGTTGTTCCAGAGACGGCTGTCTTAACCACACTGTCTCAGAGAAATTATGTGCATCCTTAATTCATGAGCGATCTTAAAAATGGCTAACTAAAGCACGGGGATGTGAGGCGGCGGAGGGATAATTAAACGCCGTATCTTTGAATGTGTCGTTTTACAATCGCCGCGCAGACAGAAAACGATTCACCTGTGAGGACCCTTTTTGCCATTATATTGCTTTAAAATGTCTTTCAGCATCATTCAGTGTGCTTTTGCTTACATCACAGCTACCAGTCAAAATGAGAGCAAGTGAGATAGGACTGAATTAAAAACCTGGGTTGTTCGCATCCATTATCAGCTCAATGGTTGGCTGGTGCAACAAAGATATGTGACCAACAAGTGGATTAGAGCAGCAATGCTTATGAGAAAATAATCAGAGATAATGGAATTAACAGAACAGGGAGAGGGTGTGAATTGGACTTGACTTCAGGCACTGGGTTTAAAAAGAAAAACCTCTGCCAAATATGCAGGAGAGGGTCTCGGTCTGTCTTCTGTGTTAGAAAGCTGCAGCTGGGTGCTGTGCCCTTCATAAGCCGAGCTGGTTGCCATATTTTGTGGAGCTGGAGGGGATGTGAAGTGTGTATGTACACACCATGACAGGTTTCTGCGTGTGTGTGTGTGTGTGGCTCGACTGTGACTGTTATCACTCCTTGTGTGTGTCCGTAATTGGCCAAGAGTGTGTGCGTGTGTGTGAGTGTGTGTGAGTGAGTGTGGGCTGGCAGAGGTCGCAAGGTAATTGTCCTGTGAAAAAATGGTTGCCAAATGTGTGTGTGTGTGAATGTGTGTAGCAGAGCGCAGGAAGGAGGGCTAACCTCTGCCTCCATCTGTCCACGTCTGGCTGTGAACTCATAATCTGGCCTGTGGAGACAAACCCTCCTCACCACTTGCCACCTGCTTCAGAAATACAGGTTAGATTGAGGTTATTACTGTTATGAATCCGCTGGCGAGGATGTTCAGTTATTAATGTGCTGCACATGAGTTCCTGTTTATTTTAGGGGTCTACCTGAGTCTTTATGATCAAAATGGGATCAGAAGCTTGATTTTACATGCATTTTACACTTGGGGCATGTAGATTAAAGTGTCAGGGTTTTAACTGCGCGTGGAGGCAGAGTATATTTTGTGGATTTTAGCAAGGAAGTGTTACATCTTCAGCAGATAAGTGTTTGTATTTGATTTCCTCTTGTTACAGGCACCTAACACAGCTCACCTGTTTAAAAGAGGCTGGACTGTAAAAATGTTTGTGCCTGTTACTCCTCTGCATTACAAACGAATGAAGGCGCAGCAAACATGAACTTCAAAAGACTATTTTTTACTGAGAGAGTGTGAACCAGGTTTCCTTCAGCTGAAGCGACGGCAGAGAAGATGAATTATTTTATTCAGGGCATGGATTTACATCAGTTACACCATCTTCAGTTAAAGCATTAAAAAGGTGTCATTAAAGGAACGATTAACATTTTTGGGAAATGCACTCAGCTGTTTTTACAGGGGGTTAAGTGCTGAAATATTTCTTGTCTTTGCTGGTTGCCTGACAACCTCACGATGTTGACAAAAACTCCAGGAAGTCACTGCTCCCTGCCAGGAAATAGTCCGGGATGTAAGGTGTTGTAAAATAGATATAAATACAGATAAGCGATTCATTGGTCTATACTTCCTTGTTGCAGATATATACACATTGTGGTATATGTTTGCTAAAAAATTACAAGAAATTGCATTAAATAATGTGCGACTAGCTTTGCCATTACATAGTTTGCACTGGTAGGTGCATTTTTCAAGTGCAAAACGTCCAGCTTATTAATCATGATCAGATCAGATGGATTTTTTTTTTAACTTTTGAACAGAGCCAGTGTAGCTGCTTCACCCTGTTTCCAGTCTTTATGCTAAGCGAAGCTAAGGGTCTGCCTCAGATTTAATAGAGAGATATGAGAGCTGAATCAATTTTCTAATCTAAATCTCATCAAGACAGCAAATAAGCATATATTCCATTTTTGTGTGGCTTTTTAGAGTTGGTTTGCAATTTATAGCAGCCTCTTCATACAGCGTCATGATATTGAGACGAGTCACCACTAATAGGACTGTCACGTCATGCTGCCACAATCTTCTACTTACGGCCCTCCTTGAATCACTGACGGATTAAGTGTTTTGCTGAAGTGCATCTCGGCAGCAGTTGTTAAGTGAATGGAGACTGGTGTCTATTTCACCTTCCTGATTATCATAGCCAGGATTCAAACTAGTGATCCTAAAGCGCCGGCTCTTCGTGTGCTTGTCTACTGCAGATCATTGTGATGATGCAGCTAAATATATGTTATATACTGTGAAATCTAACCTGACACAATGTCAGTGCTTCATAATATGTAAAATTTTAAGATCTGGGAACTGCATGTTTTATAATACCTCTTTCTCCTCATCTCGCCTCTTTTACTTTCTGTCATTATTTTTTTTACCCTCATTCTTCTCCTGCCTCCACCCCTCCTACCCAGCCATTGTTACTGATATCATCATAATGACACAACACAATGGCAAATTAACAAGTGAAGAAGGGAGCCGAGCGAGATTGTCATGGGCGACGTTACAAGGGCTTTACACAGCATCTCTCTCTCCGCTCTGCGCTGTGCCAACGTGATCCCTGCATGCACAGCAGAAATGATGAAGGGTGTGCAAACACGTCGAACCAATCCTCCCCAGGATGTGTGCTGAATGCTGTCGGAGAGAGCGAGAGAACAGGTGCCAGTGTGCAGACAGGAAAGCATGTTTCTGACCTGATAATGTGGGCGAAAGTGGTAGTTTCTTTTCACACGGGTTTCGTTAGGAAGCCTTTTACGGTTATGACTTGTAGTCATAAATCGGTGAATAGGAACTGGATAAAAGGCGTTAAAGATTAACTAGACAAGGGCCACATGGGTCAATTAGGGGAAAATAAAGCAGGCAGGAAGTGAATAAAAGAAAGTCAATGAAAGGGAGAGACACTTTCTGTGAACGTGGAACGTTTTTTTTTGCATGGGGTCATTTTACAGAGGAATATTCATGGATCAAGAACACTATCGTGCCACTAACATTTTTTATAGAGTATTAAACCACATACTCATCCCCACTGGCCTTTTCTATAGATGCAATAATATGATGTGTGTTGTGTGTGTGTGAAATAAACTGAAATAAAAAGTGAAAAGCCCGACTCGGCTTTTAACCTTTTATTGAATCAGCTGAGCTTTGACGACACTGTCTAACGTTGGAGGGGCTTCTTCTCATGATCTGATTTTAATAATAATAATTATAATAATGATAATAATAAAAATCTGATCTAAAATGACGCCCAAGCCTCTTTTTCTGTGTCAATAAGTTTTGCTTGGCATTCATTCTTCCTCTGACGCTCGCCTCTTCCAGCCCTCTCTCCATCCCCCACCTCCTCCTCTATGCTGCTACTCCTCCTCTTTTCAGGCTTTGTTG
>JBAJHX010000035.1:16225059-16265059 GCA_037176925.1 Amniataba percoides | reverse complement strand
GTCACGGTCGGTTAGAAGAAGAAACAACTTATGAAGGTGAATGTTTTTCAGAGAGGTGAAAGTTTCGGGTCTGTTTCCTTTTGATGGTATTTAATAACTTCCCAGCAGCGTAGATTTTTCCTGTCTATCTTTGACGCTCAGTTTGTTTTCGGCCAACATCTGAAGGGAGAAAGGACATCTCTGAATGCTTCTACATGACTCAGTCGTGCGGTTAATTGGTTTTCTGGTGGTTGTTGTCCTCACGTAAGCCAAGTTTCCCTCCAAATTTACGACAAATTTGAAACGGATTTCCAGAAAATGTGACCTAATGCATACCTGCATCCACAATATTAGTCTACTGCATTGAGGTAAAAAGCTGGGTGTTGCTAATTCTCCAGTCCAGGGCGCCATTAAACCACTGCAGAAGAAGACGGCACACTGAGATGACAGTATAGCACGATAAATTTACCAAACAATAAAAACATAGCCTATATTTGAGTATCATTAAAGCCTCTGTCCACACAGATTTTTTTTTTTTAATTTTGCTGATCCCCTGCTCTTATGCTATATTTACATATTCCCTTTATGGCCCATTTACAGTCCACGTGACAACAACATCCATCCAGGAGAATATGATTTTATCCAGGAGAAGCACAAATCAAAGAATCCAGGTGTAGACAGACCCGAGAGGAGTTGTAGTGGATAATACTGTCACATAGACCACCGCCGCAGCTGCTCAGAAAACATCTGCTTTCATTAACAGCAGACAGTAAATACAAGTTATCCTCATCACGTCCAGCTATGTAAGCAGAAATAAACAGTTGCCATTACTTCCTGTGTATTCAGACAAACAGGATAAATTCTGGGAGGAAACAGTAGACTCTTGAAGCAGATATAGGAGTCGAGGATGCTGCAGTTTGAACGCTTTGAGACTCAAAATGTGGAAGGAATTAACATTATAATGATACAGTTGACTAACAATGATCTTACTGGCTAAAGGTCAGAGAATAAACCCGTATAATTGTAGTCCAGGCATTTATAACTGCACATGTCAAAACACTTGTTTGAAAAAAATGCTCTTTGTGCAGATATCTAAGTGAAAGCAAAGGGTATAATTTAAGAAAAGAAGCATATTATAGTAATATCTCTTAATGTTAACCACTCAGGGTCGCTAAATTACAAATGCAGGGTCATGAGGCTTTAAAGTAGTGCTCCAACAATTTGACTTTTTTTATACTGATCAATATTGAATTAATAGTTTTTTTTCTTTCCCACTCCCTTTATATTATTTTGCCTGTGCTGAAATCTAACAGGCCAGTCGTGATCGCGCAAACCACAGAGACAAAAATGTGTTTTCATGACAATGTGCGGCCAACAGTTCACACGCAGCGTCCCGTTCATTTATTTACTTCCCAGTGACTCCTGGGAAAACACTTGGCGCTTAGCACTTAGCATCCTACCATCCGCAGCATCCCAAACATCAAAAGACGTGTGTGTGGTGCAGCTTTGTGCGTGTGTGTGCTGGGTTGAATGAGCTAAGTGACTGTCAAATTATGTAAGGGTGTGGGATAATTCTGTTGGCTTTTCTCTGCACAGTTGTCTCATTTTTTGATTGTCAGGGTTGGCGAGAGGCCAACGTGCAACACACACACTCACGCATACGCACGCCAACACACTCCTTTTTACACTCTCAGCATCACACAGAGCCCATTTTTATTTCCATATCTTTTCTGTCATCATGTTTTTACAGCAGTCTCCCTTTTCAATCTTGCCCTTGTATCCCTCTTTCTTTCCTCTACACTGCCGTTCATTCCCAAACCTCTAAACGCATATTCACACACACATGCCGTTTTTATAGCAGGTTATATTAGAGAGTAATCTCATTTCGTTCGTGATGTTGGTATAATGGCCCCAGCTAGATCCTCACCAGTCACTCTAATTACACCATTGACTCTGCATTAATACAGTAAATATCCTGTAAATTATAAATTGCTCTGTCAACATGCTGTTACAGTAATGACAGGCCCTGGAATTACACACAGTATCACTTCAAATCAGCGTTGGGCTGACTGGTGAGATGCTGAATAAATTAAAGGGGCTTATGTGTCATTCCTATTTACCAAATTAAAAATAAATGAAAGATCCCCAGCAAGCTGACAAATGTAGAAATATGCAGGGGAAAGTTTTTAATCTCTAAAAAGTGTAAGATCACAAATCGAATCTGAACATACGCCTATAGCCTGTCTTGTTGGCTTGATGAGAAAATTTGAGTTGTAAGCAGCAGCTGTTTTTTCACTGTTAACACGGTGCTGCAGCTTTGCGCGTTCAGTGATTCGTCTTTGTTGTTTTCAATTATTTATCTTCCTCTTTATTTCCTACAAGCCCACGATGATCCCCCCTCACCCCTTTTGTGTGCGTAAAATGTGCAGCTCTGTCTGTGAAATAGATCCTCGTTTGCACATAGAGAGGCTGACTCCTCAGAGAATTACACCTAGTCACTGCATACCTCTGTCTTTTGTTGCAGACTCTCCTCAACCTCCTGTTAATCACGCTATTCCACACAAGCAGGCACATGAAGCAACACTCTCACTTTCTGTTTTCATCTCGTTCCTCCCTCTTCTCATCAGTGTGCCTTATGCATGCCAGCAGCAGAGGTGCTGTAGGCTGCTGGCACTCACACCAGGTCATTCCTGGCAGCAGTGTGACATGCTGTGTAGCAATAATAGCACGTGAATAATCCACAATCTGCGTTAGTTAAAGCTGTGACGTGATGTATTCTGTGCAATACTCCCATGTCTGCAAATTCAGATTTTGTTCTGCAAACCTCAGCTGCACGCACAGTGAGATGTAAGCCTTTTTTCTTTAGAACGTGCTTGCAGAGTTCTTGTTTGTGCTTTCTTCTTCTTTCATAGCAAGTCAAATCCCCCCATCGTCAGAGCCAGTGACAAAAAAAAATTTAAAAAAAGGCGCTGTGTGAATTTGGTGTGCAAAGAAGTAATGAGGGGAAGTTGTGTAAGGGAATATTGGGAGCTGCAGTGTTGACATGGCCTGGGTGGGTGCCAGCCACCCGTTCTTACCCTCCACTTTGACCTCAGCTCAGGAGAGGTGGGGCTTTTTTCTTTTCTGGCTGCAACCTGACTCCTTTGCTCCAAGCAAAGAGACGACTGAAAAACATTTCGGTTGACGGGATACTCACGTGGACAATTAGATCATGTCACCAAATGCTTAATGAGCAGACGGGCGCTGCAGTCGCGTTCGTGAGCTCGTGTTTATACGAATACATACACTCATGGCGCAGCGCTCGCACCCTTGGTCCCTTCTCCTGCCTCTCTGCCTGACTCACTCCCACAACTATGCAAGCTACTCCAGCTCAGTCACCTAATTGATTCCAGATTTTCCCCTCATCCCTTCACTCTCTCTGTGCCTCCTCCTCCTCGCTGTCACTGCTGCCCCTCATTCTGTCCATCTTTCAGGGCTTTCTGGGTCTCAGTGCCTGCCATGTGTGCATCCAACTTGTTTGCCTTTACATTTACGGTATGCATATACATATGTTAACATATGTAAAGATGTTTGCTGATGTTGCTGAGCCAAATAGATTAATGTTTTTTTTTTTTTACCCATGAGTTCCTTGCACACACAGATACCATCTTTTCTGATATACGATCGCTATCAGTAAGCGAGATGACTTCATAAGAGTGCCAGTTAAAGTTCACATGTGGCTGCTTTCAGTTTTCACTCCTGAAGACTGGATTTGATAAGCAAGCTGCCAACATTCGTGAGACTTTAACCGGAAGTTGTAAATCTAATCTGAAGGCAACGTGAGTCATTTCGCCTCCAGTTTAAAGGTTGTAAAAATGTGTTATATGTTTAATTCATAGGAAAGAGTTTCCCGTTTACTGCCCTATGGGTTTGGCAAAGCACTGGTGTTGTGTTTGAAGGCAGGGCGGCGACGCGTTTGTGTTGACAGGTGTCACTGAAAAGTTAAGGAAATATATTGCAGACTGTCACATGGGCAGGGGTGAAGGATGCAGCCTGTTTACTGATTGAAAAACTGTCCTTCTCAACACACATACGAGAATACATCTACCCCTGCAAGTGTGAAGTATTATATTATTAAGTGTATTACAGGCACACACTCATTGGTATATACACAATTTACACAGCTTAACTTATGGTACAGAGTTGTACAAATGCACAGTACCACTGGACAAGAGGCGCAGTCAGATGCCATGTCCTTATGCCACCAGTGTCAGATGCTGCTTGACGTTTAATTGCCCTCGCCTGATCCTCGTTCTCGTACGGGAAAGGAATCTTTTCCATCAGCCAGCCTGATGTCAGCTCATGTGACTGAAAACAGAAAAGAACACGAGAAATAACAGACCGCAGCGGCCTGCCGAGAGTTAGTTCTCAACAATTTAACACAGAAACACGACGGCTTGCAGGTTAATTATCCACGTAAACGCCACAGCTGCTGACTGGTTTGCAAAGAGTGGTCTCAAGCAAAGAGCAAGTTATTGTTACAGAGTTCAAAACTCGGGACTGCTGCGTGAGACGGTCATGCTGATTTAAATTGATGCAAAAGAGAGATTGTGAAAGATAGGGAGAATAGGCCAGCCACACGTAAAGACCGCTTTGATCTCTTAATCGTCCAATAATTAGTGCGGCTAATGGATGGAGACTGTACTAAGTTCAATGGAAATGTACGTCTGATGACCAGCACAGATGTTAAAGCATTCGTATTCAGTTATGGTAGCAATTATTGAGATATGGGATCTTGGATTACCCCATGAGATAATAAGTGCAGTTGTTACATTTTGGCTTTAATCAACTATGTAAGTTTAATGATGTGATGTGACTAATCAGCTGTACAGAGCACAGGTCAGGGTGCTATGCTTCTTTTGTCCTAAAAAGCGGGATTGGCTGGATTTTTACCAGCATGGCTGAAAACATAATACTTGATCGTTATCTAATTTGATTTTGAGGATAGATCTCAGTTTCATAAGGAGAGATATTAACAATATCCATTAAGATAGCAATGGAGGAAGAGTGGTCATTAGGCCTTTTTTAATAAAAACACAGACCCCTGAAGAAAAGAAAAGTTTAAAAACTTACGATCTCCTTCACTGAAATATCTCTGAAGCTTCGTGCAGGCACAAATAAGGCCCATTTGACCAAAAAGATTCAGGAACTGATGAAGTTAAAAGTTTGTGATCACGCTAATGTTTGCCTGCCACACCTCAAACTAACACTATGGCCAAAGAATCCAAATTGGAAGCAGATTTGTCAAGTGGAGTTTTAAGTTCCTGAATAATAAAGTTCTCCCAACATCCTGTGCAAAATGGGCCATATTGTCAGTGTTATTGTTCCCTTTCTTTCTTTCATATATCTACTCTGTGTTTTATATGAGGGCCGTGTAACTCAGCTGGCCTGGCTGCATTAACTGTGGCTCAGTGCCAGGGTAATACAGAATATTATTGCCATATTAACGGCCAGCAAAGACAGTGAACTGCTATTATTATATAGGCAAAGGCTATAAGCAATCCCCTCTGGGCTTCTTGCGTCAGCTTGCACATTATTCCCTTTGTTATTCTGATGTCCATGTGAATGTTAAATGGAAAACTGGCACAGTTAGACATCTGCTGTTTTCAGTGTCCATGCTGGGAGTTTCTTCTTTATGTGGAGCGAAGCCCTGCTCTCAAATGTCCCAAAATACAATACATCACTTAAAAAAAAACAAACTTAATGATTGTTTAAGATTTGAGTGACATTTGTGTCAAACTTTAATATTACATAAATACATCTGCAGGATTTGAGAGCTTTGTTAATCAATATCGATGATTTAACAAGCCTTTTAATTTGCTTTGGTGACACACTCAGACTTCATCCAGCGCCTCAGGGTGTTGATGGACCACTTGCACTCATGTCAGTTTCACTGTCTGGCAGTGTCATAAAAATGTGGCGTGAGCTTTACAGGACGCCGACACATTTACAGACGTGTGTCCGGTTTCTCCCGCCAAAGCTTATGTTTCATTATAAACCCAGTTGTGTATGTCCACACATGAGCACGCTCCAGTGTGTGTGTGCAGGACTTTTGATTTAGTAAAACAATCTTAATTGTTTGTTACTAATGGAATATTTTAATATAGATAATGATCTGATAATTATTACAGTATTAATTTTTGCCCACATCGCCCTCAGAATCACAAACACGCATACATACATGTGCTCCATTTATCTCCTGTAATCTGCTATCAAAATGCATTTGACTCATTTATCAACACATCCACTTTGGGAAACATCTCATCACCATCGTGCTAATCCCTCTTTCCATGTGTGTCCCTCTGTCTTTCCCTGTCTGTCCATCTGTGCAACTCTGTAATCTCTCTCTCTTATTAATAAAAACACACAAGCATACTAAAGCATGTTGCTATGCACAAGCGCCACAGGCAGTACATACCCATACACACACACACACACACACACATGCACGCACATACAGACACACACAGGCAGACCAACCTCTGCTCAGACATGCAGCAGGGCAGCTAATTAGTAAAGTGGCAGTGAGGTTTGTGTGAAATCTCTCACACACACACACACACACACACACACAATGTTACGTACACACACAGTTCCTGGTGAGAGCACACAGGCTGTACACTGCAGAGACACCACTGGACGCCAAGACTGCTGGTGTTATTGATCCGAGACAAATGAGTGAATGAGAGAAAGAAGGAAGGGGGGGTGGAGAGAGAGAGAGAGAAAGAGAGGAGGAAGGAAATGTGTGGAGAGGGGTCATCGTGTGCGAGACAGAGTGTTGTCACACCTCAGCTCCCGCCCTCTCTCCAACTCAGATCAATACCATCTTTGTGTTTGTTAGCACAGCATTGTGGCGGCCGGCGAGTGGTCACTCCCTCTAGTGGCGTGAGACCAACACGGTCGGGGGAGGTGAAGGAGAGGAGGGACGAGTCAAAAGACGGATGTAAAAACAAGAGAGAGAGAGAGGGATGGATGCACTGTGAGAAGAGAGAGGGACAAACAGAAGGGAGAGGGAAAGATGCAGGGGTTGGGAAAGATGGAGAGAAAGAGAGGTGAAAATATAGAGAGTGGTAGAGGCGACCCAGTTCCATCACTGCTTGTTTGTGTTTGGGGTGGCACGGCAGTTAAGAGCACCGAGGCACGGGGACGGGGATGGGTGGGTGGGGGGGTGGATGAAATAATTACGCATTTGTTTGGACATTACCTCACTGTACAACACACACACACACACACACACACACACACACACATGCAAAGTCAGGCCCAGAGCTCGCATTGTGCACAAAGGCACTTTGGAAACCAGCTCTTACACACACACACACACACTCTGCGTTTATGAAGATGAACCCACACACACATGCTTGTAATGCTTCTGACAATTTTGATGCCTGATGTGTCCCTCACACTCAAATTCAGGACTTCATGCACACTGCACACACACAAACACACCGTGAACATGCATATCAGTGCACACAGGTTTTTGGAAAAAAAGCAATTTTTTTTCTCACTACATTTTTTTTTCAGTGCACACAACAAAGAAGATGCATCTTAGATATTTTGCAGATTAATTAGGGCTTATGATAAAAATATGTATTAAATGTTTTGTTTTTATTATGGTGAAAATTGGCTTAAAAATATTTGCAGCACAGACTGTTGCTTAACTGTTATCATTATTTATAAAATATTCTTTTACTTACTTACCAGGAGTCTGGTGCATAATCAGCTAGTCCATCTGTCTTTTCTCCCAATTCTTTCTTCACTTCTTAATATTGGAAACAAATATTAACTTGAGCTCTATTTGGATTTTTTTTTAATAGATCTGCTCTTTTTTCAAAACATCTGTACATTTATCAGGGAAAATAAGTAAAAAACAAAAAGATGAGCTTCCAGTTTAATCTAATCTAGGCTGATTACATCTACTTCCTTTAAGGTCTTTCAGGCATGATGCAGTTCCCTGTAGGCTCGGGCAGTGGTGAATGATGGATCGTGATGCTTTAAAGCCCTATTGCACTTAGCTGTGCATTTAGTGTCTACAGCACGCTTCTCCCTTGGGCCATCTGTGTTCCTCCTCTGATTAACAGGCAGTAAAAAACATGGTGGTTACTGACTGACTGTTGGCGAAATGGCTGTTTTGTGTTGCTTTCTCCAAGTGTGCTCCTCGCACATCCCTACGGGACATCGCTGCTATAATGCATCAGATCATTGTTTTATTTCACACTCCATTTTCTATATTTATAATGTGTGTGTGGGGTCATGTGTGCATGCTCGCGTGGATGTCTGACCTTGTTTGTTTGCAAGAGTGATTTGTCACACCTTGTGTGGATATGGTGCAGTGCGCTGGCTCTTTGACAGCTACAATATAAACGGGAGTATCTAATGTGGATTGTGTGTTTTCCAGCTGCTGCGTTGTTGAGATTATTTTAAAAAAACACATTGATCTTTTAGAAGGTCTCAAGCCAGAATTAGGGGAGCAAATGTGGACAAGTTTCCTTAAAGGCCATTTGTCTGGGATGTGCGGTTCAGGTTTGTGGAGCTTTTAGGTAGGAGGATGCGAGATGGAGGAGTCAGTGACACGGTTTTGGAGTAATGGGGGTCAAGAGCCTGCTGTGGAGCTGATCATGAGGAGCATAAATGAAGATAGGTTGCCATGGATTGGCAGAGTGGGGGAAGAAAACACAAAGTTGGGGGATTTTTGAGAGAGGGAGAAACGAGAGAGAGAGGGAGATGTAGAGACAGTGAGAGCTAATGAGCTGGATTTGCTGGAGACTTGGCATTCTGCTCGTGGTGCTCGCTCTATCTCTCTCCTCTGTAGAGGAGCTGGCTAGAGCGAGCTTCCTGTCTGAGCCCTGAAGCAGGAGTAAATGAGGGGTGGGGGAGAGTGGGGTGGTGGTGGAGGAAGGCAGGGTGGGGGCGGCGGCGGTGGTGGAGGGGTGTTGGAAGCAACAGAACAGAGGAGAGGAGGAGAAGGAGGAGGGTGAGGGGCGGGAGGGACCAGTGTTGAAATTGAATGCCAGGGCGCCATGTTCTCACCGCCAGCGTTTCCATGGTTACAGGGTAATTCTGGCGAGTAAGGAAATTTCATTCACTCTGGTATGAAGAAGAAGAAGAAAAAAAATCAGGAGGGAAATATCAACAAAGCAACACAGAAGGAGACAAGGGGGAAAAAATCAGTGAAGAGAAAGAAGAAGGGAAAGGAGGAAAGAGAAAACCTCCACTGGGGTTTTTATGCCACCCATCCCCCAGGCGATCTGCCTCTGCTTCTGTCTCTCACTCCTTTTTTCTTGTGTATTTCTGTGATGCCTGGTTTGTTTGCCACCACCCTATAAGCAAACACAACACCCACCCACAAGCCTCCAGTTCTTCCAGGAGCCCTGCAGGTATATGGCAAAGAACAAAGAGAAACACTGTTAACTGGCCCCTGTGTGTGTGTGTGTGTGTGTGTGTGTTTGCACGTGTGTGTTCTTTTTGGGGAGGACGGCGAAGATGGGGGTTGGTGCCGGCCGGGGCAGGGTCGGTGGGGGTTAAAGAAACGGGGAGGACGCTGAATTGTTCACAACGCATTTGACAGATGCGAGCTGGCTGCAGACATGTCAGAGGGCCGGGCAAAGTGCGGCTGATTTGACTGCGTTTGTCTTTCAGCTGCTTAAATTTCTCGGGAAAAAAAAAAAGGCTGAGCTGAAACTCGTGTGCGTGTACAAACCTGAGCACGCAAGCATGTGTGTCAGCCTGCGCAGATACACTCTCACTCTCCAGCTAACTGGGGTTGACAACTGCACGGGGTTTGACTGGGCTGTCGCTGCAGCCAACCTGACAGCTGTACAGCCAAGCACCCTCTGTCCACACACACTCACACACACATGCATCTGCACACACAACTTCATCTCTGCTGTAATTTCTGATATCAGCACATGCAGCATGTTTTGACAGAGTGCAGTTAAACGCTGAATCATGTGTTGTTTATTATCCTCAAGCTGGTGTGTGCAGATGTTTTGCTGTCATAGAAACTAGCATAACTTTTTTTTTATTTTTTATTATTGAGATAATACAAATTGGGAGATGCATAATTATCTAATTATTTTCTCCTTTCCTTTCAGTGGCTGAGGAGGGGCTGTGGGAGTGCGGGCTGTCCTACGAGTGCAGGACCCTCCTGTTCAAGGCCATACACAACCTGCTGGAAAGGTAAAACCACCGACATTATCCAGAAGCACAGTGAGGGCTGCTCCGTGATACACACAGAATATAAAACCATGTTATATAACAGGCATAGATACATAAAAGTATAGAGCCTGCAGTATTGTGAAGCTTTTGAGTTTATATGCAAACACTAGAAAATGGATATCATAGCAAAATTAAATAAAATGAATTTTTTTTTAATCTTAAGATTTACACAATGTTGACCAATGTACTTTAACCTCCCTGTTTTTTTATAAGCAACACACAAAAATATCATAAATAATTTATAACACACCATAGTATATTTAGGCTGGTGTATAAACAAATTATAAAAGACAAAATAGTTGCATTATAAAATGTTTTTTTTTATTTATTATCTAACAGCTAACAAACACTGCATATGAATAAACACTTAAATTGTTCTTATGCTGCATGATTTTTACTGTTATCATTATTATTAATTCAGTAAAAATCCAATAAGAGGAAGCAGGTTGTACTTTTAGGGGCAGGTTTGAATTTGCATGAGCTTTTGTGATAAAAGTTAATGATTTAGTTTAGAGGAGACAGACCCCAGTAAAAAAAAGCACCTACATACACTAATATTATGATTAAGACTAATGAATAAGATATATTTAGCACTTTTTTTCTTTTCTCAAAGAGACTTTAGAAGTTACAACATTTTTGTGCTCCATATGAATAATATAATAAATGCACATATTTTACATTTAATCATCAGTTATTAGAATTTAAATTGCCACTGAATGTACATTCATTCTGTCTCTTAGATTAATAAAAAACATCAATTACTTCCCAAAAAACAGCAAACAAAAGAAGTTAATGTCACACTGAAAGACGGCTTTAGTTTTCTTCCAGCGGCTTCACCTTAATGAAATTATAATCTGAGAGCTGAATCACTTGCTCAAGTACCCAAAGCTCTCCTTTCTGAGTCAGAGCCATCTGTTAAATGAAGCAGCACATATTTGCTCTCTATTAAGTTAAGCATCAGTGATCATCATAGGGGGCAGGCTGAATTAACCTTCCTATTACCTTGAAGCTAACTCCTTTTATAGCTTACTATTTCAACACAGGAGAGATCATTCTCACTTTCCCTTTAACGTTATACAGACGAAACTGACCTCTGTCGGTGACTGTTATTATTATTGTAATTATTCAGAATCAACATACATTTGAACGAACAGAGACTTAATCAAACAGTTTAAATTAAGCAATTAAGAATAGTTTGAAACGAGCACAGAAAAATATCACCTACAAAAGACAAATGATGTGAACTACATTGCAGAGTACGAGAGAATATTTATGGCCACTTCAGACTTGAGATTATCAGCAGAGCTCTTTTGTATGGCTCCTTATTTATTTAACTGTATTTTCAGCTTAAGACTGATCAGTCAGACAGATTGTGCAGATGTTTGGTTGAGTTAAGGAAGTGAAACATCTTCTGCTGGGCCGAGGCTGGATTTATAGGAGCCCGCCGCTGCAGACTCTCGTATGGACTGATTCGATTTTGTCACTGTTATCGGTCGGACATAAATGATCCTCAACGTCTGCCTCAGCTCAGAGGAAAGCATGTCAGGGGGGTAATGTCATGCTTGTTTCCAGTGTAGAGTTTGGAGTAGGACAGAAACACAAGAAACACACAACCGCTCAATGATATTTAAGCACAGCAACCTATAGTTATTTACAGCCACTCTAATCAGTGTTTGTGTCGTAACGATGGGTTAGATGATGTATACTGTAAACTGAAAGGTGTTTTATGGCAATTTCGCAAATGTGCAGCTACCCAAGACTCCACTGAACACGTCAGCACAACTTTACTGTGTTGGTTCAGCGTATAAGCTTTATACGGTAAGTTAGTACAGGTTTTAATGTCAAATGTCCCAACTAGACAAAAAGTAAAATAAACTAAATTAAGAGTCAACATGTGGAAAAAGTACTGAGAGAAGTTATCCCATTGGCTTTTTTTTTACCAGCATTTAGAAGCTATCGAAGGAACCGCAGCTGGAGGATTTTCAGGATTAGCTCCAGCATTTACTTACAGTAGTTGCTCTGTGGATGTAATGCACTGTTAACTCCCTCTTTGTGAGGGCGCCAATAAAGTGACCCTGCTGAGGGATGCACTGATCCGATACGCTGAATTGGTGCCGGGGCCACTGCTGACCTTATTAAGTGGTTCGATTTTTGGCCATGATGTGACCAATCCACATTAAATACAGTTTCTTTGTTAATGTTATTGCAAGAATAATCAATATCCACGAGCGAGAGAGAGAGAGCTCAAACGTGCAACGAGCGGCCACGGTCAGATAAGAAAATGAGTGACGCGAATGCACCAAACATGGTAGAGCTGGAGGCTGAAAGCTTTGGATAGCTTCGCTTTGGCAGAGTGGAGAAGGAGCCCATAAAATCATTTTGTAATTCCTTGACCCCGGTCAGAGGATCCAGCGGGGGATTCACTGGCACCTGCTCACAGAGGCAAGTCGAGGTTCTGAGGCCGGCGAGTTTTGTCTGTGAAAGGAGGCTGAAATGAGGTGAAGAAGTGCACAGATGGCGGGGATAGCAAGGGAGCACGATGACTGAACTGTTTGATGTGATCAAATTTTGATCTGACGAGAGAAAAGGTTTTTGGAGAGTGTCGCGCCACCGCTCTCCTGAAAGCAGATTAGCAAGAAGATTACCTTTCCTCTTCCTGTGTACGAAACTCCGCATACTTTGCTCGGATGTAGCCGAGGGACGGTCCCTGCTGCAGAGTGTGTGTGTGTAATAAGTAACAGGCAAAGAGCCAAAGTTAATGTCAATAATCTATTTTGCAGGTCTTGTGGCTTATTTTTTGCTTGAGATTGAAATATGAAAATAAAAAGTGGTTTAACTTATGCAAGGTCAACTAAATATAAAAACACAGTAGATAATTTCCACTCATCTAAGCTATAAAAAGCATAACAGGTCTTGAAACTGACTGAAAAACAGTCTGCAGTGTGATGAAAACTAGCTATAGCATCAAAAATCATCAAATTGAATCGAACCCTCTCCTGAGTCTCACAAGAGGAATATGGAAATGTATTATACACATTGATCAAGTGCTTCTTTAACCGATCTCTTGTACACAATGAGAGGAGAAGATGTTGTTCAGTGAATACCCTTCTTTTTCTCCTCATCTCTCGGCTTCTCTTTCCTCCTCCCTTAAATACTGCAGATGTCTGATGGACAAGGGGTTCGTGAGGATCGGGAAGTGGTTCTTCAAGCCGCACGAACTGGAAGAGAAGTCTCTGGGCAACAGGTAAGAAACCCTTTGAACACACACACGCGTGCCCTTGCCTCATCGAGACGTTGGAGAGGTTTCATGTATGTGAGGCTGTGAGAAACACACACCACAGTGGCCCGCGCGTGTGTGTGTGCAGGCGTCAAAGTGTGACATGGCTAAGCAGTGTGAACGGCTTTCATGTGATTCAGTATTTGTCGGAGTCTCCTCTCCTTGATGTTCCAGCGGCTGGCTCGGGGTGTGAGACTATTAAAAACCAGGACAGTGAATAGAGGTGAGAGGTGAGAGCCGCGCTGAGTTGAGCTCTCACAGCTCTTTCTCCGGGTGAGGGGAGGACGGCTGTGTGTGTGTGTGTGTGTGTGTGTGTGTGTGTGTGTCAGTGTCACGCTGTGTAACTGTGTAGGCAATGTGGGAGACAGACTGAAACTGAGTAGAAAGAGGGGTGGGTGTGATGACAGTAGCTCAACTTGTTGCTTTAGCCATTATAGTTCCCTCTCACAGCTCAGCCTGCCCACTTCAGCTTCTCCGCCCAGTGAGGATGCAAAATTCCTCACATCTCCAACTTAGCTGTGCTCAAATGCATGCTCGAGCATTCAAGTAAATGGCTCCAGGGAAACCACTTAACTGTCAAAAGCCTCATTTTAGAAATCTATATCACTTAGAGGCGGCAAACACACAGAAATCATCCTTGTATATATATTTACTTTGTAGTTTTTGAACTCCAAAGCTGCAAATTGCATTGTCATTCAAATCTGGTGCAAATTAAGAGACACACAGGAAACTCTCGCTCTGGAAAGTTGCTGACACAAGTGCAGTCTGCTGTGATGTGCTGTGGCAAACTCAGGTTTAGCTGTTGAAAGCAGGTGGAAGTCCCTCAGCGAGGCACGCTGCGTGACATATTCGAGGTGTGCGTGGTGTTTTGAGAAAAAAAAACGGCGAGGAAGCCTGATGTGACATTTTTGTACCTAAAAGCGCTCTCGTGGTGAAATGCGCAGCGCATACAGATATATCTGAATAAATTAAAGGGAGAGAAAAATGAGTGGAGAGACATAATGACTGCAGATGCTTCCCTGCGGTGCACGAGGGGGTCATTGGATGGTTTAGAAAAGATGCGACTCATATGTTGTGGCCTTCACAGTCAACAGATCTCAACCCAAATGAGTGTTTTTGAAATGGAGTGTAAGATGGAGTGGTTAAAGGTGTTCAGGAGAATCTATTATAAGGAGCAATGAAGCTGTTCTGGTGGCACAGCATTTTAGACACTATATATTACACAAACTACACTAGCTTGTATATGAAAGTTTGTGTCTTGTGGACACTTTACACTTTACTTATACGCTAAATATCTCACATTTTCTATCACATACTTACTGGCTACACAAAGTGACCCCAACTCAAATGACCCTGGATTGTGTTTTTCTTTCTTTTTCTGAGGTTGCGACATCTTTTACAGATTCTCTATGCAATTTTGTGCATTTACTGTATGCGTGATCCCATCTGACAAGTTGAAGTTGCACATTAATTATTCCATTGAAAAGGCTTTGCTTTGAAGAGAAAAGAAACAACTAACATTTAAAGTTACCAAATGGGAGCGAAGCAGAGAGAAGTCACTGAGAGATGGTTAAGTAACATTTTGTGTGGGAGGTGGGAAGGTGTGAAGATGCTGGGTCGTGAGTGTTTTTGTGCGTGTGTGCATACATACAGTATGCATACAAACATATGTTGAGTTTAGATGTTTTCTCTCTGCAATTAGTCACCGAACTGCCAGCGTGGTGCAGAGATTTACATGTGTGTTATTCCTCTTTCGTTTCGACAGCTCTGTATGGAGACGTTGTCAGTTGGGACGCCCCCTGCTGAGCCAATCCTGACCTGTTCTGTCTGTGAATTATTGAACATCCTGGAAGGAAAGGCAGAGAAATGCAGAGAGAGAGAGAGAGAGAGAGAGAGAGAGAGAGAGAGAGAGAGAGAGAGAGGGAGAAACATGCAGACAAAAACAAATATGAATCTTATCAAGACTTCTGCACGACTCATACTTTTTCATGCCTGCACTCTGCGGCGGTTGCACGTATCGCGCTGTGTAAGCGAACTGTGGTGTATTTTTTTCTTTTTCTTTCCACATGTCCACACTGCTTGCTCCCAGCACACATGCAAACACACATTCTGTCCTAAATGCCCGCACACAGCATCCCTTGTTCCCAGAATAGCAGTGTTGCCCCACACTTGACAGTGTGAGCCACAGGAACCCCTGCAGATCCCCTGCCATCACTGTTTTCATGCCACGAGGGAACATTGCTCAGTTAGGCATACGCTGACCTCCTGCCTCAGCTGTAACCAGCTCCTTTGTCTCTTCTTCACTGCCACACTGTGCAGTTTATCCCCAACAGGGGGCGCTTCGGCGCTAATATCCATGCCATGCCCCCTTACCAGTGCCAACTCCTGTGCCTTGGTGCTGCCGCCTTTGTCAGGCTTATCTGGTGTTTATCTCGTGTGCGTCCCGGGGGCACGGCGAGGATTGGCACATCCAGGACACATCCAAACCTCCCTCCTCCTCCTCCTCCTTACTGCCACCATCACCCCCTCCACTCCACCACCCCCCTTTCTCTCCCCACTCCTCTCTCAGCACAACACTCCTGCTCTCTTTGTGTCTGAATGGGAGGAAAGCACTCTGGGTTGGTAACGGATTGCATCAGACGCTGAGGGGAGCGAGAACGAGAGAGAGAGAGAGAGTGTGAGAGAGGAGGCACGAGAGCGAGAGGAAGAGCAGGGAGGAGGCTTGGTGTGTGTGTGTGTGTGTGTGTGTGTGTGTGTGCGGTGGGGAGGTGGGGATCAGAGAAGGTGGGGGGTCGTAAATTAATCATTACTATAGACGGCTGAATGGATGTGTTAGAGGCCGTCTCTCTCATTAGTTCAGTCGATTTCGATGCACGCCAAGCACAGTACACAGTATATTTGTTCATCAAGGTGCTTTCATTCGCATTAGTGGCCGTACCCTCATGCATAAATGATGTTCATATTTTACAGTGTAACAGAGCTGTTCTTGTAGTACTTGACCATGGTAAGGAAACAAGTTCATTGCCTGTTTAAACTACTCTTTAAAAATCCCAGATATCCTTACCTGAACTGGGAGAATAGAGTCTTTTTTTTTTTTTTTTTTACAGTACAATACAAGTTCTCTGCTCTCCTCTCCCCAGGGACCAATGACATTGAGATATTAGCCATCGCCTAGGCAACAAACATTTGGTGTTAGGCCACATCACAAGGTCACAGAATCTCCAGAAATAACCCCCCCCCCCCCCCCCAGCACACCCCCAACATATGAAAACATATTTCCTCCTTTCTGGACCCTACTCTTCCTTTCACTAGCACACGAGTTACTGGGCATTCATCTCAGATTAAACCCGTGCTACTGATGCTTGTTTAGTTTTATTTGTTTGCCCACTTAGAAACAGCCTGGTGAATGGATATGTGCGGGGGAGGAGGACTGCTTGTACAAAGTCCTAAAATGCCTTAAAAAAATTAAATTCAATCCATCATAAAAATCCAAAATATATAATTAAGAAATTGCCAACTGACCTAATTTTGCTCATACGGGAATTTTTGTTGAAATTTTCCCTCTGGCCCCTGCTAATCTCACAGGCTTTGGAAAAAAAAAAACTTGAACTGCCTTTAGCTTTTGTTCTTCAGTGTCATTTACATGCTAAAATATTAATAGTTTGGTTGATTTAAAAAAACAAAAGAAAACTTAAGACCTTACTGCTGACATAAATATTTTTGAGGGATCTGATGTTTGTTAAAAGTTTTTTTTCTTTAAATTTTATTATTGAAAATTATTTTTGGTGTTAATAATACGTAAAATAGTTCATTGATGGATTGTGTAAGATGGCCAGCTGATTTTTTGAGCGGTTACAAAGGTGAGTGACGAGGAAAATGTCCCCGTAAGCAGACTGATTGATGGATGGAAACTCTGGGACTGAAATGGATTCACTTAAATGAATTACTTAGTGATTGAATGTTGGACTGAAATGCTCATGACTGGCTTCAAAGGACCATTTAAGAAAAGGGATCTCATAAAAGAGTTTGGATGTAAAAAAATTAAGATTGAGGAAGAATTCTTAATCAGTTCGAGTTTCTTTTTTCAATACTTCAGTCAGTAGATACTCCAGTAAACACTCATCATTCCTCTCGCTCTTTTTATTCTGCTATTTGGATGTTTGTTTCGTTTTTTCAAACCCACTTCTTTCTGAACTGGATATTCACATCATAATGTCTGTACTACTTCAGCATGTCTTTAAATCCAGCAGTAAGAAAAAGTCACTGTATGATTTACTGTATTAATCTACAGCAGCTCAGATCTTTGAAGTGGCTCATTAGTTGCCTACATGCACCGTGAGCCATAGAAATATTAACGAGCTACAAGATGGTTTCATATGTGTTGTCATGTTGTTCACAATTGACTGTATTATTAAAGTATTTATTTCAGTGCTTTTAAGATGAAAGTTCAGGAACGCCAGCCTTCCATTTATATCTCCCCTTGTTAAATGTTTGGATTACTAAGATATTTGCATTTTCTTCTTTTGAAACGCGTTGTTCGGTGTGTCTCTTGAGCCTCCCTCGAGGGAACACATGATGTGCTGTTCTCCACATTTTTAATATCGCCAGGTAAAACCACTGAGAGAGAGAGCAAGAGGGAAGGAAGAGAGAAAAAAACACACAGAGATCAATAGAGAGGGTGGTGATACATCATAGAAACAGTCTACCAACAGATCCTTTTCCTCATTTTTAATTAGGACCACAGATATGAAGGTAGAAGCCTGTGGTAGCTCTCGCTGATGCTCTTACTGAGGTTTGAGACTTTTGAGGGCTTTTCCACTTGGCAGTATTTGTGTGAGAATAGTCCACTGACTGACAAAGTGTTCACAGTCGCTCTCTGCTGTATTTCAGGACTAACAAGATATCTAATTTCCATTGCAATATCATTTTAATTTGAGGATAAACCCCTTGAGATGCAGTGTCTCGTTTTCAAGGGTGGTCCTGATAGACTTGTAATTTTTCTGGGCTTCCTGTGCTCATACAGAGGACAAATGAGTGTGTCCTTGAGCACCGCACCTTTTCGCTGTGGATCTGTGGAAATAGTTTGAACACTGTCCGAGCACAAACATTGTGTTAGCAACGCAGGCTAAAACCACCCACTTGGGGCCACTGAATAATACATCAAGCTGGCTGCATCCCCCCTCTTATGCTTGTGTTAATACTGGTGTGTCATGTGTGCATGCAGGAGCATATGCACACACCTGCATACGCCTGGGAGTATTATGAATGTTTGGTGGATTGGTAGGATTTGTAAACTTATTGTGCCAGTGCAGCGGAAAGACTTTCAGAGCATGTGTATACATGTTGCTCACTAGAGCTTACAAGAGGGTAAACATCCTTCACGTCGATCCACACACACACACACACACACACCAGAGGAGCGTCTACACACTCTTGTGTTTCCAAGAGATGTGTTCAGATTGCGCAGGAAGGGTTAGGCAGCTAGAAGAAGAAAGGTAACTCTTAAAAGCGCTGCTCTGATGGCAGACAGGGAATTTAAGGTACAGATTAAGCAGATTAATCCTTCAGATGGCTGCTTAGTGCCCGTGAGTGTAGTTAATTATATCTAAATACAGTCATCACATCACAGGCTTCAAATGCCTTTAATGGTGGAAATAGAAGCTCTGTGTGTGCTGCACGTTCTGCTGTTTGCTTTCTATCTCGTTTAATCTAATCTTGTTTTATTTGTTGTCCTACTGGGTTCGACATGGGAGCACCCCGACAGCCAAGATAACCATTGTTATTTTGTGTGCCTGCGATTGCACACGCAGATGCATGTGTGTCAAGTCCATGATGCATGTCGGACATTAACCAGCTCCCCTGCTGGCTGGCTGGCTGGCTGGCAGCACTGTGATGGGGTGAAAAGACACATGTTGTCACAGGAGTTGCTTTTAACTTCTTTTTTTTCCATTGGCAGTCAAGCATGCATGTGATGTACAGTTTGTGCGTTCACATGCTGTCATGATAACTGCACGCATTTATATTTCCCTCCACATGTGCAGACTCACATGCATGCCATATATACACACACACGATAGCCTAAATTTAACTGAATTTATTAACGCTGTCATAAGAGGCACGTACTGTACATATGAAGCCAAATGAAACAGACACACACACACAGTTATATGTCTGTGTGTTCTCAGGCTCTACATTCCCTGATTGATTTCACCATAAAATTGTGCTCAGTAGCCACCCATTAAAACTCTGATCTCATCGATATGTGTGCAGCAATTGCAGTGCGTGGCACTGAATTATTCACCTCCTCCTCTTTCTCTCACACATTCATTTTGCTCTCACTCCTCATTTTATACTGTATCCTTCTTTCCTTGTCCTCTTAATATCCTCTCTGTCCTTCTATTTTCCCTTTTCGGCTCAACCTTATTCATGCATTTCCTTTATTTTTCTACCTCTAGTGCATACTCTGTCTCCATATTTTTTTACTGCCTGTCTCTCTCTCTCCTCTGCTCTCTCTCCTTTCGTCCTCCTCTCACTCCTCTACTTCTTTTTCTCAACCCCCTCACCCACCCACCCACCCCTCCTTCCTTTCCTCCATCTCCTCTCTCTATCTCTCTCCAGTACTGTCAGCCCTGAGGCGAGTCTCAGCCATCACTCCTCTTCATTTATTAATACCTGTACTCATACAGCCCAGCACACACAGCTGCCTCACATCTCTGCCCACTGTTCTCACACACACACACACACACACGCCCATGCCCGCGCTTGCACAAATGTCCCCGAGGATGCAAGGAGCCCAGTGTGTCCACACACTCACACCCGCTTACTGTGCAGAAAAATGCCCTTTGTAAAAGGACAGGGAGCATCAATCTCCCAGCTGCGTCAGCCTACAGTTTGATGCTCTTTTTGTGTTTCTGCTCTCCGCTGACTCGCATTTAATTGCACTTAATCGCACTTATAAAAGATCTTGGGTTGATGCACATTAGTTACTGGTTAGACTGATTGCTCATATAGTTTATCAATTATAATTGTTTACCCAGATAAACTTCTCCCCTCGATGCAATATTAAATGAGTGAAATAATATTCATCAGTAAGGCTTTCTGGGCTTTGTTCTGTAATAAATGTAAAGAATATTAATTGAGAGCACCAAGGTGAACAATTCCTTATCAACACGCGGTGATTCCAGATGAAATATTGAATTTCTCCAGCCAGTAATTCTGTTGCATCGCTGTCTTTTGCTTAGAACAGTGAGAGACGATGACACAAAGAGAAGAGATGATTTCCAACTGTGCTCCCCCGCTGTTTGGCCAGAGCCACATGTTTTTTTTTTTATTTTTACGAGGGGTCTTCGGGGAGTCATGTTTTTGTACAAGCATCAGTCCCGATCAGTACACACACATCTCATAAAAATATACAATAACTATATGAACAGGACTTATCAGCACAAGAGGGAAATAAATTCTAATGGAGGCTTCATTTCACAGCCCTATTTAATCTGTGCAGGGCTGTAAAGGCAGGCTGAACAGAAAGTGTAACATGGTCGAATATGTACAGTACAATTTATCAATGATCAGCCAATTTGTCAGTCAGCCTTTGAAAACAAATAAAATGACTTATTAACTCATTTGTCTTAAGTGCTCTAAGTGGTGTCTATCCTTAAAGGTAAATAGCTTTATAAAGAATCAGTGCAAACACAAGAGATAGTTCAAACAGATAAGACTTTGTGGCTTTATGCTTCTCTGCAGACCGGTTAAAGATCTTAAATATACATCATGGCTGTTTATGCATACGTGCAGTTAGCTGGATCTGCACCCTTGTCTTGCAGCTGTTCCACGGAGCTTCTGCGTGCAGCTATATATAGCTCTTCATATGGTGTAATGATGCACTGAGGACAAGGTTGGAGGGCAGTGACACTGAAAGCATTTTGACTTGAGTGTTGTTGAGATGTGAACTGTGGCTGCGATCGAACCAGTGCTGCTAATGTGTGCGTTTGTCTGCCTCTTTATGTTAGCCTCCCTTTTCCTCCTGTGACTGTGCTCAGCGCAGACCTGTGTCCAAACCACCTGTTATGAGGGTATGTTTTTTTTTTCCCCCCTCCCGGATCATCGACAATGTTTATGAAGCAGAAAAAAGCTTGGTCTCGGCTCTCTTCGGGTGCGCTCAGCGCCATCTGGAGGCCGTCACAGTCAATGCCGCGAGAAATTCGGATCCCTAAAGACAGTGTTTAGCTCTGCCCATGAGTGGAACTGGCCAACTGTGGAACTGGCCATTTTATTGAATTTGATGATCCATTACTGCTCAAATGGAGGTCCAGCTCCCTGAGGGCAAAGGAGATATTGCATAGGCAGCAGGGTAATCACAAGGAGATTACAGTACCTGCTGACTTTATTGTCATTCTGATATGTATAAACCGAGGTAGTAAGGAGCTTCATAGATTAAAAATATACATCAGTTTGGCCGTCTTGGTAGTTAATGATGTCCAGCCCGCCCACTGGTATATAGATTGCAATAAGGCCCTAACAATTACTCCTCTGTGATTAAAAAAAAAAGAGCAATGTGTGATAAACTATGCCTTGGCTGTGTAATAAAGAGAGCGTCGCATATGTAAACATGTAGTCACTGCAATCAGTCATAAGCAAATGAGGATTTATACCTGCAATAAGGAGCGCATGTGGGAAACGATGAATATGATCAATGGAGGTAGAGCTCAGCGAGGCTTTTTACAAAGACGCATTCTGAGCGTGTTCTCCAAATTGCTGTTTGGAGAAAAGCACTCATCATCTGTCACGCCGCAGAGCGAAAGACTGGCATATTCATGTTGTACATTTGTTTCCCAATAGATGTGATTTATGGGTTTATTTAATCTGAAGTTTAACATCAATAAATTAGATTTGGATGCCATTTAAATCTAATGATGTTAACAATCGTGAGAGTAAATGTAATTAAATTGGACAAAGAGAGCAGTTTCTGTTTTACACTCAAATGGCATATTTGCATTTTTGTTTTTTTATATAGTGTGAACAAGCTGAAACTCTAAAACACAAACACGACGATCAGCTCACTGCTCGCACACACAGAAAATATACACCACCACATTCCTGGTCTCATCCTCTAAATCCTCCCTGTCTCCTGTCCCCAGCGAACACCTATCATGCTCCTTCTCCTTCTTCCTCCACGGGGAGAGCAACGTGTGCACAAGTGTGGAGATCGCCCAGCACCAACCTGCATACCACGTGACGGAGCACCACATCCGCCTCGCACAGACCTCCATCACGCCAGTGCAAGGTAACGCCGCAAACCCACTGCATTTGTTTGTCTGTGGCTTATGTACACAGGGAGGAACAACAGCAATATTCTGTTGAAGTGAAGTACAAAGAATGTCTTACAACAGATGAACACTGACAATATAAGATGTTTGGGCTTATTCAGATCCATTACTTAAATAAAAATACCACATCACATCACATTATCTATAATTACTCCACTATAAGTAAAAGTCTTGCATCGTTTAAAATATGTAAGTATTATGAAGAAAATATACTTAAAGTATCAAAATTAAAACTTCTCAAAGTAGACAAATGGCAACTTTGAGTATTATGTGTTATATTATTGGATTATTATTACTGATGTCATCATTTGTATGTTCAAGTTCATGTATTTATGTAAAATTCTGAATTCATAAACTAAAGATAAACATTGTGATGCAAAAAGTACAATATTTCCATCTGAATTGTCGTGGAGTAAAAGTATAAAGTAACATGATTTGAAAATATTTAAGTTACAAGGACTTGTGTAAGTTCAGTTCTTGGGTTCAACCCACTTTTACCATTTTACCACCACACATCAATAGCTGGAGATTATATAAGCTTATCTCATACTTAGAGATAAGTAAGTAGCTCAAACTGATGCATCACATGGTTAAATTAAATGAGGTCATCATGGGCAAAGTTAAGTTATAACAAATATTTAATATTTAGCTCTTCGGTGTGCATCTTTGCTGTGTAATATAATGAATTACGCCAATCTGAAATGATTTAAAATTACAGATTATATTTTGTATCTGCAGTGATCCTGAGTCCGTACGGTCTGAGCGGCACTCTCACGGGTCAGGCCTTCAAGACGAGCGACCCGGCGGCCCGGAAGCTGGTGGAGGAGTGGAGCTACTTTTACCCTGTGGTACTTCAGCACAAAGAGGGAAGCGGCGAAAAGGAAAAAGAAGAAGCGGGACAGGCCTATGATCGCAACGGTCACGTGGCGGTGGAGGTCATCGTAGGTATGGAAAAAGTCGACATGTTTGTTGGATTTAAGAGAGTGTGGAAGGGGAAAAAGGCGCCCCAGTCACAGAATTTACTGCCTCATGGAAAATCTTTTAGCCTCCTCACTATTTAGACATTTGCTGTAGTGTCAGTCCACACTGAAAATCGTGTTTTGCATGTAATATAATCCCACAGTAATGCCCAGTAAAGAGACCGCTGGAGATCTTTTCAGCTTAATAATAGCAATGAAAACACATTAAACCCCATGTTCTATTAAATCAATTAAATTTGATTTTATCTGGATAAACCTCTTGAGATGTTCAAGGGGGTCCTAGAACAAACACTTTCAAATACAAAGAAAAAACAGCACAATAAAAACAGAAGGCGCAACACCACTAAAAATAATCTACTCAACATTAAAAACAGCCACTGGCAGGAGCCACAATCTCAGCGCAGACACTATCATACAAAAATGATCAAACTATAGATGGCATTACTAAAAACGCATTAAATTTGCTTTAAGATAAGAGGATACACGCTTTTATATAAGATAAATGAAGACGGAGGACAAATTTGTTCAGGTTTATAATTCCAACAGGGGTTTTTATTTATTTATTTATTCTTTATTTCACTGTGTTCTTTTCAACAATTAGATTTAGCATTTCCTACTTTTGTCTTCTCATTTAACAATACGTTTCCAGTCAACATATTCCCTTGTCTGATGAAATTTTGCTCATGCTTTGCCAAAAAAAAACAAAGGAGATATTCAGAATTGATCCTCGGTCTGCACTTAACTTCCAGGAGGCATATTTATTGACCCCCTTTTTGAATTTAGAGAAGAAAAAAATCTCAAGGGCTTTGAAAATTTGGTATTAATGTGAATTTATACCAATTCATGGAAATTAAATCATTAATAAACATGTCGGGAGCCTATTTCCTTTTTCTGTTTTATCTCCAGTTTTGGTGGTGATTTGGGTATTTTTATCCTCCACACACAGTAAAGGGTCGCTGGAGCAGCCCGGGAAAAAAAATACACCAGCTTTTAAAATTATATTTGGATGTGGGACAAGTATTCAGAGAAATTAGAGAAAAATAATTTTGTTTTTGCAGAAGGACCCATCTAACAAATTTTTTTAAAGTCACTTAAATTATTAATTTCAAATGAAATCAGTGGTTGAATTTAAACAGTGAAAGGACTTTGCAGCAGGGTGTCTTTATGCAACCCCAATAGTTATGTAAGTATTATAGATTATACTACTAAGCCGTGTTTCAGGTGGCTGCTGATGTCATTATATATGATTTTGAACCTTTTTATAGTGTCAACGTCACATTGATTACCCTCTGACTCCATGCAGAGTTCAAGGCAGTTTGAGCTGAGCTGTTAGTGGACGGGACGCTGCTGAAATGTACTGTGACTGCGGTCTTTTTAGCACATCTCAGAGTGGAAAAGGGGAAATGACTGGAAGGGAGGAGAGAGCCGAGGAAAGGCAGGAAAGGAGAGATAGGGAAGTCGAGGTAAAAGCCACAGGGAGTTGTTCTAATAGCTTTGTCTAATCAGTCTGATCCCACAGCGTTGGCTTGACCTGATTATAATCAAAACTGCTACCAGTGGCTTTTACATCTGAAAGGGAAGGTCTGTCTCGTCTTTGCTACCCAATATGACACCGAAGAAGTGAATACGAGGGGATTTAAGATAATGTGGTTCATATGAGCAGTGAGAGATCACATTCATGGATAACACATTTCTTTGACTGTATAGCTACCGGTTATCATGGATGTCTGGAACTTATATCCTTTTCTTAAACAGAAATATTCATGAATGTGAAGACATTTTTAAGCACAGCAGCTCTTATTTGTTTTGCATAATAAAAGATGAAACTAGCTGTTCACTGCAGTTAAAAATGAGCAGCAGCAGCCCCTCCTGTTGTTTCATACCAGTGAATAATATCCTTTTTTTCATCTTCTCAGGTGGAGTGAGGATGACCTACCCAGCTGCTTTAGTACTGATTGCCCAGGGGGACCTACCAGTCGAGCAGCCTCCACCTGTTCCTGCAGCTCAAGGCCTCAACAGGGAGCCAAACCACTGCAGCGTGCCGCTCACACCGCCAACGTCACCGCAGCAGCCCTGCTCGGGTAACAAATACACACACAGACGCACTAACCTGCAGGAGATTATATACGACATAATACACCGCATGCTGACACATCGCAGCAGCTGAACTGCATTTGTTTAAACCACTGAACACGCAGCTTAGGCGCAGAAATACATCATGAAGAGTCACGTTTGTTCCTTAGTAAAATGTTCTTTAGTGTTGTTTTTTTTCTCACTATCTAGACATGGCAGCAATCACGAATATATAATCTGATATAAACAGAAGGCAAATTAAGTGGTAAAATAATTAGCATTTTACTAAATTTATTAGTTTCCCTTAATCTCAAATATTATTTGCTCTTTAATATTGCACCCATACCTTCCATACCCATAAACAAACGGTGCCAAATTTAGCTTTTCTTTTGAAATCCTGCGCTCAGTCCTGCATTATGACATTTCTCCCTCCCTTCATCTTTTCAGCGGACAGTGGCTTTGTGACGTCCGTCTCCAGTGTGCCCACACCTGACAGCAGCATGGCGGTAGCCAGCATCAGCCCAAAGCATTCTGGGAAGAAGCTCACCTGTCAGGTGGTCCATCAGGCCTGGAGGGAATGCTATCTCAACCAGCCTCAGTACGAGTAAGTTGAGCCGCTGCCGGGTTTGTTTGGCCTAATTATTATGGTGAGTGCGGTGACGCAGTTGAGCCGGCGCCCTCATGGATCTGTTTGATCCCCGCAGACTGAATCAGCCTACCGACGCGACGCCTAAGAAGGAAGTGCCAAATGGAGTTACCACGTGGGACTTCAGTGATCTGGGAGTGAGAGCGTCCTGCAGCTGCTCCAGGTACCACAGAGCTGCATGCAAGCTGTTCAATATCAGCATTAAACTCATACAGTACATACAGTATCTGAGCTGCTCATGTTTATTATAAGACATATTAATATTAAAGCCTTTTGCGTGCTTCAAAGACTATGTTCAGGGAATTTTTAATCTTAAATCAACATACTATACAGTATGAAAAACCATAAATAAATCTCAGTTTTAATAAGATACTGTGTTTACTGCAATTTTAATGTCCTACAACATGTATGCTGCTCAAGTGTCAGTCTTAAATTAAATAAAACCACAGACTGCTCAGCAGATAAGAGACACTGCTGTGTAGCTAACCAAGAGTTTTGGTCTTTAGAAGATGAGTGGCTCCTGAAACGCTCAAAAAGAAGGAAACAATTAGACGATTCAAACTCTGTTACTATATTTGTAATAATTACCTGGAGGGTTTTCAATAGTTTGTTTTCTTTTTTTAACCTACTTGACTTTGTTTCAGGTTGAAGCAGCAGAAGCTGAATCTGACCCCCACATCCACTGCCAACCTGCAGACCAGTGCCAACCCCGCTCAGTCCTCTGGCCCGTCACCTTACCCTCCCTCCCAGCCCAAACACAAGACCAGTGACAAGGCAGAAAAGGCGGACAAACAGTCCAAGAGGCCGGCCGCCATCCCCTTCCACCACCGTCTATCTGTCACACAGGAGGCCGCTCTGGAACAGGACTCACCAGCGGGGCCCCAGCTCGGGGGTCTCGTGGCACTGGAGCCACCCTTGGAGCCTCTGGCTGCTCTGCCAAGTTGCAAGTATCCCAAGCCCCTCTCAAATGGCAGGAAAGCCCCCGAGTCTCTCCTCCATTCACCGGTGTCTCCACTTCCACCCACACTCAGCCCACACCCACGAGTGCAGGACCCCGAAGTCCTGGACGGGCCTGTGGATATGCCTGTCTGTCCGGATGGGGCTCCAGGCCTGGGGGTGATTACGAGTGAGACAGCTGTGTACACAGCTCTGTTGAGGCAAAGGGAAAATGGGGCCGGCTGGTGGAGAGGCTTCAGGACTCCCAGGACTGATAAGACTGACTGCAGACCTGCTGAGCTCCCCTCTGATATGTTAGAGGAGGTGAAGGCAGAGACAGCCACTGAGGGAACTCCACTGAAGAGGTAGGAGAGCGACACGGCAGCAGTGTTTGTGCAAAAACATTAGCACAGTTGGAAGAGGCAGGACAAGGAGTGGCAAAAAAATATACGAGACAAAAAAAACTTCAATAAAAACTGAGGTAGCTACGTGTGAAATATATGCAAAGAAAGTATTTGAGTTATTTCTGAGTTATGAGAAGAGGTTTGATTTATGAGGACACAGAAAAAAAGGAAGCAGCACAGAAAGAATGAGCATCTACCACTGCACGTTATTTGACTGCATTTTTCTTTTTGTCTCCTCCAGACTGTACACACAGACTCACAAGAGATTTAAAATCTCAGAGGAGAGGTTGAGAGACCACATCCACACCCTGGGCCTGTTCCAGCAGCCGGGAGTGGAGGTGCTGCGGGAGCCTGGGGATGATCCCTACGACTTCAAGGAAGGAGACATTGAGTACACTTTCTCCACCTCCAAGAGGTTAAAGGGTCAAGGACGGGAACCCAGCAAGAAGGCCAAGGTAGGATAACACACACAGTTAAAAAACACTGTGTAATAGTTAAGAAGTGAAGCTAAGGATATTCTTCCTTTCCTGTAATTCATCCAGCAGGGAGAAGAAATCACCAGCAATGGAGCACTGCCTGATGGGAAAGATGCTATGTCCATTTTTAACTCGGCTCCAAAATCAGGTGCAGTGCATATTTCAGAGTGGAATTATATGTGGGTAATTTGGAGCCGTGGTTCTGAGTTTTTTTTTTTTTTTTTTTTTTGTGTGTTGTTTTAGATGAATCGGCTCAGGATGACGGAGCCGCCAAAGCCAACCCTTCCCTGACCAGAGAAAAAGACCTCGTGGTCAACATCTCTGACTTAGACAACATATTTGATGAAGACGAGGAAGAGCTGGGGGTGAGGCCTCATGGTTTATGTATTTATTTTTTATGTATTACATTTTTTTAACAAATGGCATGTAAGATGGATTGCCTGACCGACTGTAATTATCACAAAACAAAAGAAAAAAAATTCAAAACAACAAATCTTCCGTCATACATTATGCTTTAGAAGATTTAAGTAAGCAAAACTGATCCTCTTATCTTATGTGAAATAATTTGTAGACTGTTTACCCCAACCAGCATTCAACCAAGCTGCCAGTATCAACAGAAGACCGCCCTCTGGGGAAAGAAGGGAGAGTTGCAGTACCTTATCCATCAAGTGAGTATTTAGCTCTGCAGTCTTACTGAAACACAACTGCTGCATTTATACTTTATGCGTGGCAATAATTTTTTTGGGTGTTGCATTGATTTTCTTTTATTCCGTTACACCTGTGTAAACTACTACTTCCCCCTCTCTCCTCCTCAAATCTCCTCTCTCCATCTTTTCCTGTTTCTGTCTACTTTCAGCAGTAGCAGACCTTCAGCGCATGTTTCCCACCCCACCTTCGTTAGAGCAGCACCCGGCCTTCTCTCCCATCATGACGTATCGCGACACCCCAAGCCAAGAGCCCCCTGCGCCCAGCGGCGCAGCCGACCACCTGCCAGCTTTGGCCTCCACGCAGCTTACTGAATACAGGATGGAGATTGAGGAGGGCATGGCCAGCCCCGGGCAGGAGGATATCAAGGTGAGGACACGCTCTTCAATTGCTCTCCAATTAATAGCACATGCAGCAGTGTATTTGTGTGTGCATCATGCGTCGAACTGAGAAAATTACCCACAAGTACAGGGATAGGGATTTATTCATCACTTCGTAAATTGCTTCAATCCATTTAAAAACTCCCATCAAGAGGAAGTCAATGCAAGGACTTGTTGACTGGCAGCTCACGAGCAGCTGGTCAGACTCACATGTCAGGTTGGCATAGTTTCACTAATACCTGTAGCTGGCTAATTAGCTGTCTCTGTGTTGTGAGTCAGACATCTTTACTGACTGCAGGCTCTGTGTGCTGGGAAATGCTAATTACAGTAGAATGCACTTAGTGGCCTCTGTTAGGTGCATCTGCTCATTAACACAAACATCAAATGCTATTGGTGCGACTCTATGTGTAAAACATGCGCACAGGATTAAAAGCATCAGTTTAGCATGAGAATTGATCGGATTTGACGAAATGAATGACAAATGAGTGTTAGCTACAAATGTAATAGATTTTTATTGTATTGTACGACAGCTGCTGTTGTGTGATGTGGCGTGTAATATCGCCTTGTTAATGAGAGTGGTCCGAGGTTTTCCCGTCTTTCTTGTGCTAATAGGAAATAAAGACTTCATTCTGGTAATCTGACACTATGAAATAATATAAATGCTGTTATAGAACTTATATGGCATAAAATGTTAAAACCTATGGAAAGGATGTAAGTAAAAGTACATCACTGAGCCATAATTTTACAGTTGGTGATTTTTTACAATGAATATGGGTATTGTAGTTTATTTTCAGATGATCCCACATATACTGCCCTGCTGTTGTAAGTGCACTAAATGGGCAATAATCTGTCTGAAAATCATTCCCAAACAGTGCATTATTCGCATCTGTTCAACAATAATTGCCAAGAACAACTTTTTCAAATTATTTAGCTGTTTTAGAGGACAAAGGAGGGTTTTTTTTGTAGTTTCAGAGGAAATTATCACCATGATACTAATATGCTTTTACCACTCCGAGCAAGGCAATTTGTGACTAATTGATAAATATATTTGTTCTGCAATGTCTTATCTATCCAGCCACAAATAGGCTCCTCCATGTTTGCACCGCTGCCCTGCCTACACAGCCAGAGTTTACCACCACTCAAGATTCCTGAGCAATGCTACTATCGTCCATCTTGGGCCCTCATGCCCAAAATGGAGCATTTCCCAACGGTCATGCATCCCCAGAATAACGCTTTCATCAGAGATGGATACACGTGAGTCATCATCTGCATCTGAGGATTTTGTGCCTAAAATAAAAATAAATAAAAATTTATAGCATAAATGTTGTCATATCTTTATTTATAACACTTTTTAGGATTAATAGTTTTTATTTTCCTTGATGTGTGTATTTTACAGAAACGTCCCCAGTGTCAACACTCTCACGGATCAGGAGTACGGCCAGATGAGCGCCACCACCGCCTCTGTGAGCACCACTGTTGGCATCCTCCCATCTCCCGCCACTCCCCGCTTCTCTGTGCCCACTCCACGAACTCCTCGCACTCCGCGGGGCATTAATGCCGCGAGCTCTGGGCAGGGTTCGGTGAAGCAGGATGGTACTGAGCTCAGCTCACCTGTCTCCACGCCCTCCGCCAGCCTGCCTCTCAGCTCTGTGGAGCCCCTAGCTCGGCCGGGCCCCTCCCTGCCTGAGGCCCACAGCCTGTACGCTGTCCTCCTGCTCTCAGACTCCGTCCTTGACGTCTTCAAGGATCGTAACTTTGACAGCTGCTGTATCTGTGCCTGCAATATGAATGTCAAAGGTGCAGACGTGGGGGTGTACATCCCTGATTCCACCTGTGAGGATCAGTACCGCTGTATGTGTGGCTTCAGTGCCATTGTGAACAGGCTGCTGTCCCACGGCACCGGCCTCTTCCTGGAGGATGAGCTGGATATTTACGGTCGGACTTCTGAGGTGGGCCGGGCGGCCGAGAGGAGGCTGGCTCTTTGCCGGCGGGACCCAGCCATGGGAGACCCCAGGGCCAAGCGTCCACAAGATGCTGCCCCTGCCTCTCCGTCGGTCATGGTCCTCCTGCAGGAACAGTGCTCGCAGCCTATTTCCTCCCTGGCGTCACTGCATCTCCCCCTCAGCTGTTCCTGCCATGGCCGCAAGGGGGCACTGCTCCAAAGCTGGATGTCTGAAAAGCAGTGGGCGGATGGGAGCGACGCCTGTGTGGAGTGTTATAATGCCTTGGAACAGGGACTGCAGTATGTGGATAACCCCACAGGAGGGAAAGTAGATCCAGCAGTTGTCAGAAGTACAGCTCTCCACCCTTGGCCTCACACGAATGGTAAGCAGCAGGATTTGGCTGCCGTAAGATGTGATAAAATACACCTTTATTAATCCCCAGCGGGGATATTCGGTTGAAGGGATTTGAAAAATATATATGGGATACGTTCGGGTAAATGAAGTCTTCCTTTACAGTTCATAAAGATTAAAGCTGAGAATATTATTTTTACGTATTCCCAGCTACCTAATGTTATCTGAACTGTGTAGTGATATGTTTTATGTGTGTTTATATATTTCTTTTGTGTATAAAATCATGTTAACATGTCTGCATCTGTTCATGAATCGTGTGTGTGTGTGTGTGTGTGTTTTCACAGTGGTGGACATGAACATGCTGTCGTCCCAGGATATGGTTCGTATGCTGCTGTCTCTGCAGCCCTTCTTGCAGGATGCCATCCAGAAGAAGAGAACAGGACGGACCTGGGAAAACATCCAGCACGTTCAGGGTCCACTCACCTGGCAGCAGTTCCACAAGATGGCTGGGAGAGGCTCCTACGGTGAGTCAATATGAGTTTTACTGCGTGTTTGCTATCTTACAAATGTTTATAGTGATTATGTGCAGTGCTAAAATGTTACTGTGTCTATTTGTCCAAGGTTCGGAGGAGTCGCCAGAGCCCTTGCCCATCCCGACAGTGTTACTGGGCTACGACCGGGAGAGGGATTTCTTGGCGTTGTCCCCTCTGGCATTACCTTTTTGGGAGAAGTTGCTGCTGGAGCCTTATGGGGGCCAGCGGGATGTGGCCTACGTGGTGTTGTGTCCCAACAGCCCCTCTCTGCTGGCTGCAGCCCGGTCCTTCTTCCAGGAGCTCAGCGCTGTTTACGAGGTAGGAGGCTGGACTCTGAATGAGAATCACGGTGGAGTTTCAACACGTATTGTCTGATGAGTGTTTACGATGAGAGAATGAACAGTAGTCCTGATTGCATTCATAGACCTGCCGCCTTGGGAAGCACCGTCCTCTGGCCAAGGTGTCCAGAGATGGCTTTGTGCGTGTGGGGGAGGACGTGGAGCCAGAGAAGCTGGAGGAGCTGGATGTGGACCAGTGGCTGACTGGACCCTGGGCTGGACAGCAGCACACCGACAATCTCAACAAACTTAAACTCTACGCATATGCCTGCAAGCAGCAGCTGGGTGAGAACATTTAAACAGACTAATCTAATCTAATCTAATCTAATAAATAAAATACCATCCAGGCACTTCTGTTTCACTCTATTCTTTGTATTTAAATAATTTTAAATGCAGGCCCCCAGTTGTCAGCCCTGCCTTTGGACAGCAGTCTTCTGTTGCCACCCAAAGTCCAGCCTCCCTCAAACCCATCATCCTCAGCCCAGCCTTCCTCCTCCGGGCAGCCTCAAACGTGGGGCCCCGACGGTGAACAGGCTCCTGGCGCAGTCAGTTCGGGAAACGCTCCCACCCCGACTGGAGCGACTTCAAACCAGGCGGCAGACACGACCCAAGGAGCGACCAGCGATTTGAAAGGACCTCCCAGTGCCACACCACCAGCCAACACACCAGCAGAAAACCCTGAACTGTAAGACCCAAATCATTAAGGGAAATGTTTCTTCAACATATTAGAACTTGTACAGTTATAGTACAACTTCTTTCCTCTCTTTCCCCCTTTCAGCACTTCTGAGCAGGCCAGAATTGGCATCCCCACTGTGGCCGACTCAGTGGACGCCAACGCCAACCCACCAGCCATTGTTATTTACATAGTGGATGCTTTTCTTAGCTCTAGTGGAGCGAGAAATGAAGGGGGAGAGGAAGAAGAGGGTGACGAGGTGGAGTCAGGTAGTATTTGGCTTCTGGGACTTCTCCGCTGCTACACGGAGATGCTACACTCTTTGCCCGAGACGATGAGACCTGCGCTTGTGCTGCAGGTAGGACGATACTCAGATTTACACCGGACAGGATTAAACTCAGTTATTTCTCATGACGGTCATCGTTACTCTCCGTTTTGATGTATGTTACTCAGGTGGTGCCGTGTCAGTACCTTCTCCAGCCTGCCAGCGGTGAGAGCCATTTGTACCTGCAGCATCTGCGCTCGCTGGCCTTCTCCTGTTACTCGCAATGCAGACGTCTGCTGCCCCAGCAAACACACATCAAGTCCCTGACTGGCTTTGGACCAGTGTCCACTGTCAATTCTGTACTGAAGAGTCCAGAGGTAGGCAAGAAATTGAAAGATTTGTTTACTTTTAAACAACTTTTTGTCATATTATTCCCTGAAAATGACTGATATGTGTACTCGTGTCTATACTGATTAACTTTTCTCTCTTGAAATCTGAATTTCCTCCACCAGCATCCCAGTCCGCTGCAGCTCTACTCTCCCCCCTTCATCCTTGGTCCGACCCGTCCCAAGCAGCCAGAGCCAGGGGAGATCTGGGCAGAGATCCCCCCCAAATACAATGTGCTGTACGTTGGGTACTGCCTATCACATGACCAACGCTGGATCCTGGTGTCCTGCACCGACCAGCAGGGAGAGCTCCTGGAGACCTGCATTATCAACATCGACGTCCCAAACAGGTGTGAGAGTTGTTTAGAGTCTAAAATATGTGCACATTTATGATTTCTATGCTCACTATGACTCAAGATGATGCATTTCATTATTTTTTGCATCTTTTTTCTCCCCTCAGAGCGCGGCGTCCGAAGGTGTCAGCCAGGAAGATGGGACTACAGAAGCTGTGGGACTGGTGCATTGGCATCATCCAGATGACATCCATGCCGTGGAGGATTGTGATCGGTCGATTAGGCAGGCTGGGGCACGGGGAGCTAAAAGGTGAGTGGCCTCAGCTCAAAATAAGGTTTACCTCAATGAATAAAACTCGCAGGCCTGAGTACCTTGTACTGAGTACTCTTGTTTTATCATCCCTGAAGAATTTAGTTTAGCGATAAAATAAATTGGAGTAGAATGATTCACTCAAAGACACTTAGTATCTAAACATCTCTGCTTGTATTTCTCCGCCCTCTATCTCTCTCGACCAGACTGGAGCTCACTCCTCGGGGAGCACTCCCTCCGTTCGATATCGCGCCAGCTGAGGGAAGCTTGCCGTATGTGTGGCATCTCAGCGGCCGACTCCCCCACCATCCTCAGCGCCTGCCTGGTGGCCATGGAGCCACAGGGCTCCTTCGTGGTTATGCCTGGTTAGTAGCCTGCCCGCTCAGTTTAGTTGTATAATGACATAATTATGGTTATGACATTGGTGATATTTATGGCTATGGCATTAATAATATTGGATGTTGCAGCATGCAGGAATTGTATTTTTTGTTTAATTTTCCATGGACAAAAATGATAGTAAGGGTGATTAAATGGATTCACTGAAACACAGATTAGGTATAAAAATGTGCTGTATAACTGCAAATAAGAAAAAGTGTTATTATTACATGAATGCAAACTATTTCATTTGGTATAAATAGTTACGTGACCTTTGCTGTGTTTCTGTGTGTGCGTGTGTCCAGATGCAGTGACCATGGGCTCGGTGTTTGGCCGCAGCACCGCTCTGAACTTGCAGACCTCGCAGCTGAACACACCCCAGGATGCTTCCTGTACACACATCCTCGTCTTCCCAACTTCTGCCACCACCCAGCTGGCGCCCAGCTCCTACCCCACTGAGGACAATAACGGTAACAACAAGCAGGATAGCAGGAATACGTCATTTACGAGATTACTTTTATGTCTCAAGACTTAAACTGAACTTGTTTAGCTGTATTATGTTGTACCAACAGGTGGCACTGTTGTCTTAAAGTATCTCTCCTCACATTACAGTCTTAGATTGTAGTCTTATAGTAAAGACATGTCCTCCCCTTTTGTTGAAATATCAATGAACAACACTTAAATTCTTTCGGGCTGTGCTGACATAGTTTTCACCTCCTGCAGATGACATGTTCGATCTGCCCTTTCCTGATGAACTGGAGAACGACATTGGCCACGACATGATGCTGATCACAGGGAACCTTCACCCTTCCCCTAACACCTCTCCTGTGCCCTCGCCTGGCTCTCCGTCCGGGATGGGAATGGGATCACATTTCCAACACACCAAGGTGAGTCTGGGACTAGTGAAATGAAACCGTCCCACAGTGGTTTGAGCTGCAGCAGATGACACCCTCTTACAAAGGAAAACAATGACTCGCTCTACAAGTGAAAAAAATGCATGCTGCTGTATTTACTACCATGTTATCATTGCTTTTAAAGAGGGAAACTAGGCTGTCTAATATATCAACTTCACTGTATCTGTCTACTTGATTTAGCTGGGTACCCTTAAAATAGCTCAACAATTTTTCATTGCTTTAACATATTACAGAGGTGTTTTGGATGAGATTTTATTTTGTCCTTTGAAGGCTGCAAGCACATTTTCTGCAGTCTTTGCTGGCACTCTGCATTTTATACTATCCAGAATTAGAGTTTTGCCAAGTATAATAGATGCAGTGGAATTTGTCTTGGGGGCGCAGGAGAAGTGATGTGTTGACAAGCTGTATTACAGCACATGTCATTCAGTACTGACACACTGTGGGAACAGCTCAGGGAAAGTGTAGCTGTAACAGCAAGTTACAGGTTAAGGCAATGTATGATAGCACCACATGCTGTGTATATTATCATCACTGACCTGCGATGAAAAAAGCAAATATATATGTGGCTGTTTTGCAAAAGCTTTGGGGCAAGAAGATTTTTCTCTCAATTAAAAAAAAGCTCATCACCAACTAAAAGACAGATAAATTGTGGTTAAACCTGTATTTGTATTTGTAGATGTATATACAACTTAAACTACAGGACTATACTACATGTGTTAAATCTTTTTATCTACAAGGACTGTATGCTATAACCTTGAAATATCTGTCTTGACATCAAGTTATTCTGCTTTCAAGCATGGCCCAAAACATCAAATCAAATAAAAAGCAGATCTCTTATGGTGTTCGCCGAACTATAATACATCTAAACCTTTCAATATTACGTAAATTTCCGATATTATTCACTCCTGTAACCAGTTTTGTCAGTACTCTTTTCATGCTTTCATGCATTGCAGCGGAAATGACATGTTTACATATTCTTATTTAAGGAAGACAAGCCGGTGCAAAAGCTTCGAGCCGAGAGATGTACAAGGATGAATAAATGCACAAGCCATCACCCAGGCTTCTTTTGGGGACCACAATGGTTTGTAATTAATTACTGACCTTCTCCTGTGTGTACAGAGCCAGGGAGAGCGCTTGCTTTCCAGGGACAGTCCACCAGAGGAGCTGAAGCAGCAGCCGCTGGCTCTGGGCTACTACGTCTCCACTGCACAAGCAAATGGACTTCCTCACTGGTTCTGGGCCTCCTGCCCACAAGCTGAGAGCCAGTGTCCACTCTTTCTCAAGGTACTCAAAACACTGTAATGTGTGTAGTGACAGAGAAAGAAATTGATTCCCATAAACAGATTTAAATTCTTCTTCTTTCTTTCTTTTTCTTGTTATTATTATTAAAGAGGCATAAAGCTATAACCTTACAATAACATTGCTCCTTTTGTGTCTTCACTCCAGGCCTCCCTCCATCACCACATTGCTATAGTCCAGTCAGATGAGCCGGTGTCAGACACGACTAAGAAGACCCCTCACCCATTAGACTCAAAGACCACCTCTGATGTGCTCAGGTACACGCATAACACACGTGTTATTCACAGATAGATTTCTTTATCATCCACTGTCATAGAGCTGCTAGTGAAAACAGATCCAGCAGGGTGGGTATGAAACTGGACGAAGCCTTGAAAACATGCCGCCAATTAACTGGTTCAAGTAGTCGATATACATATTTATTTTAATTATCTGTCCTTTTCATGCATTAAATTTCATTTAAGTGACATGTATATCTCATTTATAACTATAATACTTAATAGTGTGTGCTAAGGACATATTTATGAATTGTAGTTATTTTTTGTTAGTAAAAACTAACATCTAATGTTTTGCATTTACATAATTACTAATGAATAGCAGATTCATATTATGATTATAAATTGTTGTTGTTATTGTCTAGATTAGAAGAAAATAAAATATAAGAAGAAAAAAATAATTTTAGAGAATTTATATGCTGCAGAATTGTGATAAATTGTTAACCAATAAATACGCAATATCACTATCGAGAGTAAAAATCAGACTGTAGTGATTATGATTAAGGGAAACAAAGTATTTAAATGGATTAATCTTTATCGTTAATTTAAAAGCCAGAATTTCTTGCTTGTTTTATTTAGCTAAAATGGTCTATTTTTCAAACCCAGGTTTGTATTGGAGCAGTACAACGCCCTCTCCTGGCTCACATGCACCCCTGCCACCCAAGACCGCCAGTCCTGCCTGCCTGTCCACTTGGCCGTACTGATCCAAATGTACAACGCTATCCTGAACATGCTTTAGCTGTGCGAGACATCACGGATAACTCTATGGGACTGACGGTTTCCTTCATCTCCTCCGTGCCTACGCTTCCTCCTTCTGGGCACCAGAGAGCACCAGAGCTCCTCTGTTTTGGGTAGACGTGGATTTAAACGTCACGTAAAGGACGGGGCAAGTCAGACTCTCCCACGTCTGGAATGTAATGAATGAAAAGAGTGAAATACTCTGAACAATAATTTTTACTTTTTACTCGTTCGCCGTGACACCCTGCAAACCTGGGACAGCTTGTACCTCCAGAACTGGCTCTGTGCCAGTCACGGTGCTTTCTGAGGGGGAAAACAGATGGATCTATCCAACTATGCCCATTTTACTGACATATCACAATGCTGACAGTTTCCTGATCAAAACAGCATTATGTGCCACTTGGGCTACATCTCTTAGTGGCATTTGAAGCATCAGTGGGTGACATTTACAGCGAAGTGCGTGATTTTTCTTGACACCTTCACCTGTGAAAAGGGACATCTGTGCAAGGCCACATAACTCCATACTGTACAACCAGCAAAATGGCATGACAACACAACTTGGCTTTGTTACATCAATGATGCTTTTACATTTTTGTATAGAACTGCACTGTTAAGCTTCTTGGGATTTGCAGTTGGTTGATGAAACTTTTACCTTTACTTTGAGAGGGGCAAACGTCCTCATTCACTCCAAAGGGGGAACATTTGATAATGGCACTTTTTCCTCAACCTTCCAAAGTGTTGTAGATATGAACACAATGGAAAAACATTTGACCAGTCAAGACAGAAGTGTTGTTTATAATGTAAGACATACATTTGCAAAGAATTGAGACTTATTTTTAATATTTAAAACAAGAAAATGAGAAACTTAAACAAGGCCTTTTTCCCAATTGACTGCTAATTGTCTTGGGATCTGAAATAAAAATTGTCATTTTAATGCAATTGTAAAGATGCCATATTTATACAAATTATATCATGTCATAGAATTTGATATATATATATGTATATACATAAATATATATTACCTCTTCCAAGCAGGCACTTAATGATAAGGGTGGTGACCACCATCTCTTTAGGAGTGGACACAGTATGAACATTTATCAAAGAAAATGCATTTTAGTTGTTTTTTATTTTCTACAGATATTGAACATTTTACCTTTTTATTTAATGAGTTTAAATTAAACTAATTGATGCAGGAGATACAGTATACTCTATATTTATAAAGTGTTCCTCTTCTGCTAAAAAAAAACTTGAAATAGGCAATAGAAAAAGACCATGGTATTTGAACATTGCGAGGTTATTGAGTATTTAAGAATGATGCTTTATTTCATTGGCTCTCCTAAATGATGTCAAGCAAACCATTAGAAAGGCCTATCTCTACAGCTTCACTCAGTCTGCTCTTTGTTAGATTCCTAGCATGTTTGTATATACACTTTTCAGCTGTGTTTTTTGGAATTTCTTAAAGCTGTACATTTCATGCTGGTTGGTTTACTTTCAAGTGATTCATATCAAAGTATTTTTTTGCTGTGAGCTTTTTTGATATACAGTATACAGTACAAAAACTCATTTAATTACAGCCAAGAGGTTAAATTGCCGAGTTAAGTGTACACAAATGTACAGACGAGGGCAAGTTTGCAAAAATTTGTTACATCTGTCATCACTTTGAATATCGAGCAGATCCACCTCAGTGGGCGAGATCTGTTACTTTTACACTCTTTTTTAGTAAATTATTAAAACTCTTGAAAATGATGCTGTGTTTGGTGTTCTCTCTCTCTCTTTTTGCAGACTGTTATATTATTATTTCATTTTACTGACTGATTATCAGAGGAATTTTAAGAAGCACTTCAGTTTACATATTTGCTTTTAAAATTAGT